>JAZDUA010000550.1:0-600000 GCA_038098605.1 Gryllus longicercus
TGGACCTGTCCCCTCGGGTTTGCCCCTCACCTCTTCGCCAATTGTGGTGCTTTTAAGGCATAGCCCAAAACGTTTTAATTGCAAGAGAATAAAGTCAATTCTCATTGGATGAACATCCTATTACCGGGCATCTTACTTCCCCCCACGTAACGAACCGGCGTGAGTCGGACTCTGATACCCTTGCGAGGATTCTGATTTCCCACGTGCCCTCTCAGCAAGTGTCCTCGCCGCCCGCCGTGCACTGCTTTGCCGCGTGCTGAATAGTGGACGCCACAGAAGCTGGAGGAGCTAGCAGATGTGAGCAGTGGACTTGTTTGAGGGCGGTACCCTGCATTGGCTGCCTGCTCAACCACTTACCAACGACAGTGTTGCGAAGGATCTGTATGGTTAAGGAGCGAACATACACTCTGTAGATTTCTGAAATAGTAGCACACAATACTCTAGGGTACACAATACACTACTCTAAGATATTATCATTTAGGGGGTCATTCAGAAGACATCGCTTGAATTAAGAAACATCATTAAACAGAGTAATTATTACAGAGTAAAATTACAATTAGCTAAGATTGAAATACCTTGCAAAAGGTATTGTTGATGCAATTTGAAATACACCATCGGTGTAGTTGATTATATTAATTCCAGTATGCCATGAGTGACTACGATAGAAAGTACACTTAGAATATCACAGTAATCAGTGACTGGCATGGCTTTGGTGGGGTGTAATAACAATGCACATTAGAACACATTGAGTTAACTGAGATTACGTTAATTCTATAAAGAAAACACAATATTATTGTCAGTGTCTTAGGAATGCACAAAGTGCGGTTACGCGATAGGCCTCGCGCGCCAAAGCAGCTCGCGATGACGTCCGGTATCAGGTCAGCTGGTCTGGCGGCCGCACGGGCGTCCGAGGGCAGCGGAGCTCGCGTGATGAATGCAATCACGAAAAGCCCTCACTAGACAGCAGAGGCCAACTGCTTGATTTGTTAATAATTGCTGTACCGAGCAATGCGTTGCTCATTATAATATCTGGCATGACCAATGAGCAAATAACGTAATTATGCACGTTATGAAATGTGCAGTAGTTGCATAAATGCAGTTCATAGAGCTCTTGGCGTGAACTCGCACTGTTTATGAGTTCAAACAATTGAAACACGAGACATTGCATAACATGTGTGAGAATAGTTACATCACAGTCATTGGTGTAATTGATTGGCAACAGCTTTGTAGCATATGTATACAACGTTACACACATATACGAAATGCTCTACATACACACTTTACAAGTTAGCGGTGAATTGACCTACAGTAGTTATGAGTTTGAGCAATTTTTTACAAGAGATTCTGCAATACATGTAAGAAAGGTTAGATCAGAGTCATTTGTTATTAGTTCAGTTTCTCATGGAGCGTAGTAAATTGATAAAGAACAGCATTTAACAGATCTCGCACACACGCACTAAAACATTGTGGTGAAGATGGCAAAAACAGAATACTGATACAGTTGAGTGCGGACCGGCGAGACACGGGTATGCCTCGCGAGGGTTACCAGAGTCCGACTGACGCCAGTGCGTTACGTTGCTGGTGGGGCTAAGTAAGATTCCGGCAGTATGATTTTCCTCCAATGAGAATTGATTTTAGTCCGTTGTAATTAAAAGGTTTTGGGCTATGCTTAAATTATAATTGAAGCAAAATGTCGGTGAACATGTAACATATTGAAAGTTAGTAATTCTGGCAATGCTTACGAAGCTAATATTTTATGTTAACGGCTATATAACGGCTAATATTTTTATGTTGTGCAACGGCTTCTAGGAATCGCTGAATCGACACCTGGGGAGGTACAATTGCGCTCTATGCGAGGGCCGATTCTGAGAACGCTTGGCGCAGACGAGGGCCCGAAGCGGAGGCACGCACTGTTTCGTAATCTCATGTAAGCGAGGCGTTGCGTCTTAAGAGTGATTATAACAAAATATAGAATATAATATAATTGTCATTATCCTTGTACAATACTCAATTGCTATCATATGGCAAGGCATGCATGTTAGAGAATACATATTTTGTTTTTAAAATAATACATTAAATTTAAGCGTGGTCCAACAGTATCTCGGCCCAAAATACCACAGCCGCCTTCTAAAAAATATAAAACTAGCGTAGTGATTGGGGCGAAAAGACCCCGTCTATATTTCGGAGGTTCAAATTTTGGGCAACGAGGAATCGGCAGTCGCGAATTCGAACCTGCCTTATTCCGAGGGCAGAGCCTTCGAGTGGATTGGAAAATTTCATCGGTCGAGATGGTTTCCGTTACGTTTCTAATGCATTTCCGTCCCGCAACAATGTATGCTTCCATAGGCGCCCGTGATCGTGGGATTTCAATCATTTCAGCTACAGCTATTTTCTACTTACCCCACTTCGCTGTCCGTTTCTCTTCACTCTTGATACAATTTCAAATAATAACACTTTAAGTTCCAACAAAAAACATATTGTTCCTAAGTTCTGAATTGTTTCTTAATCGGCAAACTGTTACCTGCTCCGCTTCTGAGAATATTTTGTTCGTATTCTTGAACCACCGATTAATTATATCTAGTACCTTTCCCAAGGTTTCTCCAATGTTCTAAGCACATGAAGACGCTACTAGATGGGTATTTAAACAAGTATTTGACTTTTAATATCAAGAATTAATTGTCCATTGTAGAGATTCTTTACTAGCGTCATGGAAAATAATCTCCGAGCGAAGCAACTGTGAACTTAGAATATTTTTTTGTGCGAAGTAATAGCGCTTCTGAGGAAGTTTTCCGGGTAGAGTAAATGTTCTCGACTTCCTACCGACGCACCCAACAATCAGAAGAAGGAGTTTAGGTCCGGGGTCCGTTTATATTACCTTCTGGGCTGGCTGACGGAACTGCGTCATCTCGCTGTTTCTGCCGACGCGTTTCCACAGCCAGCTTGTCTACGCGGTTCACAAGATTGCCCAAGTGGTCTACGGGGTTCACAAGTGGCCATCCACGACAGGCACCCCTTCTCTTCCGCTCCCTCGGTTTGCCATTGTTTAGCTCGGCGCTCCTTCCCGCCAGCGCTGCCTGCTTTCGCAAACTACTTCCTCGTGCATTTCGTGTGCATGAAATGCACGTGGCTAATATTTTATCACGTTTGTATAAGGCGACTGATATGACCCCACACGCCCAGGCACTCTTTCAGCTTAGAGAAAAGATGCAAATTGGAAGATCCGGACTATACGCTGGGTGACGAAAAACTTCCCGTCCAAATTGATCCAGATGTCCCTGGTTGTTGCAGCTGTGTGAGGGCGGGCATTGTCGTGAAGCAGCGAGGACACCACGAGAAAGCATCCTACGTCTTTGATTTTTGAACGGCTCGCTCTTTAATGTGACACGTTAGCATGAACACAATTGCATAGAGCAATTTGAGTGATGGACGTGAAGTCCTTGGGCGCAAAATGGGCAAGCTAAGGTTTCATCCATAGTGATTATTTTTATAAATAACGGTGACTCCATCGGCGTGATACCGAGTCAAAAATGTCAGTGCTGCTCCCCCTCCTGTCTGCTTTATGCTGTCACTCAGATTCCAGGGAAACGCGAATAAAATTTTGTTCTAGGCAATATGATCAGCCACAATTTAACCAAGTAAAGAACGAGAAACCTGTGGGTAAACCATGTGCAACTGGTCGAGGGTTATGTGTCTGTCTGGCAAGATTCTTTCCCTTCACTTGATTCAAGTCATCTGTGATAAATGACAGGTAACCAGGTGGAGCTTCATCATTCATATTTGTTAGTCCATTGTTGAACATTTAGCAACACTTTCTCACATTTCTCTCATTTTTTCACACTCGCAGGACGAAGCTAATTAGATAATAATGTTTATTACTGAGACAAATATTGGTAAATGACGTAAATCAGAGTAAAAATCATATACTGATGTAATGAAGATTAATTTTTTATCTACGTGTATATATTTTTTACCGTTTTATATTATTTGAAGTAGGTCCCTTGGCAAAACCTTTATGATACGATGATGTTATGGGGACTGTTTTTCCAGTTCTGCGGGTGGACTTACTTAAATTAGGTTGTGGTTTTGGCACAGGAAGAATTTCTTCAGAAGAAACTGGGAATTTCTTCAGAGAATCAGGGACTGAGATTCTGTCACCACCAATGACATAATGGGTGTAGGTTGTAATGTAGGTTTAGGAGATTCTGCGGACAGTTCACATTTTTGTAGTACATCAAGATAAAGCATTCCGTGTTGTGGTTGCTATTACAAATGCTTCTCTAAAGAGAGAACTGACTTCGTGGCCGAGTCGCCACTCTGCCTGGGGTGTTTTCACAGCTTTCACAGTTTAAATTCTTCACGAAGGAGTCTGTGACATGAAAAAAAGAAGCCGGCGCTGTGCTAAATAGATCCCAAGCATTTGACATTCCTCACGTGGGCGATTCGGTGGGCTCTGTCCAGGAAAGAGATCCGTGAGGTCTTTACCAATTTGGAAATGGACTCTTACGCCGATGTTTTCACCGTCTTTCAGGCACTCCTCGAAAGGAATTAAAGTGCAAATTCGTAGGGGAGTAAAACAGGGGGATCATTTGACACCACTCCTTTTTAATCTCATCATGGAGTGCCTGAATGAGAAATTGGGAAAACATGTCAGGATACGAGTACAAGCTATTGGAAAGGAGTGTGTCCGTGTTAGCATAGGTTGACGTTGTGCTGTGAGCAAGAGAGCTCAAGAATTGGTCGATATTATAGTGGAAGATCTTGGGCCCACGCAATGACAACACAATTACAACCCTTGAACGATCCTGGTTTATTAAAGACCCCTGTCTTAAAACGTTATAGGAGAGAATTCCTCTGACCAGTAATGATCATATACTAACATATCTGGGAGTGACCTACTCTATCTGGAACGGCTTCCCATCTAAACAATTCATATCGAATTAAATGGAGGCAATGACGAGGCTACAGAAGGCATGTTTCAAAACTAATAGTCGGATTGGACGTATGCTTCGCACCATTGAATTTCTCATCGTGAGTTATACATGCATACGTAAATTCAGAAAGAAACTACGAAATTAGGTTTTTTCCCAATTTTTTCCCCAAATTTCGGCATTTGGGCTTCATTTGCATTTACGCGTTTAATTTCCAAACTAATAGTCGGGTTGACGTCCACTTTGCACCATTGAATTTCTTGTCGAGAAATATACTTGCATACGTGATTTCAGAAAGAAAACAACGAAATTATGTTTTTGCCAATTTTCCCCCCAAATTTAAGGATTCGGGCTTCATTTTTTCACGCGTTTTATTTCGAAACAAATAGTCGGATTGACGTCTAATTTGCACCATTGAATTTCTCGTCGAGAGTTAAACTTGCATACCTGATTACAGAAAGAAACTACGAATTTAAGTTTTTTCCAAGTTTGCCCCCAAATTTTGGAATTTTGGCTTCATTTTTTCACGCGTTTAATTTCGAAACTAATAGTCGGATTGACGTCTGCTTTCCTCCATTGAATTTGTCATCGAGAGTTATACTTGCATACGCAATTTCAGAAATAAACTACGAAATTAAGTATTCATTCAATTTTTTCCCCAAATTTCGGCATTTTGGCTTCATTTGTTCTAACGCGTTTAATTTGGAAACTAATAGTCGTATTGACGTCTGGTTTGCACCATTGAATTTCTTGTCGGGGAAATGTACTTGTATACGTGATTTCAAATAAAAAAATACCAAAATAGGTTTTTTTGCCATTTTTTGCTCCAATTTCGTGTTTGGGCATCATTTGTTTTCAAGCGTTTTATTTCGAAACTAATACGTCGGATTGACGGTCGCGTTTGCACCATTGAATTGCTCGTCGGGAGTTGTACTTGTATACATGATTTCAGATAGAATCTGTGAAATTAGGTTCTTTCCCATTTTTTGATCCAATTTCGTGTTTTTTAACTTCATTTGTTTCAGCGTTTAATTTCGAAACTAATAGTCGAATTCACGTCTGGTTTGCACCATTGAAATTCTCGTCGAGAGTTGTAATTGTATACGTGAATTCTGATAGATTCTACGTAATTAGGTTTTTTTCTCCCATTTTTTTGCCCCTAATTTCGTGTTTTTGGGGCTACATTTGTTTTTCAAGTGTTTTAATTTCGAAACTAATAGTCGGATTGACGTTTCGTTCTGCACCATTGAATTTCTCGTCGACAGATGTACTTGTATACGTAATTTCAGATAGTTTCTACAAAATTGGGTTTTAACCCATTTTTTTGCACCAATTTCGTGTTTTGGGCTTCATTTGTTTTCAAGCGTTTAATTTCGAAAATAATAAACGGAGTGACGTTTGGTTAAAAACCATTGAATTTCTCGTCGAGAGTTGTACTTGCATACGTGATTTCAGATAGATTCTACGAAATTAGGTTTTTCCCATTTTTGCCCCCAACTTCGGTTTTTTTGGGCTACATTATTTTGCAAAGCGCTTAACTTTGAAACCAATAGTCGGATGGACGTCTGGTTTGCACATTTAATTTCTCGTCGAGGGTTGTACTTGTATGCGTTATTTCAGATATATTCTACGAAATAAGGTTTTTTTCCCATTATTTGCCCTTAATTTCGTGTTTTGGGCTTCATTTGTTTTAACACGTTTAATTTCGAAACTTATAGTCTGATTGACGTTTGGTTTGCACCATTGAATTTTTCGTCAAGAGTTGTACTTGTATACGTAAATTCAGATAAATTCTACGAAATTTAGGTTTTTTCCCATTTTTGCCCCAAATTTTGTGTTTTGGGGTACATTAATTTTCAAGCGTTTAATTTCGAAACTAATAGTCGGATAACGTCTGATTCACCATTGAATTTCCCGTCGAGAGTTGAACTTGTGTACGTGATTGCAGGTAGATTCTACGAAATTGGTTTTTTTCCCATTTTTTCCTTAATTTCGTGTTTTTTGGCTACAATTTTTTTCAAGCGTTTATTTCGAAACTACTAGTCGGATTGACGTCTGGATTGCACCATTGAATTTCTCGTCGGGAGTTGAACTTGTGTACGTGATTTCAGGTAGATTCTACGAAATTAGTTTTTTTCTCATTTTTTGCCCCCAATTTCGTATTTTTGGATTCATTTGTTTTCAGACGTTTCATTTTGAATCTAATAGTCGGATTGACGTCTGGGTTTGCACCATTGAATTTTTCGTTGGGAGTTGTACTTGTCTACGTGATTTCAGATAGATTCTACGGAAATTGGGTTTTTTTCGCATTTTTTTCCCAAATTTATTGTTTTGGGCTACGTTAAGTTTCAAGCGTTGAATTCGAAACTACTAGTCGGATTGACGTCTGGTTTGATCAATTGAATTTCTCGTCGGGAGTTGTACTTGTATACGGGATTTCAGATAGATTTTACAAATTTGGTTTTTACCCATTTTTTACACCAATTTTGTGTTTTGGGCTTCACTTTTTTTAAGCGTTGAATTTCGAAACTAATTGTCGGATTGACGACTGGTTTGCACCATTGAACTTCCTATCAGGAGTTGTACTTGTATACGTGATTTTAGATGGATACTGCAAAATTAAGGTTTTTTCAATTTTTTTGCCCCAATTTCGTGTTTTTGCTTTATTTTTTTTCAAGCGTTTAATTTCGAAACTAATAGTCGGATTGATGTCTTGTTTGCACCATTAAATTTTCTCGTCGGGAGTTGTACTTGTATACGTGATTTCAGATAGAATGTACGTAATTACGTTTTTTCCCATTTTTGCTTCAATTTCGTGTTGTGGCCTTGATTTGTTTACAAGCGTATAGATTTTGAAACTAATAATCGGATTGACGTTTGGTTTGCACCATTGAATATCTCGTCGAGATGTGTCCTCGTATACGTGATTTCAGATATATTCTACGAAATTAGGTTTATCCCCATTTTTTGCTACAATTTTGTGTTTTGGGCTACATTAATTTTCAAGCGTTTAATTTCGAAACTAATAGTCGGATAACGTCTGGTTTGCACCATTGAATTTCTCGTCAAAAGATATACTTGTATACGTGATTTCAGATAGATTATACGAAATTAGGTTTTTCCCCATTTTTTGCCCTAATCTCGTGTTTTGGACTACAATTTTTTTTCAAGCGTTTAATTTCGAAACTACTATTCGGATGGACGTCTGGTTTGCACCATTGAATTTCTTGTCGGGAGTTGTACTTGTATAACGGGATTTCAGATAGATTCTACGAAATTGGGATTTTACCCTTTTTTTACACAAATTTCGTGTTTTGGGCTTCATTTATTCAAGCGTTTAATTTCGAAATTAATAGTCGGATTGACGTCTGGTTTGCACCATTGAATTTCTCGTCGAGAGTTGTACTTGTATACGTGATTTCAAATAGATTTAACGAAATTAGGTTTTTTCCCATTTTTTGCCCCAATTTCGTGTTTTGGACTTACAATTCTTTTTAAGTGTTTAATTTCGAGACTAATAGTCGGATTGACGTCTTGTTTGCACCATTGAATTTCTCGTCGTTAGTTGTACTTGTATACGTGATTTAAGATAGATTCTACCAAATTAAGTTTTTTTCCATTTTTTGCTCCAATTTCGTGTTTTGGGCTACATTTGTTTTCATGCGTTTAATTTCGAAACTAATAGTCGGATTGACGTCGCGTTTGCACCATTGAATTGCTCGTCGGGAGTTGTACTTGTATACATGATTTCAGATAGAATCTGTGAAATTAGGTTCTTTCCCATTTTTTGATCCAATTTCGTGTTTTTAACTTCATTTGTTTCAGCGTTTAATTTCGAAACTAATAGTCGAATTCACGTCTGGTTTGCACCATTGAATTTCTCGTCGGGAGTTGTACTTGTATACGAGATTTCAGATAGATTCTACGAAATTGGGTTTTTTCCCTTTTTGTTCCAATGTTCGTGTTTCGGGCTACATTTGTTTTCAAGCGTTTAATTTCGAAACTGATAGTCGGATTGACGTCTGGTTTGCACCACTGAATTGCTCGTCGGGAGTTGTACTTGTATACGTGATTTTTTCATAGAATCTATGAAATTAGGTTCTTTCCCATTTTTTTTTCGAATTTCGTGTTTTTGGGCTTCATTTGTTTTCAGCGTTTAATTTCAAAACTAATAGTCGAATTCACGTCTGGTTTGCACCATTGAATTTGTCGTCGAGGGTTGTACTTGTATAAGTGATTTCAGATAGTTTATAAGAAATTTGTTTTTTTTTCATTTGTTGCTCCAATTTCCTGTTTTGGTCTTCACTTGTTTTCAAGCGTTTAATTTCGAAACTAATAGTCGGTTTGACGTCTGGTTTGCAGCATTGAATTTCTCGTCGGGAGTTGTACTTGTATACATGATTTCAGATAGATACTACGTAATTACGTTTTTTCCCTTTGCCCCAATTTCGTGTTGTGGGCTTGATTTGTTTTCAAGCGTTTAATTTCGATATTAATAATCCGATTGACGTCTGGTTTGCACCATTGAATATCTCGTCGGGAGTTGTACTTGTATACGTGATTTCAGATATTCTACGAAATTATGTTTTTTTTCCATTTTTTGCCCTAAATTCGTGTTTTGGACTGCAGTTTTTTTCAAGCGTTTAATTTCGAAACTACTAGTCGGATGGACGTCTGGTTTGCACCATTGAATTTCTCGTCGGGAGTTGTACTTGTATACGTGATTTCAGATAGATTCTACGAAATTAAGTTTTTTCGCATTTTTTTCCAAATTTCTTGTTTTGGGCTACGTTAAGTTTCAAGCGTTGAATTTCGAAACTACTAGTCGGATTGACGTCTGGTTTGATCAATTGAATTTCTCGTCGGGAGTTGTACTTGTATACGGGATTTCAGATAGATTTTACAAATTTGGTTTTTACCCATTTTTTACACCAATTTTGTGTTTTGGGCTTCACTTTTTTTAAGCGTTGAATTTCGAAACTAATTGTCGGATTGACGACTGGTTTGCACCATTGAACTTCTCATCAGGAGTTGTACTTGTATACGTGATTTTAGATGGATACTGCAAAATTAAGATTTTTCAATTTTTTGCCCCAATTTCGTGTTTTTGGCTTTATTTTTTTTCCAACGTTTAATTTCGAAACTAATAGTCGGATTGATGTCTTGTTTGCACCATTAAATTTCTCGTCGGGAGTTGTACTTGTATACGTGATTTCAGATAGAATGTACGTAATTACGTTTTTTCCCATTTTTGCTTCAATTTCGTGTTGTGGCCTTGATTTGTTTACAAGCGTATAATTTTGAAACTAATAATCGGATTGACGTTTGGTTTGCACCATTGAATATCTCGTCGAGATGTGTCCTTGTATAAGTGATTTCAGATATATTCTACGAAATTAGGTTTATCCCCATTTTTGCTACAATTTTGTGTTTTGGGCTACATTAATTTTCAAGCGTTTAATTTCGAAACTAATAGTCGGATAACGTCTGGTTTGCACCATTGAATTTCTCGTCAAAAGATATACTTGTATACGTGATTTCAGATAGATTATACGAAATTAGGTTTTTCCCCCATTTTTTGCCCTAATCTCGTGTTTTGGACTACAATTTTTTTCAAGCGTTTAATTTCGAAACTACTATTCGGATGGACGTCTGGTTTGCACCATTGAATTTCTTGTCGGGAGTTGTACTTGTATACGGGATTTCAGATAGATTCTACGAAATTGGGATTTTACCCTTTTTTTTACACAAATTTCGTGTTTTGGGCTTCATTTATTCAAGCGTATAATTTCGAAACTAATATTCGGATGGACGTCTGGTTTGCACCATTGAATTTCTTGTCGGGAGTTGTACTTGTATACGGGATTTCAGATAGATTCTACGAAATTGGGATTTTACCCTTTTTTTACACAAATTTCGTGTTTTGGGCTTCATTTATTCAAGCGTTTAATTTCGAAATTAATAGTCGGATTGACGTCTGGTTTGCACCATTGAATTTCTCGTCGAGAATTGTACTTGTATACGTGATTTCAAATAGATTTAACGAAATTAGGTTTTTTCCCATTTTTTGCCCCAATTTCGTGTTTTGGGCTACAATTCTTTTTAAGTGTTTAATTTCGAAACTAATAGTCGGATTGACGTCTTGTTTGCACCATTGAATTTCTCGTCGTTAGTTGTACTTGTATACGTGATTTAAGATAGATTCTACCAAATTAAGTTTTTTCCATTTTTT
Organism: Gryllus longicercus; assembly: GCA_038098605.1. Taxonomy (NCBI): domain Eukaryota; kingdom Metazoa; phylum Arthropoda; class Insecta; order Orthoptera; family Gryllidae; genus Gryllus; species Gryllus longicercus. Next base: position 11,161 of record JAZDUA010000550.1, read on the forward strand.
GCTCCAATTTCGTGTTTTGGGCTACATTTGTTTTCAAGCGTTTAATTTCGAAACTAATAGTCGGATTGACGTCGCGTTTGCACCATTGAATTGCTCGTCGGGAGTTGTACTTGTATACATGATTTCAGATAGAATCTGTGAAATTAGGTTCTTTCCCATTTTTTGATCCAATTTCGTGTTTTTAACTTCATTTGTTTCAGCGTTCAATTTCGAAACTAATAGTCGAATTCACGTCTGGTTTGCACCATTGAATTTCTCGTCGGGAGTTGTACTTGTATACGTGATTTCAGATAGATTCTACGAAATTGGGTTTTTTCCCTTTTTGTTCCAATTTCGTGTTTCGGGCTACATTTGTTTTCAAGCGTTTAATTTCGAAACTGATAGTCGGATTGACGTCTGGTTTGCACCACTGAATTGCTCGTCGGGAGTTGTACTTGTATACGTGATTTTTTCATAGAATCTATGAAATTAGGTTCTTTCCCATTTTTTTTCGAATTTCGTGTTTTGGGCTTCATTTGTTTTCAGCGTTTAATTTCAAAACTAATAGTCGAATTCACGTCTGGTTTGCACCATTGAATTTCTCGTCGAGGGTTGTACTTGTATAAGTGATTTCAGATAGTTTATAAGAAATTTGTTTTTTTTTTCATTTGTTGCTCCAATTTCCTGTTTTGGTCTTCACTTGTTTTCAAGCGTTTAATTTCGAAACTAATAGTCGGTTTGACGTCTGGTTTGCAGCATTGAATTTCTCGTCGGGAGTTGTACTTGTATACATGATTTCAGATAGATTCTACGTAATTACGTTTTTTCCCTTTGCCCCAATTTCGTGTTGTGGGCTTGATTTGTTTTCAAGCGTTTAATTTCGATATTAATAATCCGATTGACGTCTGGTTTGCACCATTGAATATCTCGTCGGGAGTTGTACTTGTATACGTGATTTCAGATATTCTACGAAATTAGGTTTTTTTTCCATTTTTTGCCCTAAATTCGTGTTTTGGACTACAGTTTTTTTCAAGCGTTTAATTTCGAAACTACTAGTCGGATGGACGTCTGGTTTGCACCATTGAATTTCTCGTCGGGAGTTGTACTTGTATACGTGATTTCAGATAGATTCTACGAAATTAAGTTTTTTCGCATTTTTTTCCAAATTTCTTGTTTTGGGCTACGTTAAGTTTCAAGCGTTGAATTTCGAAACTACTAGTCGGATTGACGTCTGGTTTGATCAATTGAATTTCTCGTCGGGAGTTGTACTTGTATACGGGATTTCAGATAGATTTTACAAATTTGGTTTTTACCCATTTTTTACACCAATTTTGTGTTTTGGGCTTCACTTTTTTTAAGCGTTGAATTTCGAAACTAATTGTCGGATTGACGACTGGTTTGCACCATTGAACTTCTCATCAGGAGTTGTACTTGTATACGTGATTTTAGATGGATACTGCAAAATTAAGATTTTTCAATTTTTTGCCCCAATTTCGTGTTTTTGGCTTTATTTTTTTTCCAACGTTTAATTTCGAAACTAATAGTCGGATTGATGTCTTGTTTGCACCATTAAATTTCTCGTCGGGAGTTGTACTTGTATACGTGATTTCAGATAGAATGTACGTAATTACGTTTTTTCCCATTTTTGCTTCAATTTCGTGTTGTGGCCTTGATTTGTTTACAAGCGTATAATTTTGAAACTAATAATCGGATTGACGTTTGGTTTGCACCATTGAATATCTCGTCGAGATGTGTCCTTGTATAAGTGATTTCAGATATATTCTACGAAATTAGGTTTATCCCCATTTTTGCTACAATTTTGTGTTTTGGGCTACATTAATTTTCAAGCGTTTAATTTCGAAACTAATAGTCGGATAACGTCTGGTTTGCACCATTGAATTTCTCGTCAAAAGATATACTTGTATACGTGATTTCAGATAGATTATACGAAATTAGGTTTTTCCCCATTTTTTGCCCTAATCTCGTGTTTTGGACTACAATTTTTTTCAAGAGTTTAATTTCGAAACTACTATTCGGATGGACGTCTGGTTTGCACCATTGAATTTCTTGTCGGGAGTTGTACTTGTATACGGGATTTCAGATAGATTCTACGAAATTGGGATTTTACCCTTTTTTTACACAAATTTCGTGTTTTGGGCTTCATTTATTCAAGCGTTTAATTTCGAAACTAATATTCGGATGGACGTCTGGTTTGCACCATTGAATTTCTTGTCGGGAGTTGTACTTGTATACGGGATTTCAGATAGATTCTACGAAATTGGGATTTTACCCTTTTTTTACACAAATTTCGTGTTTTGGGCTTCATTTATTCAAGCGTTTAATTTCGAAACTAATATTCGGATGGACGTCTGGTTTGCACCATTGAATTTCTTGTCGGGAGTTGTACTTGTATACGGGATTTCAGATAGATTCTACGAAATTGGGATTTTACCCTTTTTTTACACAAATTTCGTGTTTTGGGCTTCATTTATTCAAGCGTTTAATTTCGAAATTAAAATCGGATTGACGTCTGGTTTGCACCATTGAATTTCTCGTCGAGAGTTGTACTTGTATACGTGATTTCAAATAGATTTAACGAAATTAGGTTTTTTCCCCATTTTTTGCCCCAATTTCGTGTTTTGGGCTACAATTCTTTTTAAGTGTTTAATTTCGAAACTAATAGTCGGATTGACGTCTTGTTTGCACCATTGAATTTCTCGTCGTTAGTTGTACTTGTATACGTGATTTAAGATAGATTCTACCAAATTAAGTTTTTTCCATTTTTTGCTCCAATTTCGTGTTTTGGGCTACATTTGTTTTCAAGCGTTTAATTTCGAAACTAATAGTCGGATTGACGTCGCGTTTGCACCATTGAATTGCTCGTCGGGAGTTGTACTTGTATACATGATTTCAGATAGAATCTGTGAAATTAGGTTCTTTCCCATTTTTTGATCCAATTTCGTGTTTTTAACTTCATTTGTTTCAGCGTTCAATTTCGAAACTAATAGTCGAATTCACGTCTGGTTTGCACCATTGAATTTCTCGTCGGGAGTTGTACTTGTATACGTGATTTCAGATAGATTCTACGAAATTGGGTTTTTTCCCTTTTTGTTCCAATTTCGTGTTTCGGGCTACATTTGTTTTCAAGCGTTTAATTTCGAAACTGATAGTCGGATTGACGTCTGGTTTGCACCACTGAATTGCTCGTCGGGAGTTGTACTTGTATACGTGATTTTTTCATAGAATCTATGAAATTAGGTTCTTTCCCATTTTTTTTCGAATTTCGTGTTTTGGGCTTCATTTGTTTTCAGCGTTTAATTTCAAAACTAATAGTCGAATTCACGTCTGGTTTGCACCATTGAATTTGTCGTCGAGGGTTGTACTTGTATAAGTGATTTCAGATAGTTTATAAGAAATTTGTTTTTTTTTTTTCATTTGTTGCTCCAATTTCCTGTTTTGGTCTTCACTTGTTTTCAAGCGTTTAATTTCGATATTAATAATCCGATTGACGTCTGGTTTGCACCATTGAATATCTCGTCGGGAGTTGTACTTGTATACGTGATTTCAGATATTCTACGAAATTAGGTTTTTTTCCATTTTTTGCCCTAAATTCGTGTTTTGGACTACAGTTTTTTTCAAGCGTTTAATTTCGAAACTACTAGTCGGATGGACGTCTGGTTTGCACCATTGAATTTCTCGTCGGGAGTTGTACTTGTATACGTGATTTCAGATAGATTCTACGAAATTAAGTTTTTTCGCATTTTTTTCCAAATTTCTTGTTTTGGGCTACGTTAAGTTTCAAGCGTTGAATTTCGAAACTACTAGTCGGATTGACGTCTGGTTTGATCAATTGAATTTCTCGTCGGGAGTTGTACTTGTATACGGGATTTCAGATAGATTTTACAAATTTGGTTTTTACCCATTTTTTACACCAATTTTGTGTTTTGGGCTTCACTTTTTTTAAGCGTTGAATTTCGAAACTAATTGTCGGATTGACGACTGGTTTGCACCATTGAACTTCTCATCAGGAGTTGTACTTGTATACGTGATTTTAGATGGATACTGCAAAATTAAGATTTTTCAATTTTTTGCCCCAATTTCGTGTTTTTGGCTTTATTTTTTTTCCAACGTTTAATTTCGAAACTAATAGTCGGATTGATGTCTTGTTTGCACCATTAAATTTCTCGTCGGGAGTTGTACTTGTATACGTGATTTCAGATAGAATGTACGTAATTACGTTTTTTCCCATTTTTGCTTCAATTTCGTGTTGTGGCCTTGATTTGTTTACAAGCGTATAATTTTGAAACTAATAATCGGATTGACGTTTGGTTTGCACCATTGAATATCTCGTCGAGATGTGTCCTTGTATAAGTGATTTCAGATATATTCTACGAAATTAGGTTTATCCCCATTTTTGCTACAATTTTGTGTTTTGGGCTACATTAATTTTCAAGCGTTTAATTTCGAAACTACGAGTCGGATAACGTCTGGTTTGCACCATTGAATTTCTCGTCAAAAGATATACTTGTATACGTGATTTCAGATAGATTATACGAAATTAGGTTTCTTCTCCATTTTTTGCCCTAATCTCGTGTTTTGGACTACAATTTTTTTCAAGCGTTTAATTTCGAAACTACTATTCGGATGGACGTCTGGTTTGCACCATTGAATTTCTTGTCGGGAGTTGTACTTGTATACGGGATTTCAGATAGATTCTACGAAATTGGGATTTTACCCTTTTTTTACACAAATTTCGTGTTTTGGGCTTCATTTATTCAAGCGTTTAATTTCGAAACTAATATTCGGATGGACGTCTGGTTTGCACCATTGAATTTCTTGTCGGGAGTTGTACTTGTATACGGGATTTCAGATAGATTCTACGAAATTGGGATTTTACCCTTTTTTTACACAAATTTCGTGTTTTGGGCTTCATTTATTCAAGCGTTTAATTTCGAAATTAATAATCGGATTGACGTCTTGTTTGCACCATTGAATTTCTCGTCGAGAGTTGTACTTGTATACGTGATTTCAAATAGATTTAACGAAATTAGGTTTTTTTTCCCATTTTTTGCCCCAATTTCGTGTTTTGGGCTACAATTCTTTTTAAGTGTTTAATTTCGAAACTAATAGTCGGATTGACGTCTTGTTTGCACCATTGAATTTCTCGTCGTTAGTTGTACTTGTATACGTGATTTAAGATAGATTCTACCAAATTAAGTTTTTTCCATTTTTTGCTCCAATTTCGTGTTTTGGGCTACATTTGTTTTCAAGCGTTTAATTTCGAAACTAATAGTCGGATTGACGTCGCGTTTGCACCATTGAATTGCTCGTCGGGAGTTTTACTTGTATACATGATTTCAGATAGAATCTGTGAAATTAGGTTCTTTCCCATTTTTTGATCCAATTTCGTGTTTTTAACTTCATTTGTTTCAGCGTTTAATTTCGAAACTAATAGTCGAATTCACGTCTGGTTTGCACCATTGAATTTCTGGTCGGGAGTTGTACTTGTATACGTGATTTCAGATAGATTCTACGAAATTGGGTTTTTTCCCTTTTTGTTCCAATTTCGTGTTTCGGTCTACATTTGTTTTCAAGCGTTTAATTTCGAAACTGATAGTCGGATTGACGTCTGGTTTGCACCACTGAATTGCTCGTCGGGAGTTGTACTTGTATACGTGATTTTTTCATAGAATCTATGAAATTAGGTTCTTTCCCATTTTTTTTCGAATTTCGTGTTTAGGGCTTCATTTGTTTTCAGCGTTTAATTTCAAAACTAATAGTCGAATTCACGTCTGGTTTGCACCATTGAATTTCTCGTCGAGGGTTGTACTTGTATAAGTGATTTCAGATAGTTTATAAGAAATTTGTTTTTTTTTTCATTTGTTGCTCCAATTTCCTGTTTTGGTCTTCACTTGTTTTCAAGCGTTTAATTTCGAAACTAATAGTCGGTTTGACGTCTGGTTTGCAGCATTGAATTTGTCGTCGGGAGTTGTACTTGTATACATGATTTCAGATAGATTCTACGTAATTACGTTTTTTTCCCTTTGCCCCAATTTCGTGTTGTGGGCTTGATTTGTTTTCAAGCGTTTAATTTCGATATTAATAATCCGATTGACGTCTGGTTTGCACCATTGAATATCTCGTCGGGAGTTGTACTTGTATACGTGATTTCAGATATTCTACGAAATTAGTTTTTTTTCCATTTTTTGCCCTAAATTCGTGTTTTGGATTACAGTTTTTTTCAAGCGTTTAATTTCGAAACTACTAGTCGGATGGACGTCTGGTTTGCACCATTGAATTTCTCGTCGGGAGTTGTACTTGTATACGTGATTTCAGATAGATTCTACGAAATTAAGTTTTTTCGCATTTTTTTCCAAATTTCTTGTTTTGGGCTACGTTAAGTTTCAAGCGTTGAATTTCGAAACTACTAGTCGGATTGACGTCTGGTTTGACCAATTGAATTTCTCGTCGGGAGTTGTACTTGTATACGGGATTTCAGATAGATTTTACAAATTTGGTTTTTACCCATTTTTTACACCAATTTTGTGTTTTTTGCTTCACTTTTTTTAAGCGTTGAATTTCGAAACTAATTGTCGGATTGACGACTGGTTTGCACCATTGAACTTCTCATCAGGAGTTGTACTTGTATACGTGATTTTAGATGGATACTGCAAAATTAAGATTTTTCAATTTTTTGCCCCAATTTCGTGTTTTTGGCTTTATTTTTTTTCAAGCGTTTAATTTCGAAACTAATAGTCGGATTGATGTCTTGTTTGCACCATTAAATTTCTCGTCGGGAGTTGTACTTGTATACGTGATTTCAGATAGAATGTACGTAATTACGTTTTTTTCCCATTTTTGCTTCAATTTCGTGTTGTGGCCTTGATTTGTTTACAAGCGTATAATTTTGAAACTAATAATCGGATTGACGTTTGGTTTGCACCATTGAATATCTCGTCGAGATGTGTCCTTGTATACGTGATTTCAGATATATTCTACGAAATTAGGTTTATCCCCATTTTTGCTACAATTTTGTGTTTTGGGCTACATTAATTTTCAAGCGTTTAATTTCGAAACTAATAATCGGATAACGTCTGGTTTGCACCATTGAATTTCTCGTCAAAAGATATACTTGTATACGTGATTTCAGATAGATTATACGAAATTAGGTTTTTTCCCCATTTTTTGCCCTAATCTCGTGTTTTGGACTACAATTTTTTTCAAGCGTTTAATTTCGAAACTACTATTCGGATGGACGTCTGGTTTGCACCATTGAATTTCTTGTCGGGAGTTGTACTTGTATACGGGATTTCAGATAGATTCTACGAAATTGGGATTTTACCCTTTTTTACACAAATTTCGTGTTTTGGGCTTCATTTATTCAAGCGTTTAATTTCGAAATTTATAGTCGGATTGACGTCTGGTTTGCACCATTGAATTTCTCGTGGAGAGTTGTACTTGTATACGTGATTTCAAATAGATTTAACGAAATTAGGTTTTTTCCCTTTTTTTGCCCCAATTTCGTGTTTTGGGCTACAATTCTTTTTAAGTGTTTAATTTCGAAACTAATAGTCGGATTGACGTCTTGTTTGCACCATTGAATTTCTCGTCGTTAGTTGTACTTGTATACGTGATTTAAGATAGATTCTACCAAATTAAGTTTTTTTCCATTTTTTGCTCCAATTTCGCGTTTTGGGCTACATTTGTTTTCAAGCGTTTAATTTCGAAACTAATAGTCGGATTGACGTCGCGTTTGCACCATTGAATTGCTCGTCGGGAGTTGTACTTGTATACATGATTTCAGATAGAATCTGTGAAATTAGGTTCTTTCCCATTTTTTGATCCAATTTCGTGTTTTTTAACTTCATTTGTTTCAGCGTTTAATTTCGAAACTAATAGTCGAATTCACGTCTGGTTTGCACCATTGAATTTCTCGTCGGGAGTTGTACTTGTATACGTGATTTCAGATAGATTCTACGAATTTGGTTTTTTTCCCATTTTTTGTTCCAGTTTCGTGTTTCGGGCTACATTTGTTTTCAAGCGTTTAATTTCGAAACTAATAGTCGGATTGACGTATGGTTTGCACCATTGAATTGCTCGTCGGGAGTTGTACTTGTATACGTGATTTCAAATAGATTCTTTGAAATTAGTTTTTTTTCCCATTTCTCCCCCAATTTCGTGTTTTGGGCTACATTAATTTTCAAGCGTTTACTTTCGAAACTAATAGTTGGATAACGTCTTGTTTGCACCATTGAATTTCTCGTCGAAATTTTTACTTGTATACGTGATTTCAAATAGAAGTAACGAAATTAGGTTTTTTCCCATTTTTGCCCGAATTTCGTGTTTTGGGCTACAATTCTTTTTAAGTGTTTAATTTCGAAACTAATAGTCGGATTGACGTCTTGTTTGCACCATTGAATTTCTCGTCGTTAGTTGTACTTGTATACGTGATTTAAGATAGATTCTACCAAATTATGTTTTTTCCATTTTTTGCTCCAATTTCGTGTTTTGGGCTACACTAGTTTTCAAGCGTTTAATTTCGAAACTAATAGTCGTATTGACGTCGCATTTGCACCATTGAATTGCTCGTCGGGAGTTGTACTTGTATACATGATTTCAGATAGAATCTATGAAATTAGGTTCTTTCCCATTTTTTGATCCAATTTCGTGTTTTTAACTTTATTTGTTTTCAGCGTTTAATTTCGAAACTAATAGTCGAATTCACGTCTGGTTTGCCCCATTGAATTTCTCGTCGGGAGTTGTACTTGTATACGTGATTTCAGATAGATTCTACGAAATTGGGTTTTTTCCCTTTTTGTTCCAATTTCGTGTTTCGGGTCTACATTTGTTTTCAAGCGTTTAATTTCGAAACTAATAGTCGTATTGACGTCTGGTTTGCACCACTGAATTGCTCGTCGGGAGTTGTACTTGTATACGTGATTTTTTGATAGAATCTATGAAATTAGGTTCTTTCCCATTTTTTGTTCGAATTTCGTGTTTTGGGCTTCATTTGTTTTCAGCGTTTAATTTCAAAACTAATAGTCGAATTCACGTCTGGTTTGCACCATTGAATTTCTCGTCGAGGGTTGTACTTGTATAAGTGATTTCAAATAGTTTATAAGAAATTGGGTTTTTTCTCATTTGTTGCTCCAATTTCCTGTTTTGGTCTTCATTTATTTTCAAGCGTTTAATTTCGAAACTAATAGTCGGATTGACGTCTTGTTTGCACCATTGAATTTCTCGTCGTTAGTTGTACTTGTATACTTGATTTAAGATAAATTCTACCAAATTATGTTTTTTCCATTTTTTGCTCCAATTTCGTGTTTTGGGCTACATTAGTTTTCAAGCGTTTAATTTCGAAACTAATAGTCGGATTGACGTCGCGTTTGCACCATTGAATTGCTCGTCGGGAGTTGTACTTGTATACATGATTTCAGATAGAATCTTTGAAATTAGGTTCTTTCCCATTTTTTGATCCAATTTCGTGTTTTTAACTTCATTTGTTTTCAGCGTTTAATTTCGAAACTAATAGTCGAATTCACGTCTGATTTGCCCCATTGAATTTCTCGTCGGGAGTTGTACTTGTATACGTGATTTCAGATAGATTCTACGAAATTGGGTTTTTTCCCTTTTTGTTCCAATTTCGTTTTTCGGGCTACATTTGTTTTCAAGCGTTTAATTTCGAAACTAATAGTCGGATTGACGTCTGGTTTGCACCACTGAATTGCTCGTCGGGAGTTGTACTTGTATACGTGATTTTTTGATAGAATCTATGAAATTAGGTTCTTTCCCATTTTTTGTTCGAATTTCGTGTTTTGGGCTACATTTGTTTTCAAGCGTTTAATTTCGAAACTAATAGTCGGATTCACGACTGGTTTGCACCATTGAAAATCTCGTCGAGGGTTGTACTTGTATAAGTGATTTCAGATATTTTATAAGAAATTGGGTTTTTTCTCATTTGTTGCTCCAATTTCCTGTTTTGGTCTTCATTTATTTTCAAGCGTTTAATTTCGAAACTAATAGTCGGTTTGACGTCTGGTTTGCACCATTGAATATATCGTCGGGAGTTGTACTTGTATACGTGATTTTTTAGATATTCTACGAAATTAGTTTTTTTTTCATTTTTTGCCCTATATTCGTGTTTTGGACTACAATTTTTTTCAAGCGTTTAATTTCGAAACTACTTGTCGGATGGACGTCTGGTTGGCACCATTGAATTTCTCGTCGTTAGTTGTACTTGTATACGTGATTTAAGATAGATTCTACCAAATTAAGTTTTTTCCATTTTTTGCTCCAATTTCGTGTTTTGGGCTACATTTGTTTTCAAGCATTTAATTTCGAAACTAATTGTCGGATTGACGTCGGGTTTGCACCATTGTATTGCTCGTCGGGAGTTGTACTTGTGTACGTGATTTCAGATAGAATCTATGAAATTAGGTTCTTTCCCATTTTTTGTTCCAATTTCGTGTTTTTAACTTCATTTGTTTTCATCGTTTAATTTCGAAACTAATAGTCGAATTCACGTCTGGTTTGCACCATTGAATTTATCGTCGGGAGTTGTACATTTTTACGTGATTTCAGAGATTTACGAAATTGTTTTTTTTTTTCCATTTTTTGTTCCAGTTTCGTGTTACGGGCTACATTTGTTTTCAAGCGTTTAATTTCGAAACTAATAGTCGGATTGACGTCAGGTTTGCACCATTGAATTTCTTGTCGGGAGTTGTACTTGTATACGGGATTTCAGATAGATTCTACAAAATTGGGATTTCACCCTTTTTTTACACCAATTTCGTGTATTGTGCTTCATTTTTTCAAGCGTTTGATTTCGAAAATAAAGGTCGGATTAATGTCTTGTTTGCACCATTGAATTTCTCGTCGAGAGTTGTACTTGTATATGTTATTTCGGTTAGATTCTAAAAACAATTTTTTTCCCCATTTTATCCTTAATTTCCTTTTTTGGGGCTACATTATTTTTCAAGCGTTTAATTTTGAGACTAATAGGCGGATTGACGTCTGGTTTGCACCATTGAATTTCTTGTCCTGAGTTGTACTTTTATACGTGATTTCAGATAGATTCTACGAAATAAGTTTTTTTCCCATTTTCTGCTTCAATTTCGTGTTTTAGGCTACTCTATTTTTCAAGCGATTAATTTCGAAACTATTATTTGGATTGACGTTTGGTTTGCACTATTGAATTTCTCGTCGAGAGTTGCACTTGTATAAGTGATTTCAGATAGATTCTACGAAGTTGGGCTTTTTCCCATTTTTTGCTCAAATTTTGTGTTTGGGCTTAATTTGTTTTCAAGCGTTTAATTTCGAAACTAATAATCGGATAGACGTCTGGTTTGCACCATTGAATTTTTCGTCGAGGGTTGTACTTGTATACGTGATTTCAGATAGATTCTACAAAATTGTTTTTTTTTTCATTTTTTGCCCCAATTTCTTGCTTTGGGCTACATTATTTTTCAAGCGTTTAATTTCGAAATCAATAGCTGGATTGACGTCTGGTTTGCACCATTGAATTTCTCGTCGGGAGTTGTACTTTAATACGTGATTTCAGATAGATTCTACGAAATTAGGTTTTTTTTCATTTATTGCCCCAATTTTGTTTTTTGGGCTACATTAATTTTCAAGCGTTTAATTTCGAAACTAATAGTCGGATTGACGTATGGTTTGCACCGTTGAATTTCTCGTCGGGAGTTGTACTTGTATACGCAATTTCAGAAAGAAACTACAAAATTAAGTTTTTTTCCAATTTTTTCCCCTAATTAGCGCATTTGGGCTTCATTTGTTTTCACTGGCTTAATTTCGAAACTAATAATCGGATTGATGTCTGCTTTGCACCACTGAATTTCTCATCGAGAGTTATACTTGCATACGCAATTACAGAAAGAAACTACGAAATTAAGTTTTTTTCCAAATTTTCCCCCAAATTTTTGGATTTGGGCTTCATTTGTCTTGACGCGTTTAATTTCAAAACTAATAGTCGGAATGACGTCTGGTTTGCACCATAGAATTTCTCGTCGAGAGTTACACTTACGTACGTGATTTTAGAAAAAAACTACGGAATTAAGTTTTTTCCAATTTTTTGCCCAAATTTCGGCATTTGGGCTTCATTTGTTTTTGCGCTTTTAATTTGGAAACTAATAGTCGGTTTGACGTCTGCTTTGCACCATTGAATTTCTCGTCGAGAGTTTTACTTACATACGTGATTTCAGAAAGAAACTACTGAAAAACTGAATTTGCCATTATTTTAGAAATTCATCATGGAACCCGGGGTATTTGTTTTAACAGGAGCTTTTGGACATATTGTATAGTTCATAGAATATATGCATCGTCATTTTTAGTTTATTTGAATTCCTTCCTATGTATATTTTTTCATTGAACTTCTTTCTCAGCCTTAGCATATTTTCTTTTGTGTATAACTACATATTTCAATTTTAACAAACCTAGATACTTGACAAAAAAATACTGTTAACAAAACAAACGCTTTATTAAAGAAGGTAAATAAGAAAGTCTGCAACCATATAAAATCGATAGAATTAATGTCATTACACTATGATAATAATACAATACTACCCAATATATTTTATCAGAATTGTTCAATATGGTTTAATTTTTAATGAGTGAGTGAAAACCAGAACGATATAAGTAAAATTTTGTATTTAAAAAATCTGTTTAATTATGTCAATATTACAGTGAAGTCGTAGTGCTTTGTTTCATTATCAAAACCATGGCATTTCAATTGTTCATTAAAACCACGAAAATACATTTCCACCAAAATGTAGCCAAAAATAAACAGGTTATCTCAGAATTTATAAAATGTCACTTATACCGTTCTAGTTTTCACCCATTGATATAATATATTGTAAAATGATCCTTAAAAATAGTATTAAAAAGTGTCAAATGTGCCGTTCGGATAGCCGAGATCGCTAATGCAGTAGTGCCGTGGCGATCTCGGAACGATCGCGGTTTCGAGTCTTGCTTCCGGCCTGGGTGTATTTGTGTATGTATGTCTAGTCGTCATTTACCCCTCATTATCATCATCATTTCATCTTCCATACCCCCAAGGCTAACAACCGCGGGTAATAAAAATCGGATCCTGCTAAAATGCTGATCCCCTGATAAAGTTACATGCACCTGCCACCGAGATAATGGTACTGAACCCCGGTAAATGCTGGGTGCATGCACTCGTGGTTCAAGTCGACGTATTCGGGGGCAAAAAAATGTCAAAAGTATATAATTATTAGGCACACAACAGATGTTATCCTGCTTTCCTTCCCTCTCCTTCCCCCTGTCCCTCTCTCACCCTCTCTTTCTCCGCCTCTCTCCTCTCTCTCCTCTCCTCTTCTCTCTCTCCTCTTCTCTCTCTCCTCTTCTCTCTCTCCTCTCTCTCTCCTCTCTCTCATAGAAATGTTTGACGTAGCCACAGGCTGAAGTAGAAATCGATAATGAATAGATGATATTATTAATTTAGTGAGGGTATTTTTCATGTCCCCCACAGTTTCAGAAGTTAGAATACTTCGATTAAATGGGTGGGCACTCTGTTAAATGAGAAAAATCAAATCCAAACTGAAATTAATGAAAGAATTAGAAAAGGACAGAAGGCATAATATGCTCATTCAAAACTGTTAAGATCTAAGTTAATACCCAGAGATATAAATTTGAGAATTTAAGAGTCCCTAATACGACCAATTGTATGCCTCAGAAGCCTGAAGCCTCAATAAAAAAGATATCAACCAGATTAGGGTGTTTGAAAGGCAAATATTGCATAGAATATATGGTCCAATCTAAGTGACTCCTGGAATGTGAAGAATAAAAACCAACCAAGAATTTGAAAATATAATAAACGGTGAATATAATAAGATTCAATAAAGCCCAACGAATAAAATGGATGAGCCGTATGCAATGAATGCATAACAGAAGACTCTCAAGTAAATTATGGAATGAACAGTAACAGGTCGACGAAAGAAAGGAAGACCAAGAACTCGTTAAATGAGATAAAGTGTGGCAGGATCTCAGATAGAGGAGAGTGACTGTAACGGACAAGACAAAATGGAACGATATAGTCCTGAAAGACAAGACCCACAATGAGTTGTAGTGCTAACGGAAGAATATTTTTCATTTCCTTATAGCACAATATGTTAATTTATTGCTCTTTATTCATTTATTTTTTAATTATATTATTTCATAAGTTCAAAAATAAAGAAATTTTTAAAAAATGTTTTTTTAAAATTATTTCATAATTATTTTAAGACGAAGAAAGTCCAGGGTATAAAATCGGTTCTGTCCATCACAGAAATGCCAATTTGTTACTGTTAGCTGTTAGCAATTTGTTTTGTTACAGTTACTGATTAGCACAAGCCTTAATAATGAGAAGTTCTACAACTTTTGTGTAGAACATAAATGTCCTAGATGCCAACTGAGGATGTTAAGTTTTTCTTGTATTTCCCAAAACTATTGAACAAGCACTGCATTGACATTCACACAATATATTAATGTAATTGTAATAATTATATTGTATAAGAGATTAGTTTGGTTATGTTGGTATCACTGTAAAAAATGTTATGTTGATATGTCTGGGTATAAGGAATGAAGGCAGTGTAAGGATGACTTTTCATAGTGATATCAAGTTAACAAATGATTGTTTATGAATGTTTTGTAGAGGGTAACACACGCACATATGCATTTATACTGAGCGTGTAATATATATATATATATATATATATATATATATATATATATATATATATATATATATATATATATGGGGCCGTAAACAATTTTGTTTTCTAGGTAATCATTTCCAAAGGTGATACTTATATATAAAAATAAGATTGGTATGCATTGTAAGCCTTGGTGCTAGAAAAATAATGTGCTTCCAGAGATTCATATCAAACATTAATCTTTAACGTATTTTATTGAATAACAACATAATTTCCAGAAATAATAATTTGGCTTGTCTCATATTTTTCTCAATTGTTTTTAGAAAGGTAAATGATGGCCACTGCTTTGAAGTTATCATTGTAGATGATTGTATTAATTTTCATATATTAAAGAAAAATAGTGTTTTTTGGCCAAATTTGATCCTTTAATGAAGAACATATATTCTTGAAAAATATCGGAAAAACCAACTAACAGCTAATAAAAAGAGTTGTATGAAATCTTTTAGAACTGCATTTTTAATAAAAATTTAATTAAAAAAGTAATTTGTGTCATTATTTTCATTTAATTTAATTTTAAAATTTATTATAAAAATATTTTAAAAAATCGATGCTAAGGTACTAATACAAGATACCTGTTTATGAAGAAAATTAATTTATAAACAAATCTAAATACACTTTCTGTTCAATGCTGCCCAAAAAAGCTATAGTTTTACTTTAATTGATGAAAATTAATGTACACGTTTAAAATGATAACAATAAACCAATTACACTTCATTTAGATAGCATTTCTAAACAATTTGAACAAAAAGGAACAAGCTAAATTATTACTTATGATAATAAAGTTTTTTCATTAATATACTTTAAAAATGAATTATTTTATATCGCTTATTAATTAAGTCGCTAGAGGTACATCAGTTCACTATCATTAAGGCATCTTATGTCAATTTTGGACATGATTACCTTGAAAACCCTATTTATTAGCATCCCTAATACGAATATATATATATATATATATATATATATATATATATATATATATATATATATATATATATAGAGAGAGAGAGAGAGAGAGAGAGAGAGTTTACGTATTATAATTTTTTATAATTAGTTATCTATTGTAAACAGCTCTCACTCTGAAAAAGTGGGATGAAAACTGTGGAGTTACAGTATAATAAATGTTCCAGCGCTAATGAATGCCCATTAAAAAGGGCTTAATCGGCAACTAAAAAACAAATAACGAAGAGTAATATTTAATATAATGTTTCTGCAAATGATCTACATCCAAAAAAACTAATATTTTAAAACCAATGATCATAATTCATTTACAACAATATAAATTGTCTAGATTTGTTGTAACACATAAATTACGGTAGCATCAAAGTTAATTAAAAATCTGAAACAATTCTGATGCCTTTATTTGAATTTGCTGGTACGAGTAGCCCTACTTTGTACGTCAGCTACAAACCGAAATATGGTTAATCTGAGGTGTGCAAATGAATATATCGCATAGTAGCCAACCGATAAATGACGTTGAACAGAACATTCGGGCTTCATCTGGTTAATGTTTAGTATTAGACGCAGGGTGCTGGTTAAAGTAAGATGGTTGTTCAAGAGCGTGGCTTCTTATGCGTTCGCGAGAATAATGTTGGCGTAACAATGCATTCGAAATTATTACACCCTCCACAGATAATTTTACGTAAATCGCGAAGATCGAAGCACGGAGTTTTGCCCTAACTCGGAAATGAGAAGCGAAACGAAGCGTAGACTGACGTAAATAGTGAAGTTAGGTTAGGTGGTATCGTGCACCAAATTTACGACTGTCACGGTAGAACACTCACAAACTTAGAAATTTCCCATGTTGTCTCATTACGTATCCCTCACTTCTAGTTACTGTGACGTAGTTCAACCACCCTACTCACTCTTGGCTAAAGTGAAATTTATCCGGCAAAATTTCGCGATACGCTTGGAAGCTGTTCTACTTGTAAATTTTTATTGAAAAATGTGAACAATATACCGGCTTATTCGGTAATTCGCCATTTTCTTACCATATCCGCGACATAATAATAATAATAATAATAATAATAATAATAATATTTAAATGAATATATCACGTGTGTTAATGTTTATAAATGTTTTTGAAAAGTGTTTCCCGAAATAAATCTGATTTAAGTAATACTCTTCAACAAAGAGGTCGCTAGTAGGTTAAATCGAGTTTGAAAAGTTGTTTTCGATTATAATTGATTTTCACCTCCAATCGAGTTTTCAATTATTATTGATTTTCACCTCAGTTTTCGATTATAACTTTCGTTTATTATCTCAAGTGGCGTAGCCGTGTATAGAGAAAAGTTATTATTTAGAACTATCGTTAAAGGGTATATGTTGAGCAAACATTTTGTAATTATGTTCTTAATTTATTTTTTAATTTTATACTTTAAATAACTCGCTCGAGGCAACATTGTGTCTACTTATTGTTTTTTTTTTCTTTCGTCGCCCCCTAAAGCCATTTTGAATGCGATGGAAGGAGGACTTGAATTACGACGTCATCAAAAGGAGGTTATGATGCCATCACGTAGAAGAGCAACCAAGGTTCAATTATGAGCGCGAGAGAGAGGAAGAGCGAGGCAAAAGGGAGAAGCAGAATGAATAGCGCAGTCCTGGCTGCTGAAATACTTTTGTGCCGCAGCCAGCCATTATCCAACATCCGTCCCCGCTGACGTCTGAAAAGAAAACAAACCATCCCCTCCTCCTCCGTCACAGTGCACCATCACAAACAAAAAGCTCGGCGCCGAAGGTTGCCCGATCACGCATCAGTTTGTTTCCGCTTTCCCGCTCGCGGGAATTGCCCTTAATCCAATTAACATAGTTGGGTTATTGCCGCGGGCGGCGGACGAACGCCCGTACTGCGAGCGAGGGAGCGGGCGAGCGGGGAGGGGCCGGGCGCGGTCCTGGGCGGGGGAGCTACCACTCCGCTGCTGAAGCGTTCATATTTCCGACAATTATCGGACTCCCCCCACCCGTGCGCCGGTACAGCTGCAATTAATTCAGTTTACGCTCGTGGGGAGTAATCCCTCTATTCCCTCCCCCCTCCACCGCATCGGCGAGCGAACGCGCTAGTTTTTCTCAGAGCGGAGAGAAACTCGTCACGAAAATGTAAAAAGCAGCTCGCGGCCTGGACGGGAGGGGAGGGAGAGTGGCCTGTGGGGGGCGGGGGAGACAGTCGAAACAAACAAAAGCGTGGGATGTCGGCGGGGTTCGCGCAAGCTCAGTAGTGCTGTCGCTCTGCAGCTGTATCCGCTCCAGCCCCGCCGCCGCCTCCGCCGCCCGCTGCGGCAGGCAGGAGGCAGGCAGGCAGGCAGGCCGCCCGTCCGTCCCCAACGACCTCGGCTGCGCAGCCAGCTGGCGCATGCCGGCGCCCGTCCCCCCTGTCCCCGTCCCCCGTCCGCCACTGCCCTGCCCCTCCCCTCTCCCGTGCCATCGCTCTCCCCGCGTCCCCGCCCCGCGCGCCCCGCCGATGCCGTTCCCGACAGCGCGGCGCAACAACCGCCTAAGCGCCGCCTCGCCCGCCGTTCGCTCTCCTGGCGAGCTGCCAGCCGCCCGCCCGCCTGCCCGCCGCGCTGTGCCGTGCCCTGAGCCCGGCGCGCCGCCGTTGCCGAGTCGCCCAGCCGAGGCCAGCCGAGCCGAGCTGCGAGCTGAGTTGCTTTTCTGAGTCAGCGCTGGCTCCCCTCGGTTTCCCTGTCCGTTTGGCCGAGGGGCGTGCGGGGAGCGTGGGTCTGCACCGAGGTCTAAATGTGCACGTGCCGTGAGACGAGGCGAGGCGAGGCGAGGCGAGAGCTGCTTCGTCGGCGCCGGGCTGTCGCCAGGCAGCGCGCCGCTGCCCGACGCGACGGCCGCTGACGAGGCCGTTAACGCTAAAGCGGATGGGGTGACGTGACTCCGTTGATAAGCTTCGCAGCGCTTCGGCCTAGCTTGGATCGACTTGAGTACAGTGGCGACGTAACGCCAAGATATTAAGTAGACGTACGCGTGACATATTTATGGATTCGACCTTGGAACTACGATATCGCTGCATTTAAATTTCCCTACTCTATCGGTACGCTCCCTCTCCATTTTCTATTCTAGTGAACGGTCGTTTATCGGACAAAACAGCTTTCACACTTTACGTTATAATCTCGTATTATCTTATCCAGATATCTCGTATGTTCTCTGTGTATTAGAAAACTGTATGAACTTTATTGGCACAATATTTTCGTTGTGATTATATAATTACATAATCACAAGGTATATACATAATCTATACTATATAAATAAAAATTAAGGTATCTTACAATATGTTTGAGAGGTTTCTCTTCCTAGTTGGCGTCTCAACCTACTTCAATATTTTTTTAGTTGTCGATAGATCATGGCACAACTTAATATCTTATCTTGTAATTTGGATGGTCGGCTATCAGTGAACGGTGATTATGCCGTAGAGTATTCTCAGGACTTATCAGAACTAAAAGTACCATTCCAGTAAAAGAACTGGAGCTCTCTTGCGATAAAACGAACTCAATCTTTTCAACTCAGCCACTAACAAAACAGCCCTACATAAAAAAAACTCAAAATTATATCTACCAACAAATTTCAAACTCTCCGCTCAAATAGAATATTGTAGTCTAATCTTAAACCAAAAACTCGACTTTCTCAAAATTTTCAGCCTTTACCACAACATATTTGAAAGAAAATATTCGGAACTACAACCATATGTTTTCATCATCGTCATTATTATTATTATTATTATTATTATTATTATTATTATTATTATTATTTTTATTTGTAACACCGAAGAGACTGATATAGTAGTATAATAGACTATTATACTTCTTGTACCAGCAAAAGTATTTCTGACCTGAAAAAAGTTTTCTCCACGTTGGGAACTCACCTACTCAGATTTTGCAAACTACAAGCACATCTAATATATCAAATAGTGCTGCTTGAATAAATAATTTTTGAAAATTCATGAGTTTTTAAGAAAGGACGAATTGCAGGTAAGAAAAGTAGAATTTCTGGTGTTACAGAATTCCACAGACTTTAGTTTTATATTTCCTTTTGTCTCGGCCAGCTATTCGAACTTGTCATATGCTCTTGCCTGCTGCCATTTATCGCCGTCCAAAGTACATTTTTTTGGAAATTTTCTCAATTTTTCGGTTTCTTAATAGTAGGACGGAAATATATTCGGTCTCCTAATATAGAACGGAACAGTAAAACCTCGCCCTAAATGGCAATTTTCTTTGAAAAATTTGGAGCGGTTTTTGAGAAAATCGCGCTTAAGCGCTACAGTAAATTCGAAATTTGAAGCAATTCTTCACAGAAAATTTTTGAGTTTTGGAAAAACTTCATTTGAAGTAATTTGAATCCCTTTATCTCACAAATACAATAGTGTTTACAAATTGCTGGAAATGTGCATATTACCGCCTGAAAGATCTTTAAAAAATTACACATTTGTGTAATTTTTGAAGATAAAAATACCACGAAATGAATTGTACGTCATATTAAAAAGTGCAATAAGCACTATCCGTTCATGAGTTTTGAAAAAAAAATTGGAGCCGTGTTTGAGAAAATGGCGTTGAAGCGTTTCTGAAAATGTGGAATTTTGAGCTAGTTTTCACAAAAAACGGTTGAGTTTTCGAGAAACATTATCTGGCCTTATTTAAAGCACATGTAGTCATAAATATAATAATGTGAACGAATTGCCGATAATATAAATATTAACAATGGGAGAAAGAAGTCAAAAAAAATTAAATGTTGGTAATTTTTGGAAAAACAAAAGAATTGAGCAAAATGGAGTTTGTGTCATTGTATAGAGCACATTTCGCTACCAAAAGTAAATCCTAGCCCGTATGACAATCTATTTGAAAAATTTAGGGCCGTTTTTAAGAAAAAGACGATAGATAGCTACTAAATTGGAAATTTGAATCTCTTTATCACGGAACATTTTTGATTTTTCGAGAAACTTCAATAGAAGTCATTTGAAGCACATTAATTCACAAATACAATCGTGTTTACAAATTATTGGAAATGTGAATATTAACGGCGTGAATATCTGTATATTGGAAAAATTACATTGGTGTAGTTTTGGAATAAACAAAAAATACCCCGAAATGAAATTCATGACACATTAAATCGTGCAATTCGAACTATCCGTTCGAAAAGTTTGAAGAAAAAAATTGGAGCCGTTTTTGACAAAATGGCGTTTGAACGTTTATGAAAATGGAATTTTTAGTTAGTTTTCACAGAATACAGTTGAGTTTTCGAGAAACTTTATTTGACATTATTTAAAGCACATGTACTCATATATATATATATATATATATATATATATATATATATATATATATATATTATAATGCAAACAAATCGCCGCTAATGGAAATATTAACAACGAGAAACAAGTTAAACAAATTAAATTTTTTAACTTTTGAAAGAACAAAAGAATAGAGCAACATGGCGATGGCGTTTATGTCATCTCATAGAGTACATTCAGCACTATCCCTACCAAAAAATTAAAGAAAAAAATGGTGCTATTTTTGAGAAACTCTTGTTTTTTGTATTTTGTTTTTAAATTGCACATGCTGCGCACAATATTGCGCGAAAACTATTAAAAACGACCCCTCGTTATTCTAACTGAACATACACAGCAGTAGAATGCCATCCATTTGTTCACTGCTCATTCGGACTCAAACTGCCTCTTCCTTTTGTTAGTGATCTAGTGTATTGGTCTTCTCAACTGGTTTCTGTCTTGAACACAATTGTGTCTGGCCATGTGTGATTTTTCGCTTTGATTATTTCAATGTGACACCTACATCTTTTTCGTCCCCTCTTCCTGCTTCCTTATCATTTCAAGCATAATATCCTTTTCCGTGGATTTTGTTCTGCTCATACTATGTACCAAATTAATTTTGTTTCAATTTTTTGCCTATGGCTTCTAGTGAACGTTTTGAGTTTATTTTGTTCAAAATTGTAAACAAAATTGTCAAAATGTCATTGGACAAAATTGTCTTTTTGTCCAATATTTTGTTTTACGTTCAATATTTTCTTCGATGCCTACATTTCAAATGCATCTTCCTTTTTTCGTCCTTTCTCAATGTCCAGATTTCACACACACACACACACACATAACAGGATTGGAAATATTTTCTCAATTATTTGGATTTTGGTCTTAATGATATGCCTGCAACTGTTATAAATTTGTGTAATTTTAATTCCGCTGCTTTTCCTTAAATTGTTCTTCTCTTTACTTCTTCTGTACAGTATTCAGAACCTTTTATTGTAATTCCTAAGAATTTAACTTCGTCTGCCATGTATACCACTTCTCCGTTATTGTTCAGGCTTCCTTTTTATATCAGTTTCAAGATCTTCCCTGTTAATAGTAGAAACCTGATTTTTATGTAATTACATGTTTTTTGTTTTTCTTCTTACAGTTCTCAAAAGTGTAAAGTTGCAGAATCATCGCCGTCGTATCACAATATCCAATATTTTTGTTATATATTTTTACGCATTTAGTTTTATATTACATATTTTACATATTGTGTTATTTTCGCAAAATATTTTTTTATCTATCAATTTTCTTTAATTTTATTTCGTATTTTTTAAGAAACGTATTTTCGAAAAAAAAAGTTTCTACATTATTATTGCTTGGTGTCTACTCGAGTTACTCTTCATGAACATGCGATCGGATATACTCGTAGCCCGGCGCGCCAGTTCCAGTTATTCGATGGCGGAAAATGCGCGTCGGCGGCTGAAATCATTTTCGGCGACTGAGATTATTTTCACCTTTAGTGTGACGCCGCTTTTCGTGACCTTTAGCCGGAATTTCTGACAAGATTTGGCCATCGCCGACGTGTTTCGATGAGAATGCTACACGCTGCAGTAATTGTTTGCTGGTCGGATATAGCGCTAGTTTGTACGATGCCTTCTATTGCGTATAGTCTGGCTCCTAAATTACGGTTCTGGATAGCAATAGATGAAGCTTTTACTTCTGACAAGAAAGTTGTATAGGGCAATGTGTGTATGAACTTGTGCATTCCATAATATTTTCAAAACTTTTGTATTCTTTTTAAAATTTGTTTAGGAATATTTTAATAAATGTAATTTTGTGTTATGAAAATGGGATTTACAATATGTGCTTTTTTAATATTACATATTATTATTCGATTTAACATATTACCTATTCTTACAGTTTTCATTATATATTTATGTACATATTTCGACGTTTCATTCTACATATTTTTCCGGTCTCTAGTTATCGGTAATGAACGAGATAACATCAGCATATCTGATTTGCCTTCCCCCAATTCTGATGCCTAGATCCATTTCCTCTATGCTTGCCATTCTCATAATATGATCTATATATAGGTTGAACGATCCTGGTGACGGTATACATCCTTGTCTCACTCCTTTGTTGAATGGGAACCAGTTTGTTTGCCCATTGGTTTTCGTAATGTTGCCTCTTCATTCGTATATAGTGGCTTGATAAGTACAATGAAGTGTATTGACCCTTCCTTCTTTCGTAGCGTCAGCCACATTAATTCATGGTCAACGCAGTTAAACGCCTTCGAGTAGTCGAGATAGCACAGGTATATTTCTTCTTGAAATTCCCTGGTTTCTTCCATGATCCATTTCAGGTTAGCTATTTGATCTCTTATGCCTCTTCCTTTTCTAAACTCAGCCTGTCCTATTGCCAAATCTCTTACGAGATAGGGTCCTAATCTTTGGTTAATTATTTTGAAGCGTATCTTGCTAACATGCGGGGTTAATGCAATTGTTTTTTTGTTGTTGTTTTTATTTGGATAATCTCTCCTGTCGCCTTTCTCTGGTAATGAGATAAATATAGTGCGTTTCTAATATATTGGCCACTCTCTTCTTTTCCAGATCACATTGCATAATTATGTTAGTTTTGCCATGATTTCTTCCCCTGTGTTTGAATAGTTCGATTGGATAGTAACTACAGCCCGGGACTTCCCATTTTGCAGTTCTTTTGCACCCAATGCATTTCATGTATGGTATGAATGAAAATCTATGGTTCTTCTTCGTAATCATATATATGTATCCACTACTCTACTTGTAAGTTCTTCTCATATAACTGTTTCGTGTATTCTTCCCATCTTTTCATTCTCTCTTCTTTTGTTGTATTTATTTTATTTGTGTATTATTTATTTGTGTTGTATTTCTCATCCTTAACATTCCCCATTGCCTGCTTACACTCCCAGGTCATATTTCGGATCACTGGAACAATTCTTTAGATTTCCATTCGTTATAGGCTTCCACTTTGCATTTTTGTTGAAGAAACTCTTCTTTATATCGTCTTGGTCTGCGCTGGAATACCCTATTGAGTTCTCTGACTTTGGTCCGGTCAGTTGCTTTCTTTGCAGAGAAATATGTTGTAATAATGTAATAAAATAATAATAATAATAATAATAATAATAATAATAATAATATAAGGCAAAATAAACGTTCTGTTTTTGAATACTGGATGGATTTAGAACCTTCATGGAAAGTGTATGGCCGTACTTCACGAGAGAGTTTTCTTTCTCATTCATGATCTCCAGGTGACGGTAAGAAGCACATCGCATTACACTAGCACCATTTACATCAGAGTATTTCATGACCTTCTTTGCACCGTGACGAAACTGCCACACATCCCGTACATATTTAATCACGTGAACAGTTTCAAAAATGAGAAAAAGAAGTCTCTTTTCATCCATGGGGTGAGAAATGTATGGTAGGAGAACACTATTTGAGCAATGCAACCGATATACTTGCCTGTTAACAGTGTTGTTGTCTGAAATTAATGTGACCACTATGAACCCCACTTCTTCAAGAGATTTCAACAAAGTCACAAACATTCCTTTTAAATGATCCCCTGACGTGTTGCTCACAGGTTTAATACATACTACATCTTTGTACTTTGACAGTAGAGAGGAAACCATAAAAACCTGTGCTCTCTTAGATGGTGTTTCGCCGTTGAAAGAATTAGATCCGAATGTATTTCCACCCTTAAACTTAACTGAGGTTGCACATATATTTCATTCAACTGGATGGACACTAATAAATCACGACTTTTCAGTCTTCCAACTCTCTCCTTCAAGTACTTTGTGTACTCACCGGGTACCCACCTCTCACGGCGCCACGCACGATGATGAGCCAACAGCGTGGACTCTACTATTGGCTATATACGCGCACAGCACATACACACACATATCGGCCTCCGGTAGCTCGACGCTGTAGCCAGAGGGCTACTAAAATAAAGGGCTGGAGGACTCCCTCGTAAGAGGAAATGAAGAATTGGCCGAATGATAAATGAAGAAGCGATATTAGATTAAACATTAATGAATGAAGATAAAAAGCGAGTTATATTGCCTCTTGGAAAAAATAAAATAAAACTTAAGATCTAAGAAAAAATGGAAAAACAAAACAATTATAAAACTACCAAAACTACCGTACTTTATACAAAATGCATATCGGGCCTGAGTGGTACTAATAAAGGAAAACTAAATCTAAAATTTAATTAGTAATTTACAAATAAGAGCCTTTAAAATTGATTGACAAAATACAAATGACCAAAAGTTCATTTCCTAATGACGGTCACAACAGTTCAATTAATGAGTAAATTAATGAGATTGCATGGCATTGCTTGGCTCGGCACCTCGGAGGCAGAAACAGATACCTGTTATGTGCAAGCTTCAGTTGTGCCTAAAGTAGTCCCGAAAATGTCCAGTTTCCTGGTTTCTTACAGCGCATCTTACTGCGAGTTTTCTCACCTCCAGTTCTAATGGAAACAAAACTACTAGGATTTGAAGGCTAATGGTTGAGTTTGTCCTGTAGGCGCCTGTGATAGCAAGTAGTGCGACGCGCTGTGCACTGTTGAGTACATTACTTATTGTATTACTTATTATTACTTATTAAGGCAGCTCCGTGTCCCCACACTGCTGCTCAGTAACCTACGATTGGCAGAAACGCGTCCTTATAGATTATATTAAGTATTGGTCTCTTTAGTTTTATGATCTGTTGACTTACGCCTCTAAGGTTGTAGAACAAATTACAAACTTTTTTACACATAATTTTGACATGGGCAGAAATGTACGATTTGGATCCAACTAGATTCCCAAGTATGTTGCAAGTCTGGTGGTTTCTTCCATCTATTGTCTTCCATTTTCAAGTGAGGAGGAAATCTTATGTGAAAAGTAGGCCATATTAGAAGATATTCTGACATTTTTTCATTATTCTATTGTTTTCGTTTGCAATCTAAAAGGCTGGGTACAACATGATGAGCTTCCCCAAAATATTATGCCATATCTCAGGCGGGAATGTACATTTGCAAAATACACGCAACGAGCTGCATGAAGGCTGACAGAATTTAAAAGAATTCTGAATGCGTAACATAATGAACTTAACTTAGTGTTTATTTCTGTTATATATACACTCTACTTCAGGTTTGATTGAATTGTGATACCTCGAAATTTTGTTACCTTAACGTCAGCTAATTGCATATTGTTCATTTTCAATGGAGCATGTGATTTCTGATTTGAAATGCATTGATTTTTTTTCCTTTTTTACCTGTTAATTTGTTATTACAAAACCAATTTGAAACTTTTGAAATCATGGTATTTATTTTACAAAGAAGGTTTTTGCAAAGAACATTCGAGTCATCGGCATACAGAACTGATCTTACGTTTTTAGTAGATGAGGGCATATCATTTACGTTTAATAGAAAGAGAATAGGGTCTAAGATCGAACCTTGTGGGACTTCATGTTCAATTGGTAAAGTATTAGAAAGATAAGTAAATAGTTTCCTTTCCTGCCAATACGGTATTTCTACTCTTTGAGATCAATGTTTACATATCGCAAATCACTATAAAATTAAAAGATACTTTAAATATGTTAGAACGTAAATATTTTTTCCTATGAAAATGATGGAGAATTATTTTCATATGTATTACATAAAAAATAGAAACAGTAATAAATACTTTTAAAAATTCTATACATATTTTGATATTTGATTCGTATTATGAAATATCATATAGATTAGGTCTATCAACATGACGAGATGCTGAGAATAATATACTTTCAATAACACGTTCAAAATATGTATAATCTTCTTGTTTTTCATATTTGACGTTATTTGTTTTAATATTTTTTACGTTTATAATTTTTTTTTAAATTTTACTCAATCTGGTAGTTAAATGTAGCTACCAACTTTTGAAGGATCTTATTTATCACATTGTAAATCAACATAAGATTCTTTGTGAAATCGATATTTAGTTGTTTTTTGTGCATTATAATTATGAAATTTAAATATAATATCTAGAATCATGGTTTGAATCTTTTTATTTACTGATTGTTGATCATGAATATTATGTTGATGAAATTGATAATGGTGTTTAAAATGTTGAAATTCTCCAGATAATTGAAATTCTACGTATTATACTCATGCTACTAATGCGACATGAACATAAGTATATTTCTTTACAATAATTTGTTATTCAACATCTGGTTCTATTGTCTTTAAATAATTTTCTAAACCATGGTGGTTATTGTTTAAACTAAATCTGCAATCGATAATTGTATTATTCCATACTTCTTTAACTTTATAGACGTGATTTTATTTCCAGATATCTTATCAGATGAAAATATATCATTATGAAAATTAAATGTTTTGTATTGTTGCTCGTTTACAATTTTAATAAGATCTTCTTTCTTTATTCTTGAACATCCTGTAATATTATTACGTTTACAGTATGCATACAGCTGCATTCCATTCATATCCATTTATGTAGAACATATTTATTGACGTGTTTATTAACGCATTGTGTATATTATGCGAATGTTCATTCCCACCTCAGATATGGCATAATTTCTGAGGAAATGCATCTTATAGCTCCCAGAATTTTAGATAACAAAAAAGTTATATATGAATAATAAGCAAATTCCACACATGTGATCCTTGTAAACATCTCTTTATTAATCTAGGTACTTTACCATTACCTTGTCTCTTCATATAAGAATCAGTGTTTTTTGTCAATAATTACTTAAGGGCGGGAATATATTTTCAGCAAACACTGATATCTATAAATACAATACTCGACGTAGTAATCATATTCGTTAGGTGACAGTATCAACAGCTCACTACAAAAAATGCACACACAATAGATATACATTATTTTACAACACATTGCCAGATGAGATTAAACGATTAAATTCTATACAAAAGTTTAAGTCGCAATTACGATCTTTTCGGCGGCATAACTGTCTATCCAATTAGAGACTATACCGAGAATCCAAAAGGAAGTTAATATTAATTTTAACAACTATATTCAATGTATTATTAACCATTTGGATTGTATAATTCTAAAGTATTGTATTTCAGCTTCTCGGTCAATGACCCCCATCTCGATCAGATTTTCGTCCAGTGTTTCTGATTATTGAGCAAATGCTGAGATGGCTCCTTGCCTTGCTTCCAGACATAAATTTAACTTCAATTTAACTTCTCCCCATTCCACGTCACACACAGGTTTTAATTGTTGTTGACGTAAATAAATAAATAAAGTGGTTTATCGACTTTATTAAAGTGTTAAAATATGTATTATTTTAAGTGATAAAGGTTTTTAAAAACTAGTTATTTTTTATCTTATAAATGGAGATGATTAAAAGATTAAGTAATGTAAGATTAGAATGTTTTTTGTATTTGTTTAAATGGTAAAAAAGTATGAATTTTTAGTACATGCGAATAACACATCGTGTGCTGATGATACTCAAATTGATGATGAAAAAATTAAATTTGATGATCAAATAGATTATGCAAATATTGGAGATCAAAATACTAAAATTGATGAAAATATTGAGATGATACTTCAAATATATGAAAATACTTAAATTGATTAATATGATATTAATCAATTTAAATATAATATTAATTGATTAATATGCTATTAATATACAAATTGATTATGATATCGATGATATAGATGATGAAGGAACTGAAATCGATTATGTATAATATGTACAAGTAATTCATTTTTTAATTTTGAATCAAATTGACTCCGAATAATTTCGTAATATTAAAATATCTAGTATATAATTCTTTTTTCCCCTCACATGTTTGTATGTTTATAGAAATTTTTTTCTTTAGATTCATTATCGATGATAGTAATTTATTTTTATTCATTGGTTTAGGTACGATATCCTATTGATTATCTTCCATTTATAACCATAATTTCATATTTTCTTTTTATTCTTATAAATTTCTTTATCAGTTTCATCTAAATTTAGATTGAAATTCTGTAAAAAATAATCCATGATAATATTGTTATATTTAGCATGAAATACAAACGAGATCCATGATGATATATTTATTATTAATTCTTTTGAAACAAATTGACCTGATATCATTTTTTTAACTAAATAATTGATTCATAATCTTACTTCATACATTCATTTTTGACACCCAAATTCGGGCAGCTAAATTTTTCTTCATAATAATTCTCTAGATTCTTTACTCTCCTTCCATTTTCTAAATCGTTTTCCTGAACTTTGACATAATTTCGTTGCATTAAAATTTCTAGTTGATATACCTCCAAATTATACATTATTTGATTTTTCTATGCGTGAATTATGCGATTTTTCAATTCCTAACCTTTTTAATATATTTCATTTTTTTTGTTTTAACACGTTTTCTATTAAATAAATATCTGGATATTTTGATTTTTGAAATTCATACTCATAAAACGATCCTTGAGTATCTTTAAGATGATAGACAATAGCGTTGGAATGAATTATTTTAATAATTTCAAATATTTCCGTAGGCTAATTAACAGTATATGATTTGTGAAAAATAATGTCTTATCTCTTGTATAAAGAGTCTTTAATATTACTTTTACACTATATTTATTGTCATCAAAAGATTTCATTGGAATAGTATAATGTGTGGTATGAATATATTCATCTATTAATTTTCGAAGTTTATTCAACAATTTATAATTACCTTGACTATCAAACTGTTTCCACACTTTTTTATTTTAATGTACGATTTATTCGTTCATCTACAGACTCTTTAAGTACTGAAAAACTAGAAGCATGGTGAATATTATACTGTCTCATAAGATGTTGAAAATCTTGATTATAAAATTCTTTAACAGGATCTGTTTGTAAATATCTAGGTATTATCTTAGAGAGTATAATATTCATAGAAGTACTTACATTTATTCCTGATTTACTTTTAACTGGTAATGCCTATGCATATTTTGAAAATAAATCAATACTTGTTAAAATCTAAGCATATTCGTTTTTTATTTTTGATATACCTTTTAGTTGTCGTGAATTCATTTCTACTAAATGTGCTTGCTATAATTCATCTATTTCTAAAGTTACAACTTTACGTCATGAACTTTTTTTCAAATTGGTTTATGTAATTCATCGATAAGAGTTTCTCGATTATATAGTTATATTTACATATAATCATTTTCCTTTTCACAGACTTCACATATACTAATTATTCTAGATCTTCCGTTTTTGTTATTTCCTGTTTAATTTGAAACGTATCAGTATATTTTTCATGTCAAACAATATGTATACATTTATATAACTTATAATTGTAAATGAATTATTTTTTGAATGAATAATTCATGAGAAAGGTGTTTGTTTATTCTAAATATATTTACTGACTCGCAAAAATTTTTTATCTCCTTTATTAACTCGTATTGCTTGCGTTAACTCATATCAATTTTCTTCATCAACTTCCGATATAATTAAGATACAAATATATTTAATATATTTGAAGTGTGTGTATATATATATAATGTGGCGTTATGGGATTGTGCAACCCCATAACACCACCGTCTCGTATGTATGAACACCCACTGGCAGCGAGGATAGCAGGCGCGGAAAGCAGAGGTTCTTAAACGCGCGGCCTGGTATCCGTTGCCCGTACTAAACGAAGGCGAACTAGCGAGCAACGTTTTCCTTGTGAAGGGTTGAGAGAGGGGAAGCAGCCCCACCACTGAGAATTTCTCCAGGCGTCGGACGATAAAATGCGAACCCGCAAGCGGAAGCTCTCTTTTTCTTGCCACCACTCGTCGAGTAAGCTGCATTTTGATCACCGCTCGCCGAGTCAACACTTTCGTTAAACATTAGTTTAGATATTGTTTGCCGCTGCAACGACTACTAGGTAGGAGTATTCGGCGTCGAACAGACGTTCTAGTCAGTCGTCCGCGAGATAGTGCAGATTCAGTAAAATGTTTCTTCAATTAACGACACGGGAAGTAAAAGTTACCCGTTGTGAGAGAAGCATTGAAAGTTCTGGTTTAGCAAAGTAGAAGTAGCAACGAGCGAGGAACTTGCACGAGTATTCGGTGAAGTGCAAGGGACATTTTCGCAACGTGAGCGTAGTCAGAGGCGCCGCACGGTGGGGCCAAATGCCAAAAAGCTGGTCAAAAGTCGAAAGCGTTGTACGATTTGACTGAAACTTTGTATTCAGAGGTTTATGATCATTCTAATTAATAATCTGTAATAAAAATTCCGAAAAACAAAATGGCGGACCAATATGACGGATAAAATTATCAAAATTTTGTATTTTTAACACAAAATATCATACTTATAAGTAAAAATGAGTTCATTCGGGTTTTTAAGGATGCTGATTAATAATCTTGAATGAAAATGCAAAAAAAAAACAAAATGGCGGACCAATATGGCGGACAAAATCATCATTTTCTTCATTTTTAACACAAAATGATCGTGTTTAAAATTAAAAATGAGTTCATTCGGGTTTATAAGCATGCTGATTAATAATATTAAATAAAAATGCATAAAAAACAAAATGGCGGACCAATATGGCGGACAAAATTACCATAAGTTTGTATTTCTACATGTTGCACGCGCTACGAAAATTTGTCACAGGCACTAAAACGGCAGCTACGGGCAGCTGTTTTTTTGTGATTCTCACAGAGAATAACATTTCGAATAATGTCATGTTAAGTTTTTAGCCCCGCACGACGGTGCACATAGTTATTTTTTATTTTAAACACAAATTTTTGATTATAGCATTTTCATTTTTCGCCAACAATCAACGTTAATTATTACATTAACAAATTATTTTTAAAAAAATTAAGTATACATATTATGTTTCTACTTACTCTCAGGAATAGATTCCATTTTGTTTTATTGAATTCGGCCGACTGCACGCTTCTCTATCCTTCGAAACACAAAGGTTCTGAGAACACGTTTCACAGCTGACCGATATCGATCGCTCGAGGCCCAACTTTGAACTGATCTCTTACCTCAAGTATAAGAGAGAAACCGTTACTAATTGCGGAATTCAACGGCCCAAATACCAACCTATTGAAGTAGCAACGACAAAATCCCTATCTAGTAACTTTTTTTTGGACTTTTGGCCAGCTTTTTGGCATTTGGCCCCACCGTGCGCCGGTAGCAGTCGAGGAAGAAGAAGAGGCCGACTAGGAAGAAGAACGGAAGAGGACGCAAGAAGACAGCGTAGACGGCAGATGTGAATCCCGTCTCTTACGACGCAGAAGCTGGGACCGAGCGACGTCGACGCAGAGACCAGCGCACGACCATCAAGGTCAAAAATGGGAAGTCCACGAGGTAACGGATAGGGCGCGGAAAATAGGTCAAGTTCACGTCGGCAGGGAAAAACTAGTATAGGAAAGTGTTAAGAAATTGAGGACATGGGTGGCAACAAATTGCAGTTTTATAGTAGGAAACATTTTGATGCGCTATTGCCTGCATAAAACATTCTACTTAGGACATTTATTATTCTGCTATTTTCAGACACAGTTAAATTGTAAATGAGAGTAGTGCACTTGCACACATTTTGTTCTTTGCATGTAATATTTTGAAGCAGGAGATTGTAAATTGAAATTTTGATTTCATGTGCAATGTAATTAGAATAGCATAAATTTAGATATAATTAATTTTCCAAGGGAATTCCCAGTGTAGATTAGGGTAATTATTTCAGAGTATCAATTTTGGTGTAAATTATATGTGTTCATTCATATGAGCGTGTGTTGTAAAGGTTTCTATTTGTGTTTTGATCATTCTTTGTAAAAGTGTGATTCTATATTCTTGGTTTTGTCATGAACTTATGCCACTAAAAGTTTATGGGTAAATTATTCGCTCGTTTGTGTGCAATCTGTGTGATTTTATTGTGTCAAGGGTTCAAACCTTTCTCGCACCCTGAAGATCCTGCTCCCTAGATTTTTAAGCTCGCTTCACGAGCAAAATCTTTATAACCCGCTTACGGTTCATGCGTGCTACTGTGAAGGTGGTAAGTTATATATATATATATATATATATATATATATATATATATATATACGCACTTCAAAATTAATGACTTGAACATTATATGGCACTTCAAAATTTTGTTTTACCTGCAGGTTTTTCAGATATAAAACTTAAATTTGTATTATTTATCACTTATGCACGTATATTCACAAACATAAATACATTATTTCTCAAATGTCGTAAACTTACTTCATAATAATCTTGAATAGGATCCATTATACGATGTACAATAATTTTTAAATATTTAACATTGACAGATTCAACATCGGAACTACCAGCACCTACATTAAGTAATTTTTTATGATGAAAATTATAATCTTCAGGTTATCTGTGACACATTATATTGAAAGTATGTGGAAATAATTGATATCCAGATGCGTAATTTGTATCTTTTGGTACAATATAATTTTATTTCCTTTTTTAAATATTATAGGTAGTTTTACATCTTTTTTCTCAAAATCACCTAATGATTGTAAATTTAAATTAAATTAAATTAAATCAATATTCGCTTCGACATGATTAATTTTACAATCGTAAAATATTTAAAGAAAGGGAAGATTGTAAAAGAAATAATAATTCATTTTTCTATCTAATTCACCAAATGAAGCAATAAGATATGATTGTGTTATCAAATGTGATATATTATTTAAGTGATTCATCATTACAACATCGTCATCTATTCCAGCACCTACTTTATGTAATAATTTTTTGTTAAATTATAATTTCCTGATGTATCAATGATAGGTAAAAATGTTATGAATGTTCCAGTTTCTTCAATATGTTTTCACGTATTATTTCTTAAGTGTTCTATGTGAGCAATATTTAGACCATATATATCGTGTGGCATTTATTATATTATATATTTCCGACCATACGTTTTTCATAGATGTCATTTAATACAAATATTCACAAATGACCACAAACAAATTCATTATAATTTTAAATTCTTTCAGCATTAATTAATTCATGAGATCCTAGATAACTAATTGTAATGGGACTAATGTCCACTAAATGAATCAAAAATATGTGTATGTGTATTATTTTTAAAGTAACATATGCAATGAGTTCCACTATTTTTAGATGTAACCATATTCATAACCACACATTCGTTATGTAATATTATGGACACTCATCAATCAGAAATACTCCTCGAAAATTTCTAATTTTAAAATATTTAACACATTGCAATATATCATAATTACTGTGTGGATATGGGTATTGATTTATTAATGTTGTTAAAATAGAGAAGTGGTTCATTTTATTTTTTAAGCCCTGATTCCATTTTTTCCATTTCCAAATTATGACGTTTCATTTATTCTAATTAAGTTATATTTTTATTTAATTGAACTCCATCATAAGTAGCTTTCGCACCACTTATTAATAATCGTGCTAATACAGATAATAATGCACCACAAATTCATCATGTTTTCTGGGTCGTAATATTTTTATTTGTGAACATGATAGATTTAAATACATACCAGATCCTTTTTTACACTTTCATTTGTATCTTTTATTTGTTTAGATGTTAAAATATAAAAATTAACATTACTAACATCATCTGGCGATAACCTAAATGTTACAGATTTCACTCTCGACTTTTATTAGTATATAAAAGACGATAAATCAAAGCTGGTGAACGAATTCGCCCGGCAATTCTAAGCGAATTTTCCCATTCAGAATTCTAAGCGAATTTATCCCATTCAGGTTATATTCCTATACTTAATTTTCTTTTACCAAACATGGTTCCAGTGACTGCAGTAGCAAACATTATTTCTTTTAAATCAGCATCTTTACTAAATATTCTGTTTTTGCTTCTTGTAATATTTTATCAGCTTGATGTCTAGATTCTAAATATTAATGATCTCATCAAGTGGTTTAATTCCTTTATCTCCACGTTCTAATTGACTTTTAAGATCTGTACCAAGTCTACATGAATTATATCCAGGAAGATAATTCTAATGGTAAATGATTAATTGCCCAATTTATAATACCAGCACCCCGTTCGTTCATCCCAACATAATAGTCATACATTTTTAAATTCATTAAATTTTATATCACAACTTACAAATGCATGATAAATATGGTTGAGGTTAAGATCATCTTGTTGAAAAATATATTAAAAAAGTTTAAATATTCTCTAATCAATTGCTTAGGAAATTTTGAATATGATTGTGTTAAATACCAACAATGTCTACTAACTGTAATGAATACCACGTGTAAATAATGTACATTGTCTTGATTTTCTAATAAACAAACATCGAATAATACTAATGAATGTTCTTCTCATTCATCCAGCAGTATTATATCATCGTGATGAGTTAATTACTTATAAAGTAATATTATTTTCAAGCGTATTACACTTATTATAAGTGCTTGATATTTATCTTGTTCAAAAGACTGTGTGTACAGTGTTACAGTGTATACAGAATTACGAATAATAATAATAATAATAATAATAATAATAATAATAATAATAATAATAATAATAATAATAAAACTTAATAAATGGCGATATCTCTACTACTATTTATTGCAAAATATTCTATTTATTTGTTAAATACGTACATTAGAAAAAATGTAGATGCTGCACAAAAATATCTACGAAACTGTGCTACATTTCATAACTAATCCTAATAACACGCCTGGATACGTAATTATGTATAGTAGAAAGAGTTTAACATATGGCTTCCAACATAGTTTAATTCATTTTTAAATAATGGAGGAAAAATGATGTTGGTAACAATGTATACATTGTTTTATAAAATGGATGACTAGAATATTTCGAGCAATGAAAGTGGTTCAAGTCACTAAATGACATAATATTGAGTTTAGGTGCACTGTAATTGCATAAAAATGATCTAAGTATTTTTGATCTCTAAAATTAAGTTTCAATATGCTGTATAATTAATGTAACTATTTTTATCTATAATATTAAGATTAGGTGTACTGTATATATTTTGTCCTATGATCTTAAGTTTAGATACACTAATTCAATGATAACTAGGTTATTTAATCGCTAATATATAGTATTATCGAAGGACAAAGAAACATGAACAGAGGGAAAAAGATATCGCAATTGAGATAACGTGTAAAACATTGAAAACACCTGCAGAAAGAGAAAAAGAATATCACACTTAGGTTAACGTGTTATCAATGCATGTGTAACCTGTTATGTGCTTAAACGCTGTACGTATCTGAAGTACGTAAAAAATGAAAATATTTTAGAATGATATAAAGGATTTATAACAGATGATAATATTGAATTAAACTTTTTACATGATTGAATGTGTGAAATGATGTATGGAATGGTAAAATTCACTAATATGAGGGTTAGGTCTAAAATTATTGGTATTTCAAAATTGGCACGAAAAAACGTGGTCCAACGTTGAATTCGTTGAGTATATGTTATAATGATATTTTGTTATATATTGTTAAAATGATGTATCAAATGATAAAAATGATGTATGATATGGTAAAAATGAAGTGTTTTGAAATATGTGGTATAGGTTTCTAAAATAGACCTTAACGCGTAAAATTGTAAAAAGTGATAACATTTTTGGATAAAATATGAAAATATTAATAAATTTAAGTACTTTAATACGATTTCAATAAAAAATTGAAAAAGTTAAAAATCTAAAAAATGTGGGTTTCAAAAATCTGGACCAGGAATCCAGGAAACTACTTGAAACGTTTAGTATGTTTGTGTTTGCGCCGTGTGTAACAGATTGCCTGCGAATTTTCCGTTGAGAAAGACGAGTGGTTTCGTGCCGCCCACTTCAGCGTCAGCATCTGTTTTTGAAGTATTTTCAATTTGTGGTTTAGGTTTATTCCTCTTGCTAAGACGGCTATGTCATCTGCGTAAAAGAAAATCCATATTCGTGGTATATGTGGGATGTCATTGACATACAGCGAGAACTGTAGCGGAGAGAGAATGGAGCCTTGAGGGACCCCGACCGCAATCCTCCGCTTTGAGTTCTCGCATTATCCAAGTTTACCACGAACGTGCGGTTTGTGAGGAGAGACTTCACCATTTCGCTTACGTAGTTACATTCTCCGTAATATCTAAATTAAAAGAATAAAGTAAATAGAGAAACTGCTCTTTTTCTGTGGGATTCGCTCAGAAAATCAATATTAAAATCTCCACATACGACAATGGCGTTAAAATATAGATTACTAATTTTGTTTCAAGCATGACTCCACGGGGAGAGAAATGTGGCAAATTTCCCTTCCAAAATGTCTCAGTAACAATTAAGTTTAACTTGTCACGAAACTTCCAAGCAAAATATTTTCGTATAAATACTAAACTGAATAAAAGTGTATTGCAACATAAGCTGAGTTTAGTCTGTGTCATTCTACATACTCTGTAATGTGACACATTCCAGCAAAACATTTAGAATAAAAAAATTTCCCCTCCCTAAATTCGTCTTTGGATTCCCCCTGTTTGTTTAGAGTAGTCTCTAGATTTTCTAAGAAACCGAAAATATCTAATGCTGGATGTAGATGAATACAACTGCAATACCTGTACAATGCTCAAACTTTCAATACAACCAATCGGAGTACGCAACCTCCACAAAGCCGCTACCATCTGATAACATTCAAAACTTTCTTCCGTTGTCTCAAGTGGCCATGCCTCTACCTTCTCAAAATTACGAAAATCCTCATTCAAATTGGTAAACCCAAAGCCCCAATAATGTAAGCAATAATTTTTCCTCGCTTGTCAACATCGATTCAATCGTTAATTCCTGCTCTTCTTAATGGAATTAAATAATAATGATGAAATTAGGTGTTGGACGCAAAATAAAATTCATTCAATCACTACTTAAATGACAATAAAATACAAATTACTTGCTTAACCAAAACTCAACTACTGCTAAGTGAAAATTTTTAACTTAATGGATATTCAATTCATAGATTGGTAGATTAATGCACTGTGTTTCTGAAGGAGTGGTAGTCTTAATTCACAAAAGTATTAAACATTCCAAAATAGATATTTCATCAGACAAAAAGCTATAAAAAGTAGCAACTGCAACTTATATATCGAGAAAATTGTCATTTAACCGGCATATAAACACCTAACTACTCATTCCCATATGATATTTATAAAAATAATTTCCAGAAGCATTCGAAAGTTCTTTCATAATAGCGGGCCTAAATAGCAAGAATACAGCTTGGGGTTGCAATTCTTCCTTAACACATGCTCGAAAGCTGTTGTAAATAATAACTAATAATTTAGATATCCACGTACTCTGTGAGCAAACCCACTACCCTTATAACAATAGAATCGTTCCAGATATCTTAGATATAATCTCAAGGAATTAGCTTTCTAATTTATCAAATGGTTGTTTTGGATCTAGATTCGGATCATAACCTAGTTATTGGCTTCTTCCAAGGAATAATTTCAATAAATGACAACATATATAAGCCAATAAAACTAGTAGTGCTAAAACAACACATACTTTTTCGCCTTAGTGACGGTTATGTAATACTATTTTTACAGTGATTTGTCTGAATTAACAAATGTCAGTCATTATTTGTTGTAAAAGTCATTACAAATCGTAGAACACTAAGTGCGAAAACTAAATATTTTTAAGCAAATATCAAAACAAATTCGACAAATAAAACTGCGTTTCATACAGCTAAATCATGTCCCAACAATGAGACAGAATTCACAGAAGTAAATAAAATCCACTTATCTTGTTGCCGTCCTACAACGAACTTTTGAAATATCCATCGCTGATTGCCGTCCAAGGTAATATGGTACGGTGGTAATATAAAGTATTTTTAAGAGAGAAAACCTTATTGGCCTAAGTTTAGCTAGAAAGCTAGAAAGAAAATACATCAATACATTGAGAATTCAAATACATTCTTCGCAACAGACAAAACATATGGATTATTCAATTAAAAATGTTTGCAGTTTTCAAAAAATCATGGCTTTTGGGGAAAGTGAGAGCTGCACCATTCT
The DNA here is from genome assembly GCA_038098605.1 of Gryllus longicercus. Taxonomy (NCBI): domain Eukaryota; kingdom Metazoa; phylum Arthropoda; class Insecta; order Orthoptera; family Gryllidae; genus Gryllus; species Gryllus longicercus. Next base: position 50,104 of record JAZDUA010000550.1, read on the forward strand.
CTTAAGCCTCCTTTACGCTATTAGAGGTCAAAATTTGATTTAAAAAAATTGTTTTTTCGGAAAAAAAATGGTTTAAAGAAAATAAAAATTGCGTATGTCACAAAATTACATAAAAAATACTCATAATTTCTAAACATTGAACATGACATCACTTGAAGATGTGTTTTTTGAGGAGCGTATCTCATTATAAAAAAAATATCCTCATAATTGTAGTGATGACGCCGAAAAAATGTTTAACTTTTGGAATAGTTTTAGATAGATAAACAATACAATTTTTGAAATAATTAAATGCAAACAGTAAGTGTGAAATGGAATTTAACATAAACTTTTTAGGTATACTATAAAATAGACTATGCCAATCCAGGTAGCCGAGTTCGCCGTGACAATAGTGTCCTGGCGCTCTCGAACCGAAGGATCGCGGGTTCGAGTCCCGCCTCCGGCATTGTTGTGTTTGCCTGTGTCTCTGCATGTATGTGATTGTTCATTTCATACTTAATCATCATTATCATTTCACCTCATTCCCAAGGGCCAACAACCCTGGGTGTAGAAACGGATTCTGCATGAAAATGCATGCACCTACCCGTAAATATGACAGCCCGGTGGGTTGCACACAGTGAGTTGTGTTGTTCCGAAATGGCCAATTCGCGAGTAAAAAAATAGAATACAAATGAAATAACTAAAATAATGTTCAATTCTTCTTACAATGTCAATTATTGCACAATATTGAAATGTAAGATTATTACTTAGAATTTCCAATAATGTAAATGGATCTGCAGTATATTTTCACAACCACACCGGGAGACTGGTCGCGAGCTGCAAGCTTATCGCAGATAGGGAGGTGCCCCACTGGTGGGAGATATCTGGTTGTGGAAAACCCCGCTAGATAACGTAGAGGTCGTCGCCAGATCTCATCAATCAACAGGAGATGATAACCGCCACCTCCAGAAGAAAAACATGCACTACACTTACAGGACTGGCCTTACCCGTTGACTAAACCGTAAACACTAATCAATGAAACTGAAGGAAAGGCAACTTGTCAACTTTTACACACTTCAGTTCACCACCAGCGATTTCGGACACCTTAATATTTTCCCTACTGCCCCACTGTAAGAGAATATGTCGCGAGAACAGTTCACTATCGAGCAGCTGTTTGGTATAATATGCCGAGTCAATTCAAGTGATTCCGCGAGGTCAGCCAAGGGCGAATTCCACTTATCAAGCTCAACAATTGCTGTGGAATAATGAAGACCTGGGAGAAAATTACGGTCCAACTTAGTACGTACAACAAAGCAAAATGGGTTCATTCATCTCATCATACTGCCATTGAAAATGCTTTGTTAGATTGGTTTGTTACAGTGGTTTTAACAGACAAGTTACTTTGTTACATGATCTAACCTGAATGTAGAAAGTTAATGCTATTACATCACTTTTGAGTGAACGCGATTACAAAATCAAGATACTTCTGATTCCAAATGTTTAATTTTACTCTCAATTGAGAATTTGAAATCTGACTGATGTATAATTTTAATTTAATCGATCATTTCTTTACTTTGACATAAAAGGGGATTAATATAGCTAAATTTGTGACAATAATTGTGAATTAACTTCTCAAAAACACAGTGACGTACCGCTACTCCCCAGCGATTTGTACAATGCTTACTTTTAAATATCACGCCAATATCTCTGGACACGGTGCCCGCGACCTTTGGAAGCATGTTACCTAGCCGCGTCCTTGCCATGCCTGTTTTAAAGTGAAGACAGTCGTTCAATATTTCAATCCAATAAGCTACAAATAACTAAAAGTCAAGAAATAAAAATATTAAATTCAGTATATGTGAAAAATTATTTATAGGAAAACATTAAATCGACTGGACACTATAGTCATTTCTATGAAAAAAATACAGGTTATGCCACTGTGTGGTGTATGTATAATGCATTGATTTTTTTGTTTTGTGCGTAGTGTATACCATACTTGTACTTATGCTACGTACGTACATGGCCTAGTGACAAATTTAACATCTTTGAATCATTATGGCGGCTACTTAAAGACGCCGAAAAGGTATGGCGTGGTCATAATCGACAATGAAAGAGAATTTTCTACCATTAGAGCAAAACATTAGCTTAGAGCTCGTAATACAAGCATTAAAAAATGACACTTTGAATATAATATTGTGTACAGTTTAAGACCTCACATCGTTATGGCTTACAACTTCTTCAAACATTAGTTCTCCAATGAACAACATACAGCAAGAATTAGCTGTGTACTTATTCCCCAATGGTATATTTTATTTCGACACATTCAAAAAATTGTACAGCGCAACATCGACACCTACAGTCCACCGTACTTGCGTTTCCCTGTTCCTCATAACACTGGTTAACTTGTCAAAGAGTTTTAGCTTTGAGCTTATCATACGTGGATTTTCTTGCTGGCTCGCACTCTAAAAGCACACCGGTTTCCTGAATCTTACCGGTACCATATCATCTAGTCCAGCGAGGAAAGGTGCCTTAAAGCGAAGAAATGTGACTTAAAGCGAGGAAAGGTGACTTAAGTCGGGATCTCGTACGTCTCAGTTTTCCCTTGTCAGTCCCGGATTTTTAGCCTTTGTCTCGGTGTCTAAGACAAATCTTTTCAGGACGCTAAATGTCCCTGGGTGTTACAAATACAAACAAGTGTGATATTTTCTGATATCATATTCGGTTAGTTTGAAAACGTGACTTTGAATTTCCTGTTGAACTGTTGCTCAACGTGGCAACGATTTGTTAGCTAGATTTGATCCTTCGATTGCGTCATTGCTTCTCGTTCGCATGTTTAATGGCGAGTGTTGTGTTGTTCGTATTCGAAATAATTGCGGGCAGTTTAATTAAATTTTGTTTTAATTTTAATAAAACAAAATTTCTGAGAGCGTGTTTTAGTGAACATTTAATGGCGCAGTTTCCATTTACTATCAAAGAAACTTCTCGCTGTTCCAAAGAAAAAGTAGAATATGACTTCTGACATGTGGTATTTAACTTTTAAAATTTGTTAAAACTTTTTTAAAAATAATTAGTCTTACTTTCATAATTGCAAGTCTTTTATATCCTGCACTGTTTGTAAACGCACCGAAAACAGCAACTTATTTGCGTTGATTTTTCTATTTTATTGTTTTTTTAATTTTTTAAATGTGTTGCATCTTTAATTGACAAAACGCGTCTTTAAGCCCCGCATGAGCCTTGAGCGCTTTGCGCTTCTGGAGTAATCCTCCATTAATACAGCGCGGGAGTAATCCTCCAATCATTCATATATGTCAGGTCACATCTGTCACGTCTCGTCGCAGTCAGTTTTTAAGAGTACCGCCATGTACCATCTCCGCGTTCGCGCCTCCTACTACGCGCCCTTGCGTCACTACTCAGCGGTCAGAATTGGGAAGGATTAGGATAGGGGTAAGGTTTATGACACTTCACAGGGGTTGGACTAGCCCCGGTGAAGCATGCAAACTCGTTTTGTCGTAACATATTTCACATGAGGTTCTACAGGGATTCTACGGGTATCGGACCCGGAACCTCAGTGGTGGAAGGTAAGCGACTTCATCAAGTAAATGTTCATTAAGTATTATGAATAAAGGTATTTTGTTTCGTATGAGACCCCCCATCAATCATAATTTTATGTTGTGACCCGGTATTTCGTTTTAAAAATATGGGCTCCCTACTGAAGGGCGCTGGCAGCGTTCGCGGGCGTTTGGCGGGTGTCGGCCGTTCACCTCGGCGCGGAGGGCGTTAACGGCAATGACGTCGGCGGTGAAGGGCGAGGGGCGCGGCGGCTCGTAAGTGCTCTAAGTACTCGTCGCAGCCACCCGCCCGCGGCCGGTCGATCCAGCTGCCCGCGCGCTGCCGCGGCACCGCGGCGCCCCGGCGCGGCGGCCGGCGGCAGGCCCGCCTCTCTCGGCCTTCGTGGAACAAACGCCGTTAAGGCCCATTCACAATGCAAACATAAGAATGGCGTTAACATAAAAGTTACGTCTACGTCCATAAGCGGACTCATTCACAATGCGTTCGCATAAGCATAACACGTAAGTCGTTAACTCAAAAGCTTGCAAGCTTCTGTGCTTATGCTTAAGTAAGACATAAGAAATGAACCAATCACAGTACGGTAATTCAAAATCGAGAATCGAAATAGTGAAGTTGATAGACGAACTAACGCCGTTTGGGCCATGGATACAGTCGATACCTCGAAATTGATTCTCACATCCAACCAATAGTAAACTAGAATGTCTCACAGGCAATAGAAATTCTTATTTTGCTTATGTTTATGTTACACATTGTGAATACCTCAGACTATCACTTATGTTAATGTTTATGTCTATGCGTTATGCCTATGTTTACGTGTGCATTGTGAATGGGCCTTTGGGGAGTTTTTGCACCTTCGAACGTTTAAGGCGGCTCCGCACATTCGGCATTCGCCGAGCAGCGAGCTACTGCTCGCCCAATCCCACACAGCTGGTGTGTTCGGGGAATGTTCGCTCCCTTTGATGTGTCCTAAAGACCGACATGCTGTGGGTAGGGCGAATACCGCACCGAATGTTCGGCGCTCGTCGAATCGCATGCAACCCGTCCACACTACTCGGGATTCGCCGAATGCCGCAAGTGCGGAGCCGCCTTTAAAGCAATCGAAAGCACTATCGATCTTCTGCGCAAGCAGAAGTTTCGCAGTTCTGCAGTTCAAGTTTCGCATAACTTTTGTGCATTCCGGCATGCGCATAAGATCGAGATTGTAGTCGATTGTTCCCGCTAAGGCGCGTGTAGCCTCCTCATTGACTCTCCAAGGGGTCATTGTCAAATCAGTGACCGGCAAAGGTAGCTCAGGGTGTCAACTGATGTCATTGCAACGCATATGACAGGGAGGTCCTATGGTTCGATTCCTAACTGTGGCATGATTTTCGACATTAGATACATAGCTAGATCGACTAGAGCCTCTGACTGAAGAACATTTTTGGAGGCCAGCTGCTCTGGTCGGTAGTTTTAGCTTTTAGGTTTCTTCCAACAACACCAGGCGAATGCTGAACCACGAGCCGCGCGCAATTTTTCCTTCCTCTTCCTTGCCCTAACCTCAGTCCTCTCTCCCCCCCTCTCTCTCTCTCTCTCTCTCTCTCTCACACACACACACACACACACACACATACACTAACGTGCACTACATTATCACACATTTCAAGACCCCAGTCGGAAACTTGGTGCTCGTCCTAGCTGGGGCGGTGACCCACCGAAGGGAGATACCCCGCTGGGCAAAACCCCCTTAGCCCTCGTGTAGGTCGGAACTCGATCTCGCCATCCAAGCGGGGGAAAATCATCCCCACCCCCGGAGAAAAACATATCCACTACACGTACGCATTGATGCGTACGTGTAGTGGATACGTTAACGCATTGATGCCACTAATCACTAATCGGGAACCACTAATCAATCAATCAATCAATGCTCGCGGCCTTTGTCGCCTCCACGTTGGGCGCCAGTGGAACGAAAGCAATTGACTGCCACCAAATTAATGTTTTCGTTCCCGTCGTGTCTCCCTCTTCCAACATTACTCGCTCCTAGCGCGTACAAATTGTTTCCGAAAATAGATACTCCGCGGTACATCTTCCCGAAGACCGTGAGTTCATCCCTTCCCCTAAAGAGAAGTTCAGAACACGTGACTTTTAGAACTTCTGAGGGCTGCACCGTCGCCTGTGGTGGCAAGCGGCAGATGCTGAATGACGCGAGCTAATAGGTTAAAATGTGGAAGATGTGTCGATTTTATTTTAGTTCGGCGAAATAATTCTACATTGGCCTCTGCCTATAATGGTTTCAAACATTTTTTATAGGTGCAGTTTCTCGCAGTGAGTTGTTTTTTTCTCTGCAATAAAGTTGTATTTTCACGGTAACCAAATTGTGTGCGATGGTGGATTGGGGCAAAAGGTGGCGGGAGAGGCAGAGTAAACTTTTTTAGATTGCCTACTGATCCCGAAAATTAGAAAAGTAAAATTATAGCACCCTTGTAACAATGAGGACAAAAGTGGATTTCTGCTTTGAGGCGAGAAATGTTAGATGGTTATTTCAAGTCAAAAGTGGCCACTTAGAATTAGATTTAGATTTATTCAGTCAAAAAAATAGTAAAAACTGTATGTGACGTAGGGGGGAAAGATTATTTGCGCACGTTTTCGTGAGTTCCAGAATCCCTTCCCGTCATTTTAATTATAAATAGTTGAAAAATGAGTAAAAGTTTAACATAAATAAAAATAAATTTTAAAAATCGTAAGATTATCAATATTTGAAAAATAGTCATTTTTGTTTCTGAGTTATTTATTATTAACTTATTTGCATCGGTACACGAAGTGCAAGTAGGATTATTCTGCATTGCTAACAAAATAGCAACTCGCCCTTACCTCTTATTACCTTACTCTTACCATTACAAGCAAAAGGAGAGTTGAACAAAACGTGCCCATAGTGAAGCTACATTTACGTCCAGAAGCAAAACAAAGGGCCATCTCAGCATTTTCTCAATGGATCAGGGAAACTGGACAAAAACCTGATCGAGATGGGAGTCATTGACCCGGAAGCTGAAGTACATTATTTGTTACAAACATATTAAGTCTTTTAAAAAAAATATGCAATACAAATGTAAACTAATTCATTATATATCACTGTTTTGTTAAAATAAACATTATTTTTCTTTTTGATAATCAGTAGTCTCTAATTGTATAGAAACAGTTTTACAGCATAAAATATTTTACTTTTAACTTAAATTTGTGAGTCGACTTTAATTGTTTAATGTCATCTGGCATTGCGTTGTAAAGTAACGTACATGTATTGTATGTGGATTTCTGATAGTGAGCTGTTAATACTGACACTTGATGAACGTGATTTTTACGACGTGTGTTGTAATTATAAATATCAGTATTGCATGAAAATATGTTCCCACCGTTAAGTAAGTCACTTTTGACAAATATTACAGATTCGTAAATATATAGGCAAGGCAGTGGTAAGATTCCAAGCTCAATGAAGAGAGGTTTGCTAGGGTAACGCGGATGGCATTTTTTCATTATTCGAATAATTTTCTTTTGCAATATAAAGGTATGAGTACTACATGATGAGTTTCTCCAGAATTTTATGCTATATCTCAGGCGGGAATGTACATTTGCAAAATACACGCAACGAGCTGCATGAAGGCTGATAGAATTCTGAATGCGTAACACAATGAACTTAATTTAGTGTTTAATTTTGTTATCTGTATATTCCATTCCAGGTTTGACTAGTTTGACTAGAAATTTTCTTACCTGAACATCACCTAATTGCATATTATTCATTTTCCATGGAGCATGCGATTGCTGATTTGAAAGGCAAAAATGCATTGAAACTGTTTTTCATTCATTAACTATTAATTTGTTATTACAAAACTAATTTGAAACTTCTAAAATCGTACTATTTGTTGTTTCTTTTTTGCAAAGAACATTCATGTCATCGTCAAACAGAACCGTTCTTCCGTTTTTAATAGACGACGGCATATCGTTTATGTATAACAGAACGTATAACAGAACTTAAAGGTACCACTCATCTTCGTAATTCACAGTTCAAACGTATAAGTATCTAAACATTTTTCTATAATTCCTATACATTTCACCTACAAGCTCATGTACATTTTCCATATTTTTTCAGTAGTATAAACAACACACAAAAAAGGACATAGCCCTCACAATAAATAAGTTGTCATTTATATGCTTTGATTGAATGAGTTGAACACACACATAATATGTATGAGCCTCTAAAATTTTGTGGTTCGTAAAGATTTTATTTGTGTAAAGGCTGAGCCATCTTGAAGACTTTATTTGCGGAATTATTACGTAGCTTACCAAATCAACTATTTACTGTTGTCACAAGGGCTATCAAGTCATATGTCTCAATTGTATTGCAAGAAATGTCTTCAAATGTTCATTAAAACTTGGCAAGCAAATGACATTGAAAATACATTTAATTAAAAATGTTAACATTAAAATCATTCGGGAAAACAAGTAATATTTTAAACGCTTGCCTTGAATATTGAAATTCAACCATCGAAATTTGAATTCAGCACAGGAAACTGTGAATAGTTTTTACAAATATTATGATAAAAAGTGTAATATTGGTTTATATTTATAAGTAATCATATATTTATTACAATTAGTGCACTGTAAAATTATCGTGTTAAATTATATCAAATGTTGGCTAACTTAGTGTTAAAGTTCCTCCACTCCGTCAAAAATTACGAACATTTTTGGGACTGTGATTATGAATATTCTAGAGTTTTCGCGAACGATTATTAAAGTTTAATGAAGGTAATATTTCTCTCAATGATAATAATTGATGCAATTTGCTAAAGTAAACACTTTTTATTTAATTTATTTTAAATCGTAGTGCATAATCATAAGCGATTAAAGTCTCTTTTACAATATTAGTAACTATTATAATATTTACATATTTGATTACAAATAAATATTTTAAAAGCCGACAGTTTATAAAAATATACAGAGATAATTACTTTCACCCGAATAGAACAGGAGCTCGAAATTCTTTGGATCTTTTCATATACGATGAAAGAGCATATAAAGACAAATTTATTTAAATTTCAATTGGATATATCCCGGTGGCAGCTCCGTACATAAATAAGATAACATGCAAATTATATAATAATAATAATGGTACAATAATCATAGTAACAATAGTAACATCTAATAAGATTAACAACAACAACAACAACAATAATAATAATAATAATAATAATAATAATAATAATAATAATAATAATAATAATAATAATAATAATAATAATGTTAAAAAGACTGATTCATAAAACATTAAATTACCTTAAGAAAAAGAAACATCTATGATCTAACTCCGCACTGAATGTTTGTTCAATTAAGGCCACAATGCACTGGCACTGCACTGCATTTCACTTCACTATGACCCTTAAATCACTTCCTTCGTTATTTCTTTGCTCTATACTGCACGACACCTCACTTGACAATATATCAGTTTTGCATCGCTCTATAACCTACTATTCTTATCTAAGTCCATCATTTACTTAGTAATACCCTGAATTTATTTCCTTAACTGTTAAACGCTTCCAGAAAAGGGTATAAGGTTTTTACAGGCAATCTACTCCATTCCGTTATCGTTCGATTTGTGAAAGAAAATTTCCCGATATCCGTTCTCTACTCGTATTGATCACAGGTTTCATACATTTCATGCAACAAACTGAAAGAATGCCAAAGCCATTGAAAATAACGAATATGGTAAAAAACAAAAACCTCCACAGCCGCAAAATACAGCAAAAAATCATATTAAATATTCTAGGAAACCCTTCCGCGCACACCAGAGCTTGCCACTCAACACTTTCCCTCCAAACGTGACGGCATCATCCAGGTCATCTGTACAAGGTTACGTTACGAGGCCAGTGGGTCGGTACGGCACGGACGGACGGGACCGGACGGACGGCAGTTTTTGTGTGGGTCGCGCGCGCTAGGACGGGACGACACGGACCCGGACGGTCGGGACAGAACGACACTCGGACGGTTTCCGAGTCAGTTCGGCTCATCGCTCCGTGTCTTGTACTGTGCGCTACGGCTTCATGATGAAGTAAAGAAGCAATCGCATTCTGTTCATTTTTTTTAGCGGAAACAAAATGAGGCACAGTATCGGAGAAAGCCCAGATTTAACACATTATATTCCGACCTGGTGGAAGATGGAAAATTGTTTCAGCATTTTATGATGTCTCATGAAATATTTGAAGCTTTTTTTTTATTCATTTATTTACGTCAAAAACAGTTAAAAACTGTGTGTGACGTGCTATGAGGAGAAGCTAAATTGATTATTTTGAAAAATACTATATAAATAGTTTGGTAAAAACTGTAATCGTATACAATTTAATTGAACTAAGGGACAGAATACTAATTGCATTACTTTATTTAGAAAGAAAAGAAAATTATTGGCAGAGAAAAGATACAATACAAAATAGACACATACGAATAATTTACATTGATTGATGAACTAATATATCACTCCAAAATAAGATATAATTTATTCACCGTGCGCAAATGAACCACGTTGCACAAATACTGCACAGCTTATAAATATCTAATATTTTAAATTTGACAATTGTTGTTACTCCTTGATTCTGATAGTTTAGCTAGCCAACTAAATTCTTAACAAGGTAGATTTTGTCCAGGCTGGGGTGGTGCCCCACTTGTGGAAGATAACTTATTGGGGAAAATCCCACTAGTCGACGCGTAGGTCAGCGCCGGATCTCAGCATCCAGTGGGGGAGATAACCGCCACCCCCACAAGAAAAAATGCACTACACTTACTGGAATAAATACCTTGGTAGTTGACGCGCCCGTAAAAACAAAATAATCAATCAATTACAATTAAGTGAGAAGGGTGTAATTTTAGGGTCCCGAGTACTTCAGAACGCCGCCAGGGGCGCCACGGGAGAAATGAGTGCCCGAACGCCCACTAGAAACCATCAACGTCGCCTGCCCAGCCTGCCACGGGCGGGCGAACAGCCCCACTTAGCAAGAGTCTACCCCCCTCCAGCCTGGGGAAAAGCGCCCCCCCACACACACACTTTTTCGGGGCCTCCTCATAAGAGCTGCCACGATGCCAACAGCCTTGTTACACAGTGAGCCCATTTCAAGGCCCGGCAACTCTCTATCGAAAGCGGGGACGAACCTGGAGGGTGCTACGATAGGAGGCGCTAGTGTCGCCGGGTGCAGCTGCAGGTTAGGCTCGCCAACTTTCGCACATACAAATTGGATAATATTTAAGAAATTGAAAAGTGTCTTCTATTATTCATAATATTCTTCAATTATTCATAATATATACATACAAGAAACCTCTGAAGAAACCGCGAATACAGACGCTATCTTTTGTGACGTTATTGCCCGCTTGCGTCTGGCGAACCCACGTACCGTTTTAAGTATAATTAACGGCTGTTCGTATTTTAGTTTATGATGGAAGGTGCTGCAGGAGAGCACGCTACTGTAATGGTTTCCACCACGTTAAATGGGAGTTGAAAGGCTCTGGCCCATTTTATAAATGTGCCAGTCACAGGGGGTTTGGCCTGCGAACGAGGCCACGGATGCCGCGGAAATCGAGACAGGGCGGTCGGTAGAATCGCCGAGGAAGGAATGTGGCTTTTCCCTACCGGTATGTTTATATTGTACTCACGTTATAGAAGATGCTGGAACTGCTCATCATCGGCTCTGATGCATTCTTGACCACTAAACTACTGGTTCACTCAGTCAAGGATGTCCTGTGGTATTACAGCGATGTTTCTATATATTTTGCCTTAATTCTTCTTCCATGTGGGGATTTGTCGCATACATGCGATCTTTCAGGAATCCCCAAATAAATTACCCGAAGTCAGATCAGGAGCGCGTGCAGGCCACAAACTACGAGTAATAATTCTACCTTAAAATGTAGAAATCTTACGGAAACTGAAGCAGTGTGCAGTTGCGGACTCCTGTTGAAAATGCCCATAATTACTTTTTTCATTTGTCAACATTTGGAAGAAAGGCTCCAGCATACATGCACATAACGGTTTGGCACATTTTACGGATACGTCATATACAAACACTTTCTGTTTGAGAGTGAACTTCGAGAGATCCATCACATATCGATAATTCAACAAGACTGGAAAGTATGCCTTTTGTATGGCGAGTCCTTGAAAACACATCCGCAGCGTTCGCAAGGGAGTTGAGCGCAGAATATTAGGAAGATGGACATGCCGTGAGAGACAAAAAAGGACTTTCTTCCAGAACGACCAACATTGCACAAAGGGCTCATCAAATGTACATTTTAATAAAAAAAACTAACACGAAATGTAAATAAATTCTCCAAACATCATAAATAACGCATTCAATGCCGTCTATAATTGACTGAATTTGTGTACTCTCAATCACACGTGAAATTCATAAAATTACGAGTAAGTTAAAGCTAGTGTCAGACGATGACAGAATCTTGGTATTCCCCTCGGACGCCGCGTCGCTCTCGGTGACCAGACCCCCCACCCAGGGAACGAGACTGGTTGCTGTACCGAAGGCCCTATGTTGAAGCATAAGGTCCAAAAGTAAATGCAGTGAACGCAGTAATAGGGCCAAGAGCGTGAAATGGAGCACTGCCTGCGAGAGCACCAGATGTCGGGGGGAAAACTCGTTGGGCGTTCGTTAGTTTCAAAATGATTTCATATACATCGATATTGCTGCAATATCTTGAATATTGAATATCATTAAATGGAAAACGTATATCCCTTACATATTATAAGATCTTTGAGGTTGTGTAACCGTGGAACCTAAGCACGAGTCACCACTATCCAAAAGTAAATAGTATTTGATATACTGTTTTAAGTGTACATTGGAGCATATAATTAAGCAGTAGTAGAAGTGTAGTATTGATGAAGTAATTTAATAGATTCATTTGGGGTATGTATTATAGCTTCAATTTATTTTATTATTTCTGATATAGAAATAATAGATGTGATGTTAATTGTGTATTATTTTATCAACTTTAATCTCTCATTCTTCAGTCATGTTATTGTTATTATATTCATAAACTGATAGTTCAATTGGAAATTTGGTATTATCCTGAATATTATAAAATATCCTGAATATTTTAACGGGGCAATACGACGTTTAAAGAGAAAATTAGGCTAGCATTTAATAGGAGACATCGCAGCATTGCAGACATGATAACGTTTAAAAAATACTACAAGGAATTAGAAAAAGAAAAGAAAATTGCTCATGAATTATTTTTAAGAAACATGTTGGTTGACGGGGCGAAATAATTGGTCAAGCTTTTACAAATATGTCCGCAGACGCCGGGGGAATAAGGAAGAAATTCAGGAAATTCGAGTCGCAGATAACGAGCCACTGCACGACGACCAAGCAAAAGCAAATGCGTTCAACGCGTATTTCGTATCGGTATTCAAACCATAACGGGCGCAGGAGCAAGTTCATTATTTTCCAGTAGAAAACCAATTTAAACTCCACGCATGGGAACTCCGCAATCGTATAAAATCACTGGAAAACGGTAAATCACGCGGGCCAGACGGTATCTCGACAGATTTTATTAAACTCGGTGGTGAGGCGATATTGCCCTATTTGTTAAGATTATTCAATATTTCCATTAATAATGCAAGTTTACCAGACGATTGGAAGGCAGCTATAGTGGTTCCAATTTTCAAAAATGGTGATAAAACGAAAGTATGTAATTATAGACCTGTATCCCTCACATTAGTAGTATGCAAAATAATGGAGCATTTAATAGCCGGGTACATTCGTCGCGAATGGGAGAAGGCGAACTGGATTTTCCACGGACAACATGGGTTTAGAAATGAACATTCGTGCGAAAGTCAAATTGTTTCTCTTTTTCAAGATCTAGCTGACGTAGTTGACGCAGGTGGGAGGGTGGATGCAGTAGTAATCGACTTCGCGAAAGCATTCGACGTGGTACCGCATAATTTACTTATTAGGAAAGTATTAACCTCAGGAGTTGATGCTAGAGTTGTGAGGTGGATAAGCGAATTTCTTAGGGACAGGAAACAAAAAGTTCGAATTGGCAATCAGTTTTCGACTACGGGGAATGTTACTTCAGGGGTTCCACAGGGAAGTGTGTTAGGGCCATTACTCTTCTTAGCGTATGTGAACGATCTCCATGTGAACATACAATCAAAGGTGCGTTTATTTGCAGACGATTGTGTTATATACCTAAAAATCAAAGATAGCGCTGACGAACAAATATTACAGCAGGATTTAGAGCATTTACGTGATTGGGCTGAAAAAAATGACATGGGAATTAATGGATCTAAAAGCAAAACAATAACGTTCGGGCGGGGACGAAATTATGAGGAACCAGACTACGTTTAGGTGAGGTTATCATCCCAAGAGTCTCATCATGCAAGTATTTAGGCATTCATCTAGATAGTAAATTAGGGTGGGAGATGCATATAAATCAGACAGTAAGAAAAACGTGGAAGTCTTTGCATTTTGTAATGCGAATACTAAAGAAAAATTCTGCAAACGCCAAAGAATTAGCATATCTTACGCTGGTTCGCCCTCTCATGGAATACGGAGTTGCGTGTTGGGATCCATACAGAAAGGCGCACCGGAAAAATCTAGATAGAATACAGAGAAAAGCGAATAAGTTTACCTATAGAAGTAACGCAACAAAAAAGTCATGGGAACCTCTAGAAACGAGAAGAACAAAGGCGAGGCTTTGCGCTCTTTATAAATCGTACGTAGGTCAACCAGCTTGGAAGGAAATTCAGATTAGACTAGAAAAACCAAATTATTTCGGCCGAAGCGATCACACCCACAAAATTCGAAAAAGGAAACAAAATTCAGATCTTGGGAAGTTTTCCTTTTGTAACAGAACAATTAGAGATTTGAACAGTTTACCTGCAGCAGTTTTCAAAGCTTTTCCTCTCAGTGTCCGAAGTTTTAGAAACAAATTAGAACAAGATATTAAATGAGTATGTGCTGTGTAGTGCGGTGAAGTGCTGTGAAGTGCTGGTCAGTGTAATTCAAAGCAAAAAAGTGTAGTGTAGTGAAGTGAAGTGAAGTGCGGTGAACGCGATCAATGCTCTTTTCAATGCTGCTTTTCGTCTTGTACTGTATTGTACGGTATTATTATTATTATTATTATTATTATTATTATTATTATTATTATTATTATTATTATCATTCTTAGTATTATTATTAATGTAAGCGTTGTAATTTTTGCAATTATTGTCATTAACTGCCACCGGGTTATACCCAATTGCAGTTCTAATAAATGTATCCCTAGCGGTATTTGAATTTGTTTTTTATACTCTGATATTTTGTAAATTTCATTCATTTAGAAATTGTTTTCTTATGCTGAGTTTAAAGGTGTTTTACTGTACTGTGACTATACTGTGGTAAGCCCAACCCCCCTACTTTAATATAAATACTTAATATGACGTTCATTACAATTTATTTGTACGTGCAGAATTACAAAATGGACATGATGGACGAGTTGCTATGGTAACAAATTAATCAAACAGCAGTCACGGAAAATATAAATACATTTATTCCGTATACCTGAATTTGCATAGATGGAAAGGCAAAGATCCTTGCAAATGGAAAAACTACAGTACGTACACAGACGGTGTAGTCATGATTAGACAACAGAAAATCTCCCCTTTATGTCGGTAGTCGTTGAGCCGAACGTATAGCAGAAGGGTATGCTCTAGTGTTCCGCGTTAGATGGAAATTCATTAGTAGTTAGGAACGTGATTACTTAGGAAAACTCCGATGTCAAGTTTCGGAGGATAATGATGTTCATTTTTGTATTCTAAAAAATCTGAGAATGGCGTTAAATATTATGATGATATTGTATAAATTTAACAGTTGAATAATGGACAGGGAATTCGATTTGTGAAATTTTGTTGTAAATTAGGGATGAGCTCGTTACTATTAATGATTGCAAGATAATTAATGTATTTCTGTTAGGAAGTAGCGGGTTGAGGCAACCACATGCGGTGGACTGATAGAGAAGTTTAATTTATACGAAACGTATTGATCAATCAGTTTTCGGTGAAATTATTCACGAATTATTAGTATTACATGTACCAGATTTTCGTTATAGTTTAACAAACAGGGACGGCTTAGTTAATAGAAGAAATTTAGGTGATAATTAGGCGACAATAGAAGATTGAAGATAACACGGAACTTTGGACATTTTACTTCAGCCCGGGATAATCCGAGAAGCTAAGAACAGCACGCGAAGAGTTTGCGTAAGCGTGGATAAGAACTTACGTATCAAAAATAACTATTTAATTGAAATTGCGTAAAAACCAGTTATTATGTACTCAGATAAAGTAAGATCAAAGTTTAATATCTCTCAATTTGATAAATGAATAGATCTTATATTTGTTCATTTGAAATAAGACTGATTAATTGCAATCAATCAAAACAATTCTTATTTTCGTATTATTCGTACGCCCGTCTGTCTACGATAACGACTACGTAGTATGTCGATACCCATGCGTCAGGATATACATTTGAATATCATTAAATGTTAGGCGGCAATACAATAATATTTAAAATGAAGAATTGTTATATTATTGAATTTACGTATGACCAAGGTAGGGCAGTTGTAGCAAGAAAGGGAATATATTTTCTTCTACGTAAGAATTAAAACATGAATATAAATCTGTATAATTGATATTTTGCATGTTGTGAGAAATAATTAAATAAATAGAAATACTTTAGAAACGTCTCAATGGCTTGGCCAACGTGGGGCAGATTATATTTAATTCATAGATTTGAGAACCATCTAAATACATTTTAAGCAATGGAGGAAACACATTGTATGTTAGTATTTCTGGATGAGACACCTTTAAAATCATACTTTAGGCCCAGAGGTCTTTGAGGAACTAACGGAGAGACTTGATCTGCAAAAAGAATGGAGTGTTGTGGATCCAGTACAAAATCTGAGTCCTAGATTGTTTCTAGTTCCTTCAATTTCTTACTACCTGAATAATGTATTAAGGATCCGTAATCTATTTTCGATCTATCAGAGCTTTGTATGTTAAAAACAGAAGTTCTTTGTTCTCCAGTTGTTGGAGATATATTTAATCTGTTCTTATATTCTCCAAATACTGTTTGTAGATATTTTAGACGTTAACTTGGGGTCAGAATGGAGTCCCAGTTTTTTCATGTTATTAACGAAAATAAGAAGTTGTGTTCCAATTTGAAGTTTAGGAATATGAATTTCGGTCTGTTTTGAAACTACCACACATTCAGTTTTTCTTGCAGATCTTTCAATTTAATTCCGTTTCCTTCAGAATTCTTGCAATTTAAATCCGTTGCTTAGAGACCAATCAAATATTTTTTAACACTGCTTGCACAATCTCATGAATGACAAGGAGAGATTTTCCTCTACAAAGAAGGGTAATATCATTCACATACTTTCGCTAAATAACTAGAGATTGTATATTCTTATCTATATCATTTATTGCGAGAAGAAAAAATGTTACTGAATTCATTACTAACGAATGAATCCTTACAGAGCTTCATTTTAAAGATGCCTGACATTGACAGTTGGTCAATGTCATATACTCGCACTTCTATTTTGCGGTCCAATGTGATGTTTTTACTGAATTTGTACAAATTACCTTTGATTTCAGTCTTTTAAAGAATCTTCAAGATTCGTCGGTTTCATATCATGCCGTATGATTTTTCTATGTCCAAACTAACTGCTGTTACTTGTTGGCTATTCATGAATGATTCTAGGTTACATATTAAGGTTACCTTCCATCAACTAACCTTCCTTCCTCGACCTTCTTTTTATTTAAGGTATGAGTGTCTATGAGAAGCAGGGAGTTGTGTGCATACTATTGTGGGGAGGAGATCTGAGTCGAGTGTCCATAGTGTGTTTGTGCAAAATTTGATATAAGAGTTGGATGTGGCTATGTCGAGGATACCCAGAAGCTTGTTAATGTCCTTCAGGAGATGCATTGAGCCCGCTGGCGCAAGAGTTCTACACGTGGGGTGGTACTGTATGACGGATCTCCTTCACATCATCTCTGCCTAATCTGAACGCTTTAACCCATCGTTCGTCTGTGGTGTATGGCAACTCTGCATCACCACATGCTTCACGCAGCCCTTGAAAACATTCTTGTTTACCCCGACATTGTGTCACTTCAATTTTGAGCTCTGCCTTTGTAAACATGTCGTTAGGACGATTGCGCTAATGCTATGAAGTTGTATGATTTACACACTACAATAGACTGACAGAGAACTGTTCCCGCTCGCCGTCTAATTCTAGTTCTTCCTTTTGTCACGACAGCACATGGACATGGCAGCACGCAGACTCACCGGGTTTAGGTTACAGCAATATTCTCAAATCAATATTTTTTATTCATCAAGGGAACCCTAGCTTCCCTGACGAGGTGTCTATCCCCGCTTCATGCCAATTTCACGTGATTTGTCCTTTAACATTTTCGTCCACAAAAGAATCGCCGGCCCTCCCCACATCAGTCACGCTTAGGGTGGAAAAGTTTTCTTTGTGCACGTTTTTAGCCATTGTGGCTTGCTATTCAGTGGCATTATCTTGTCTCCTACTTCGACGTATCATTTGTTTCGGATTTATGTGTGTTTCAGATAGAAATAGAATTATTTATGGAATTATTTGTTTCCTTAGCCGGTCGTCTCTCCGCGACTCGCCCTCTGTATGAAGTGTTCTCGCCTGCCTTCTTTGACAAAAGAATGTGACCCAACCCAAATCAGACATGGTTATGATCGTGAGGCCTACTCTCTGCCTGTTATCAGTCCTTTGTCGCGTTCTACGTTGTAGGAACGTCTAGTTTCCGTTCGTTTTAATCGACAGTTTAATCAACTTTGATGTGTGTCACAACACAGGTTATATGAATTGAAAATGGATTGTGTAACAGGGTTGCCATCTGTCCTCTTTTTGAAGGACTTCTCCTTTTTTGATATTGTCTTTCTGTTCCCCCTCCTTTTTTAAATGTACAAGGAATGTCCTCCTTTTTGTCCTGTTAAATTGAAAATAATACTGGCTTAATTTTAAAGTAATTAAAGCATTAAGAAGACTTCATGTCTTGAATACCTAAATTTTTACTCAAATAAATGGTCTGCATAATAGATCATTAGGCTTATTGTGATATAAAACGTATTTATGTTTATTGTTTGGTGGATAATGAAGGTGAGTGCAGGGATGAAGTTATCAAACCAGAAGCTTTAATTTTTAAAATCGCAAAGTCTTATGTGTTTTTTAAAGACTATTCGTATTAATGGTTTGGAATTGTTGAGTACGTTGTGGAGAATCATGGAGATTAAAAATGTAAAATGCCCTCCTTTTTGAGGTAAAATGTCCTCCACTGGGGAAAAAAATTCTGGTACCCCTACTGTATGATGAAATAGGATTATACACTAGCCAGAACACTATGATAGCTCAGTAGGGTTATTTGAATCAAATGTGCTGAATCCATCGAAACTTCACACGCATAAGTACACTTAGAACAATAACATTTATTCACATTAGATGCACCAGCGCATGTGAATGAGAGGCACGTACACTTTACATAAGTATAGCTTGTGGCGTCGAAACTGGAGACTAAGGGCCGTATTCGTAGTCGCCACTAGAAGGATAAGGAAATACTTAATCAATAAGAAGTTACTTTTGATAAGAAAATGCGTATGCACATTTGGTATTCTTAGACGATACGTAACGCATGTCCGATGCTAGTAGCGTTTCGTGTGGCAACAGCGCATTAGCTGTTTCACATCCACTTAATCCTACCTGAAGTGTCCCATCAAGCTGACCGTGAACTAGTCATATGCATACGTCTGTGAGCATCCATGAGGTAATCTACCCTACACAATTACTTAAATAGTTGTAGTATCTTAAACTGTTTCTTAAAAAGTGGGAAATCGATAAACGTCTATTAATTTTAACTGTTTTTTGCCACCAACGTTGCACAAAACGTGTATGTATAAACGTGTGCGTGTATTTTGGTCTTGGTAAATCGATATATTTTCTTAACTATTATTGTGCATTTGAAGTTGTGCATTTCTAGAGGGTTTTACATATCACGTAAATATAGCTAGTTGCTACGAAGAACGATGACACCACACAAAATAGTATAATCTTTGAAAGTCTATTTCCAATTCTTTCAAATTGTGACCATTTTCAACCCACCATGAAACGATTCACTTATAGCTATGTGAAGGTTGGACTTTCTTTATGGCTATAAAGAGTTTCTTATGTACGCGGATAAGTTGAGACTATGAATTGAAGCATGTTATAAGGAACTCCTTAAGGATTTCCTTATTATAAGAGTCGAATACGAATATGACCAATCTACGTGGAGAATGCCCGCACAAGACAGCAAAGACTACCACAAGTAGTAGTGGCGTCATTATGTGCACTTCCGGTGTGTGCACTTCCGTCCACGGGCGTCGTTATGTGCAGCTCGTCCATAAGAGACAAGACACAAGTGAGGAGCGTTTTTTAAATCTCGATAAATACAAAAGAAAGATTTCGTAAAACGAATGTTGAGATGCAGTGCTTGTTCATGAACAAGATTTATTCCATTTTTGTTACTAAAGCTCAGCAATGACTTTTACTGTTCCTGTGAATAAGATTTATCCAAGTTTTTGTTGTCAGGGCTTGACAAGAGTTTTTCTGTCGAAAAATCTCCATTTTTACTTATGTTTGGCTTACTGCAACCACAGAATAGAGATTGTAATACTGTAAGAAAAAACGGTGATTTACGAAATAATCTAGGAACGAAAAAGTGGATAAAACTTGCGCATATGTGCATTACTTTATATGACACGTTGTGAAGTCAGAATTCATTAGTTGTGAGTCCTTGGATCCATCGACTGACATTGACGAAAGTCGATTGACAGCAAACCTTGTGTTTCCGTCCATCCGGTAGTGATCAATGCTAGCGTCTAAACCGTTCAGATTTAGATTTATTTAGTCAAAAAACAGTAAAAAATGTATGTGACGTATGGGGGGGGGAGATCATCAGCGCACGTTTTCTTGAGTTCAGAATCCCTTTCCATCATTTTAAATATAAATAGTTGGAAGATGAGTAAAAGTTAAAGATAATTAAAAATAAAATTTAAAAAAGCGCCAGATTAGCAACATTTCAAAAAGTAAACATTTTCATTCCCGAGTAATAGAAAACTTATTTGCAGAGGTAAAACGAACTGCTGATTTTATTTTCTGCATTGCTGACAAAATAGTACCTCCCTCTTTCTCTACTCCTACCACTACACGCAAAAAGAGAGTTCAACAAAACGTGCGCATAGTGAAGCTACATTTACGTCCAGAACCAAAATAAGGGGCCATTTCAGCATTTGCTCAATGTATCAGGGAAACTAGACAAAAACCTGAACGAAATGAGGGTCATTGACCCGGTAGCTGAAGTACATTATGTGTTACAAACATATTACTTTTTTATGTACAATACAAATGTAAACTAAATCGTTATATATCACTGTTTTGTTAAAATAAACATTATTTTTCCTTTTGATGATCAGTATTGTCTCTAACTGTATAGAAACAGTTATACAGCAGAAAAGATTTTACTTTTAACTGACTGAACTACTTTAACCGACTTCAATTGTTTAATGTCATCTGGCAATGCGATGTACATGTATTGTATGTGAATTTCTGTTAGTGATCTGTTGATACTGACACTTGATGAACGTGATTTTTACGACGTGTGTTGTAATTTTAAATATCAGTATTACATGAATATATGTTCCCACCGTTAAGTAAGTCACTTTTGACAAATATTACAGATTCGTAAATATATAGGCAAGGCAGTGGTAAGATTCCAAGCTCAATGAACAAAGGATTGCAAGGGTAACGCGGATGGCATTTTTTCATTATTCGAATAATTTTCTTTTGCAATATAAAGGTATGAGTACTACATGATGAGTTTCTCCAGAATTTTATGCTATATCTCAGGCGGGAATGTACATTTGCAAAATACACGCAACGAGCTGCATGAAGGCTGATAGAATTTTGAATGCGTAACACAATGAACTTAATTTAGTGTTTAATTTTGTTATCTGTACATTCCATTTGAGGTTTGACTAGTTTGACTAGAAATTTTCGTACCTGAACATCACCTAATTGCATATTATTCATTTTCCATGGAGCATGCGATTGCTGATTTGAAAGGCAAAAATGCATTGAAATTGTTTTGCATTCGTTAACTATTAATTTGTTATTACAAAACCAATTTGAAACTTCTGAAATTGTTGTTTCTTTTTTGCTAAGAACATTAGTGTCATCGGCAAACAGAACCGTTCTTCCGTTTCTAATAGACGAGGGCGTATCGTTTACGTATAACAGAAAGAGGAGAGGACCTAAGATAGAACCTTGCGAGATCCCATATTCAATTTGTCAACCGTTCAGACGATTTTCTCCAAAATTGATATTCCCCATTCGATCTAAACAAATTTCACGCTCTGCGAGTTTCAAACATATTTTAATTTAGAGGAGTACTTCACATGAAGCCTCAACTGCATTTTAAAAAATGGCTCCAAATTTGTTATTAAAATTTTGTGTTCAGATGACGTAGGAAGTACTGAAAATAATGTCGCAGGTCACATTTTCGTTGATATCTTTGATTTTTTGAAAATTTCAAAAGTTATAATTTTTTTCGGAGTCTTATCTTCAACTACGATAATGAAGTGATTTATGATTTTATTAGAGAAAAAATCTCTGACTACAATAATGGAGTTAAAGATATTTTCTCTAATAAACTCTCGCCCTCAAATACAGATCTTGACATTTACAATTACTCGTTATTTTAATAGTTTTTAACAATTTTACGCGAAATCTACTCAATTTGTAAACAATTATTTTGTCAAAAACGGCTCCGTTTTTTCTGTAAATTTTCTCCTCGTATTTATCAAAGGACAGTACAAAATTAATGCCGGTCCCACTTTCAGGGAACCCGAATTTTCGATAATTGCAAAAAATTAACATTGCACAAGTACAATATTAAAGATTGTGACGATGGGGTGCGAGTGAAACAGAGACACGGAGATGTTATATACAGGTTTATTTACAAATATTTCTTATACAATAATTACACTAGCGCTGAACTCCAAGCTCTGCACATCCCTGAGGCATCCCCGCCTCAGGCTGACACAGATCCCAGCGGCCAACTTACCGCCGCTCCTGGTCTCTCATCCCGTGGCGAACAGCCACACCTCGCAGCCGAAGCTAGCGATAACCCCTGGCGGGTGACAAGTGACTTCCGCACCGCGATTCGGTTCAAACTCTAATGCCTCCGGCTGTTTTACTCCCCAGCGCCTCGCGAGGGATCACGTGACTGACCACCCATGCCAGCGGCGTCATCTCATTTCCGAACCCTGGATTTGGTTGCAATTTGGAGCCCACCTGCCCAGCGGCTGTTCTTACCATCATCTCCCTCTGCGCCAGTTGACACCCGCGTTCCGAGACATGCCCACCCCAATCCCGCGGGGGAGGCCCCCTGACCTTGGTGGCCTTCCGCCTGCTGCCAAAGGACTGCCCCTCCCCCTCGCCGCCCTCCCGACATGTCGGGTCCAAAGGGCACATTGGCACGACTTTATAAGATAAAGATTGTCTCGAGTAAAATCTGTTCTTAAAATTAGGACATTGTCTTATAAATGGCTCTATTTTTTTTATCGTGGATAGAGCAAAGGGCTCTTAAAAAACGAACAAATATGTTTTTTGTTGATCTCTCTTTCTTTTCGGGAATTGCGTGTAGGGACGAATAGGAGAGACCATTCATTTTAAGCGTCGCGACACCTCGGAATAAAAGTGAGTTCGCCGTAGAATAGCGGGTGGGACTCCGAGGAATAGCGCATGGCGAGTTAACTCGATAAACCTGAGTTCGAGTGTCGGGGTGGAGAAAAAATGTTTGCTGGTTGGAACACTTTTCCAAGTTCTTTTAGTAGTTAAATATCGTGGAGCCGTTACAAATGATACGAGAAAATATATGCTGTTGGAACACCACTAAGTTAACTCCAATTATTTAATATGATATATCCCGTGATTGTGATGATAACTTGTAATTAAATTGTTATTAATATTTCAGACAATTTAGTTGGTAAAATATTATCTAATTAGTAATTAAATAGTTCTAAAAATTGGTAATTTTTTGGAGATGCTAACGTAACTATTCCAAATTTTCCGATAATGAAGTGTTCTTTTGTTTCGCTCGTTGTAGATAAACGTGTCCTCCAAAATGTTTATTTTTTACTGATACGTTATTGCCTTCGATACGCATATTGCTCGATACACACTCCATAACTTACCTGGGTCGAGACGATTGTGGCTGCGAGAGAAATATGAAAACAATGGAATGATGCTACATGTTCTCTTATGAAGGGAATTGTGGGAGGACAATATGAAAACACAAACCAAGCCAAGGTAACATCTACTAGTTAATTAGTAAATAAGCAAATCTACAAATCGTTAAAATCAGGTAAAACAGAATATATTATGTTCCACGGGCGTTAACTGGTTCGAATGATCTCGGGCGACAGAAAGCCCTTGGGCCAAAGGTCATCGGGCATTTTGTCACCGCTCGATCATTAGAACCCTTACAACGTCCTTGGTGCTTAAATAACTATTGTCTTCTGCAGCGAACCCTGGGGCCGTGCCCGATTCACCTCTTCGCCACGCTCCTTGAGATCCACCGTGAGGGGGGAGGGGCGGTGGCGGCGCGCCCCCCCCCCCCCCCCCCGTCCACGGTGCATTGAACCCACAGCCCGCTTCGCCGCGCCGCGCCGTGCCGCACCGCGTCGAGCCCCGCTTCGCAGCGCTGTCCTCGTGTTGGCTTCCTTACAGTGGTGCAGCGGTTCTGTGCTTGGAAGCACGTTGACTCAGCAAAGAACTTCATCCTGCCTGAAGCCAGGAGGTTATGTTTGGTCCCACTTTCAAAATAACATACGGAAGTTTTCTTAACTCTAGACCTGCGCTTAGGGAGGAAGGACACCATGAATATTTTGAAAGGGCTGCCTTTCGTAGCCTTCCACAGCCTTTCATAGTGAAACAATATTTTCAGTAAATATATTAAATCCTTGATAAAAAAGAATAACATGTAGAAGGAATACATACATTTTAAAGTTTACAATGGTGACCAAATAATGGAAACAGTCTATCCGTATACTGTTATCATCTCTTTATTTCAGTAAGTATGATTGCCTTATTGTCTAGGTTCTAGAGACATTAAGTTTGCAAACTTTACTTATTTTTCTTTTCTGTAAGTTTACTTAGTTGCAGAAACCAAAATTTGTGCTGGAGTTTAATATTTTAAATTAACTTTATATTTTCGATTATTTAAATTTTACTTTTGAAACGGCGTTACTTGACGTTGTGTCTCATCATTTGTAATTTGTAAATTTAGTTTTGAGTACGCCTCAGTTAAAAAAAAAAAAAAAAAATTAAAAAAACTTACATCGGGCGGATGAATTCGGGGCAAAACGAGAAGAATCTTTAAATGTACCCTTAAAAGGTGGTCAATTTAGATTCGCCATGAAGCCCCATAAAATGCATTTGTTTAAATCCTAAATCACCAGAAAAGAGCTGAAAATATAAGAAGACGTGTGAGATTACGCCGAAAAATGAACCAAAGTCGGAGTCCAAGCCCAAAAATTAATTTCAAATTAATTTAAAATTAAGCTGAAAATTGTGGTAGAAGTAGAATGTCATGTATAAATAATAAGTTTTAAGGGATTAGGCGGTCCACAAATGTAGTTTCCCCCTCTCTAACATAGGTTGCGAGCTTCTATACTTTAAATTCATTTTTGCCGAGACCAAATTTTTAAAAGACACATCTTGCCCAAGACAACAAAAGTTGTCCATTATTGGGGCACATAATAATAATAATAATAATTATTATTATTATTATTATTATTTTATTAACAATCAATTATATTTATTATATTACTATTATTATAATTATGAAACAAAATTGTTGCTTTTTTTTCCACTGGCGCTGCAACCCCATTTGGCTGGCCATTGGCATAATGTCAACAAAATCGCGGATCTGCTGCAGACTCTCACACTATACAGATTGATTCTTTCATATGAAAGACCGGCGTAGGTAGGTAGGCAGGGCATCAATTGATATCACCGCAGTGCCTCTGAGCGGGAGATCCTGATGTTCGAGTCCCGACAGTGGGAGAGTTTTCGACACTAGCTACATACGCTATGTGATCAAAAGTATTCGAACACGTGGCTGAAAATGACTTACCAGTTCGTGGCGCCCTCCATCGGTAAAGATGAAATTCAATAGGGTGTTGGCCCACCTTTAGCCTCGATGACATCTTCCACTCTCACAGGCATACTTTCAATCAGGTGTTGGAGTGTTTCTTGGGGAATGGCAGCCCATTCTTCACGGAGTGCTGCACTGAAGAGAGGTATCGATGTAGGTCAGTGAGGCCTGGCACGAAGTCGGCGTTCCAAAACATCCCAAAGGTGTTCGATAAGATTCAAGTCAGGACTCTGTGCAGGCCAGTTCATTTCAGGGATGTAATTGACGTGTAACCACCACAGACCGTGCAGTATGAACAGGCGCTCGATCGTGTTGATAGATGCAATCGCCATCCCCCGAGGTGTTTAAAACGTCAACGTATGCCTGTGCCGTGATAGTGCTACATAAAATAACAAAGGGTGCAAGCCCCCTCCATGAAAAACATGACCAAAACCTAACACCATTTTGGACGTGTCCGGATACTTTTGATCGCATGGTATATGTACTAGTGCTTAAATCATGTTTTATGGTAAAAGAATCCGAAAACGACTGAGTTCCCATAAAGCGTCATTGCCCGATACAGGCTCAATCGTTATAAAATTTCCAAATTTCGAGTCTTCTTAGCACAGTAAATGCTTCACTGCTGACAAGAATCCAAAATTGCTTCAATTTAAAAGAAATTGTTTTATCGTGGTTTAAATGTGTATACATAAACACTTTTTATTTACAAATTGGCTAATTCCAACAGAAAAGGGGATTTTCGAAAGAGCCTCTTGTTTCGTAAAGGTGCATGAAATTTTGCAATTATCGCCGAGGTGACTACATTCACTACACATACGTGACTAATGACTAGACATTGCAATTTTAGTCATAAAAAAGCTTTTAGAATAGGTAACAAAATTATGAAATTAGGTACTTTTAGACATGAAAAGCGACAGCTTAGCCGCTTAAATAGGTTACAAAATAATTAAACCATGCATTTAACAAACACTACACATGAAAAATTATGTTTCTGACATCTAAATTGATCACAAAAGGATGAAATTAGGCACTTTTTATTATTTAGGAAAATGAAGTATTTTTACATTTTTGAGAGTGACTTCAGGCATAATAATTTTTGTTCACTTTCATTTCTTTTATTTCATTCATTCATGTTTTTCATTCTCAACCTGTCAACAGCGCAGCTGACCCGGGAATGGGTGTAATTGCGTAAGTGCGTGCTGATCGGGGACGAGCATGAAACATCCTCTTTATATAGGCTTGCAGAGCTCCTTACGTTCGGAGTGTTGGATGAAAGATTTCGTTACGAACTCGATTGTTTTTGATCAGGGAATATTCGCGTATCGGAAAATTCGGGAAAGTATATGTGTTTCGGTATAACAAATTTAAAAAATGAGTACTAATTAAAATATGATAATTCTTCAAAATTACTCCTTTTAGGCAGTTTTAGACAAAATAATATTAAAATAGGCAGCAACCGCCCTTTTAGGTCATTTTAGGCACTATTATTTCATGCTTTCAGAAGATCTATTTTTTCACGATTCGTAAACACCAGCAATTATTTTTCACAACCTGCCAAGGGAACGAAATAGGCACTTGTCCTAAAATCCAAGACCTACCAATGACCGTAGTTGACATCCAAAAACATCAATTATTCAACCGACAACAACAAATAAAATCACACACGTCTCTTCTTAGAAAGCAACCACTTCGGAAGATCATCTCAAAGCCAAACGTTTCGTAATCGATGTGACCTTCTAGAGTAGATAACCCTTGTGACGTGAGCAGAAATCAACTTAAGCATATTCTTATTTTCGTGTCTCTCAGAATGATGTGCTGCGGCTCGGCGCGCAGCCCCCATGCTGCGGGTCTTATGGCTTTACTTTTTCGAATGAGTTAGTCAAAAGCAGTGGTTCATCAGTATTACCAAACTCTAAAATAAATATAAATGCTTCATTATCGAGGGGCATCGGAAACTGACACGCAACGAATGACGCGTATACTGCTCACTATGTATAGTTGACCCTGACATTTTCACACTTATCTAGAAGAAAACATCATTTCATCCAGTGTGGGATCGTCCAGGCACACCGATGCTGCACTTCGGCTGCACATGCGACCTCATCGTCTACCAAGTAGAGCTGGCCCTGGCGTGCACCCGCACCGGGCTCTTTTATCTCTCCAGCAGAGGTAGAGTTTCTGCATTAATGCACTAAATACACTCGTGCGTTACACATGCTCGTTAAACTAGTTACTAGATTATATAACTACTGGTGATGCTACAACTGCACATACTTTTTGGTATTATTTGTAACGGCTCTACCGTATTAAAATACATCTTCGTCCTGCAAAGTGTTTCCACCCCAGTATCTTTTTTTCTTTTTCTTGCTGGCATTTGAACTCAGATTCTTAGTTTTAAAACGACATTCTCCTTGCACCTACACCTCCAGCCTCTTAGGTAAACGCAACCTTCCATAAGCTTTAAAACAAAGTCGAACATTAAGAACAAATATCTATCTTCAACGTTGTAAGTGTAGTCTCCGAATATAAACAACATTGTAGACGCCGAAACCATGTTCAACTTTTGCAATGTTCCAAAATATAAAGAGTTCATCAAAAATAGGACCTGGGCTCCTTTTGCAAGTGTATTTTTCTCTATTCGAGAAAAAAAATAAAGAAAACCTTGTTTTAAAATTGTCTATATTTTGTGCAAAATCTAATTGAACATGAGCTTATTTAAAGATCTCTATTTGATATCCAAATTTCATTAACAGACCTATCTTCATTACTATAGTTGTAGGATGTCACCGAAATCACTTTGAACTTTTCAATTTTCGACTACTCAATGAAAATGGGACCTGCACAATTTTTATGGCGTACTTTGCGCTATTCGAGAAAAAAAATAATCAAAATAATTGGAGCCACTTTTGAAAAACTTTTGAAAATGTTGTTAAAGCTTGATGTGAAGTACTCGCAAAAATCAAAATATCCTCTTCAAATTGGTAAGGTACCGAATTCGGCCAGATCGATCCAGGAATGTCAGTTCGGGTGCCAGTGTTCACCACAGACGGACGAACAGAAAAACGTTTTGCCACAAACCAATTTCGTTGTAACAATATTGCGACCAGCAAAGCATGGATTCTGACTACACAGAGTATTAGAGGAAGTAATTTACTCCATGTAGCAGCTAGAATTATCCATTTTTTCGATATCAGGGACACACAATACGAGTTTTTCTGTTGACAAACCGCTACTTTCCGTTGCAGCATCTTTTTATTATGTAAGTAAATATAAAGCCAGAACATTTTGCAAAGAAAATTTAATACATTTGGAAGAAAACATCACACAAGTTATGACAAAAAGGAGTTAGGATCACTACAGATTGCTTTTTCTCTTCGTAGTACAGATAAATTTTTAAATGTTGCAAAAAATATCAATATTTTGATGGAATTAAACGTAAAGAGTCCTTGATAAGTTCTATTTTGTAGTAGGAGTATGTCGCATTTCTTTTTTTATGTGGTTCAAAGCAGGCCGAAAAGTATATTTTACTTTGCGCTGAACCGTAAGTTTTACACACCAACTTATAAACTTTGAAGTTTGATACCAAGGCTAGTTTCTAAAAACGTGGCCATTCCGTCCATCCAATGATGCTCACAACAGTTAAAAAATAAATTTAAAATCATTCATACATATGTAGATAACTGAATTATTTTGATGACACAGTTACGAATGTGTCGAAATACGATCATTAGTAGCAATAACACTTTACAGTGTTGTGAAACTGTGATACGTTGAGTTAGCAAATCTAATTCATATGTTAACAAGGCATTCTCAATAACTTCATTAACATTAATTTTATTTCCCACGAATAAAATTGTTCTTACCGGAGAATCCTGACATCAAAGCCACATTAACCGTTCTCGGAGGCGGTGAAGTGGTTTGCGTCCTTACAATACAATTTCAACCGCTGTTCAAACCTGATATTTGCTTACATACGAAAAAAAGTATATTTTCAACTCAAAAAGGGATGCTAAACAATATTTTCTAACAAAATATTTTGATGCGATTTACACTTTTCGACAAAAGTGTAGTTGAACTTTTTGCCGATTCGTAAAAAGTTAACCACACAAAAGAAAAGATCTACACTATTATTTTACACTTTGTATTAACATTCAAAAAGTATACCATTTGGTGATTATATACAAGAATTAATAAGAAACAAGATCTAAACTAAATAATATACGGAGCTATAACATTAATTAGAAACAATTAGATGAAACAATCATAATTTTAACCTACTTAAGGTCGCAAAAACAATTTTTCTGCCTGCCAAAGAGAGCAAAACACATATGTAACATGTAGAATACAGTCGACATGGTTTATTTGCATTTAAATTTGGGTAATTTTCTTCGTACGATCCAATTACCGATGTGAGTTATTTACATGATTTTACATCTTACACGCATTCAACATTTTCTTCGTCATTAGAACGGTGAGCCTATACATCTCCATTTAATACTTCTTATAACATGTGAATACCAAACTCTAATTTTTCTCTTTTCAATTTACCAGAGAAGAGTTGGCGAGTAGTTTAGGCCCTGTTTTCATTCTGTATTGCAGCATGTTTCATATGAGTGCAGATGAACACAAATTAGCGCATGAACATCTCGCTTCAAGAAACCAGAGTTTATTTTTTCTTGATAAAAGTGTAAATTACTTCCATCATTATTATTTTTCTCAGAGAAAAATTGTAACTACGTGTAACAAATGTATTTAAAAGTTTGTGAACAACGCTAGCGGCTAAACCGTTGGTAGAATTCTGTTTGGTTCTCATTCTCGGTTGATTTTCCCGAAACGATCTGGCTAATGTTAGAGCCCACTTGAATTTGAAACAGATATTTTGATTTTGGGAGATACTTTACCAAATGCCCCAATGACATGTTCAATTTCATTTCAAAAATGGTCCCAAATTTTTCATTTTATATTTCTTTCTACAATATAGTGAAAGACACTTTCACTTTAATTCTAAATTTTCAAAAATTGGAAAAGTTAAAATTTTTTTCGACCTCTTATTCAACTCCATTATTTAAAATAGATATTTTTCTTCAATTGAAATTTGTTGTTCACAATTACTTCTTCTATTTATGTCACATACATTTTTGAAAAACATTAATAGTTTCAAACGGTGGGAAAGGTGAAGTGAAAAAAGTCATCTGTGGACAAAGAAAGAAGACGATGGAAAAGTCGATGTTCGAAAAATGACGGTGAAAAAGGCAACGGTGGGAAAAGCTGACCTTGGTAAAAGGCCACTGTGGAAATTTTGAGTGTGGGAAAAGACGAAGGTGGAAAGAGTCAGTTTTTCAAAAAGGCGAGTGTGGAGAAGGCGACTGTCGGAGACAGCCACTGTAAAAAGGCTAAGGTGCAAAAAGGCAACGGAGGAGAAAGGCAACGGTGGACAAAGGCCACTGTGAAAAAGGCTACTCTTGAAAAGGTCACTGTCGAAAAGGACACTGTGGTAAAAGCGACGGTGAAAAAAGGAGACAAGCGACGTGGGAAGCAAAGCGATGGTGGAAAAAAGGGGGTGGAAATGTCGACAGTGGGAACAGGGGGCGGCGATGAAATAAAGCGTTTGAGGAAAAAAGGACTGTGAGAAAAGGCAACGGTGAAAAAACGCGACTGTAGAAAAAGAAGACTGGGAAAACCGTGGGACATGGCAACGATGGAAAAAGGCGAAAGAATTGCGACGATGGAAAAACGAAAAGGTGGAAAAAGGTGACAGTGATGAAAGGCCACAGCCCACAATAGCGACGGCAGAAAGGTCCTAGGTGAAAAAAGTGACGGTGGAAATAGACAATGGTGCAAAGAGGCGACTAGAAAAAGGTGACGGTAGAAAAAGTCCACGGTGGAAAAAAGGGACAATAGAAAGGCGATGGTAGAAAAAATAAAGGTGGTAAATGACAATGGTGAACAGCTTGAAAGTGGAAAATCGAAAGTAGGAAAAAAGGCTTGTGGAAAAAGGTGTCTGTGGACAAAGAAAACGATGGAAAAGGGGAAGGTGGAAGAAAACACAGGAAACGGTGGAAGAAGGAGATGGTGGAAAAATACGACGGATAGAAAAAAGATGACGATAGAACAATGGTGGAGAAATGTGACTGTGGGAGAAGGCGACGGAAGAAACAAGGTGACAGCGGATAAAGACGAAGATGGGAAAATGTGATGGTGCGAAACAGTGACGGTAGAAAAAGCGGAACGGTGGAAAACGACAAATGTGCAAAAAGCTGACGACTAAAAGGCGGTGGGGAAAAAATAAGGGGGGAAATGCGACATTGGAAAAAGGCGTATATTAATAAAAAGCGACGGTGAATAAAGTGGTCTGTGGAAAGAAAGGACCTTGGGAAAACGCGGAAAGAAAGAAATTGGAAACGGCGATCATACAAAAAGGATTAGTGTGAAAAGCGGCAGGGGAAGAAGGAGACGATGAAAAATGTAACGATATAATGATCTATTTTACCACAGTGTCCTTTTTACTACTCCACCTCCCACCTTCTTCACAACGGCCTTTTTTCAACTCGCATATTTCCACCACCGGCTCTTTCCACCCTTCTCCACCGTCAACATTTCCGCTGTGGCCTTTTACCAAGGTGTCTTGTCCCACCGTTGCCTTTGTCACCGTCGTTTTTTGAACATCGCCTTTTCCATCGTTTTCTTTCTTTGTCCACAGATGACTTTTTCCCCTTCCCCTCTTCCATCGTCGTATTTATTCCCTGTCATTTTATTTCCACTTTTTTGTCGTCTTTTCCGTCAATTCCCCTTTTCCATCGTCGCCTTATTCATCGTGTACTTTTTCTACCGTCACATTTTCCAGTGACTCAATTTTTCATCATATCCTTCCACCGTCCCTGTTTTCGCTGAGTCCTTTTTTCCTCAATCGCATTTTTTTCACTGTGGCATTATTCCACCGTCGACTTTTCACTATCACCTATTCCCACAGTCGTATTTTTACAGACGCCTTTTCCACCGTCGCCTTTTCTGCAGACGTCGTTTTTTAAGGACACCTTTTTTCATTTTCGCCTTCTTTCGCCTTCGAAAGCGACTTTTTCCAATACCTCTTTTTTCATCTTTGCTTTTACCCATCATCTTTTAGCCTTTATCCACATTAACTTTTTCCCACTTAGTATACTTTTTCCAACACCGCTTTTTTATCGTCGCTTTAATCCGCCGTCACTTTTTTACGCCTTTTTTTCCTTCGTCTCCTTTTTCCTCAGTCGTCTTTTCCTACAGTCACCCATGTCACCGTCACCGTTTCCCATCATCGCCTTGTACCCCAGTCGCTTTTTCCCGTCGTCCCTTCTCTCAAACCCCTTTTTCTACCTTCTCTTTTTTCCATCGTCGCATTTTTATTCAACGTTCTCTTTTTCAACTGTGATTTTTTTTCATTGCGGTCTTTCTCCACTGTCGCCTTTCTACAGCGTCGTCTTTTTCCACCGTCGCCATTTACCACCATCGTCACATATTACATCGTCGCCTTTTTGTACAATCTCCTTTTTCTACCGTCACGTTATTCCATTGTCGCCGTTATCCAGTGCCGCGTTTTTTGATCGTCACCCTTTTCCACCGTGGTTTTTTTATAGCGTCGCTTTTCCCACCGTCATCTGTTTCCACTGTAGCAATTTTTTCACCGTCTCCTATTATTATGTCGCCTTTTTTACCATCGCCCTTTGCCACTGTCGCCTTTTCCCAAAGTCCTCTTCTTCTATATTCGCTTTTTCCACCGTGGCGTTTTTCATCGTCATCTTTTCCCAGAGTCGCCCTTTTTTACTGTCCCCTTTTTCCACCGTCGTCTTTTTCCGCCATCATGTTTGTCCACCGATGTCTTTACCGTGACCTGTTTTTTTTAAATACTTCGTAAAAATGATTAGACATCTCAATACTTTTTTCAGTTTTAATATTTGTCAAAATTAAACGAAAACTATTCATATATTGTAAAAAAATGTACATGCTCTCATTGAAATATTGAATATTTAAGAACCAATTTTGTTCATAGATAAAATTTCTATTATGAATACTGAATTTGTAGGAAGGTGCTAAAAATGTGTGTTTTCGCAATTTTCAAATTTCAGATCTTTCAACAAAACTGATATCTGCGCCAGTTTTGTAAGCGGCATTTACGCTATCCTAGTACAACGTTTAATAAAATAATTTGGAGCCATATTTGAGAAAAAATTGAAAATTTTCTTGAGGCTTGAAGTAAAGAACCCCCCCAAAACTAACACGTTAGTCTCAAATTCAAAGGACTGCGAGATCTGCCAGATCGATTTGGGAATATCAATTTCTTTGAAAATTCTTCTTGCTGTTTTCCTGCTATTGTTTTTATAGTCAGAAGAGACGTTTTGCCCTCAACCTCTTTTTTTATCAAGGACCCATATTGTGTGAATTCTGGGTACAGAATGTGTTGTAAGAAGTAATTGGCTACATATAAAAACAGGAATTATCTACTTTTTCGGTAACAAGGTCTCAATACGATTTTTTCTGCTGAAAATTGCAACCTTTTGCTGCAGTAAAAACACAAGTCTCTATATTTGTTACGTTTTTATTTGTTATTGCTAATACTCGTAGGTACGTCCAATCGGAAAGAGCTTCTTTAGACTGCCACTAGTAAAAACGGTTGGTTTTAGATAATTAACAGCGTGCTAAAAGCTCAATCTTCAGCACTAGTGCTAAACGTGAGAAGATGGTCAAATGTTCAGAAAAAAGTCGTGAAAAATAATAAGAAAATGTGGTAACCAAATGGTACCAATTAAGTGATTTGTATTCTAATTGAAATAAAGGAAACTCGGTAATACTGTCTAATGGTGTCTGATACGTGGTAAAAGTGATTTTATTTTGTTTTAGGATAACGCCACTCGGCCTTTCCGCCCCGTGTCGGAACATTTCGTACTTGGAAATAATGTCACTTTTAACACTCGTATCATAAATAAGTACAGTGGGCCAAGAAAGTCTCTCCGCAGTAGCAGCGTGCTCGTGAAAGTGCTAGCAACAGAAATTATGTTGGTAGCACGAGCTGCAGCTTGTAATAAATGAAAACGTAAATTGTGAATTTACCACAATCATTATAGATGCTGGAAGTGTTGTGTCTTTCACTTGTTTCCCAGTTATCTAGTTGCTACCAACATAAATGGAATTTTTAATAGGAGGCCCCGACACGTCTCGGTGCGAAGAGACTTTCCTGGCGAATTATATTTTCGCAGCATGTCCTTAAATCATAAGTAATAAGTGGTGCAACAGAATGGCACAGACTTTCTCGTATTAGTTTTCTATTTTCTTTCGTCTGGGCTAGCTATTCGAGCTTGTCACATACTCTTCCCAATTGCCATCTACAGCCGCCCAAAGTACTTTTTTTTAATAAAAATGTTCTTAATTTTTCAGTTTCCTAATGATATAACCGGTATATTACACAATCAATATTATAAAAGAGAATCAATATTATAAATCCTCGTCCTAAATTGCAATTGTCTTTGAAAAATTTGCAGTCTTTTTAAGAAAATGGCTCTTAAGCGCTACTGTAAATTCGAAATTTGAAGCTCTTTTTCACAGAAAATTTTTGAGTTCTCGAAAAACTTCATTTAAAGTCTTTTTAAGTACTTTATCTCGCAAATACAATAATGTTTACAAATTGGTTGAAATGTGCATATAAACAGCGTGTGAAATATTTTTAGAAAAATGCATTTGTGTAATTTTTGAAAAAGATCAGTCAGCGCACAGCGCACTGGGATCGTTCCGCGACCACCCTGAGCGCGCCAGGCCCCGACCCGAAGCCTCCGGAGGGAAATGTGTCTGACCTGTTCCAGGGCTAGTCCGCTCTATATGCGAGCTCTATTGGCGGACGCTGGTCGGAGGAAAGTGTAGTTTCTATGACCGCATTTCTTTCCAATCAGCAGCCAAGCAAATGACACTCGCGAGTGCTGAGGTTTGCGGATTCGGGGGGGGGGGGGGCGCCGCCCCCTGAAGACATGGACCACCCATGGCGGCGACGCAGCTGTCGATCGCCCACGCGCGGACAGGGAGCTCCGGCGCTTGCTTACGGAGCGTCTGAGGAGGAAGCCGGCCGGCCCGTCACGGCGACGCCGGCAGATGATGAAACTCGCCGGCCATGAATGAATGCTGCGTCTCAATACTATTTGATAATTATGCCCAAGATGTGCGAGTATCATGGCCAAGCCTAGACGCGTGCATAGAATATGTGTGCACGAGACATTGTACATTGCGCCCCGAACAGACGGCAAAAACGTCCGTTCATATGTCCGTTCGCCTGCCTGTGGTTAACGCTTGCGCCTGAACCGTTCAGCAGGCTTTCTCCAAAACTGATATTTCCCGATCGATCTGATCGAACTCTAGTGTTTAAAAGTTTCGACGACATATTTTGATTTTTGAAGTTACTTTACATGAAGCCTCGAAAACATTTTAAAAAAAATCTCACAAACTGCACCATATTTTTATATTAAACTTCGTCATCGGATGCTGATACGCTTCAGAGAATTGTGCGGATCATCTTCGTTGAAATCCCAGATATTTCGAAAATTGCAAAAGTGTCATTTTTGGCGTCTTATTAGACTTATAATATCGAAGATACTGAGTTTTTCGAGAATAAAATCTGTTCTAAAGACAGTTCTTAAAATAATGACATGTGCAAATTTTCGAAAATATGAGTATTTGTCGCATAACTTTGCATGAAATATAGGCAATTTGTATTTTTTAACATTTTTTTCTAATACGATACCATTTTTTTTAAATTCTCCTCGCAAACATCAAGGGGCGGTAAAAAAAATATGTTGCTAGTACCATTTTCGGCAAACTATCCGAATTTGCGAAAATTGCAAAAAAGTTAACATTTCAAAACTAAAAATTTGAAGGTACTCGTTGAAATGTTTGCCTTCGACGTCTGTTACAAAAATCATCTATTTAAAAAGCATCATTTATGTTTTTTTGGAGAAACGAGTAGTTTTTGGTAATTTAGGCTTGAAGTTAATTCAATTTATAAAACAACAAACGTCTCAAAAAACGCTCCAATGTTGTTGTTTTTTTCAAATTTCTCACAGATATAAGAGACGCAAAAAAGAATGGCGCGGGTCTCATTTTCGTTGGCCTCTCTAAACTTCAAAAAATTGCAAATTTAGAAATAATACGGGAATGTAAGTGATGTAGTAGCAGCACTAGTTTCTTCAAATTTATTTTAAGAGTAGAGTGGAATACATTTGTAAAAGCAGAATAGGTCCGATTTTCAATGTTAACTCTGAACTTTCGCAAATTGCAAAAGTTTGAATATTTTCAGCGTCTTCCTTCAACTACAAATTGAAGATAGAGATAAAATTTATATTGAAAGATATTCTTTCAGATAAAATTTATTTTGAATAAAACGTTCATTCGTTAAGGTCATGTAGATTTGTATGAAAATTTTAGTTGTTTTCACGCAATATTGTGGAAAACAGGCGCAATATTAAAAAATATCCAAAACAATAATTTTTCGAAAACATCCAATTTTTTTTCATCTTTTGGTAAGGTTACTTATAACCGTACGGTACTAGATGACATAATCATCATTTTGTTATATTTTTTAGTTTGCTTTCTCAAAAAAAAAAAAAACACATAATTGTATTTTTGACATCTCTCTCACGTTAATATTTACATTAACCTCGATTTGTATATATTATTGAATTTTTAAAACAACTGCTTCAAATGTTGTCTTATAAAGCTTCACACAACTTTTCTGTGAAAATTAGCTCAAAATTCCGCATTTTCAGGGACGTTGTAATTTAAATTTTTCAAAAACGACTCCAGTTTTTTTTTTAAACTGCTATTGTATAAAATGACATAAAATACATTTTGCTATATTCTTTTCTTTTTTTCAAAAATTACCCAGACGTAAGTTTTTTGAAATATCTCGCCTTTAATATGAACATTTCCAGTAATTTTTTATGTATCACTGCATTTGTGAGTGGACGTGCTTTAAATACTCCCATAAAATGCCTCGAAAATTCAAAAGTTTTCTGTGAAAAAGAGCTTCACATTTCGCACTTACTGTAACGCTTAAACATTTTCTTCAAAACGGCTCCGAAATTTTCAAAATTTTCACATCGGACGAGGTTCTACGTTTTATAATATACTTTAAGTGATATATCAAGTAGGGATAGTGCTCAATGTACTGTATAAGATGACATAAACTCCATTTTGATGTATGTTTTTGTTTTTTCACAAAATACACAATTGTAATTATCTTTGACTAGTCTCTCACGTCGTTAATATTTTCAGTATCGACGATTTGTATACATTATTGCATTTATGAGTTCATGTACATCAAATGATGTGTTACAAACTTTTCTCGAAAACTCACAAGTTTTCTGTGAAAATGAACTATAAATTACACAATTTCAGAAATGTTGAAATGCCATTTTCTCAAACAGGCTCGACACTTGTACAAGGAAGTGTGTAGGACCACTAGTTTTGTCTTGTAAGTCGTCACGAGAAGGACATTTAGAAACCTTATTTTCCGATACTTATAACATTTTTAATATTTAAGGGAATAGTCAATTTTCAACTTCTCGATAATGCTGGTTGTAATAACGTAAACGTATACTTCTTCTCTAACTGTAGTTTTTTTTTATTACGATGGAGGATCTGTTAGTTTAGCATAGTATTGATATTTTTGATTGATACCTACTATGAAAATTGGTGATCTGATGATTTATATTGATACTTTTGATAGAGGATATATTGATATTTTCGTAAGGGTATCCATGGTCACTAACGTAACAGAACAACGTTTGTGTTTCTCGAATACGTTTGTTTACCTAACTCACTCCGTATATCTGAGAAAGAAGTCTGCTCCCTGTTTCAGAGAGACCCTAGCAATACCAGTTTATAAATGAATACCAAAGAAGATTTTCGTCAGAACCCTTCCTTTGGCGACTTGGTTCTGCGTTTCATAAGGAAGATGACATGCGAGTAAGTCTCACGCTGGCTTTGCGTTTGAACGTGGTGCGGTAGTGGAATTTCCCAAAATCTTGGCCAAAATGAAATTGCGTTTACTTAACTTTGGCACATATTACTCGCGCAACTTGTCTTGAACGATGGATTGAAGAAATGCGAGTAGAGTGGGTATTAGTTACGAAATCGGCCACTAGATTTTATGAAGCAATGCCAATCTCTGGAGAATCAGTCATGCCTTCGAAACGTTTTCAATCATTTGCGTTCTAAGTTTCTCATGAGTTCGAGGTATCTCCTGTGATAGATAATTATCTGCTTGTGTAATTTCTTTATATTTTTTGGAGAAAATAACGGTCAGAAGTTCTCGTCTTCGAAAGAATATTGTTTCTATTTCGCGCCAGTGAAGATGTGTTTGGAATATTGTCATCAGTGCTCACTGCGAGCTTTTGCCTTCAACTGTTTTTTGTGCCAGAGAGGGGGAAGCAACGTCATCGTTGGTACATCGAGAAGTACTACGACACAGTGTACTTTGGGGCATCTGTTTCTGCTCACTTCGTGCCTCTGTAGTGAGACTGTCCTATCGGGCGGGAGACCTAAGCGAACAGGTCAAAGCTTTTTTGATTGTTTGTTAATTGTAACTGTCTAATAAATTATCTTATTATTATTCAAATGATACCATTCAATTTAAAGACGGTTATTTTTTAAATGTCTTTATATTTTCACTTCCTCAAATCGTACAATGTTTTGATGATATTTCTCGTCTTTTTAATGTACTGAAAAAATATTTGTATTAATATTTATCAGAATAAGTTAAATTTTGACAGGTAATTATGTGTTCAAAATAGTCGAAGCTTACTTAGAGCAAATTGATCCATCGCTCATAAATAAATTTTGAAAATTAACAGTCTTCAAATTAATTGGGATTATTTTAATAATAATATCAAAACATTTTTAATGTTATTTACTTGTACTTCACTTTAAAACTTGGCAGATAAATACAACATTACCACAAAAGGACATGAGTGTTCTCTTAAATTAGTTTGTGTTGGCCTAATGTGAACATTTATATTTAAAAAATTAAAATATATTCTAAATACTTAAAAAATATGTTAACAAATATTATATTCACATCAAATGAACGTACATCATTTTAGATTGAATTTAGAGTCTGAGTGTGGTAGTATTTTTCAGTATCAAAAGATAGATATTAGAAAAATGTTTAAACATTAACGCGCGTAGGATTCTCCAAAAGGAAATATGGATAATATTTCTGAAAGGAGTGGGATAAGAGAAAAAAGTGTCATCTATTTTAGAGCCTAGAACAAAAAAATATGGTTTCAAGTCGCTAAAAAATAGTAATGTCTAATGCCTGCGATTTGATGTGAAACAATTGTATTAGTTTACCCAAAAATTAAGAAAATTCGAAAAACTGTCTATTAATCATCAAAAGATGGTAGCTGACTAGAGGGTGGTGCTGAACCGAAACGCTAGTCCACCTGAAGAGATTAGTAAATTAATTAATTTGAGAAAGTCTGTGACGTTCTGAAGCACCCCTAGTGAAACGAAAATAAACTTTGAACTACCATACTGTAATTTCATTTATTAGTAAAGATGAGTTCCTGATAATTATATTTTTAAGAAACAAGAAAAACAATATGTTTTTATAGCTTTCTTTAAAAGGCAAACTTTTTGTATTTTCTAAAAATTGAACACTTGAAGTATATAGCAGGATTTGCACGTGGTATTCTCAGTTGTAGTAGTGGGACCAAAAAAATAAGCATTACAAATTTTTGTAAATGTAGAGATTTTAATGAATACCGAACCAATCTGATGTTTTCGGCACGGTTTACTCTATTATAGATAACAATTGATGGGTTTTAAAACAAACAACCGTAGTCTAAAACGTGAGATTTTGAGATTCTAGAATTGTTGCTAAAGCTTCATAGCCGCCATTTGCTGACTGTTTTGTAGTGAACAAAATCAGCCCCCGTTCGTAGTTAATAGCTCCGAAAGTTTGAGTCATTTTGATAAAAGAACCGTAGTCCAGAGAATTTTTTGGTGTAAGAACCATTGTCCTTTAAATGTAAGTTTTCTCATAGCTTATTTCTCAATCTTCAACGGTTGATAATGTTTGTTTTGTGAATGTGGTTATTCTACAACCAGTATTTTTGTTCTGGAAGTTTGGTAATAGTGTATAACTTGTACTTGTCCTTTATGTTGTGAATCTGAGCAAACAAGCAAGAAAGTAACAGCTAAGAAATGGATTCAGACGTAGAAAGAACAGAGTGGAAGAGGCATAAACAAAAGAAAGAGGGGAAAGAGGATGTACTAAGAACAAAGAAGGATAAAGGAGAAACACATTTTAATCACAAAGGAGTATGATGTAGACAACTTGTAGAGAAGTTGTCCAAATATTTAGTCACCTGCTAACAGAGATTTGTATCTAAATTTGCCATCAGAGAAAGATGATAATGTGGAAAACGAAAACACTGGTAATTTTGAAATAAACAATGGCGAAGAACAATAAGTTGTTTAATAAATATTCCAAAATGATTAAGTGTATTAACTTTTGCATTGTTCCTTCAAATATTGTAATATTTAATAATAAGTAGTTTTGATATACAAATTTCTCAATTTTTTGAAAAAAAACAAAACAACAAAATTATAGTCTATTCACACTCTACTTTATCCAATAATTTCTACAATACAGCTTACACAATAAGCTTAATTTACACTCAAGTGTTCATCAGTATTTACAATAGTTTCAGAACGAGCACAGCAATTTTTAAGCTTTAAATGCCAACCAATTTTGACATGGAACTTTTTTTCGTTCTCCTAAAAATTGTATTTTTGGATTATGATAGTTATTTAAAACAAATCAATTCAAAAACGAATCGGATCATTTTTGATAAAATTTTGTAAATGTCCTAGAGGCTTCGTATAACTTACCACCAAACATCAAAAAATGAAATACAAATTCCCAGGACGGCCAGTTCAATCAGGGAATATCTATTTTGGATAGTATCATGAGAACGGTTTTGGCCCCTAGTGTAGTCCGCAGGCAGAGGATGGACGGTCGATTCTGAAAGAAAACAACCCTTTTTATTCATAGGGGAAGGAAGGTTGTTTCTTTTTTACTTTTTCTCGTTTTGCAGAGACCAGCCCTGGTCGTTGGAGGTGTCTTCAAGCTCGCCACTGAAATTGACGCTGCGAAACCTCCATAAGCATACGTAAGAATCTTACCTTTTTTAAGCTGGCTTTATACTTGAAAGAAATTGGCGAGTAATATTATTTCGCAAGGAAAATGGCCAATGTAAACATTGAGGCAATAAATATTTCTGATGTTGGCAATATTTCTTGCTAGATACACGTGTATTCCGGTCGTAATGTAAACTCGTGTGTTTCCGTCCTCGGAAAGATATTGCCGGCTGTTGCTGGGACTTGAATTGGATTGAAGTCTGAGCAAGATATTGCTGGCAGAAGACATGATGACCATG
Source organism: Gryllus longicercus (assembly GCA_038098605.1). Lineage (NCBI taxonomy): Eukaryota > Metazoa > Arthropoda > Insecta > Orthoptera > Gryllidae > Gryllus > Gryllus longicercus. The sequence goes on from JAZDUA010000550.1 coordinate 92,380, forward strand.
GTCAAATGCGCAGGAAGTACGGTTAAGGTAGTACATAGACGTAATATTGGCATTGTAATATGCGTTTGTTTGTTTTTTCTCGAAAAATTGGTGCTTGAATAAGGTTTTCTACAATAAAAGAAGTAGTAATAAATATTTTGAACCCTCTCTGGTTGATTATCAAAGGTTCAAATTTTGGTTCAGCTATAGATGACCTCTGATTATTAATTTTGTACGTTAAAAATTATGAAGACATTAATCTAATCTAAATAAATTTTAAGATTGATCTATAATATATCAAAGTAGGTAAACTTAAACCTTTTTACCCAATTAGTAATTGCACTTTTTATAATAAGAAAATTACTTTTCTTCCACGTGCATCGAAGTCCTCGAAATCATTTGGTTTTATGAAAAATATTGAGACTCCTCTACCTAATTCGCACAAGCCCCCTTTTTCTTTCTTCTGGAAATCCAGACACGCCTCCCCAATCGTCGGCGTTACTTCATCTCCCCATTTAGCTCAATAGGTGCTACCGCGAATCACATCTTCTGCCTTCCACTAGTTATGTCGAAGTGACGTATTACCTCACTTAAGTTCACGCGCCATTTTTCTGGTGACGTCACCAAATACGGCAACAAATTACCAATGTAAAAACGATCGGCAATATCTTGACAGAAAGATCTTACTCAGATCTTTCTGAAAATAAATTGCCCCCTCTTGGTTTTGCTAGCGTGAAGATGACCGCAAGAAACGGAAACCAATTGCTGAAAGATATTGCGGAAATGAATTGCTAATGTAAGGCCAGCATTATACTGTGCCTACAGATTGCACATACAGGTGTGTCATTTTACCCGCATACGGAAATTCAGTCCGTCAGTGGTCAACATTAGATTCTTTACTGTTCAGACGTTTTTCTCAGTGCGTTTTTGCACTATCCGTAAAAAAATTAATGAAAACTTGTGATAAGTCTTTTTTGAAAAAATATTTTGTTATAATTTTCCCCTATTTCCTCAAAATCGTGCGAAAACTACCATATTTTAAATGAAGTTAATTAGAGAAGTAATTGTGGATAAAACATTTCAATTGAAGAAAACAATATTTACTTTCTATAATGTTGTGTGAGGGGGTTCAAAAAATTTCAAACTTTTCCATTAATGAAAATTCAGAATTAACTGTGAAAATAGGACCTACGCCTTCTATATTGGTGTTTTTCACTCTATCCCCACCCTTGTTCCTGGAGTGAAATATCATTGTACCCTCCCTCTCAAAGTTCGATAAACTTTACGAGGTGTAGCCCAAAAATTTTAAGAATTCTTTTTAAAATCACAGGGCTTTGAGTCGGGCCAGATTGATCATAGAATATTAAATTTGGGGAAAATCCTACGAGACGCTAGTGTTGTTCACGGACGGATGGACGGACGCACGGATTGAAGGACGGGCGAATGGGCAAACGGACGGGAGGGTGGTCTGGAATGTCCAAAACTTGGAGTTTAAACCTGTGCCTAGATACACAACATTCTCAAAGGAAATGTTTTATGCCTTTTTTTCAGGTAAAATGTACTTGCTGACTGTCCTATGTATTTCATCCTCTAATATTTTAGTCCTGCTATAAATGTTTCCTTTAAGAATTATCCTATTAATAGCGGATTTTCCTCTACAAACGCGTGTTATCTTTCTGTTCTAATTTTTCCAATGTAGCCTTCTCAGATCTATAGCCATACTGTATAACCCTGAACCCCACTTGGCGACTGCTTCGTTTGTTCCTTGTTTCGGCGTGAATAATACGCCTGCGTAACGTGCGCCTTACTGAAAAGTTCTCCTTTCCTGTAGCTGCAACTTGTTCCACATTACGCGTTCTCTTGGGGTTAGTCCTGATTTTTTTATTTACAATATTTTACGAGTAATGATCGTTTATTGGGATGTACTACTTCCGTTGCTGCCTCAACTCCTATAAATTCTCTGAGATGTCTTGCATTGCCACCAGCGTCGGTGGTTCAGGGTATCAACTGATGTCACTGCAGTGTCTCTGAACTTGAATTCTAGTGGCCGGCTCTGATCGATAGTTTTCCGTGATTTCTCCGATCATCACCAGGCGAACACCAGAGCACTACTCTAACAAACAGACACGGCCCGCGCGATCTTTCCTTCCTCTTCCTTGCCTTATCCGCACCCCTTTCTTATACCCACGCTTACATCCACAACATACCACACATCGGGCGTCCAGTCGAAAACTTAGAGCGTGTTCTGACTAGGGCAGTACCCCGCGGGTACGCAGTGCAACGCGGGTACACAGGCCGATGTGGCCCAAGAGGGAGATGAAGGCAGAGCTCCACCTATTCGTCGCCGACGGCATAAGGAGGAGGTGGTGTGGTGAGCAAAACGCTCCGGCCACCTTTGCCCCATCCCAGTACTCACATGGAGGCTGAGACGACCTCAGAGCCACCCTGAATGAAAATTACCAGATAAGAATCCCAATCTACATCGGGGTTGGAGTGTAACACGCTGTGCTCCGTTGCCTCTAAGATGGTATGGTAGCGTGAAGAAGCAACCGAACTAGCAGTGCAACAAATATTTAGTTTTTCGGTGAGTTCTCAGAAAGACTAAGTTCCTGATTCCCCAGGTGAAGAGACGGCTGGATTGGTGCCAGGCGGGCACAAGGAGAATAACGAAGAGAGCGTTTCTCTGATGTAATAACAGAGTTCTTTATAAACTAAAGTGATACAAAAGTTACAGTAACTACTCTACATGTCTACTCTCCAGCAATGCCAACTCCCAACTCTCTCGTGTGCTTGGTTACATTACAATATATAACCTGGCCTCCGTGGAGGGGAGCTTATTAACATAATTAGATATTGAGAGAAGGGGTGCTGGTGGAGGGAGTTTCCTAAAGTGGTGGGGGAAACTCCGTTGGCTATGGAATGTCTTACTTAGCATTTTCTAATATTATATTTAACTGATTCGACGAACTGAGATCATTTCTGCTGAGCTCGTGTCTACGGCTCGGAGCGCCTGCACGTGCGGGTTATTGAAACTACCCACTCCATACGGTTTGAAAGTGCCATCCTGTCCGATAGCTTTAAGCTGACCTGGCGGCTGAACACGTGCCGGTTCTGACTTGTGCCTTCATGAGCCGCCAGACGTCTGGGCCACGTAAGGAGTTCGACGTTGACCTCGGGTCAACAGAACCTCTTTGTATTTTAAAGTTTACAGAGAGCCTCTGTATCGCCATCTGCTATTAAGAATCTTCCATAGCATCTCCCAGTATAATATAATATATATATATATATATATATATATATATATATATATATAAATACATATATGTACGGTGTAGTGCATGTTCGTGTTTACAATCAGTGTACTTAAGAACTAAAATATACCAATTAACATTAATGAGTTACATTGATTAAGGGACGTTACATTACGTCGTTGTATGAGCGAGGAGCGCCTCATACGACAGGAGCCTGGGACCTTCAGGTCAGGTAGCCAGTGCCCTACCAATGAGTCATCGCGTCTCCTTTGTGGCCCACTAGTAGGAGATACTTATTTGGGGAAAAACCCACTATCCTAAGTGTAGGTCGGCGCCTAATCTCAACATCCAACGAGGGAATATCATCGCCTCCTCCCGCATGCTGTTCACTTACGGGACACTTAATTAAGTAGTTAACGCGCCCGGAAGAACGAAATAATTAATCAATCTTGGATTGTCATGAAAGTTACGCTATATTACCGCTATGTTACGCTATGTTATGCTATATTTGACCGCCTGTGCATCTGAGAAAAAAATGTCCTCATCAACAAGATCTCTGCCAAGGCTGGATTAACCTCTTGCGGGGAGGCTTCGGGATGCAATTGATGGCTTCGATCCCCCCCCCCCCCCTCAAGGGTAATGGATCCTCTAGCGGCGCGTCAGCCGACGACTGATCGCCGAAGAGGTCCACCGGGCTCGTCAGCGGCTGCTGATACTGCCTCCAAACCACGGCGGTTTCTGCTAGCGGTGTACTGGTTTCACAGTGACCTTTCTTGAGCTGGCACTACTATAATCGGTTCAACGATTAATTGCTAAATAATTACGAAAAATCGTTTAATTGCTCGTCCAACTTCCAAGTAATTAATGGTGTGCTGGATTAAGACTAAGCTGGCATCACCACAAGCGGTTATCACAAAAGCAAATGTGCCATCTTGTATAGCGATTTAATTGCTAAATAATTTCGCAAAAATAATTGAATTGCTCTACAAGCTTCCGAGTAATTAATAGTGAACTATCCAGTGCAGCTTAAAATGACACCACCACAATCGGTTATCACCAAAACAAATACGCTACTACGTACGGCAATTGAATTGCTAAATAACTGCGAAATATTAGTTTAATTGCTCTTCAAACTTCCGAGTAATTATTGGTGAGGTGGCTTGTGACTGAACTGACACCACCACAATCGATTGCCACAAAAAAAACGTATACCATTTTGTAGAATGACTGAATTGTTAATTAATCCCGAAGAAATGTATTTAATTGCTCTCCAAACTTCCGAGTAATTAATGCTGGGTTGGTTTAAGACTAAGCTGACATCTCCACACGCGGTTACCACAGAACCAAATATGCCATTTTATGGCATGCTTTAATTGCTAATTAATTGCGCGAAAATTATTTAATTGCTATCTAAACTTCCGAGAAATTAATGGTGAACCAGCATTTAAGACTTAATTGCTAGGAAGTTCCTTCTGTTGCATGTGTGTGGTGCTACCAGCAGTACAATAGCACCTGCGGTCAACACCGTACAGGATTCAATTACTGGATTCGCCGAGAAACCAAGTCCCTTGGAGGATGGTGAGCGAGGTTCATTTTCAGGGAAAATAAGTCAAATGAAGAAAAGCGCTGCGGAGCAGGGTGAAGTGATTGCACCAATACGTCTGGACCGTCTGTCCCTCGTCAACAGGAGAAGGCAGCTTTTAAATTGAACAGGGAAATTTAAGAGGCTGATACCCACACTCGACGCAATTATCCATGACTCGGAGGTAATAGACGTAGCTAAATGACCGAGCTATTTGCGCACTTGAAATCACTTTTTCGTAATTTTTGGATACAGCACAGCTCCTATTGTTTCCTCTTTAGCATTGTCCAGAGTTCAAGAGCCCTCACAAAAAAAGTATATTACAAAAATTCTGCTAATAAGCCTACTCCTGCTCCGGGCTTGCTAACCATAAATCCGATAACATTAAGAAATTGCAAATTTCCTTTGAGCAACACTTTATACATGAATTAACCATTTCTTGTAATTTCAAACTCTTTTACCATTACAATTTTCAAAGTTTTCTCAACTCAAGTAAAATGTTTTATTTAATTTTCTATAATATATATATATATATATATATATATATATATATATATATATATATATATATTATATATATATTATATATATATATATATTATATATATTATATATATATATATATATATATTATATATATATATAGCGTTATTTTTCCGAAAAGTTTTTTAGCGTAATTTTGAATAACTGGCAATTTTCCAAAAATCCATTAACAAGGTTTTCTCAAAAACAGCTCCACATTTTTTTCTTTAAACTTTTTATTCAGGCAAAGCTCAATGCTCTGAATCATATGACATGCTTTTTTCATTAGGCTTTGAATTTTGAAAAAGTACATATATACATAACATCGAACATCTCCACTGTACTTAATGTGTTAGTCCCGAGCAATTAAAGAAATAATGGATTTGTGGACATTCAAGCTTTAAATTAACTCTATTGCTGTATCTCAAAATATCAAAACTTTTCAGATAATGAGCAAAAGTGATTCATTTTCAAACAAAATGTTCTCAAAAACGACTCCAAATGTTTTTTGTTGTTGTTTTTATAAAATGTATCACTATTTTACCATGATAAATTATGTTGAACTAACGTGTAACTTATAATGTGAAACATATTATAAGCCTTATATTCAGTGGACTTAAAAGCTATTGTTGGACATGTGATCACTAAAATATGGTCGTGATGTTACAAGCGGTTTAGTGAAGAGTTTTGCAAGATATACATGTTCATAACTTATATTCTATGAACTTATAAGTTGTAATATAATTATTACAATAAATGTAATATTTATTTTACAGTCTACATATTATTACGTGAAATTATTTTACGTCACATTACAAATAATACGAAAAAATGCGCTATTGTATATGTGCTACAACTAGTTTTTGAATATTGAATTATGCAGATTGAAAGAAATCTCTTCCCACAAAGCAAAGCTCCCTTGGATCTTATTGTCCATGTTTATTTAATTTGAAAAAGCACAACAATAGCTTTACATGATAAGAGAAATAACAGGTACCAACAAAGATAACTGTTTACGAGCTTGGAGTAGCTTCACCGCACCTACGAAATCCTTGTCTCATTCCTTCTGACTTTTTCTGATCTAACCAATGAATCACGTAAAGCTCCTCTTGCGTAATCAAAATGAATCATAACAGATAGTATGTTCAGGATTAGATAAGGTGTTGTTAACAACACGTCAAATAAAACTGCGAGCGTCTGCAACTCAGCGTTGCGTTTCATTTGCGAGCATTTTTAAAATTTCCTTTTCAGTGACACTTATGGCCGATGTTACAGGCTCAAGTTTGAGTTTGGGCCATTCCCTTTTCCGCCAGTTTCGATCTAGTTTAGCGTCGTGTTATTCTCTTTTTTGTGAGCGCAGAATGTCGCTTAGCCGCTTTCTGCACTGAAACTGGGCGCCCCTCGTTACTCGTTGCCTAGCAACCGATATCCCGTCTATTATAAGGCTGGAGTTGGTTGTCAAGCGAGGGGGGGCTTTGGCCTGTCAGGAAGGAGGGGAGAGAGAGCGGTCGGGCTGCGTGGTAGGAGGAGAGCGCTCGGTAGAGTCTCGCCTCGGGCATTGCGAAAGAGAGGAGCGGAGAGACGAGAGGACTGAAGAGAAAGCGAGCTGCCCGGTGGTGGGGAAATGGGGCTTAGAGAGGCAGACGAAGAGAGAAAATGAAAATGGAAACTAATTTAAGCCCGACGCGCCCTGAAGTTGGATGACCTGGGGTGGGAGGTGGAACAAGGACGCAGCTAGTCCAATTTATTATCTGCATTTAACATGACTCCGATAATAAACCAACTTTTGTGGGGCGTGGTTGTCGGGAGGAGAGGAAAGAGAGAACTACGAAAGCGCTACCGCGCATGTTCACGTTTGCTCGCCTGTGACGTATTGGCGTGTATAAATGTTGAGCTCTGTGCATTAGAATATTAATGTTTTCTGTATACCTGACACAATGCAGTTCCGGAGAACTATATTTTCATGCATTTAATTACATTCCAGGGAGATCGATAATCGGTATTCTTTATGCCCTCTTTCGGCTCAGTAGATGTAGTAACTGGTCATGCATCGACCAGGTCGGGGAGCTTGATGGCGGATAGCATTGCCGTTTGGATTGTGTCGATACACTGAAAGAGAGACTCTCAGCAACATCAAATACATACCAAGTACGAATAAATAATCACTCCATTTTGTAGCCGCAATTAACATGTGTGAAAATATACACGCCATCTCTGACCTTCATTTGGTATCATGGAATAAATATCTTCCACAATTACTACACACCGACTGGAAAAAAACAAAGCAGCATTCATTACTTCTTTCTTCCTTGTGTATTTGTATTCAACCATTGTAGGTTCTCTCTACCTTCCCCCTCGTGGCCTTGTCAACCGATTCCCCCACCACATTCCCAAACCCGTGTATTAATGTAGTGGTGTGGTGCTGGGACGAAAGAGGGGTGGGGATCCCAGAAATGTTTGCTAAGCGGTGATGGAACCTAATGGTGTTCGGTCTCGGTGCTGAGGACTTCGCGGGTGTTCGGAGGTGCTCGTTTTCCCGTCTCTTTGTCTGTGTGGGGGGGTTCGTGTACAGCAGACCAGCGATTCTCAGCCTTACGGACATTCTCCTCAGCGCTCTCTCTCCGTGTCTCTCCCCCCACTCTTCTCGCTACATAGCCTTCTGGCATACTCTGTCCCACACTGTCTAGGATTCAGGACGAGTCCATTCCCCGGTCATGGGGGTTCAGATAAAGTTCACCTAGTAGCGCGAGTAGTTGCACACGGAAAAGTGGTAGTATTTGCTGTGTAGTATTTGCCTTCCGGAAAACGTTTCCGGTTATTGTATTCCACTTGGTGATATACCGTTATATCCACTTGCTGGTTGTAGCAGATGCTGACAGTTTACTTTGTTGAGCTCAGTCCCTCGCACGCAATGAACGTCACGTCTACGGGTAAGTTAAAATATTAAATATTAAATTTAGGAAGTTTTCTTACAAACGTAGGATTGCTGTAAGTAGGCATTCGCAGCATCTGTCGTGACTCATCGAAACCGCCTTCTCTGATAATTGAAGGTCAAATGTTAATCAACCCGGGACCTACATCCTAGGTTGTCTGTAAACGTACTCAAATAAACGGCCATCTTGATTCCGATTGACAGGCGTAGTGGGGAACTTGGTTTGCGCAACTTTTTTTGGGGGGGGTGGGATATTAACCGTCCAATAACAGAAACGTGAGTTACGAGTGGGTGGAGTGGGATTGAAATGCCGTGTGGTGATTCATGATGGAAATGGATTATTCAATGCGGAAAAGTATTATCCGCACACCGCCGGATTAATATAATTTTTAAAGACATAGAAATGTCATTCTGTTTTATTTAACGAGCAAAAATGTTTGGAGAAACTGATTTTTTTAAATCGGTTGTGTTGCAGGTTGGCCATGAACCAGCTACTTGCTGATGATGCTTTGGGTATAGGTAAGTTAAATTTATGGTTACGAACATTGTTTTTATATCGCTATAAGCGAGTGTGTTTTAAAAATTCAAGTTAGTCGATGTGTGGATTCTTGAACGTGTTTACTTGATTACAACGAACGTGCGGCGAAGTATGCATTCTTACGATGTCTGTGGCTTTAACAGTTGACAACCTAAAGTACACGTGATTCAGTTTGTTAATTTAATTTGATTACTTGTGGATAAGATATTTTGTTAAGTGGGTATACAGTTATTTGGTGCCTACTAGTAGGTCTTATAGTAACGGTCGAGCGACGTGGAAATAAATGAATTGTTATAATAAACTGGTTTATCTGTGTAAAAATATAATACCGCCGGTGCGTCAGTATTGAAGTTGAACTTGTTTCGTGTAAACTAAATATTTTTAACAACGGAGCCACATTTCAACTGTATGGAGTTTTTTAAAGGCAGTTATCAGATCAGAAATAATTTTTGACATCACTATCAATTGGTTAGGTATGCAAACTTATGGTGGTAATTATTAATTGATTCAATGAAGTAACAGCATCTATTAAACGGAAGGGATTTGAGTGTTTTGACACATCTTATTTACATCACGACATTTATCTTTTTACTATTGTACTTTGTTATTACCAATCATTCGTATTGTAATTTTTGACAGTAACAATTCTTCAGCATTTCAATTAAAATAGTTATTGCTCTAGGGAGTAGTTTGATGTTTGTTGTCTACTGAGAGCAGGACTTGTTTTTTTACATACAGGTCATACTAACCTATTCTTTAATTAAATATTTTAACAATACAAAATTCTAAATTTCTGTGAATTATATCTAACATGATTTTCCCCCATTGATTAGTGTGAATAGTATTTTGTAAAAAAATAATAGAATTCAAGAAGAAAATGTGTGACTGGAAATCCGTATAACCTGAAACTGTGTAAACAGATTGAAATAAATAGAGTTAAAACAGAAACATTGTTTAGTACATTTTTTAAAAATTAATTTTAATGCTTAGTATATTATGTACTCATTCTTAATTGTTTTAGTCTACATCATTAATAATATTTGAATAACTTATGTTTTTATACTTGGTTAAATATAATAAATATTAAGAAAAAGAAGGGAACATGAAAATGTTTAGTGCTGCCTCTTTATTAATAATAAATACATGTAGATTATTTATTTTTTGATATTTTGTAACCAAAAGTGTAGTGAAAGTGCTCAAATTTTAGAGAATTTTTTATAGAGCTATTTCCGGCTTATTGCTATTTCTTTCATTCATGGGTCCATAATCAATATCAAATTATTATTTTGGTATTGCAGTTTGTTTTTCTCTAAGTTTTTAATAAATATTCCTAAAAGGTTACATGGTAAAAAGGTATAAGGATTATTAAGGAAAATGCAAATACATTAGGAGAAAGAATGGAGAATAAGCAGCCATAAGGCAGGAAGGTATCTGCAAATTCTTTACAAGAAAAGATTTCGGAGCTTTTGGAAACGTTATATTTTAAATTTGGAAAAGTTCCTAGATCAGATAGCTATGTTATTCAAATTGGTAAAAATAATTTTTAGTATCTATAATTCACATAGAAGAGCCTTTGTCACTTTCAGACATAAGGTTACAATCTACAAATCTACACCGGTTATTATTCTTTATTTTGGGTAAATATTATTTTCTATTTAATGTAATGTTGAGTCCAAAGTCTTCAGGATTCATAATCTGCCTTGTGCAGCGTCATTCAGCAAGTTGCTGCGACTTCTACTTAGCTACCTCTGCTAGTAATAAAGATGATGATAATAAGAATAAGAATATTCATTCTTTGAAAGTTGCACTATCACACTTTTTACTTATACAAATTTGGTGATTGAGTGAATTTGCTGTGTGAGTTTTGATTATTATTGCCTTATTTTATTGCAAGCAAATGATATTTGCCTCGCATTATGTGTATTAAATTCACATCAAGTTGAAAAAATAGAGCAAATACTTTTTTATAATATGTTGTGTGTTCCAGTGAATTTGTTGCTTTTCAAAAATAAAAAGATTATCTGAAGTTGTGAAATTTTATAAAATATTAGATTCCCAAAAAGTAACTGGTAACAGCACAAATTTCAATTTTTATTTACTATTTCTTTGAAAGCATCTGGATATAACACAGAATTTTTGAAAATTATTAGTAGCTTGATAATCAATTGAGTTTCAATTTTCTTTGTTTATAATTTCTGACATTACAGCTGTTCTTATTTTGGTTTATGTTAATACTAGAATTTTGTTTCAGATTCTTATCAGAATGAACTCTCATCAAAATCAACTGTAGATGAGGAAGCGTCTAACAATTTTGATACCCAATGTTACTTCTGTCTTGATTGTCGAGGAGTATCATTTGAAAATGCAAATGACCTGGAAAAACATCTTGTTGAACTACACCTCAAAACTGCAGAAGTGCTCCTGCAACGACTTACAGATGCAACAATACGAAGATTAAATCAAAGAAAAAGAAATCCAAGAAAAGGAGCATTTGCACGGAAACGTAGTCATTCATATTTGGTACCTCGTGTGAAGGGTGGAAAGAAGGGCTCACTTAAATTGAAACTGAAAGTTTCAGGTAGTGATTCTAATTCATTCGAAGTTGTTCCTGTGCAAAAAATTCTTGTTGGGCCAGGGGAATTGTATCCTTTAAACGGGGGAGTTTTAGGTGAAGTAAAAACGGAGCATTTTCTGACCGAGGTGGAGTGGGAAAAGAGTCTGGAAGGTTCGAGTGAGCAACCAGTGGTTGCTAGTAGTGGGGAAAGGACGTTAGATGAAGAACCCAGTTCCTATGAGAAAGAGAATTCTGTGGATTCAAATAAAAGTAATGAGGATGAGCCTGGAGATGACATAGTGAATGCTGAAGATGTAGATGACAATAAAAACGATGAAAATGGTGATCTTCTGACAATAGATAAAGAAGAGCTTGACATTCCTCCTTCCCCTGCTCCTACACCCTCAGCAACCCCTCTTCCTAACCTACCATCTCCCTCAACATCACCCATCCCAGAGCATAGTACATCCCCGCTTGGAATTTCATCAGACCCTGCTACAGAAGCATTAAATTCGCCATCTAATGAAGAGTTAGAATCAGACTTCCTCCCTCCTGTTAATGAGAGTGAATTTTCACCATCACCAAACATGGTTGAAATTAATAACTCCTCAGTGGCTGATGTTCGGTCCCCAGCTTTTCCAACTACTTCATCTCCTGCAACTCCTTCAGGACAACCTACCCCACCATCAGAACAACAAAACTCACAGTCAACGGAAGATGATGAAAATTCAGATTCACAAGATTTATCCAATGCGGAGCAACTGCCTTGTGATGATACTTCAGATGGTGCTACCTCAAATAATTTTGTGTGGACTGATGTTAGTGCTAATGATGACGACATTGCTGGAGAGGAATCAAATAGTCAGACTTTGGAAGAAAGAGATCCCTTACTCCTAACTGATCCTCCTGCAGATCAAGGTGGGAATTTGCAAGGAAGTCCTAATGCTGGATCTATTGATGGGAGTGATCAGTCAATTCTTAGGGGATTTCTCTCTGATCAGAATGCTGAAAGAACTTCTGCTTCTGTGTCTGGTGTTAGTGGATTAGAGGGCTTTAATTTAGGTTCCGAGTACATATCTTTAGAACGGCTAGGTGACAATGCAGTTATTTGTGATGTATGTGGTGAACGTGCAGCTGATCAAGCTGCTTTACAAGATCACAAATTTCGGGCTGGACATTTCAAATGTTCACAACCCGAATGTGGTGGTGTTGTTTATGCAACTGCTGATGAACTAATAGCTCATCAACAGACCGTTCATGGTAGTCAACAGTATTCACAACAAAATATTTTAAACCAATCACAAACCATTATAAACCAGCAATCTGCTCCTGTGCAGCAACTGGTTCAACAAGTGCAAAGGTTACCAGTTCCTCAAATGTCAATGCAAGCTTTAAATAAAGGACAGCCACCTCATTCTTCTGCCATGCCTCAGCAGCTATCTTCAAGCATGGTTACTTTAATTCCATCTCAGCAAACGCCGTATCAGTCTGCAGTGTGCCGGCCACCTCCATTGTATCCTGCTCCTGCTCCCAATATGATGCAGCAACATCAGGCCCCCCCTCCATATCCTGGTCATCAACCTCAACATGTTATGTTTCCTCAGCCTTACCCTCCTCATAGTCAGTCTTTTACTAGTAGTCCCAGACAAGCGATGCAAATGCAGCCCAGACCGTATTCAGCTATGATGCAACAAATGAATCAAAATACAATGAGACATCAAGCTCCTAGAGTTCAAGTATCCAACATACAGCAAAGGGGATTAACAGCTCAAAATGTTGGTTCTCCTGGAGGGATTGGCTCAGGAGGAAAGCGGCCTGTTCAAAGTGCACCCACTACTCCAAATAAGCAACGCCGCATGGATATGTTAATACCAGATAGACATGATGATGCAGACTGTCATGTAATAGCTATGCAAAAACGTACAGAAAGCGGACCTGTAATTACAGGAGTGCAGGGCTCTGGACCTGCTGCTCAGGCCCCTGGTCGGCAGTCATCTCAGGCAGATTCGACAATCAATTTAACAGATTCTATTACACTATCTGTGAGAGGGCAAAATGCAAATCCTCCTAACGGTGGCAAAGGTAGGAACGATGCAAACAGTGTCGCAAGCTTGTTGGCTACTCGGGGTATTACTGTTACTCCTGCAGGTGCTACTGGTAGAGGTAATTCAAATCAGGTGCAGGTTCAATCCCCACAAGCTCAACATAGACAAGTATCCAGTCGCCAGCCAGCAACATCTGTTCCTGCTCCACCTCCACAGCCTGCACCTCAGCCGGTTACTACATTAAATCTGAATTCAGCAATTTCAATTATTCCTACAGCTTCTGCAAGGACTCCACCTAAACCACAGCAACTCCCTCAGTCACAACAGCCTGGAGGCAATTTTGCTGTTCCCCAGGGACGTTCAGCCAATAGACCTCAACAACAAGCTCAAGTAGAGCGACCACCTCGTCCGCCAACTGTGGATTTGACCGGTGACGGACCGCCACCTCCTCCAGCTTTAAATCCCATGGGTGGTAGAGGGAGAGGAAGAGGTAGAGGAGGAATTCCTGGACGCAATGTTTGTCAACTGTGTGACAAGCCATTTCCAACTCTAGATGCTTTGAATCAGCACATGGTCACCCATCGACCAGGAAAATTGCCATTTAGGTACGTATATTATAGTGTACTACATTTTACTTATATCCTTCCTCAAACTCTTCTCTAGATCTTTCTGCATTTGAATTCAAGAGAACTACATTTTAAGTATTATTTAATGGTATATCACGTTGTCTTGATCAGTGAATGGTGTACATTCAGTTTTCTGTCCTTGTGATGCAATAGTATTTGTTTTCATATGCTTTGTAGTATTTTCAAAAAAATATTTCTAGATTCGCTGTAAATGTTTATCGTCATGCTAATTAGCAAACCTTGTAACTTCATTATACCTCCTGTATTTTCCATTTACTTTATGATAATTATGAAAGAAGAGTAATAAATAAAAGTAAGTAACTAATCGAGCATCTTGACTAATTGAGCTCCCCAGAATTCATAAGTTCAACAAAAAAGGAAACTGAAATTCTGCGTCCCAGCTGTGTTTATTCTTTGCATCGCGGAACTGTCCAATCTGGAGTTATGAGGTATGCTTATTAGTATGATGTTATATTAAATTTTAAGTTTTGTTGGTTTGTATTATTCATTTATATAAACTTTTTTCTAAATTTATTCAGAGATTGTGTTTTATATAACTACACATTTCTCTAGTTGCACTACTTGAAAATTGGAATGTGTTTGCTTCTTGAACCATAAAAATCTTACTGCACGAACATTTCATATTAAAGAGCCCAAATTTTTAAATGGAATTTGGGATTTAAACAGGATGGCACAACAAATTACTTGCTGGTTATTTTTCTGGGTCAATAATCAAAATTATACAAGATTTGAAGTCATGTTAAATTTGTTTTATATCAAATATGTTGCACATAGTGGCAAAGTATTTAGCAAAGCTTTACTGTAAGGTATTTCTTTTTATGCATCGTACCAATTGTTTGTTTCATTTTGCTTTATGTTTGAGAGTCAATGATGACATTGACTATGGTTTCCTGACAACATGCAATTGCAGCTGCTTTTCTAGTGATGTAAATAACCCTTGCTCCCACCAACTTGGAATGAAAAAATGAAGGGGATAAAGAGAGTGTCGTACCAGCTGAGTGCATTAATGGAACCAAAAATAAAAAATTTAATGTCTTTAAAAGAATCCACACAGTATAGGTATTGTACTGAAAAATGTAGCTAAAATGAATGTTCAAAGTTTGGTATATACTTCAGATTGACTGAGAAAAATCATGCAACATGCATGTGCGGGGGACAGGAAAATGCTGCAACGCTGCTTCTGCCTAGACTCAACTGTCAAGCACAAAAAGTACAACGGTAAAACCAAACAGATTAAGTGAAAATTCAACAGAAGAATGATGACCCATGTCTGAAGACAGAGGGAAAAGATAACCAACATAGCACAATAGTTGCTTGTAGATCAAACCCAAGAAGCAGGAATTCCAAGAAAGAGAGAAGATATAAATTTTTTTTTAAGAAATTTGAACTGCAAAGCATCTTGTGAATATGAAATGTGCTAAAAATCAATAGTGTGCAAATTATTTTCTTTGTTTGTTAAAAATTTATTACTGCACTTTATATACTCTCTCATATTATCATTTACCATGAATTAATGTTGCTAAATTTCTTTTGAATTATGAAAATTATGAAAAAAATTATGATTTTATGCATCAGCAAATAAATGATAGATTAATTTTAGAAATTTATACTAATAGTTTTAAATAAATAATTACTTGATAAATTAAGTTAAGGATGTATAAATCATTTAAATTTATAATTATATTAACTCATGATGACAGCAGTCCTCCATGCAACAAAACTTTCTTTAGTTTCCTCCCCAGCAACTACAGCAACGTTTTGTAGGCGAGATGCAAACTCAGGTTAACTCAGGTTAACCCTCTAATGACGAGAGGGAGCGGTTGGAGGATCCTCTTTGGGTATTGATTGAAAGATTCTCATCAAACATCAAAAATAAATTTGTCATTAACCATTGTGAGAGGCTTACAAAAATGTATGCGGCTGGTAAAAATATTTACAAAGGTAAATAACATTTTAAAATAAAAACCTCTTCTAGATTCGTTTTAGTTCCTGTGTCCACTGAAAAATGACAGTTTTGGATGTAATGTATTAAATATACTTTTTGTTAAGAAGCTCTGAAATTCATAAAATGAGAAAAGGAAAGTTAAAAAGTTTATTACCATGTAGTTATAATGTATGTATTGCTAAAAAAAATTTAGTGTTAAATTAAGAATTAAAATTACTATGAAAATGTCTCCTATAGTAAAGAGTAACTTTTTCAGAGGATACAGAAAGAATGGTTATTAATCTGAAAGCACTTGTATTATAAAAAGTACAACAATGTAACATTTCTCATAGTTACATGAAATGTTGAACTTTTATTTATTTATGTTGAACTTTTATTTATGCCAAAAGAAGTTAAAACTTGTGTGTGACTTGTGATGGCAGAGAACTTAATGTGAAGTAACATTTATGTCCAGAAGCAAAACATCTCAGCATTTACTCAAGGATCAGGAAAACGACGAAAACCTGCCTTTGTCCTATCATGTTTCATGATTTTAGCCTGCGTTATGACTTTTCTTAACAATGATGTGTATTTTTTAAAGTAGAGGAAATTTTGAGATACGTTATGATGCGTAAAAATGAAAGAAAGAATTCATTTGTTTTTACGTGATGTCCTTATCCGTTGTGTTATCCAGGAATTGCTTTACCATGAAAATCTGGTTCTTTAAGAATGAAAAATGAAAACGCTAACGAAAAAGTGGATTAATCTAATTGCAAAATTTAGAAAAAAATACTCCAACTCTAGGTGTAGCCACAATCCATGCTTTGTGGGTTCTTGATACCGAAAAATCGAATGACGGCAAAACCTCCGTCCGTCCATCGATCTGCGAACAACGCTAGTGGCTAAACCGTTCAGCAGATTTTCTCCAAAAATGATATTCCCCAAAAATATCTGGATGATGTAATGACCCCTTCAATTTGAAACCATTATTTTAATTTTGGAGGTACTTTGCATGAAGCTCCTGGGACATTTCAAAATAATGGCACCATCGTTTTTGATTAAACTTTGTTGCTGGATAGTGTTAAGGATTTTAGAGAATGTCGTATGTCTCATTTTCGTTGAATTTGTCGAAAATTTGTCTATTTTTAGACTAATTTTGCGTGAAAGTAAGGGCAAGAAAGTATGTGCTGATTAACACCACTAGCTTTTGCAAAGTATGGTAGGAGAGTTTAATTTTAAATATGTTTTTCTCTGTTTATGTTCTCCAATTGTTATTTGAAGTTATGTAAAATACTCAAATAAATGCTAATAGAATTAAAAAATATTTATTAAAAATAGTGATGCCAAAAATTCAGGATTTTGCAATAATACAATGTGGGAGTTGTCGTGCCCCAAAAATAGACGTGAGTGCTTGAAGGTTAATAGTTCGTAAAAAGACAGAACGTAAGGTCTATTATGCACTACAGAATCAATATCAGAACTACAGCTGGATCTCTACTTGCCCATTAGCTGTTTTTTCATTTCTCTCCTTTTTGTATATGTACCTGGAGTGATGACCTTTTATCATTGCAATTAATCACCACACACAACACCACGGGCAAAATATCTACTAGATAAAGAAACACTGTTGAGTCCTGCTGTCAGTAATAATTTTATATCTTAAATAATGTCATGTATTTCTGTTTGTTTGAAGCCAGCAATGGTTGGAAACCCTACTGTTTCATAAGGTGTTATGTTATTTTTTGTAAAAATTAACACTAACACCATATGAGACTGTAACATCAGGTGTGTGCGCGTGCATGTGTGTGTGTGTGTGTGTGTGTATGTGTGTGTGTGTACGTGTGTGTGTGTACGTGTGTGTGTGTGTGTACGTGTGTGTGTACGTGTGTGTGTGTACGTGTGTGTGTGTACGTGTGTGTGTACGTGTGTGTGTACGTGTGTGTGTACGTGTGTGTGTACGTGTGTGTGTACGTGTGTGTGTACGCGTGTGTGTACGCGTGTGTGTACGCGTGTGTGTACGCGTGTGTGTACGCGTGTGTGTACGCGTGTGTGTACGCGTGTGTGTACGTGTGTGTGTACGTGTCTGTGTACGTGTGTGTGTGTACGTGTGTGTGTGTACGTGTGTGTGTGTGTACGTGTGTGTGTGTGTACGTGTGTGTGTGTGTACGTGTGTGTGTGTGTACGTGTGTGTGTGTACGTGTGTACGTGTGTGTGTGTGTGTGTACATGACATGTCAATGATACAATTATTTTGAATAAATTGAATAAAATCACAAAAAAATTGAATTGATCTGATCTGCATCCAACGGATTTTGGATGAAAAATATTGAAGTTTGTAGATTATGAAATGAAAACACATTACTGAAACACATATTATAACCTTATGAAGGCCTTTAAAACAAAGATTTTATGTCCCATTAGAACACATGTGGGGGAAGTGTTGAATTGTCTTATTCTTCAAAATGATCTATTTTTGACCTTTCAATTACATTTGTGGATACTTATTTCTTACTTGTTACTATACTTGTTTCTTTTGGGTTCCTTATATGCTGTATTATTAACAGTAATTTCATCACTGTTAGGAAGGAATTAATGCAAGTTCAAGCTGACTGCTCAAAGTTGTTCTGCTTCAAAGTAGTATTATTTATAAATGTTTTGGCTTGGTTTCAGCTAGTATTATTTATATGTCCCCTCTTACATGCCAAGTGAATGTTTTGCAGCAAGGAATGTTCTGACATTGGCAGAATCAATTGTATTGAACGTTGGGAGTAATTGATAGATTGGTGTAGTCCATTTTTCTTTGCAATAAAAATTATGGAGAGTGCATGTTTTCATCAATTAGTTCATAAAACTAACTAATCCTGTGGAATGCCTACTGATTTTGGAAAAAGTTAACTTTAACCCTTTTAATGCCAGTAGAAGTATTAAGGTCGGAAGCATTAAGGCCTTCGAGGTTAAAAATGACTGTTTTTTAAACCTATTTCAAACCAAACCTATTTTCACCGATTTAGCAAACAAATCTCTGCCAAGCATGTGTGCTTTTTGTGATTGGCTATTTAATGATTTGTTCATCACCAAACCATATACCAAAATTATCACTTGTCCAAGAATTTTATTTCTGAAATTTGAATCAACCTATTGCAATATAATTTCTCTTATTCTATTCAATTTTATTTTACCATTTATTATAATTGAAATTTAAGGAACTTGTTTATTGTGTAGCAAATTGTTTCATGTAGTGTGTAAAATATATTTTTTAATATTGTTATGATTAGTACTGTATTGTTAACTTTTATTGTACAAGTATAAAGAATTGCATGTTTGTTTATTGACTAAATAAATAATATTAGTTATAAAAATTTTGCAATACTAAGGAAAAATGTGAATAAATTTACAGTAGAACTCATCCCTTAACATTGCAGATTTTTGTTTCTTTTAACCAGAGCTGGGATTTTCATGCGATTATGTATTTTGTTGCTTGCAATTTAAAATCAGGGAAATCAAGAATATATTCAAATAATCACCCCCTTGCTGTCGTCTCCTAGTTCAGCATTAGTTTCATCCCATCTACACCCTGCACCACCCACTCAGCCTGTCCTGTTTGATCCCGCCCAGCTTCACATGGCAACGCCCGGCAACAGTGAAGCCCAGGTGGATTAGGAATTGCATTTAACTGAAGCGCCATCTAGTGGAGAGTTACAACGAAGTGAACAGCATATATACATTCTCAATAAAAACAAACTGAGATACAGCAAGTTTCATGGAAATTGGTCAAATGATGTCAGTTTATCAATCTCAGATATACCAACATCCATTTTTATATAAATAAATTAGTATTTTAATTGAATTTTATATTAAATATTTTTATATGTCTCTCTTCATTTTTCATATTCTCAATGATGAGACATAAAATTACATATTTTAGTATTTTCTTCTTTGTGGGTATTTAAAAAGAAATGGCAATTTTTAATTTTGCCAAAGGTATTAAACTTTACTATTGTTTTATCTTTTTAATAATTAATTTCTTATTCAGTAAGAAGTTGTAGTACAATATAAAAAGGTCATGTCTTCAAGAATAAAGCTGTGAAATATCTTTGTATTTCCAATTGAAATAATAAGTATAAATGTGAACATTTGTTAACTGAGCTACTTTCGGAGATAACTTTATAAAGTGATTTCATACACATAGACAGCAAGCTTCCAGGAAAAATAGGGCTTGGAATTAACACTGATGAACAACCTTTCCAGAAATAAATGGAGGATCTGCATTTGCAAGCTCAGTTATCATTGTGTGGAGGTGAACGTGATACCCGATTGGTCTTCCCTGGTGTGAAAATTAAAATTCTGCGACACAATTGATGAGACCTTCACAACTGACTGCCAAACGGTACTTTGGATGGTGTGCAACAAGCAAAATAGGTTGTTCCATGAAATTACAACTAGAACAACATGCATAATGTGTACTGCATACAAAAAATAAAATTTTTAAATGTGTTGAAAAAGATGCTTATGATTCAAATCCAAGAGGTTTTAAGTTCAAGAAACTCTTTGGTGTAAGCAGGGCTTGATTTCTGACGGAACTCAATGGAATGGCGTTCCAGTACCTCGGGAACAAAATTGGAAAAAACAAACAAAATGCAGAGGACAAACATTTGGCTGCTTCGGTATTTAGGTCGACCAAATTTCATTAAATCAGAATTTAATAAATTTCCACTGAACTGTATCATTTCTATGAACGTAATAAAATGATTAGTAAAAAACTATAAAATATCATTATAACTCCTAATTGTGTATTTCCTTTTATTATCATCCATTTGCACAGAGCCAGCTACCACTGTTACTAATTGTTATTAAGTGTGACATACAATTATTAAATTAGATTGTAAATATATAAGTATTTCTATTAAATTAATTATTAATTTGGAGCGTGTTCCAGAACCTAAAATTTTATAAATCTAACACTTGTTATAAGGACTTCTGCAGTGCAGCAATTGCTGCAAATATTCCATGGGTTAAAGCTTTAAGTGCCAGACTTTATATCTTTCGTGGAAAAGTACTGTAAACAATTGTTTTTTGATCATTCAGCACTTCGTAAGAATCATTCTTAAGTGTGCTACAAGGAAGTAATGAATAACATTAGATGACACGTTGCAGATTCTATTGTATGGGTTGCTGTTGATAAAACTTCTGATGTGAAAGATCATATTACGAAACTCATAGTAGGAATGCAAAAACCGTACAGCTAAGCCATGCTCAATCTACTGCAAAGAACTAGAGAAGACAAATCACTTCTCTATTGTGAAATTTGTGAATGAGGAACTGATAATGTTGCCAGCAAAAGAGGAGACTGTGCTAGTTTACTGTTCCGATATTGCTGAATTCATGCTAAAGAAGCAGTTTAATTAAAATAAAAAAAAAACACTTGATAATGGTAAAAGTAGGCTCTTTAAAATTTGGTGTTTATGGCCTCACCCTATACATCCATTTGATGGACTTAATTCATGTGTGTACATATTCTGATTACCTTTTTGACATAATTTGTATCAATTATTATCATGTCTTTTATAATTATTGTTCTTTTTGGTGACAATATAAGAACAATGTAAATCAGTGATGAAAACTATCCCTAACCCGTAACTACTCAAACTGACACTTAACAAATCTTGCACAATGATGAGGCCTTTGGCATATCAGCTGTAATAGAATTGGTCACAAAAATCATCCTCTGAGCTAACAAAGCATAAAACTAAACAATAACCAAACTATAAATAATAGCATTGTATCAAAATACAATATTGACAGTACTTCTGCAGAATTGTCTCGCACTTCTTTAATTACATCCTCGAAAGCATTTCAAAGGAGTTGTAATCTTTTACCAGGGATTTCCTATTTTTCTATCAACGGCTTCCCCTGATACAACTTGAATTTCCCTAGATATTTCATGTTATTAGGAAATTAAAGGATATCATATTGAGAAAATTGCATGTGTTTTGTCTACACCACATATGTATTGATGATGGATCACATCCTCGATTATTAAAAAATAATGAACTTACAGCAAATAAAGAAATTGAATGTTTGGAAAATTACTTGTTATAATTATGTACTCCCTGTTTCTCAGGTGTATGAAGTCTGACAATATAAAATAATTACATTAAAATGTTTTTCCTCGTGGCGGGGCGTGGCCATTCTACCTGCCACCCCTCCATCCAGCTCCCCCTTGTTACTTATATTCTCGTATGCAGGAAGAAAATGCCCAAAATGTTTACAATGGGATTCAGGACAGAGCGTGACAACCCATAAATTCCCTTAATATCTCGTTATCTTTTCACGAGATTCTACTTTTCATGTAAATACATGTGATAGAGACCTTGCTTTTTATTTGTGTCATGAACCCTTTAGGTTCCTGAGTTGCCTTTGCTGATGGTGGGAAGAATTGTATATTTGGGTGTCTCTAGCGTAGGCATTGTGAAATTTCTAAATGCAATTTTCTCTGAAATACAAAATCTTAATATTGTTGATTATTATTATTTATTATTATTATTATTGTTGTTGTTATGTTAAAGTAGAGAACTTACTACCATTTATGTTTGGTATGCATGGTAACAATTCAGAGACAAAACTTGCAGTTTGTATTGGCCTAAGGTATTTCTTTTTAACATCAGACATAGGACATCTTGCCCCAGGTCCCAACTTTATTATGGTCCCGATTTATTAATTTATTTATTTTCAAAACCTAAAAAATGCTTTTACTTCTTATTCAAATTCACTGTCTCATTTATTTTTCTTGCATGAGGAGAACGAATTGTGTTTACTGGAAGGGAGAGGAAAATTTGTTTATAACAAAAAAGGCTCCTTTTTCCTGGGCTTGCTTGTTTAACATGCATAATAAACATCGCACTTAATTTAGAAATATTAGTTACACAAAACATTAAGATAACAATATAAGGCATACAACAATATAGATTGTAGTACATATGGTATACTTATAACAATACAGCTGAAAATTATTTCACCCAGCATTAATTATGCTTGTTACAGCATTGTTGATGTCTATTGTGATCCCAATTATTTCTACTTAAAGAGAATAATTTTAAGAAGTTATTGCTTTTTAAGTTTTATTTAGAAAACTCTCTCGTATCCGCATTGAGAATTAATTTTTACTGAACTGGTAAGATTTTATTCGTTCTTGTTCGTTGCTTGTCAACTCTGAATTTCATATCTTGAAACACAAAAACAATATTTACTTTTTATTATTACTGAAAATTAGTATTATATTGACGTCAATAATTACTCTTAATGATACATTATTGCTGCTTTATGATTCTAGGTGCAATATGTGTACAGCCCAGTACCCTACTCAGCAAGGACTTTTACAACATCGGCAGTCTTACCACAAGGAATCCCCACAAGCACAAATGAACTCTGAATTAGTGTTGCCTGTTGTTGATCTGAAGCAGCCAGCTACTGTCAATAGATTGAACAGTTTAGGTGTTCGCCATTACATTCCACTTTCCCAGTTGTCAAATCAAAGTGGAGGAATATTGGGACTTCCTATTGTTGTATTAGATAGAGGGCAAGTTCCCTCAGCTAATGTGGCTGCCCTGGGTGCGGCCACAATTCTGACATTGGGACCTTTAAGACAGCTTCCACGATAAAGTGTAAATATGTTATGAATTCTTTTGCTGAAGTGTACTACTTTCAACTGAAATGCGTGCTGTTATTAAAATTTTACGTCAAGTTTCAGCAGTGTTTTTGTACATAAGCTATTTTTACTAAAATATTCATACATCAGTATCTTAAACAGAACTGTTGTGAAATTGATCGGCAATTGAACTATATGCTATTACTTAATAGTATTGAAACAGTGCAAACAACTTTTGTTGTAGAAACATGTTTTTTTATATTTTATATTGTATATAGTGTGTGTTAAAGAAGAAAAATAAAAATTATGTAGGTCACCATCAGTATTATGTAATTTTTAAAATTATTTTTTTTACTTTCTTCCCTAGAGCTGTACTTTCACCAGCAGAACCAGACTGTAGAAGGGTGTACTTTAAAGTGTAAGCAATGTTTTAAAAGGTTCTGCAATACTTCTCTATAAGAATTTCTTTGTTTGTTTTTTTTTTCCCCAATAAATGTTGATAATTCGATCCATTGTCAATAAATCAAGTAATTGTATAAATGTATTTGTCATTAAATTAAGAGACACTTTCAAGGTCATAATAAAAACATTCTTTCCAAGAGACAAGAACATTACCTTGTCTATTGGTAATAAAATATTTATTTGGGCAGTGTTATGCCTTAAAAATAAGGGTTTGCTTTTTCATATAGAAGATATAAGACTGATTTGAAATTATAATTTTCTTTTATAGATCTATTGACATCGTGTTACTTCGTTTTCTACAGTTCTCCAATTTTTCTGATAATTTCATAGGTTTGATTATTTTGAAGGTGCTAAAGTTGGGGAAAGTGCACGTTAGTAAATGCAGGACTTCAAATTTTCTTGTAAAGAAAATGTTTGTAACATAAATTTATGTAATCGAGGCTTCTTAACAAAAGATTTGTATGTATTTCAAAATTTCTTATTTTATGTTGAGATTTTTGTTTTCTCAAAGAAGTAGAAAATTTTGAATGTGTTTTACGAGTGTTATTAAATCATTTTGTGTAAGATTCTCGAAAAACCATGTGAAATGACTTTTCAAGTTGTCCTATAGAAATACTAATAAGAGTTCTTTTGTACCCTTTTGTACTTTGAATAAACATTATGTTTGCATTCATATTTCACTCAAATTTATGTGAATGAATTTTTGTGCTACTTGCATACTGATATTTGCATGCTAATTTCTTTTATAATATAAAATTAATACCTGAATGTAATCAGCTTAATTATTTAATGTTGATGTATGATGTATTTTAAACATATAGTTACACCAAGATTACAAATCGTTGCTATTCCAAAATCTCCTTAAATGATCCCCACATCTAATAGACATGGAAGTTTGCTAATTAACCTGCAAGTCTTGACAATTTTATATTTGTACTTCAAATCTGGTCTCAAACTTTTTAGTGTTGAAATAGGTTAGGTCATGTCTGTTTTGAAACTAGTTTTTTAGTATATAGCCTGCAGAGAGACATGTTCTAACTTAACTTTTTTATAAAATCTTACTTTTTTTATGTTCATTGTTGTTCCTGTTTCAATTTTGTATTGAAAATGCATGCTTTACTATCATAAGTTGTTAAAAATTTCTCTTACATTTTGTTCTTACTCCATTTTATAGCTTATGGTTCATTCAAATTGTTCTTACTCCTTCAACCAATGATTAGCAAATTACATTATGGTGTAAGTAAGCTAATCAATGAGAGGCAAGTCACAGCATAAGACTACCTTTGAACTTCAGTATGTATGCTGATGTGAAACTGGGTGGATAAAGCGAATTGAACAATACCATGAGTGTTTTCTGTCAAAGAAAATATTATCTTTCTATTTCTCTGTTTCGGGACTGATAACATTTTTTTTTCAGCATTTTGAAACGCAACTATTTAACTTACTTTTTAGTTACCATTTCATAATTGATTATTGTAAATAGTTAATGTTTAGTGTGTAGAAATTGTTAGTAGAACACGTGTGTCACTTTAGACTTTTTGAGTATGATGGAATCAAAGAAGTTAAAATAATTACATTTATTTGAAATAAAATTTGGAATAGCCAGGATCAATGCAAAGAGGTTTTGCTTTGCATTCCTGGCACATTGAGTTTATTATTTTCTCCTTTTGCTACACTCTTACTGCTGCATTATAACTACAACTAGTGGTACGGCAATGGCACAGACTTTCTGATGGTAAAGTTTTCTGATTTCCTTGGTGTGATCTGGCTTTATGGTGTCTTGCCCCATCCTCTTCCCAGCTGCTATCTCGCCGCCCAATTGGAAATTTTTTCAGTTTTGTAATGGTAGAACTGAAATATTACTTAAGAAATATTAAAGGAGAGTAATATCCTAGTAGCAATTTTCGTTGAAACATTTAGAGCTATTTTTAAGAAAACTGTGTTTAAAAACACAAAATTTAAAGCTCTTTCTCATAGAAAGTTTTGAGTTTTCAAAAAACATATTTCAAAGTTATTTTAATCACTTTAATTCACAAATGCTATAAATGTTTACAATTTTCTGAAAATGTGCGTATTAACATCGTGAGATAATTGAAAAAACAAAAGAAAACAACAAAACCAATTTTAGGTCATCTTAAGCTGCAATTAGCACTATGTAAGATAGTTTTGAAGAAATTTGGAACTGTTTTGGGGAAATTTAAGTGTACCTGAAATGGCCGAATTTTGAGCTCATTTTCACAGAAAATGTTTCCAAATAACTTTATGACCTTGTTCATAATCATAAATACAATAATGAGAACAAATTGATACTAATGAAAATATTAATGATGTGAGAAACAAGTCCAAAAAATTAAACTTGTAATTTTTGAAAAAAGCAAGGAAAACTTTGGAGTAGTTTTTGAGAAAATCTAGCTTTTGTTATTTTTGAAAATTTCACATCTTGAGCAAAAACTACTAAAATTTTCAAAAAAAAATTACTTGGTCTTAATGAAAGAACTAAATATGGACATTTAATTTGAAGGGAAAATGTCTATCTTCAAGTTTGTAGCTCTAGAAAGGCCGAAAACATTTAAAACTTAAGCAATTTGCGAAAACTCAGTGTTAACTGAGGAAAACGGACCTATGCCAACTTCATAAGTGTACTTTACTCTTATCTTTCATAAAAAAAATTAGAAGATATTTTTGAGAAAATTTTTGAAAAAAAGCAGTATAGATACAAGATTATTTTGTACAAATTGTGTTGTTTGAATTTGTCGTTTCTGTCGAGGGCCGTCGAGCTGCGATCCGAATTTAATTTGTATGCTGGTGTCGTGTCAAGCCAACTCCCTCCCGTTTTCTCCTCAAAAATTCCTGACAATTCGAAATTGTGGCAAAAAATTAGCAATAAATAATTTGACCGATTCCGTCGAGCAACGACCCGAATTTAACTTGTGTCGCGTCAAGCCAGCTTCTTTTCCCTACGAAAATACGTGGCAAACAATTAGCAATAATCAGGGGCGGGATTTCGGATATTTTATTGGAGGGGGGGCAAATTTGGACACTTATAAACATAAAAATATTCATTTCTATTCATGCTTTAAGTTAATTGTGCTGCAATTATATACAATGTTTTCAGTTTTGTTAATTATTAAATTGGTTGTTATTAAATGTTATTCATTAGATTAGTTGAACACAGAGGTGACGATCCTCATTAGTTTTTGAACGGATAGAACTGTTAATTCAGTGATGCAATTTTCTCAGTGAATCATTTATCGAAATATCGCAAGTGTTTATCATTATTATGATCATAAATATTTCTACATAATTGTAAGATATGTATCTTATATTCTGGATTAATAAATTCTTTAAATTAAAATGAAATCTTAGGCTTTTGGCAAGATCGAAAGAATTTATAGTTTTATTTATATTGGTAGTCTATAATACACAGGAAATACTCTTTCTATTTGAGTGTTAGGCCCCGGATATTTATGACCTAAAAATGTTTGTAATACACAAGTATTTATGAAATAAAAATTATTAAAATATGACCTTCAATATGACTTCAAAACTGTTTGGTTTTGACATAAACGAGATATCCGATCCGGATAACCTACATGTTCCCCACTCTGAAACTACACTTAATCAAAAAAGTACCCTAATAGAGGGCATTACACTTTACAACAAACTAGGCAATGATATCAAAGACATAAACACAATTCATACATTTAAAAGTAAATTGAAAGCTTTCCTGCTTAACAACATGTTCTACAGTGTAAAGGAATTTTCAAATTACAACATTTCCCTTAAAAAATATAAATAAATAAGTATTTCTTATCCCATTACACTTTCTGTTTCGTGTAAACTGTTTCGAGCTGAAGCAAAGAAAAAAGAATTGGCATATCCTGAGAAATAGAAGGAGAATGACTGATAAAAAAAAGGTCAAAACTTGTATCCTCACCATTTCAAGTTTTAAATATAGAATGTACTACTATTGTTAAATTTGATGTAGTTGCAAACATAATTGATATGTATTGTTCCAATATTATTATTATTAATGTAATTATTATAAATAGTAGCATTAAAATAAGATCTTGAAATGTTAATTATTAGCAGATAATTTATCTACTGTATAATATCTTAATCTAACTGTAACGAGTATTGTATTTCTAGGCCAATGACCACATCTCGATCAGGTTTTGTTCAGTTTCCCTGGTCCTTTGAGCAAATGCTGAGATGGCCCCTTGTTTGCTCCTGAACAGTAATGTACTAGTAGTGTACTAGTAATGTAATGTACCAGTAATGTACTCCTGAACAGTAACTTCGCTCTCTCCACCCAAGGCATTATATTGACTCGTCATACGCGATTGTAATTGTATATGTCACTCAATAAATATTATTATTATTATTATTATTATTATTATTATTATTATTATTATTATTAATGTGGTACTTGAAAACATGAGACTTGGCGGTTTTTATGGAGGCAGCTTCGCCTTCATTGAATTCATTAACCTCTTCGATAGCTTTTTAATTGGTACAGTAGTAGTTTGCGATTTGTTAAGCCCCGTGCAGTAATGGATTGGGGAGGCAATGATATCGAAGGAACCGTTTCCTTGAATTTTTGCACTCGTATTGGAGCTTGGATGAATATTTTCTATATTTACTAGGCTCTCCGGGTGACGCCGCGTCATGGCGAAGGTGCCGACATTTCGGTCGCCATTCAGCGACCTTCCTCAGGGCGTTCCTCAAGGTCGCTCACTGCAGAAATTAACTTGTCTACCTCAGGATAATTTCCACGAAGTTCTTCCGCATCTCGATATAGTGCATGCGCAACGTTACATGTATAATTTTAGGGTAGAGTAGTCGTAAACCTTGTCAGCTTTCACCATGTATCAGTGATTAGAAGTAGAACATTTTCTTTCTTCACTCCTTCAGGCGACAACAGATTCATTGCTAATGCAAGGTAATATCAATTTTTGAGTGGTTAGTTATGTCAAATGTTTCACAGGAAATGAGAAATTTTTCTCCTGCTCGGTCTCCCCTTAAAACACCTACAACGTTTGAATTAGGAGATAGGAAAAATGTCATTGAGATAACTTATACAAAAATGGAATCATAATGACAAAATATGAGGAAATTGAAAAAAAACATGAAAAATATGACCATAATTTTACAAATAAATAAACGAATAGTGCTAAACAGCACATACTTTCTCGCAGTATTACAATGTTATCGTTATGTTCGACGAGACACCCAATGTTTCGTTAATTCCAAACTGAAATTACGCGAAAACTACTATTACAAAAAGTCGTTAATTATCTTTTTTAAAAAGCTAAAAACAGACTTTCTCTAAAAAAAAACAGACTTTCTCTGAGGCAAAAATCTCTATCTTCAATTTTGTAGTTTTGATTTTTTTGCCATTTTCGAAAAAAAAGAGCAATACCCGGAAATGAAACTGACACCATTTTCATTGGTCTCTTATTACAAATGTGGAAAAAATTTAAAGAAAAACTTAGGAATGTTTTTTGAGAAAAAATGTAAATTTCAAGCGCAAATTACGCAAAAACTACTATTTTTTTCAAAAAATTGAACATGACCTTTTTTAAAGAGCTAATTTTTCACAACATACTTTATCTGAGGCAAATATTTCTATCTTCACTTTCGTAATTTTAAATATTATTTTTGGAATTTTCTAAAAATCAGGGATTTTAACGAAAATTAGTTCTGCACCATTCTCTGAAACGCCCTTCGCAATATTCAACAAGAAAATTTAACTTAAAAAATTGCAGCTCTTTTTTAAACATTTTAAATTGTCTGGGGGCTTTATCTAAACTACCCCTAAAAAATTAAAATATCGGTTTCAAATTTGCAGTTTCGGCTGAACGGTTTATGCGCCAGCGTTGTGTACAAAGACGGACATACAGACGTTTTGCAGTCAATCGATTTTTCGGTATGAAGACCGTACAAAACATGGATTCTGAGTACACCACGAGTTAGAGGATTATTTTCTATGTGTAGCAACTGGATTTATTCACTTTTTCATTACTAGGGCCCAGCAATAAGTTTTTGTTTCGAAAATTCTCAGCTTTCCTGGGCACAATTATAATTCTTTTTCTTCATTTTAGTAAGTGTGAGAGAGTATTAATGTCATGCCGTAAATATCTCGGCCCTAGTTATGATTCGTGATTTTAGGCATGTTACTGTTTAATTTCTAAGTAAATATCGTTTAAAAGCAAAATATAATTGATAGGGGATATATTGTTAAGGGATATTTACATAACATATTCACTAAACATTATCCCGCGCGTTTTATAATAGAGAACTAAAGTTCATCAATTTGTCAATTAATGTATTTATTTATTTATTTACGTCAAAAGTTAACAACTGACTGTGACGTGCGATAGGGAGAAGATAATTTAAAGTTTCATTTATGTCCATAAGCAAAACAAAGGGCTATCTCAGCATTTGCTCGAGGATCAGGGAAACTGGACAAAAACCTGATCGAGATGGGGGTCATTGACCCAGAAGCTGAAGTTCAATACTTGCTACAGGTTCTTTACAATTATACAATCTAAATGATATAAAATACATTAAATGACATTGTTAAAATTAATATTACTTTCCTTTTGGGTGCTCGGAGTAGTCTCTAATTGTATAGAAACAGTTGTGCAGCAGAAAATATTTTACTTTTGTATCAAATTTAATCGTTTAATGTCACCTGGCAAGGTGTTGTAAATAATGTACATGTATTATATGTGATTTTTTGTAGTGAGCTGTTGATACTGTAACCTGATGAATATGATTACTACGTCGAGTGATGTAGTTATAGACAACGGCGTTTGCTGAAAATATATTCCCGCCCTTAAGTAAGTCATTTTTGACAAAAAACACTGATTCATATTCATTCAAGACAAGGTAATGGTAAAATTCCTAGATTAATAAAGAGAAGCTTACAAGAATCACGTGGGCGGGATTTGCTTATTATTCGTACCATTCTTTTTTGTAATCTAAAAGTCTGGTAGCTGTAAGATGAATTTCCCCAGAATATTATGTCATATCTCAGGCGGGAATGAACATTCGCGAAATATACACAACGAGAAGTGTGGAAGCTGACTGAATTTGAAAGAATTCTGAAAGCGTAGCATAAAGAACATAATTTAGTGTTCAATTCATTTAAATGGACGTTCCATTTAAGGTTTGACTGAATTGAAAGACCCAAAAATGTTGTTACCTAAACATCAGTCAATGGCACGCCGTTCTTTTCAGTGAAGTACCGAGCTGTTTATTTGAAATGGAGAACTGCATTGAAACAGTTTTCTTTTCATTTACTATTAATTTGTTATTACGAAACCAATTTGAAATATCTGATATAGTACAATTTACGGTTTCTTTATTGCAAAGAATATTCGTATCTTCCGCAAAGATAACTGTTCTTCCGTTTCTAATCGTCGAGGGCATATCGTTTACGTATAGTATGAAGAGAATATGTCCTAAAATCGATCTCTGCGGAACTCCACCTACAATTGGCAAAAAATCAGAAAGGTTCTTAGCTCGGCTTAATAAAATTATTGTTCGCTTAATTATTATTAAATTTCTTCTCAAAAAACAGACACAAGTAGATCTTTTATAATATAAATTTGAAGATCTGCGAAATTATATGTCTAAATATATCTTTTAAAAAAATATCACAAGATTGGGGGGTTGTTGCTCCTCCATTGGCAATAATCATTTGACGAGATTCATTCGAGTGTGCTGATATGGCTGTTCCAGCTTGACACACCTGAAAAAGGATCGCGCAAGAAATGACCTGTGGAATTTGAATAACTGCGACTAAAAGAAATAAAATTCGAGTCTCAACACGCAGATAACGATCACGTAGGAAACTACTGAGACGGCCAGGTCTCTAGAATTTCCAAATAAAAAAGACTAGAAACGATTATTCTTTTCCAGATTACCTTACAGATCACTTTGTATTGGCGTCGGGTCCCAAAAACCATGCGGTACCTCTTACGGGTTAATACTCGTATGTGCACCCGTGCGTAGTTAGGGCCTCCTTCTGTTGGGGGCCTCCAATAAAATTTAAAATTAAAGTTTATTTTAGTTTTTGATTTTGTAAACGTATTATAAAATTACAGTTTTAAATTGCAACGATTGCAGTACTTTCAAAATCATTCTTATTGCAGATAATAAATGTTTTAACACGTTTGCCATACACGTAGTTTGGTGATGCTTAAGGCCTCACAAGCAATTAATCCGACATCCACAAAATAATGTCGCTGTAAATCAAAACGTTACCCTAAACTTAAACGTCAACGAACACACAATATAACAAGAAAAAACTAGAGATGTAATACTCTAAGAAACGGCATGCTGCAAGATATAGGTGCCACCCACACCATGGTGCCACCCATCTCTTTCCCGCCCAAAACTGTGTTGTCTTAGTCATTTTGATATCTCTAAAGGCGGTCCATTTATTTTTTCTTTGGAGACAAAGAAATTGCTCTTTGCCGGCACTTGCGGGGGATGTTGGACTGTTCAAGCTGTGACATTAGACATAGTCATTTTCTGGGAGTCTTTGTTATGCATTGGTCTATAAATGTCTGTATTTCGAAAAATATTAAGGCATTGAACCTGAATGTTATGACGGGAGTTTGATAATTGAAGTTTATTCCTTTGTACAGTATTTGTGTTGACCGGTTCTGTTAATGATAGTGAGGTTAGTGTTTTGTTGAACTGAATTGAATTTGTTAAAAACGAGTTTTTGTTTACCATGGAACTAACTGACGACAATTTGAGAACATTGTCGGAATATCTTAAGAATACCTTGAATCCTGACGTAAACGTGAGGAGACCAGGTAAAGTAGTCACACGCTTTTTATCAAAATAACTCTGTGCTCGTGCCAGTTAAAATGTGCGTAAATACCACTTGCACAATATTATGCAAATGCTATAAAACAACTTATAGAAAGTTAATTTATTAATTTAATTATTTCTTAAACTGAAAATGTTTTCAAAAAAGAAAATGTATTATGCTGCCCTGTTGAACAGTATTTACCTTTCATTTTGATTTTCCAGCTGAGAGATTCCTTGAATCTGTTGAAGTAAATCAAAACTATGCTCTATTACTACTTCATCTTGTTGATAAGCAAGATGTTGATATCACTATAAGAATTGCTGGTGCTGTTGCTTTCAAAAATTTTGTGAAGCGCAATTGGGGCGTGGTGAGTATTTTGAATTAAACTGTGTATTGGAAATACTTTTTATTGGCAATCGTATATTTTTATGCTTTTTGCTAGGATGATGATGCTGGAGACCGAATTCATGCTCAAGACCGTGAATCAATTAAGCGGCTTATTGTTAACTTAATGTTGAGTTCTCCTGAAGCAATTCAGAAACAGTTGAGTGAATCTGTGTCAATAATAGGAAAACATGATTTTCCTAACAAGTGGCCAGATCTTTTATCACAAATGGTTGAAAAATTTGCCACAGGTAAGTATATTAATTATGTTCTGTATTTGTTAGCAATGCAACTTGATATGGTCTTTACTACCAATTTTGTTTGTTGCCTATGTTTTATATACAAATGTTGGTCAAGACAACGATAAAATATGTCACTATACTGACATCTCACCAGGAGTTCAATATTCTTAAATGTGTTTTATTATTTATTGAATTCGTCTTTTTAATTTTTAATTAAAAATATTTTCAGGTGACTTTCATATCATCAATGGAGTTTTGCACACCGCCCATTCACTTTTCAAGCGCTACAGATTTGAATTCAAGTCTCAAGAGTTGTGGTCCGAAATTAAAATTGTTCTAGAGAAATTTGCTAAACCACTGACAGATCTTTTTGTGGTAAGCAGTTTTTATTCATTTTTTTTTAAAAACTTTTTTTTATCTATTGACTTTATTTTTGATCCTTGTGATGTGATTGCATGTTATTGTAAATATCTTGGTTTTTATGAATCAGTTTTGGAATATTTCAGTTTTTCTGGAACCAATTGATTGTTCAATGGCTGCTACAGAGCTGTATCATGAAACCTCTAGAGCAGGGTTCTTCAACCTGAGTTCCATGGAACCATAGGGTTCCTTGGAACATTGACAAGGGTTCTGCATGTGATCACTATTTGCTCAGCCAAAACACACAAAATGGAAATCATCTAAACAAGGAATTTTTCATGTAGGAATGGGGTAGCGAACTGTGATACTAAAATATTAGATTAATATAATATTTAAACCTGTGTAAGTGTGGCAAAATAAAGAACACAAACAGCGTGGCTGAGACCGAGTATTTGAAATTCCTATGCGTAATAAAATAGGAACTTTAACAATGGATCAGAGATCACAAAGACTACCTCATATTAACAATTAATAAACACACAAGAAAAAGGACCAATAAAACTAGCATAAAGCAAAATATTAAAGAATTAGAAATAGTGATCACAATTAGTCAGAATACATGAACAGAATAAGAATACAGTGATTTAAACGTTCTGTTGTGTCAACTTATTAGCAGAAACATGTGAGCTAGCTTCACTAGTAATAAAGTCACATAACCATTACTCGCTATTTGTGAAGAAGATTCACAGTGTGCAACAACAGTTCTTTGCTCACTCATTTCATGCACTTTTGACTCTGGAATTTTGTTTTGTTTGTTATATAACAATAATAATCATAATTCAATGTGAAAGTTCAAAAAGATTACCTAAAATCATGCCCAGTAAATATGTATAAATTACCAGTTCACTCACAACGATCATAACACGACAGTGTGCCCAGTCTCAGGGACTGTGTTGCAGTGTCTTATCACAAAAATCACTTTTCGAACATTAACAGTATCTCATGCACATGCGAATTCAAAACTGCCAGAGGTACAAGAATGTACAGCTTCTGCACTCCAACAGTTATAAATATAAATAGTATTTTTGATAGGCCAGGTCTCGGAGACCGTGCCATACTAATGGAGGGTTTAGTAAAAATTACAATATTAATATAAATTGGATATAAAAATGCAGTTGATTATACAAACTTGTAAGATTGATCAAACAAAAACTTTTTAGGATAAAACCAAAATACAGAAAAATAAGTTCTTTTCTTCATTTTTTGACATAAATGAAATTATATGAAGAATTTTGCTCACACCTGATGATGTTAAAACTACATTACGTTAAACATTGTGTTTCAGAATATGTGAAAAATAACACTTTTTTGAAAATTTTGTTCTGGGATTGTCCAAAGAGAGAAAAGGATACCTAAGTGTTCCATTATAAATATTATATTTGTATATTTTGTATTGTATTGTATATTGTATATTTTTTGACTGTTTAAATAATCTTGCAAATTTGAGTAGTAAAATCTGTGATTAATTTTTTTTCTGCTAC
This sequence comes from Gryllus longicercus, assembly GCA_038098605.1. NCBI lineage: Eukaryota > Metazoa > Arthropoda > Insecta > Orthoptera > Gryllidae > Gryllus > Gryllus longicercus. The sequence continues at coordinate 127,820 of JAZDUA010000550.1, forward strand.
TTAAACTCGAGGTTCCTGCAAGAAAACCATGAAATCAAAGAGTTCCTATGGGTATAAAAGGTTGAAGACCCCAGCTCTAGAGGATGTAGATTTTCATCTCTTTAAGGGGAAATCTTCATATATCCACTTTTATAAAAATAGATATTGGTATGTACCAGATCGATGCATTCCAACACTGTGTGGCTGACCTCCATGGGAATTGACACATCTAAGTGTTTCTTCATGGAGAAGGTTTTCATGCTGTTCATTTTGTTGTAACTCCACTAGATGGCACGGCAGCATAAGATGGTACTTCATTGTCATTCAATTTTCATTCCAAATGAGCTCCATTTGGGCTTCATTGTTGCTGGACATTAACGCAGGGCTAGGCTGAGGAGGACGGCGTGTAAGAGACAGAGGGACAGAGATATAGAGAGACGGAATCAGAGAGAGATGAGGAGAGAGAAAGAACAGTACGTCTGCCAGGTTCTGCTAGTATTTATATAAAGTATTCTTACATTTGTACTATTTTGATCTTCATAAAAGATGTCAGGGTTTTTTTGATATCGACCTTAGGGACCTCTATTTCTGAAGCCATCATAATTGGAATTATACAAAAAATTATCTCTGGAAGAAACATTGCAAAAGACTTCTCATTTCCATTTAAAATTATCACAAAATCATATAACTTGATATCAAATTATACAAATGCAACTGTTTATCTTGAACTAATGTAAGACATAAACGCCAATTTAGTAAACTAAATGAGTCATGAGTGTTGCAACCATTGCATTGCATTCAACGTCTGTCTGTTGATATAAATTATGAAATTAGAGAAAACTAGTGGTTCTAAAACACCACATACTTTCTCACTCTTAGTAACAGTTGTACAATATTATTATTGTGCAGTTTCTGGCTTTATCAACACATCTCAATCAATGAGCACTGACGGTAATGGGCACATATTTTCTTATTGATTCTTGCTAAAAACACTATTCTTGCCATAAATGGAACTATTTTTCATTTTTCATTGTGGTTTTATGAAAGTTCTTACAAGGCATTCTTTTTGGAACACTACTGCTTCTGTTTAGAAAATAAAATTATTTTTGGTCATGTCTTAATGCATACATATTTTCGATTAAGTTAATGTGAATTGGGTAACTGACTTTCCATCGATGAAATTTACTTTGAACTTTCTTTGTCAAAACATCACTCACGGACTTCCCTGAAGGGACTTATCTGTACTGTAATCTTAATTTGTAGCAGTTATTGTATCATATTGAACACTATTCTTTAATTGATAGAAGTCATTCTCACTGAATATTAGTCCTAAACAAACAAAGCACAGAATAAAGTATGGGGAATCCTTACAAATTAGTGTAGACACTGTTGCTAGTTGCTACAATGAGCAAGGTGTCATACTTGTACATAAATTTAAAGAAATCATCACAGAATAAGAAATTAAAAATTCAGTGCTCATTTGACTTTGTCCGAAACATAGATGCAACAAAAATATGTAATGAAATGGTTCAAATTTTTACAAGACATTATTTATTGTGAAATTTTGCTGACCCTTAATTGTGCTGCCCAGGTTGGGTCACCCCTACCACCCCCACTACGCTATACCACTGCCATTCAGTCTGACACTTCAAATTCATTAATTGCTTTCTCTTCAAGAACTATGAAGTAAATTATTCATAGTTTACATAAACTTTTCAATTCATACACTTTTTTAGGGATTGCACAAGTAATTTTTAGTTTTTCTGAAGTGAAACCTGATGGTCATTTGTATGGTCAAAATCATTTCTGAACTAGCAGGTCCATTATTTTGTCTTTAAGATGACCTTATTTTCATTTACAAATACGTTGAAATGATATCCAAGTAATACTCAAAATTATATATTATGCTGTTTTTATGTGTTTTTATAATCAGATATTATTAATTATTTTAAAGTAAGGTAGATTTGTGTTGAAAATGGAACAATCATATTATTTCCCAGCCATGTCACCACATCCCAATGTGGAAATGCGTTTTTTTGGAAAAAGACAATTTTTTTTAAACCTTCTGAGTTAAATCTCGGAGCTGGAAATTTATACTGAAATTTAGTATCTTTACAATCTTTTACTTGCGCCAATTTCAAAATTTATCCCCCCCCCCCCCAGCAGATTACAGTTCAAAAATTTTGAAAATCCTAAAAATACCAATTTTTAGGAGGGTTTAATTTTTAAGTAATATGCTAGTTATCATTGATATTTTATGTAAAATAACTACAAAGTTATGAATAAAACCATAGAAAATTTAAGGCTGTAACTATTCCTTCCTAGAAAAATTATTCTCTGAAAATCAAAATTTGTTCATTTGCATTCAATAGTTTTGGTTGCAAATATTACCCAAATAAAAACATTTAGGTAAATAAATTACACTTTAATTTGTAGGCCAGAGTTTACAGAATCCAATGCATTGTAGTTTAAAAAGCTACAACAACCTAATACTGAGTAAATATCAAAACCGTAAATATCTTCAAACATGAAAAATGGCATGCTACAATTACAATAAATAAATAAATAAATAAATTAAAAAAAACAAACAGAGCAATGCCAGACATTTGCGCAATAAAATGTAAGTAAATGGTGAATATGTACTTTACCTATGCAGTGTGATATGGATGAAGTTAATGTTTTTGTTATTGAAAATTGGTTGATAAAATACATTGTAGGAAACGTTTCAAAGCATTTGTCAAATTAATTTAATAAATTAAAAGAATTAAAAGTTAGTAAAGAGGAATACAATAGAGAAAAAATGAAAGTAGTGTATAATTGATATGAAATATAAAGTACTAGAAGATGAAATAATGTCATATGGTCATAAAGAAGCTATCTTAATCTTTCCAATTCATGTGCCTCATTAAATTAATTACTTTCTACAAAATAATAAAAAAAAGATTTTAAATGGCATCTTGAGCAAAATTTTGCTAATGAATGAAATGTCATTCTCAGCAGGGGAATTCTCACATTCATGCTGAGAACTAAGTTTGCCTAGAGCAAAGAATTTCAATCCATATTTATTCTTGGGTAATTAGTGTTTTTAGGAATTTATGAGACAAATTATTTTTAAAAAAATAGTGTATTCAGATATGTTCTGTTATTTCCTAAAGAAATTAGAATGAATGTATCTTCTACCTGAGAAATATGTATTTACATGTAAATCCATTCCCTATTGTTAAATGTATAGGCATTGTTGGGTTACTTCTGTAATTTCAAAATAGTTCTTTAACAATATACTGATATTTAAATCCTTCATGCCCTAATTAACTAGGTGATCAGATCAATTAGATAGTTCATTCGTCACAAATATAATGTGTAACATTTTTTGAAGTCTTAAATCTTTACTGTATCATTGTTGAATTTTTAAAATTATCATTGAAATATAAGTATTCCCCTTGTATTGTTTATATATTGTTTCTTTTCTAGGCTACAGTTAATCTAACCACTGTTCATGCTGGTAATAACGAAGCTCTGAAGGTTATATATAACTCTCTTGTTATTATTTGCAAAGTATTTTACTCTCTCAATTTCCAAGTAAGTGAAATGAATCAAATTGGATTTAATTACAGTGGTGCATAGGTCTAAAGGTGAATGTTTTCAGGATTTGCCAGAATTTTTTGAAGACAACATGGAAACATGGATGACACATTTTCACTCTTTACTTACAGCCGATATTACATGTCTGAAAACAAGTGTAAGTGCAATTTTTGGTAAGATACTATTTGAATGCCTGTAAAAATAAATGTACTTAAATCAGAAAGTAAGAACATTTGTTTCATACATTTATTAGTTCAGGCAATACTACATGTAATACACAGACAATGGGATATCAAGATTATATGATTGCCACTTATGTACAAAAGCTGTAGGTGTACATAAAATTTCCCACCTGAACATTTTAAACAAGCATTGTGTTGGTGGAGTAGAACATGGGCAAGCTTCTTTTGTGGTAGGGTGGACACGTTCTGGAAAACTGTAAAATTCAGTTGTTTCATTAGAATTACGAAAATTTTTGAATCAACAATCATATTATCAATAATCTTACTTAGAGAACATAAAATTTGGGGGAAATTTTATGATGCTGGGGAAGTGATGATGAGCTATTCTTATTTTGACCAACAAACGTATGCTGTATGTAAGTTTGGATTTCGCTAGAGAATTATAGACTTGATGCCTTTGAGAAATTAAAATTTGGCAGCTTGATATTTCATGAAGGGTAGTAACGAAAGAGAAATATTTACTATATAATATGTGAGACATACAACTTTTGATAAAAAATTATGCCTCTTTGGTTTCTGAAACTTTCGGTTTCTATTATTTTGAAGAGATTAGTTTTCTGTTGACACAGTGATTTTAGGAGTAATTGAAATTATTCAGTTTTGAAATTAAAACAATTTTCAGAAAGGGAATCCAGAGCTTTGGAAAGTATAATGATATTCTTAAGCAAATATTTTTGCTTTGAGTGTTAGATTAATCTTAATGTGTTTTTACAGTTCTAACTTGACTTAGTGTTCTTGTTTTTTAATTCTAAAAATGCACCACTAATATAATTTGATTTCTTATTGAATAGGATGATGAAGAACCAGGTTTACTTGAACAGTTGAAATCACAATTGTGTGATAATGTGGCCTTATATGCACAGAAGTATGATGAAGAATTTCAGCCTTACCTTCCACAATTTGTAACAGCTGTGTGGAATCTTCTCGTCTCCACAGGACTGCAGCCAAAATATGATTTGGTCAGTATGAGTAAACCTTAACGTTATTAGATAGCTGACCTGGTGGCCAAGGTTGCTAAGAAACAAGTGCAGTGACAACCTCTATTTGCCATGTCACTGGTTTGAGTACTCATATCACTGATGCACACATACTAGTACAAATACTCATGATACGTTTGCCTATGGGTTGTGGAATGATGGTTTTGTATGTGTGAAAGTAGTTTTGTTGTCAGAATGCAAGTTTTCCCTTGTTTATGTTTGTTTTATCTGATCTTTAATCAATTGAATGAATTGATCTGTTTGCAAATATCTAATGTAATATGAATTTTTGAGATGCCTCTTATCAATTATCTAATTGTTATTCATTTCCTATTTATGAAGAAAAATGAATTCTTTGCTTCTCTTTTACCTATTTTAAACGTATCATAATACTAAAAGGAAATGTCCTTTCACAGCTTGTAAGCAATGCTCTTCAGTTCCTAGCAACAGTTGCGGATCGATCTCATTATCGGCATCTATTTGAGGATCCTGTGGTACTGGGGAGTATTTGTGAAAAAGTGGTAATACCTAATATGGAATTCAGAGGTAAAATTGTCCTCCAACATAGGTTTTCTGCGAAGGTCTGAGTATAATAGTTTTCCAGTGAATGAAAATGATCCTGTCTTTGATTTCAGCATCCGATGAAGAGTTGTTTGAAGATAATCCTGAGGAATACATTCGTCGTGACATTGAGGGCTCTGACGTGGATACTCGAAGAAGAGCTGCATGTGATTTAGTAAAAGTTCTGTCAAGATATTTTGAAGCAAAGATGATGGAGATATTTGGTCAATATGTGCAGGTACAGGAATGGTGTGGTTTATTCTGGTATTGATATTTGTCCTGTTGACACTCTGTGTCCTCGTTTGGGGATGCTCATGTGATACTCTCTTGCATACTACATGCATAGCATACGGAAATAACATATGTATGTGATATATAGATGATATGTATAGTGTGTGTAGTGTAGTGAAAAATGACTATTTTTCAACAGAGAAATTCGTATTGTAGATCTTTGATACTGAAAAAGTGATAATTCTTGTTCCTATATGTAGTATATTACTTCTTCTAACACATATAGTAAAAATCCACATATTGTGGGTTCATGATACTGATAGATTGGTTTACAAAACCTCTTGTCTGTCCATGATCAATGCTAGGGGCTAACCCATAAGCACCAACCATATTCACCAAAATTGATATTTCCCAATCAATCTGACTAATGACGTGGCCCCTTGATTTTGAAAGTGATGTTTTAATTTTTGGGGTTACTTTCTGTGAAGCCTCAAGGACGTTTTCAAATTTTTCTCAAAAATTGCTCAAAATGTTTTTATTAATTTTTGTCACATCAAAAAACACGACACTGTTTCATTGAAATGTCTCAAGTTTCAAAAATTGTAAAGGTCATTTTTGCCTCTCTACAACTTGAAGACAGAGATTGTTCCTCTGAATAAAATCTGTTCTTCAAAATTGCAGTGAAACTCCGATTATATGTTTTTCACATTTAAACATTGTTTTTTTCCAAGTCCCAGAAAAATTCAAATACTTCCCATGCTAAATTACTTCAGATATGGTTTTTATGTTTGTGTTTTTCACACTTATATGTTCATAATGAAAGTCCCTTAAAGACTGTGTAATGACCAAGTGAAAATGACCTGGGTGACCAATAAGCGAGAATGTTATCCTAGATAAGCCCACGGAATTTTGGTGTTGAATTCGGTATTCAGGTTGTTTAATTTCATCCCTACACAGAGCTTTTGACTAGTTTCAACTCTAATTGGAATTTTGGTCCAAACTACAGATTGAAAAAATGGAGGTGCCAGTGTCTTCCAGTGTGGCTTTGCATAATTTTCACCAACACTGCGCAATAAAAATTTGGGATGTTTAAAAGAAATATTGAAACTTGAGGGAACAAAGATTTCTAATTTAGGCATGTGACACTTGACACGTGTCACGTAACACTGGTTTCATCAGCTGCATTGATGCATGTTGACATAGGAATCACTTTATGATTGCAAAATTACACTTGCAAAACTGCACACAAGTTTTCTTGACAACTTGCATTGTTTGCCAATGTGCATTGAGCATTGAAAGCTAGAAAACGCACATTATCTTGACTTACGTTGTAGCTTCAGCATCTTGTTTCAACAGTGGGAACAACGGATGTCACCAAGCCCACTTGTTGCCATTTCACATAAGATACACTGTTAATTTACGATGTACATTGAGCGACTTGCTCTTTGATCAGCAACATTTTGATCCTTGAGATGAGATATTTTTCAAGGAAAGTTTTATAGTTTCTGCCAATAACCTAAACAATTTGTTCCGTTACGGATAATTCAAAGATAAATTCTGACAATTGTTTCATTCATATCAGCTGTCCATTGTAATCTCCTTTGTGGCAGGTCTACTTCAGTGATCTTGAGTAATGTCTGAGAAACATGGTCAGGAATTGAATTTAGGTTTTGATTGCTTGCACATTGGCTGTGGTGGCTTTGGGTATTCCAATATGTGCCAGCCTATTCAGCAATATACCACAGTGGCTTTAAAGCTATCACAGCCAGTATTGAGTCCAACCACTCCCTGGCGATCTTCAGGTGGTGGCTCCTTTTCCAACACTATTAGATACCCTCCATGTTGATATGAGTTTAGTTGGTCATGGGGCTGCCATCTCTGAGCCTTCAGCCTTGCTTTCCTAAGAATCAACCCCTTAGGAAGGGTTGTCCTACATAGTGGTTGAAATTGAGGTATTCACCTTGTTACTCTGGGTAAGGGTCTTTTCTTCCCTGATCTCTGAGTGAAAGGAGTTAGAATATGTAGGAAAAGTGCATAAAAGAAATACACTTCGATAGTTATCGCGAAATCTTAAGTTATTATTGATTGTTTATATTGTTAGGGATTTAAATGCCTCTAATGACATGGAGAGGGGAGGGGGAGTTTCTGTAGTGCTATTCTATTAAAATCCCCAGACACCATCCAGGTTTTAGTGTTATTAATTGTTATTATCGTGATCATTAGTATTCTATTTTTGTAACTTCAGGTAAAAGTTTTAAGTAACAATCTTAATTTTGGATTACAGTTTAAAGTACAAACCTCAAGCTGAATGGTTTTTAATGATGCATGTCACTGTTCATGTATTGGTTTATAGTTGCTTATCATAACTGAAAACTTCAAATTATTTGTATTCAACTTTTAATCTTAATGTTGTTCATCACATGAATTATAGATGTAAAAGCAAATATAATTTTTTTAAATATAAAATCATAATTCTCAAAAAAGTGAATGAACAAAATGTAATTATTGGAATAAAAATAAAACTGTATATTCTGAATAAAGATATTAAATAAAAATATTTAAAGTATCATTATAAAATCTGGATCTTTTAACAGAGATGGGATTGCTTTTAATATTAACTTTTTTAAATTATATTATACTGTTTAACTAATAGCAACATTTAGGGAATTACACGTGAATTAAGACTTAGTGAAATACTCACTGTGCATGTATGTTCTATAAATACTCAGTATGTTTTTATTGCTTATTCAAAAATGATTTTTCCTGGATAATTTTTTTAAAAACTCAAGCATGCTATTTTAGGTGCCTCTCTTTTGTAGGTAATGTTGCAAAAATATGCTGAGAATCCATCTCAGAATTGGACAAGTAAAGATGCAGCTGTGTATCTTGTAACATCGTTAGCAGCAAAAGGGCAAACTCAGAGGCATGGCATTACTCAGTCAAGCGAGTTGGTAAATCTTCACGAGTTCGCTTCTCAACACATTTTGCCTGAACTCCAGAAGGGTGATGGTATGAAATTTAAGAAATTATCAGATAACTTAATGGCTAAAAGCACTCTTCTCTGAGCATTTGTTAATATCGTTATTATATCATTTCTATTTTTTCAGTTAACACCCTGCCAGTGTTGAAGGCCGATGCAATCAAGTACGTTATGATTTTCCGAACACTTCTGCCAAGGGAAATGGTTGTTGGAGCACTTCCTCACTTAGTCAGTCATCTTAAAGCAAGTAATCAAGTGGTTCATACATACGCAGCATGTGCCATAGAGAAAATTTTGGCAAAACGAGAAACTGATGGAAGTCTAATGTAAGAAATTTGTAATAGGATAAATTTATTAATAGAAGCTGCCAATTTGCTACTACATTCATATTCATATGTATTCTATTCATTTTAGGATTAAAGGAGAAGAGCTGGCACCACTTGCTTCAGAATTGTTAAATAATTTGTTTGCAGCAATGGATTTCCCAGGTTCTAACGAAAATGAGTATGTGATGAAAGGTGAGCAAATAAACAAATTAAATTACAATTTTTGGAAATTGTAAAGTAGTAGAACGTGAGAAATCTTCAGTTTGGTTGCTAGAAATAATGAATTTCCAGTTACCAATTCCAGTCAAGGTGGGTTGGTGAGCTTGAGAAACACTCTTGTACCTCTTACAGCTGCTGCAATGTACTGAAACACATGGTAAATATTCACACTTACTTAGACCATCTTTACCTAAACCTCCTGGTATCCGCTTTCATGCTTTGTTGCAGGAGCTTAACCTGAAACTTCCTGCCCCTTTGAAACCTCCCAAGAATCTCATCCCTCCTTGGAAACTTCTCCATCCTCTTCTACGCTTCAGTTTGACGAACCTCCCCAAAACATCAACTACATCCATAAAGTACCTGAAACGCTTCAGTGGCTTAAAAGCAACTTATCCTGACCATACTTTCTTGTACACTGACTACTCTGCCACAAGTGACTGTGGCATGTAAGTTCTATTGGAGAGTGGCCACACGCTCATTCAAAATTCACCTGTACTGTTGCGTTTCTCTGCCAAGAAGTTCGCTCTTCTGCATGCCCTGAAATATATAGAATGAGATGCGCCACAGCAAGTAGTGCATTCCAGTCTCTTTTGACTCTTTCTCCTTTGAATCACTTGCCTACAATTATACATGTTTCACCATCTAATATCTCACCATTATGACTATGTTGGGTGTCGGGTCATAGGAATTGCAAGCAACGAGGTAACCAACCAAACCATGAAAACAGTGAGTCGGAAATCATATGTTGACATTCATTATGTCCTCTCAGCAGACTCTAAAGTGTATCCGAAATGCTCTATATTCCATGCATGGCAAACAGAGTGGCAGAATTCAGATTTCAAGCTCACAAGAATGAAGGATTCCATAAACCTTAGTCTTCCTCATCTTGTGGCTCAGGGCGCAAGGAGATTATTCTGCCACCCCCCTTGAGATTGGTCCCTGTCATTTCTCCCAAGGATATCTTCTCCACGGTGACCCACCCCATCCCTGCGATAATTGCGAGATGGATGTTCCTGTTCTGCTCTCCTGCTCCTTTTCTATGGTGAGAGATAGCTGTCGAAGACATCACCTTGCTGTCTGGCAGAGTCTAGGTAGTGCTAGGTAATGATGAATCCTTTCTCAGCAGGCTCTTCACCTTTTTATGAATGGAATGGAATATACAACCGTATTTGAGAGTGGAGGATAATGCCAATTAATATGGCTTTTGAGAGATTGGAAGATTTTAAAGTGTTTACATGGCTCCTTTTATGCCAAATCTTTTGAACATTAAAAAAAAAAAATACTTTGTCTTATTAATAGTACCAAATTAAAATTAAGTATATTAGTTTGGTACTGTAATATAAAAACATGGTAAATCAGTGTTTGGTCACAGAAATTTGCTCATTCTAATCCATAGTGGGTTCAGGGGGTTCAGTTTGCACTGTTAGGGATCAAAGGGGAAGCCCCCAATATTCCTCCAAAACTTTATATCAAATAGATCTTTCCATGTTTGTGTTGGTGATATGCTGTCTTGCAGTCACCCTCTTGAAAACATCCGCAAGGACCAGTGCTTGTCACAATGCCACTCACATAACAGTGAAGGGTTAACCGTACCAGGACAAGGTATTGCTTTTGTGTATGATTTTGCCATCTTTTGTTCTTCCAGCAGCATCAGTGTTATTAAAAAGCAATTCCAACTGGTCTTTAATAATCAACATAACCATTTCCACTGGCATGTGAATGTGCATGTGAGAAATATTTCCTGGCACATATGTATAAATGATTTCGTAAGGGCATCAGTTGTGTCTTTTTTTTATTTTTGCTTTATTAGAGTTTCAAAAAAATAGAAACATATACCTACCCTTTGGCTTCTAAATGACACTATTTTTGTTAATCTATATGAAGTTCTTCATTCTTCAAGATTGTATTTTAGGTTTTATTTTAAGGGGACATCTTTTTAAAACTAATCAGGTAATAATATCATCAAGCCTTTGGTACAAAACTGGTATATTCATTGCCCATGAAGTTGAAGTTGCAGATGTATGTTTAAATATCTTTTTATTTAAAACTTGTGCAGATAAATTTTTAACACATGACAATATTTTTAAAATAGTTTAAACCGTCAATTCAAGTAGTTGCAGTGTACCCCATTCACACTGCACCACACTTCAAACTGCACACAAGACACTGCACACTCGCACCAGTTGTAGATGAATGAATAAATCTATCACTGTAGTGTACTTAAGGGAATATATGTTCACAGCTGTTATGCGGAGCTTCTCCACCCTTCAACAGCAGGTAGTGCCTTTCCTTGGAGATCTTCTGCCAAAATTGACAACAAAATTGGCTTTGGTGGCACGTAATCCTAGCAAACCTCATTTCAACCACTATCTTTTTGAGACATTAAGTCTCTCCATTAGGTGAGTTTTTATGATTTATACTTTGTATGACCTTAGTATAATCACTGGAATAGCATTTTTAGAGAAACTTTCATTGAAGAGTAAAGGTACTTTGATCTAATTAAAGCCTGAAACATCCAATGGTCAGAATAGTAAGTATTCAATGAAATATTGTTACACTTATTGGGCTTGTGCCCTGAAGTGCAAAAGAAAATGTATACTAGATTCCCTTTTCTCTAGATGGAGTCAAGTTGTGTAAATGAGGGCCAAATCACATAATTATGTTGTTCAATATAAACTTAGAACTAAACAATTCTCTTGAGTATGAATAAACAGTAGCCACTTCCTGGAAAACTTGGAAAGCCGGTAAAAATCTGGAAATTTCATTGCACTGATAAAGGCTGGCTTTAATGTTTTCTTTAAAGACAGTAAAATTATAAGTCTTGTCAGGAAAATAATAAAGAGCACTGGGAAACGGGGAATAGGAAAGTTTGTCCCAGGAAGTGAGTGGCCAACTAATTATAACTTTTTGTAGTTTTGTATTGAATTGTCTTGCAAAAGATTGCTTCTGTTTGTGTTAATAAATACAAAATCTTTATTAATGCAGGCAAAAGGTTACAATCATAATACAGAAGGCACACAATGATCTTCTCAGTTATGAAGTTTTTAGTGGATCAACATGACGAAAGAGAGAATTACTAAGACAAGATATCTGACAGCGATTGCTGAAACTTATAGATTATACAGTATGTATGTCGCATTACAATATTCTCTGTAGTTTTGCAGAGGGTAAAATCAGAAAAATTTTGAAGTTTAACAAATATATCCGAAAATTGGTTGAGAAAACTTCAATAAAAAAATTACATCATTTTAATGTCGTAGTTATTTGTGCAATTGACAATCATTACCAAATGAGGATGATCCAAATGGCCCACTTGTTGGGTAGAACTTTAAATGACCAAGTGCTGTGCATGAATGGTACCAAGGGAGAGGTGGCTCAGTGCATCAACTAATGTCACTGCAGAGCCTCTGACCGTCAGTTTGATTTTCGACACTAATTTTTCAGCTAGCTCGAATACAGTCTGTCTGGAGAAGAATTTTAGTGGCCTGCTGCTCTGATCGGTAGTGTGTTGTTTCACTGATCCACCCGAGATGAAAGCCGGAGCAATACCATAACAAACAGGCCACGGACCGTGCTCAATCATTCCTTCTTCTTCCTTGTCCTATCCTCACCGCACACACACCACAAACACACACTCACACCCACTCGCATGCACTCACACCCACTCACGTGCACTCACCCACTCACGTGCACTCACACCCACTCACGTGCACTCACACCCACTCACGTGCACTCACACCCACTCACGTGCACTCACACCCACTCACGTGCACTCACACCCACTCACGTGCACTCACACCCACTCACGTGCACTCACACCCACTCACGTGCACTCACACCCACTCACGTGCACTCACGCGCACTCACGCGCACTCACGTGCACTCACGCCCACTCACGTGCACTCACGCCCACTCACGTGCACTCACGCCCACTCACGTGCACTCACGCCCACTCACGTGCACTCACGCCCACTCACGTGCACTCACGCCCACTCACGTGCACTCACGCCCACTCACGTGCACTCACGCCCACTCACGTGCACTCACGCCCACTCACGTGCACTCACACCCACTCACGTGCACTCACACCCACTCACGTGCACTCACACCCACTCACGTGCACTCACACCCACTCACGTGCACTCACACCCACTCACGTGCACTCACACCCACTCACGTGCACTCACACCCACTCACGTGCACTCACACCCACTCACGTGCACTCACACCCACTCACGTGCACTCACACCCACTCACGTGCACTCACACCCACTCACGTGCACTCACACCCACTCACGTGCACTCACACCCACTCACGTGCACTCACACCCACTCACGTGCACTCACACCCACTCACGTGCACTCACACCCACTCACGTGCACTCACACCCACTCACGTGCACTCACACCCACTCACGTGCACTCACGTGGACTCACACCCACTCACGTGCACTCACACCCACTCACGTGCACTCACACCCACTCACGTGCACTCACACATACTCACATGCACTAACACACACATGCACTAACACATACTCATGTGACTCGCACACTCACGTGCACTCATACCCACTCACGTGCACTCACACCCACTCACGTGCACTTACACCCACTCACGTGCACTCACACCCACTCACGTGCACTTACACCCACTCACGTGCACTCACACATACTCACATGCACTAACACACACATGCACTAACACACACATGCACTAACACATACTCATGTGACTCGCACACTCACGTGCACTCGCGCGCTCACGTGCACTCGCGCGCTCACGTGCACTCGCGCGCTCACGTGCACTCGCGCGCTCACGTGCACTCGCGCGCTCACGTGCACTCGCGCGCTCACGTGCACTCGCGCGCTCACGTGCACTCGCGCGCTCACGTGCACTCGCGCGCTCACGTGCACTCGCGCGCTCACGTGCACTCGCGCGCTCACGTGCACTCGCGCGCTCACGTGCACTCGCGCGCTCACGTGCACTCGCGCGCTCACGTGCACTCGCGCGCTCACGTGCACTCGCGCCCTCACGTGCACTCGCGCCCTCACGTGCACTCGCGCCCTCACGTGCACTCGCGCCCTCACGTGCACTCGCGCCCTCACGTGCACTCGCGCCCTCACGTGCACTCGCGCCCTCACGTGCACTCGCGCCCTCTCGTGCACTCGCGCCCTCTCGTGCACTCGCGCCCTCTCGTGCACTCGCGCCTTCTCGTGCACTCGCGCCCTCTCGTGCACTCGCGCCCTCTCGTGCACTCGCGCCCTCTCGTGCACTCGCGCTCTCTCGTGCACTCGCGCTCTCTCGTGCACTCGCGCTCTCTCGTGCACTCGCGCTCTCTCGCGCACTCGCGCTCTCTCGCGCACTCGCGCTCTCTCGCGCACTCACGTGCACTCTCGCACTCACGTGCACTCTCGCACTCACGTGCACTCTCGCACTCACGTGCACTCTCGCACTCCCACACTCTCGCACTCCCACACTCTCTCACACACTCACACACACTCACACGCTCTCCCTCACACGCTCGCTCGCGCACACACTCACACGCTCTCCCTCATACGCTCGCTCGCGCACACACTCTCGCTCGCGCACATGCTCGCTCGCTCGCTCACATGCTCGCTCGCTCGCTCACTCACACACACATTCTCTCTTACACACTTGAATGCACCACACTACCACACATGCCAGGAGACCAGTTGAGTTAGAGCTCGTCCCAACTGGGGCAGTGCCTCGCTGGTGGGAGATACCTGGTTAGGGAAAACTTTACTAGTTGATGGTTGGTCAGCGCGGGATCTCTCCAGTCAGCTGGGGAAGATCATCACCACTTCCCAATGAAAAAACATGCACTAGACGTATGTGGCTAATGACCATAGACGTTGATGTGCCTGGAATCACTAAATCAATCAATCAATTAGTTATGAATGGTACCAAAAAATTTCCCAAACAATTTATTGAAGAAACTCTATGGGAGAGAAGAGCTATTATCTTTAAAAATAACAAATCCTCAAAAATGGAGGGAATAAGGCTTTACTTTGGAAATGTGGTAATCAATGGATAGTCGCCAGGACTGAAACAAACGTTTCAGGCTCTTATTAATGCCGTACTAAGCAATAGCATAAAATTAAATGCTTATATGTTAACATAGGTTTGTACCTGGTAGGGTCTGGTTTTTGAGATCATAATCAGTTTATTACTTAGCAAAGAGCAAGGTTCAGAAGCAGATTTGATCATTTTATCACACTCTTTTCACAAGCAATTTTCACCAGTAAAACCAGAATGAACAAAACATTTATTTCAACTTGGTGGATGATGTGAGAAATAAACTCTAAAACCTCGAAATGCAACTGTGATGGCATTTATTTCTGAGAGTCAAAGTAATTTATTCGCGAGAAACTTATTTCATGAAGGTGTTCTTGCGTATTGCACTTTTAACTGGCATAATGAGACCATGTTCACGTAGACAGAGATGTATTCTTAATGATGGATATCAAAGCATTGTCATGAAGAGTGCTGCTTTGCACTGTCTTTGCATGTTGTTGCATGTAGTATTGGGACCTGTGTTCTTTGAGCGCCTCAAAACTGTTGGTGGTTTTATCCAGCAAACTTATCATACTTAGTTCTTGGTTATTTGGTGAATAACAATCAACAGCTTGAAATATTTACAGAGACGATGTGTGATGCAATATAGAGAGAGCTTTTGGATGTCATGTTGGGTTTTCTCCGATTTTCAAATCCATTGAAATTTTGGGAAATATTGTGTAAATTTGAGTTGTTGATGCCTCACGCAAGTCCGATTTAAATAGATAATTATATACATTTATAAATGTGACATTTGCCATGGATTTTCGGCAATTCCTTTTGCAAAGAGGAATGGCAGGTCTTGTTCTGACGCTGTAAAAGAGATTTAACGTTTCTGCTGAACATTGTGAGTATAGTTTGTCTTAAAATCAGGCAAATATCACAATTATAAATGCATATAATTCTGTTATAAGCAGTTTCCCACTATATGTTCAATGGCAAAAAGTGGTAATTTTTTACCCCTCTACAAGCCCCAAAAGGCTTTTATTCCAAGACAGCACGTATGTTCATGCATGTGTGTAGTGAAGATGTAATAAGTTAAATTAGTATGTTGAAATAAGTGTCCTGAAATTTTTAATTTTCAGAATTGTTTGCACATCAAACCATAGTGCCGTATCTTCATTTGAAGAAGCTCTTTTTCCCATTTTTCAAGGAATTCTGCAACAAGATGTGCAAGGTATCAAATTGAATATTTAAAACATTGAGTTTAATTAAGATTTTGATGTTTCGTCAATTATCTCCCTCTTTTGGATTTGTTACAGAATTCATCCCATATGTTTTCCAGTTGTTGGCTGTGTTATTGGAATTACATGATTCTGGAAATGTACCTGAACCATACATGATGCTCTTTCCATGTCTTTTAGCCCCAGTTCTTTGGGAGCGTCCGGGCAATATCCATCCTTTAGTCAGGTTGTTGCAGACTTTTGTAAGGCAAGGAGCACAGCAAATTAGTGCTTCACAAAAAATTGTAAGTATTCGAATAGTAGTGAGAGGCATCAGTGTATTCAACAGATGTCCAAGTAGAGTGTGTGTGTGGTTCAGCATCTTCCTTTATCAAAAAAATTTTTTTAAGGGCATAGGGCACACTTGTTTTTTAATTATTCTTGATCGATGTATCAACAGGAAACAAAGTAATTCCTGCTGAATTTTGTAACAAAAATTTCTATTAAGTTTTACATTTTTAATTTTCTATACATTCTACATCTATTCAATACAAATACTGGGGAGTAATTCCCTATCCAGCAAAGTCAATAACTTGTTTTTTTTAATGCATATTTTTATTATTTTCCACAATACATTGCTCAAAATATGAATTGTTCCCAGTGGTGTCTTATACTTCCTAGTCTTTTGAACGATGTTGAAATTTTAACAAGTTCTTATATATATTTTGTGGCCAGAACTCATAACTGTAGGATTGAACGGTTTTTATGTTTCACATTCAGTTGATATCAGTTTCCAGTTCTTATATTTAAAACATTCTTCTGCCTCCTTACTTACGAAGTTCCGATTGCCAGAATACCATCAAGTAGGTAAGATATTTCTTCAAATTTTGAATAACAATATTTGGTTTGTTTGCTTGCTTCTATTGTTCTATTGAGAGGCTTGGGTTTATTGGTGGCATAATAGTGTACACAGTCTATCAAGTCAAAGTTTTTGATGAGTGTTTTTTCACATGGACCATGTATTTGTAACTTTGAGAGCATTACATATCTGCCAATGGAGATAACTACAGACCCTGTCATGCCTCTTCAGGTTTTTGGACTTTGCTATGGATAGGCCCTATCCCTTAAGGAATTGTAACCGACTCATAATAAAAAATACAGACAAACTCAGACGATGAGATTTGTGATTTCTCTGTGCTCCTGACAAATTCATCATTTATCATCCTAGGGAATTTTGAGAACTGCTTTATCACAAAGTGGTGTTCTCCGTGCTGGAATGTGATGAGCTATTGCAATTCCATTTATAGCCTTGTTCTTTCCTTTATAAGTCTCATAAATTATTATTCTCCGTGATCCATCAATTCCTTTTAGAAATTGTCCATTAGGTGGGGTGTCTCTCCATTATTTCTTTAACATTTTTATCACATTATTATTATTTCATTTCAAGCAGCATCAACAATTCATTGTTTGTGATATTCTGTTTCTTTAATAGATTTTTTCCATGCTTATACTCCCATTCCTTCAGGCACCTGAGAAGTGTGTCATCTTCAGCTCTCGGGTGGGTGCCATGATGCATTGTAAGCAGTTTTCTGATTTTTCAAATCATGATTCAAATTTCTTGCTCAGTAAAGTCCACTAGTCTAAAATTGTACTGGGCTACAAGCATCACCACACTACCATTTGCAGATATTTTATTCCTAGAGTGCAGAGCGAACTGCAGAACAAAATTCACTCATTTGTAATACTCCCTGCAAATTCTCTTTCATTGTGTCATTCGAGATGTTTTCACATTCTTCAGTACCCAGATATTTGTAAATTTTACATGACTCAAGTTCTTAGTCACAGTATGTATATCAGCATCAATGCTCTCTGACATCACTTTCTCTCTTCAAATTGATGTAATGCTGTTAATTTCTTAATCAAATAATTTTGGATCTTATCAATCCTGGGGGGATTTCCAGTTTCCCATGTTCATTGGCAGCATCAACTTGGGATTGGAGTCACGATGTGTCTTTGTTGTAGGATTTGCTTTCTTTCCAGATTCCTACCCAAAATGTTTCGATGGCATCTTTTGCAGGAGGGACAGAATTGCCTTCAATTACGATAGAATATCTTCACATTGGTTTCAAAAAGCTGATTATGTATATAAAATTCTATTCTACATTTGTAACATCTAAAGCATTGAGCCCAAGCTTGGATTTTCTCTTTTAGCTTCTCAACTACCAAGAACCTCGATTTTGATTTTGGTATTTTTGTTCAACATGGTGTATTTTATGTTATACTTAGAGGTGTGGTTTGTTTAGAAGATGCCTTGGTGAACAGTGATATTTCATGCCGAGTGTTTACTATCAGCTTCATAATTCTTTTTGTCCATGGGGATACCAAGTTGTTGACTCTGGCTGTCAGCTGACGTGTTGTCAGTGGCCCCAAAATTATCTGGGATTCCAGAGATCCCGTTGCATACATGATGTGATTGATTTCAGTAATATCTAGATCTCACCTGGGATCTGTACTCACCTGGGCTCATTTAAGACAGAATTTGCTGTCTGTATCACTCTCTTAGCTTTTGCATTTTGATATATTCTCCTCAACGGTGCATGAGATTCAAATGGAAGGAAATGAACTTGTCCTATCTCACATTAAAGGAGATTTCGCCCCATGTCTATCTCATGAGATTTATAACCAGATGAATTTTCACCACTGATGGAACTTTCATGGTAGAGATGAACCGACAATGGACCATTGTTTTCAGAGATATTACGTGGTTCTAAATGTTTATCATGGGGATGGTTCCATTGAAGAACATACTCGGATTTCCCTGAATGTCAATAAGTTGTTCTGCTGTGAATTTTCTACTACGGAGAACGTATTGACGCTGACTGGCAAGCTTCTTTGAATCTAGAGTAGGTCTCATATCAGGGTTCTGCTCTCACTAAATCTTGCAAACTTCTATTTCTAAGCCCCCATTTTTCGCTTTAGTGCAGTTAAAGGACCTCATCACACTTTCAATTCATCCGGAGTCCATATCTGACAATGGGTTCGAGCTACTCCTGGCTCTGGATCCCAAGGATCCATAGGATGGATCCAGTCTTTTTTTATTTCCTTTTGCATTATAAATTTGAAGCCGAGTTGTGGAAGTTGCTTCTTCGCTGATACCATGTGTGATTGACAGGCAACTCTTGTTATTCAATCCTGTTTGACTGTCTCATTATATTTTGGGTACCAACCAAATTCTTTACAATATCAACAATAAATAATTGTAGGATCTCATTTTTTATAACATTCAGTCAGGATCAGCAACATACTACCTGTCAGTGTTCAGTTCTCCCGCAAAACCTAAACCGCACATGACTTCAGAGACTCCCTTTATACATAGCCCTAAATACCCAAAGCAACACTGTCTACAAAGGCGTTATTCTTAGAATTGCTCACTCGTTGTGCCAAATAACAACCTGATGAAAAGTTATTGCGCAACCTGACATCCTTGTCCCTTAAACAGGAAATATTTGTCAAATAATCAACCAAACTAACTAGAAATTGCAATATTAAACTTATATTCAGAGACCTGGGTTCAATAGACTGCTTGCCCTGTTGCAGCTGAAAAAAATATTATTCAGTAACGTGTTTGACAAATGGTTGCATACATTTACAAACACTGTAGCAAACAGTCACAAAAAACTGTCCTAACACCATTGATAGTTACCACGTCAAATATTGAGAATTTTACTTCTGGGTTCAGTGGAAGTAGTGTTGATCTTAGGTGTTGTGGCTGATATGATGACTGGTAGAATACAGGGTGGTGGGTTTTTTTTTTTTTTTTTTTTTTTTTTCCCCTTCTTTTCTTTTCTTTTTTCTCTTTTTTTCTTTTTTTTTTCTTCTTCTTTTTTTTCCGACAAATTTCTCTTCTAAAGCTATGTCCTTGTATTTTGACATTTTTTCCTCGATTTTGTTTGGAAATGATGTGAGTTAAGGATTTAAACATCAATGAGAAAGGTTCACTTTTCTATTGTCTGGTCTGTTGGATGGTAGAGTTTTATGTGTGATTACAGGGGTAGTGCAAAGAATCTTGATTTCTTCGTTCTTTGTGACATGATTGTTTTAATTTGTAATACCATACCATAATATGTCTTTTGGAAGACCTTGATGGTGACTGAACATAAAGGTGCATATGATAGTGGCAACGTAGTCATGCCTTTGAAGATACTCCTCTGAGCGGGGATATAGATAAGAGATTGCATTTTCTATAGTGTCTGTGCTGGCTAAGAATTCCTTTTGTGTCCTGGATGTATTTGAGTATAAATTTAGGGTTTGTTATTGTTTCTCATCCATTTAATTTATCAGTTAAAAATTGCCTGAATGTATAACATGGGTCTCTTATTTGACTCTGTTTCCAGAATGGTTTACTTGGAGTGTTCCAAAAACTGATAGCTTCAAAAGTAAATGACCATGAAGGTTTCTACTTGATACAGTGTCTTATTGAATACTTCCCTGTGTAAGTTTTTGTTGATTTTTTTTTTAGTACCTATAATGTACTTATAAATAATTCAGTGTGAACTTAAAAAAATGTCCTTTTTCAGTGAAGCACTGTCACCGTATATGAAGCAAGTGTTTTTGTTATTGTTTCAAAGACTTTCTTCCTCTAAAACTACAAAATTTGTTAAAGGACTTTTGGTTTTCTTCTGTCTATATGCTGTTAAAAATGGAGCATCCAATTTGATAGCAATAGTTGATAGTATTCAACCAGAGTAAGTATTGGTTTTATTGGTAGTGATTTACCATTAAGTTCCCACCATTTTTATTTATTCTTTGGTTCTTTTAGAATGTTTGGTATGGTACTGGAACGACTTTTTGTACCAGATGTACAGAAGGTATCGGGTAATGTTGAGAGGAAAATAGTTGCTGTTGGCATCACTAAGCTGCTTTGTGAATGCCCTGAATTGATGGATGGACCCTATTCTCAATTTTGGTATGTTCAGGTGCAAATTAGAGTATTTGATATTAATTCTTTTATTAATAATGAATGATTTATTAATTACTAATTTTGAATTGGTATTAATTATTTATTTAGACAAATAATTTATAAATCAATAAATTTAGGAACAGTTTATTTCCATTTATATAATTATTGATTAATAACTTATATAAAAGTAACAAAAAGTTCAAAAGTCATACTTGTATTACTTATATTACTTACTAAATATATGTGTATGCTTCTCTATTATAAATATGTGTATAGGTCTCCTCTCCTTCAAGCTCTTATTGGTGTTTTTGAATTACCGGAAGATGATTCATCATTTCCTGATGATCACTTTGTTGAAGTGGATGATACCCCTGGCTATCAAGCAGCTTATTCTCAACTTGCCTTTGCGCATAAAAAGGATCATGATCCTCTGCAAGGTAAAAATTAGTGTAGAAATTGACAAATATAAATTGCATTTGCCTAATTAAGTTTGTCAAAAGTTGGAAGTGAATATTTTTTATTTGTCAAGTCAACAGCCTGTGAATATAATTTGTTTGATACGAGACTGTCTAGAAAGTAATGCATACTTCCACCGTAATTACACATAAAAAGTTCAACTTTTTTGACACCAGTCAAGAAATATGCCGAATGTCCTCACCATACTCTTGCCAACAGCAATGCACCTAAAAATACTATTCACAACACTACATTCTGTTTGATCCATGGAAAATACCTGATTTTAAATTTGTGTATCATGCAGACAAATTGTCATAAAATTGTGGTTTCATGACAAAAGTGACTTTCCATGTCACAACAGGATTTTTAGACTCTGCCGAATGGCCTTATCTGGAAACTGTCCCAACTGTCCCATCATGGAAACCTCCTCTTTCTTGCCTTGTAATGTAAACCACACAAAATGATTTTTCCACGTCCTGAGGTAGGTATGCAGGCAGGGCTCTCAAGTATTCCATTCTTTCATCAGTCATCTTTCTTCTCTCCATGGTTCTTTCTCCTTCTTTAATTACATGCTATCTCTTTTCTTCTTTCCCTTCTTTATCACTGGCTCCCGGTATGCTGAACACAAGGGTATGTGTGTGCCGTGCATGTTGATCTGTGACTGAGGAAATGTGTGTCCTGGCCTGACCAGTTCGTTTCCCCAACTGCTCCCCTTGTGCTACTTTCTTCTTTGCATCTAGGGATACGTTATTTACGTATTTTAGGGAACATTCCTTGTAGGTTTCAATACACCTGCTTTGGCTACACTCTTCTAGACCAGCGTTCAGGAACTAACCCACTCCCGATCTATTGGCTTGAAAGTCTTTAAAGTGAACTCCTGTGAGTGGGGGAATTCATGGCAGAGCTCCCCCACTATATCCCTATGGCAACCCTGGCACTCAGATGGAATGTCCCCTTGTTGGGCTCCGTGGTGGGGGGAATGAATGGGAATGAATCTGATATCCTCTCAATGGATACAAAACCTTCTTCCCTCCCCTCCTCCTTGCCACACTGGCGAGAAGATCCAGAAAATCGTGGATCTAAAAGAAATAGCCAGCCTCCAAGAGCATGTGTTCACCCTCCCAACCTTAAATCTCTGCAAGAGTTGGGTGAATCATGAAGATTTCTCATCAGAAGCAGAAGAAGAACTGAATGCCTTCTTTCAACCTGAAGATATGATTGATATTTACAGGATCCAGCTTAGAGTGAATGGGGTACTTCAATGCTGATACTGACCTATCGTCCATCTGCCAGAGAGAATATCATGTAGCTACTTCAATCTCTGTGTTAGGTAGTGTGTACCAAATCCTCTCTGCTGCTTTAAATGCCAGAGATTCAGCCATACATGGCCTCATTGCATGAGTGCCACAGATTGCATACACTGTGGAAAAGAATCGTGTAACAATTCAAATTGCTCTGCAGGTCCAAGCCGCGTAAACTGTTCTGGGAATCACCTATTGAACTCGAAACATCTTAAAAGAAAGGGAGATCCAGAAGATCCAAGTCTCAGAGAAAGTTTTCTTTCATGAGGCACAATATCAATACCAGTCATATAACCCTGTAAATATGAGATAAAGTTTCGCTGGCACCATGGGTCAACAACATGACATAAATTTGCAAAACCCAGACACCAAAAGTTACCTCTGTGCTCAATGCTGCCTGTCAAGTGTCCTTTGAAGACTTCAGCGGAGATGCAGATACCAATTACTTTTTACCATCTAAAACAATGAAGGAAACGAAAACTGTAAGTGTTTCAACAAACACACAAAGGCATCAAGCTGAGAAAGTGAGGCTGAGAGGCCCTATTTCTAGATCCAGATTAACTGCATCAACAGACAGAAGTCTCCTTACTTATTGACTCTCTCTGGCAGTAGTCAAAATGACTGCAGGGAACTAGGAGCCCGACATAAACTCATGCATGCTCACTCTAAAACAAAGATGGAAAAAGGAGAAAAAGAAACCCGACATAAACCACCTAGAAGCAAAGAAACTTAACACCTAGAAATTATGACTAGTTCTCATGGAACCTCAATGGCTTTCGCACTCATCTAGATGAATTAAAACTGATAATTTCTTTGTATAGACCCATTGTTATCTGCCTGCAGGAAACACATTTCTTCCCCTCTCCATGGCTTTTGTTGCTTCAGGCAAGACATTGATGATGGCCTCTGGGCCCATGGCAGAGTCACCGGGCCCGGGCAGAGTCACCCATTTGTCACCGACTCCCTGATAACCACAGAAACAGACATTATCTTGCATTCATGTGAACTTCCTTTCTACATTGATAACTATTTGCAATGTCTTATGTCCTGCCTGGACAAGTCATGTCATGAGGAAATTGAAGATGTTTTCTTAGTTGTCCGCCCATTTTTTATTGTGGTGGGACTTAAATGTCCACAATCCCATCTGGGGTGGCACAAGGACCTGCCTGAGAGGCAATATGCTTGAAAACATTGATAACCAGAACATAACTCTTCTGAATATTATCGAAAGCACACATTTTTCTGTGGCTTCAAAACACTTTCTCGTCTGTTGATCTGGTTCTCTACAGTCCATTTTTCTCTACCATCTTTGAGTGGACTATCCTTGGCTACCTGCATGACGATGACCACTTCCCAATTCGGGTCAATTTGGATGTTCCCAACCTAAACGTTGCACATCCTCCTCACTGGCTAACTCACTGAGCCGAGTTGGAAAGCATTAGAAAAACATATACGATTATCTCAAAACTGCCTGAATGATAACGATGCTTTGGTTACCCATTTTACTGTTGCTGTTCTTCATGAGGTGTAAATTATCATCCCGAAGTCAGCAGGTCACCCACAGCATCCTCCTGTGCCATGGTGGAATGCCCAGTGTGCCACCGCTGTGCGTGATTGGAAGCAGACACTGGCAAAGCTCACTAAGTTCCCAACCATGGGTAATCTGGTAAATTATAAAACATTCCAAGCGAAAGCTAGATTGACCATATAGGAAAGTAAGATCACATCCTGGAGAGCTAATATTTCATCACACTCTTGCTGTACTCCCTCTAACATTCCCTAAAGTAGTGTGGCAAAAAGGTTTGACAGATCGATGGAAGACTTCCTTCGCAATCTCAGAGCTTCTGGTAAATGGAAATCTCACCTCGCCAGAAATGTGGTTTGAAAAATTGGCTTCTAACAATGCCTTCCTGAATACCAAAAAAATGCAGATTAGATTTCTTTAGTCGCGTGGTGGAAGATAACAATGCCGTGAAGTAAAGCCAAGTAAAGTAGACAGCCTCACAGACCCATCAAATGATACCAAGCTGTTTATCAAATGCTCTATTCTCAGTGCATTTCAAACAGTGACAGAATTCAGATTTTAAGCTCACGAGAATCAAGAATTCCATAAAGCCTTGGTCTTCCTCATCTCATGGCTCTAGACATTAGGAGATTATTCTGACACGCCTTTGGATCAGTCACTGCCATTTCTCTCATGGACATCTTCTCTGCGGTGACCCACCCCCTACTTGCAATAGTTGCATGACGGTTATTATCATGGAGTGTGTTCTCCTTCACTGTTCTAAGGTAAGAGGTAGCCGCCTAAGGCATCACCGTGCTAGTTCTCTAGCAGAGGCTCTTGGAAATGACGAATTTTCTCTCTTGTAGGTTTTTTTGGGTCTTATGAGAGACTGACATTTACAGCATTATCTGAGAGAAGAGAATTAAGTAAATTATTTGGCTTTTAGTTGGAGATTTTAAAGTGTTTATCTGGCTCTTTCCTGCCAACCCCTTTTTATTAATAATTGAACCATTTTTATTTTCAGCTTTACTCACATATTACGTCGCATTAAAAAAAAGTTTTAAGTCAGGGCACTGCTGCTACAGTGCGTACTACTCTTAAAATAATTTGTCATGGGTGCCAATGACTTAATCTGAGGAAGTGCCCTTAACTTAATGATCATTATCAATCAAAAATCAAAACCGTTTCATTGATTCTAAATTTTTTGAAGTCCCTAAGTTTTTGAATGAAACCATAGAAGCCTCTCACCTGGCCAAAAGTATTGTAATAAATTTGAAATAGAATTTATAATTTTTAGAGTATATTCCCTGTATGGTAATGTACAAATGGAACTAGTGTCTGCAAAGTCATAAAATTTTGGTTCTCTTCACAGAAGCTGGATTCAATTAATTGATGTCACTATTTAGTTCTTTCTTTACTTTGCAGGTGTTCCTGATGCAAGATTACATTTAGCTCATAGTTTATCAAAGTTATCTGTTGCTTATCCTGGAAGAATGGCACCATTACTTTGTAGCCTAGGTGAACCCCATCAATCTCATTTGAAGAACTATCTGGCTGGTGCTAGTGTCCAGCTTGCATAAAACTGTGTATTTACAATTTATACAAATCAAATTGGTTGTAAAATTCTGTATACATTATACAAACACTGCATTACAATCGCTTTCTTAATGATTTTTTCATGGAAAGAAGCGACACAATATGGAGCAAGGAAAATCAGCAAATAAAGTTACAATGCATTCTTTCCTAGTTTCATATTTTTGTTTCTGGTATGAATGAATCGTTTTTATAGATGGTAAATGAGAATGTGAGAATAAAGTTGATTTTTAATTTTTATTGTTTTATTGAGGTAAAAGAAGCACACTTCTGGCACTTCTTGTAAGAAAAAGCATGGTTTTGAAATGGCCATGTTCATTTGGCAGTATTAATCATTTCATGTGGAATAGAATATACTGCGATTTTACTAACTAAGCTCCTCATGGCAGACACCTTCACAATGGCATTGTGTCACTGTATTTCGCGTCTTTCTCGGTCATGCCGCTAGAAGTCGTCTTTTCCCGACCTTATCCAGCACTGCTATATACGGTCGCGATAATGCGACATCTAGCGGCATAACTGAATAAGTATTAAATTTTTATGACTAAAATAGGTTCAAATATACCATTAAATTGTTTTAGATTCAAGGAAATAACACCACATTTAAGAGCTTAAATTTAAAACTTTCATGTTTGCCGCAATGTCTACATTGCATTTGAGAATTTAAATTTGTTAGTACATTTTTCTCTTATGATTTATAGGTAGTACCTTCTAGGAAGGGTTTAGTGTTCACATGCTTAATTTGTGACAGCGTGAAATTTATATAATCGAGCTGGAAAACGGGATCGTATTATCGAAAGTGGATTCCTGGAAAACGCCGGAAAACTTTTATTACAACCGTTCACTAACGTTTCGGACATTTTTGTTGTAGGAAAATAAATATATTTCTAGAGAAAGATTCTATTCGAAAAATATGGGACGTCCAAAGCAGAAAACTAGTTAGTGAGTGTGATATGTCAAAGGAGAAAACAGCCGAAACGGAAGGAATAATGGAAGCCATTACACTATCAGCATCCGGGCAACTTTATGCAGTTGATTTGTACGGACCATTGCCAACCTCAAAATCCAGGAATAAATATTTACTAGTTATGGATGTTTCTGTTTCTAAGGCCGTCCAAATTTATACAATATACGCAAAGCAAACGCGAGGAGTTGTATCATACAAACATTTTTTTTTTTTTCGGAAATTCGGTAAACCCCATCTTTAGACTCGAGGCCCATTCACAATGCAAACAAAAATAAGCATGGCGTTAGATAAAATTTTGGACTACGTCCACAAGCGGGCTCATTCACAATGCGTTCCCATAAGCATAACACGTAAGACGTTTGCTTAAATGCTCGTAAGCTTCAAACTTCTGTGCTTATGCTTAAGTACGACATAAGAAATGAACTCACAGTTCGGTGACTCAAAATCGAGAATCGAAATAGTGAAGTTGATAGATGAACTAACGCCATATGGGCCATGGACACAATCGATACCTCGAAATTCATTCTCACATCCAACCAATAGTAAACTAGAATGCCTCACATCCAATAGAAACGTATTTTTCTTAAGTTTGTGTTACATATTGTAAATACTTCGGTCTTCACTTATGTTAATACCAGTTAATACTTACGTCTATGTGTTATGCTATGTTCACGTTTGCATTGTGAAGGGGAATTGTGTTAGGCACGCAATTTACCAGCGGTAAGTGGAAAGGAAATGAGAAACGAAAATGTACAAACTTGTTTCACAACAATAATAATCCCCATGCTAATTCGAGCGAGAGAATAATGAAGGAAATGTTTTGAATAGTCAGGATATATGTGCCGGATTCACACAATCAGTGATATGAAGTACTACTCATATTGAATTACGTGATAAATAGCGTTTCTCAGAGTAATACAAAATGAACGCCTGCACAAATTCATTTTCAAGGGGAAGAGCCATTTAGAAAAATCAAGATATCATCGAAAGTTAGTGGCATAATGGAAATTAATAATAATCATCAAATTATGTATGACAATCTACAGGAAGCGACCAAAAAGAGAAAAGGCGCAAATTAATAAATATCAATAAAAATAGAGGGATTCGTTATTTCGTGATAGAGAATTAGTAAGAAGAGTTTATCAAGATTTATTAGTTTCTCTCTCTCTCTCTCTCTCTCTCTCTCTCTCTCTATATATATATATATATATATATATATATATATATATATATATATATATATATATATATATATATATCATCAGAAAGGTTTAAGTATTTCACAGATAGATTGCCCAACGTGATGTAAATAAGTATCGGTATACGATATATACCTTATCGTATAGGTTAAGGAAATAAGCATTTTTTCTTCAGTCTTACTGCGTTCTGCCTACTCCAGGCAAGGTACGTAAGCTGCGGTCGGATGTCCTCACAGTCTCTCTCTGGTCCGGGGCACCTGCTTCAATTGTCTCAGTAGCGGGAGGTGCGCATCAGCGACTGAGGCCTTACTTTAGCGCTGCCGCTTACACAGTAGAGAGAGACTTATGTAATGCTGCCGAAAAAACGGCGAATTTTCGGCAGAAATTCTCTTAATATGGGGTCCTGGTAACAAAAAAGTGAATAAATCCATTTGCTAAACTGAAAAAATCTTCTATCTCGTGATGTAGCAAGAATCCATGTATTGAGTCTTTCATACCAAAAAATCGATTGACGGGCAAACAGTCTGTGAAGAACGCTAGTGGCTCAAACATTCAGTCGATTTTCTCCAAAGTTCATATTCCACAATCGTTCTGACTGATGTCAAGGCCCCTTAAATTTAAAGCCGATATTTTAATTTTGGGGAGTTCTTAAGATGAAGCATCTGGGACATTTTCAAAAAAATGACTACAATTTTGTTTTATTTATCTTTGTTGTTGGATAGTGTGAAGGACGGTTAAGAGAATGGTACAGCTCTAATGTTCCTTAAAAACCCTGATTTTTCGAAAATTATAAAAGTGCAAATTTTTTTCGGCAACAACTAAAATATTAAAGATGGAAATTTTTCCTGTAATGAAATATGTTCCTTAAAGATAGATTTTGGAATAAGGTCATGTACATTTTTTTAATATTTAAGTTTTACAAAAAATGATGACAGATGTAATTCGGAAAGAAATTGTGGTATAAATAGTATTGCGTAAGCATTACTAAGGGTGAGAAAGTATGTGCTGCTGGAGCACCACTAGTTTACTTTCTCGCAACCCCTTACGCAGTAGGACAGTTATGTAATGGCGTGCGAAAATACGGCGAAGTTTTAACAGAAAAACTCTTATTACAGTGCGAACTGGAACTTATTACCGGTTACCAAAAAGAGGATAAATCCAATTGGTAAAATAAAAAAAAATTAAAAAAAACACTTCAAAATGCGGTTTAGCCTGAATACGGTTTGTGGGTCCTTGATATCGAAAAATCGAATAACGACAAAACGTCTGTCCGTCCAACACCACCTAAGACATACTCGTAGTATCTAGGTGGTGTTGGTCCGTCCGTCTGTGAACAACGCTAGTGGCTAAACCGTTCAGCTGATTTTCTCCAAAATTGATATTTCCCAATCAATTTGGCTGATGTCGCAGCCCCTTGAATTTGAAGCCGATATTTTAATTTTAGTATTTTTTATACATGTAATTTCGTATTATGTAAATGTGTCTTACAATTAGTGTATTACATAAGTAATATGTGTTTTTCATTACATATTTATGTACATATTTCTCGGGTCTCTAATCATCATAGGAGAGCATAATGACATCAATTTGGGTGGTCTTTTTATACCTCAGCAACAGCATGTTAAACTACGTGTCGCCCACAACACGAACATTAGTCTCAACTCTGCACGTCTAGTACAACAAACCAAAACTGTACAAAGAAATTAGACCCGCAAACAACCAATAGAAACTATATCTGGGGAAATGCCCCTGAAAGCACTCGCACATTTATTATCCAAAAAAGAATACTGCGAACAATGACCAGCACTCATAAGCTGGAGTCTTGCAAACCCTTGTTTAATAAACTAAGGATTCTTCCTCTACCATGCATGTACATATTTGAAATAGTGGTCTTCACAAAGAAAATTCTCATGGAAAACAAAGACACTTTTACTTTAAATTCTGATGTACATAACTACAACACCCGTCAAAAGGATAACCTACACGTTCCCCACTCTGAAACTACATTTTATCAAAAAAGTACCCTAATAGAGGGCATTACACTTTACAACAAACTAGGCAATGATATCAAAGACATAAACACAATTCATACATTTAAAAGTAAATTGAGAGCTTTCCTGCTTAACAACATGTTCTACAGTGTAAAGGAATTTTCAAATTACAACATTTCCCTTAAAAAATATAAATAAATAAGAATTTCTTATTCCATTAGACTTTCTGTTTCATATGAACTGTTTCAAGCTGAAAATGATCCTGATCCTGTGAAATAGAGGGAGAATAGAAGAAGAAAAAAACTGGTCAAAACTTGCCTCCTCACCATTTCAAGTTATAAATATAGAATGTACTACTATTGTAAAATTTGATGTAGTTGCAAACATAATTGATATGTATTATTAATGTAATTATTATTATTGTTAATGTAATTATTATTGCTAATGTAATTATTATTGTTAATGCAATTATTATTATTAATGTTAATTATTAGCAGATAATTTATCTACTGTGTAATATCTTAATCTAACTGTAACAAGTATTGTATTTCTAGGCCAATGACCCCATCTCGATCAGGTTTTTGTTCAGTTTCCCTGGTCCTTTGAGCAAATGCTGAGATGGTCCCTTGTTTGCTCCTGAACAGTAATATAACTTCGCTCTCTCCACCCAAGGCATCATATTGACTCGTCATACACGATTGTAATTGTATATGTGACTCAATAAATATTATTATTATTATTATTATACATGGGAGGCAGATATGTAAAATTATTTGCGCTTAACTTTCTCTCAGAAAAACACTTCACCCGCCATGGTCTTCACCCGAACCTTATTGGAAAACATACGTGGTAGCGAGCTTGTAAAACACATCCTTTCACAACTTTGGCAGTGTCCTCCAGCCACACCTGGTTCTCTTCTTTCATGACCCTTTTGACCCTATTACCTTATCCCTTGAACCTAATCATTGTACTACCTCTCCTCTCCCATTATCCATTCCTCTACATCTGTCACCTCCACCTTCCTCATCTCCTGTCCCTTCTGGGACACGATACTTCCTTTGGTCACGCACTTGAAGTAAAAATGAGATAAATAAATATAGCAAATAGATAAATAAAAAATCGTATCATAAAGCGAGGGAATCAAATAAGGGTGCTGCGTACGTAAGTTCACGTATTTACCAACTCTTACAGGAGAATTGCACTAAAAAACAACGATTTCAAAATATTCTCAAAACTAATCACGGGGAGACAAGAGAGCAACAATGCGGTTTCAGGAAACAGAAACACCCTCCAGGTGATCGGTAATTTATTAGACGAAATAGAAGCCCTGAAACAGCCGAAAAGACAATACTACACAGTCTTTACCGATTACACAAATGAATTTTACCCTCCGAACAGAAAAAGGGCATTGGAAAAGTTCACACACATGACAGGAGAAACGCACAACATCGCAAGGATACTAAATATGTTCTGGCTTACAACAAAGTAAACATAAATGACGTGGTCTGTTTCTCTAAAGACATCTTTCAAACAAGCGGAGTAATGCAGGGGAACCCAACAAGCCCCATTCTGTTCAACATACTAACTGCAGACATAACAGGGATAACAGAACAATCAGAAAACATCACAACAATGTGTATGCTCATGATATGGTGCTAGGTTCAATCGGCCTGACAAGTCTCCAACAAGCCATAGACAATTTAGAAACTTGGACGAAAGAAAACTTCCTTCACATCAATAAAAGCAAGATAATGAAGATAACCTTCCGAAAAGGAGGAAAAATAGCAGCAAGTGCGAAAAGATAATTCAAGAACAAATATGTCGAAATAATTCAGTATTACAGATATTTAGGAATAACACTTCAGACAGGCAGCCATTCAAAATTCATATCAGAGAAAAAGCAGCAACGGCTATTAGAGACATGTACTCAATAAAAAGTATCTAGAATCATCAAACGAAATATTTTGCCTTCATTAGCCCAATCATAACATACGCAATACAATTAATATGAGAAAACTATCAATAGCTGCTCTAAGGTCCATAAAGTGAACCGAGGCAAGATACCTGAAGAGAGTCCTTTGTCTTCCAAAGAACACAAAATCAAGATTAGTATATAAACTGACCAGATAACCATTCTACATTGAGGGCTTAAGATACCAATTATTACTACCTTCTACCAGGCAAAGTACACAAGTGAAAAATGAAGGGAAGAGAAAGATGGCCAGAATTTTACTCAACAGATGCCATGATGGAAAAAAAATGGACGGAAACAAACCAGAAATTAAGACCCATGATCACAAGACTGGCGACTCATGGGTATCACCATGAAATCTGCGCAACCTCATCACCATGAAGTGAAAGAAGACTGCGTGTGCTCCCTGTGTGGTGAACATTGTGAAGGATATCACATCCAAAGATGCAAGAAATGAACTAAAACAGTGACAATATAGCAAAGAACTTAAGTAACATTTTCATGCTCTTTCGTGCGCACTCCATTATACATATTGTTGTCTACTGAATAAAAGGCAATTATTTAATTGTAATGGTTTCCTGACCTTAATATTTTAGTGTCTGTTTTTATTAAAGTCAAGAAACCAAGGGTACAATGAAATAAATAAGATAACAAATGTAAATTTATTCCTTAAAATAGGTAATTATGTTATGTTAGGCCTATGTGTTCATTCTGTGAAGGGTGTTTGTTGGGCACTGATTATTTTGAAATGTTGGGCGGGAGCAAAGGAGCTTTTCGATGAGTCGATAGTTTTCAATGACGTTCAGAAGTTACGTAATAATATTGAATCTTTGGTATTGATTTAATAAAATAACGTTCAAATTTTTACATTATTAGGAAGTAAATATTTTTTTTGGAGAAAATACAGCATAACACGCGATCTTCTTTTCGCTTCTTTGCTTGATTGTAGATTGCTCTGAAATTTGTTCTGGGTTCGAGAGTGCAGTGATCAGTCCTCTGTTCACCATCTTGGATTGAGGGCTGGAAATGGTAAGTAGTGCAAGAATATTCTCATCGAATTTGTGAAATATATTTAGAAATGAATTTGGTAGGCATTGTGCTAGCGTGGTGACTGACTACACCCTTTTCTAAAACATATATATGTTAATATTGTTCATTGTCTTCATTGGATTGTATCAGTCTGGTTGGGACTTACCTTTACCTTCCTCTTATCGTGACTGCGTATTTAGTTCTGTCCCGGTACTTTATGTTAAATGTAGTCCAAAAGTACACATTTTCCTCGTAAGGCATTCGTTTTACTTCACAAGAATTATTGTTTGTAATACTATCGTTTTATCGATATTGCCAATTCTGAATAAACGTAAATTTCACGTATAACCTTAAATATATTTCAAAAAGTAAGTGAAGGCTTTTGGCACGTGAAATATTAGTGAACGTGGCAGTGCCTTTTTTAAAATTGCAATACTATTGATAATTGACTCTTTAGTGATTGTGAAATTGTGAAGATAATTTATGTAAGAATACCAACATTTTTCAGGTGGTACCAAACATGGCTAGCAGACTACTCATGTCATCTCTGCGACATCTACAGAAAATACCAAAGGCTGGAATGAGTAGTGGCCATTCAAAGATTGGAGGCAGGGAAGTGGTTGGATATGGTTTCAATGGCCAGCCTAACTATGTTGATAGAATAGATTTTCCTCTTCCTGCCATTAGATTCAAAGAGAACACTCCTGATATTCAGGTTTGTGAATAATTATATTTTTCTTGACCATTAGTAATAATTTTAGAATTATATGGTGCTTTCTGTTTATTCTCAAAATTCCTGAAGTAGATTGAAAGTAGTAGCAAATAGGTTGGTATTTTCTGAATATCTCAGCCTTAATTGAGCATTCTGTGCAAAGGGATTGTCTACAAAAAATAGTGTTGAAAGTACCGTGCTTGTAGAATGTTGTGCTTTAATTCTGACAAGTTTACTTCTGTAATTATGCATTAGTTTGTCAGAGAGAGAGAGAGCAGGCAGGCTCTATTCAGATGCTGCAGGCTGCAGCTTTACTCGTATTATTAGCAACTGTGTAGCAACTATGTACAAACAGCAGATTGCTCCTGTGGCAGGCCAAAACTAATTGCAGTGAACTACAGAAGTGTGGAATTTTTTTTTGTGGGTTTGTGTAGTGAAATTGCCCACATTGTCTTCTATCCAATGGCAGGCATTGCAGTGCCTCACTATTCTTGTTTTGAACTTGTACTAGTTATCTCATTAGTCTGGACTATCTTTCCAGTTTTGCCTCACTTGGTGGTACTGGGCCATCTTCTCTTTCAGCTGCCATCCAGTGACACCTAAGACGTATTTTCATGTTTCCTCCATTTTTTGGAACCTTTATAATATAATTGAAAGAATATTATATTTAAGAATATTACATGGAAGCGTGAAAACTAGGCGAATTTTCATTGAGGAGTTTGGAATCTTTTTTTTTTAAATGAAATGTCATGCGAGTGTTTGAGCATTTCTGAATATGTGCAATTTGAAGATCATTTTCTCCCAAAACAGGACAAGTGAAGGGGTTCACAATTTCAGAGGTGGGGAGTAAAGTGAAGATGGGCATGGGCAATGCCTTTTGAGAATGCACACACTGGCAGGGAATGTTAGAAAGGAAATTTTCATTATTATGATCACATAGAAGTGGTCATATTTCAACGATTTATTACTAGTTTCAACAATTATTTGGCTGATTTGTAGTTATCCATTAAACAATGTTGGGGTCATATAATTGAAGTTTGAAATTTGCTGGTTGCCAAGTCTGAAGGTTGCTGGGTGGTTCTTGGGTTTTATCTTCTAGGTTATGAAGTTTTCTGACTTTAACAGTGCAGACAGAAAACATTTTGAGTTATCTATGAGACTTAGAGAGATCTATGAGATTTTATTTCATTCCAGAAAACTACTCTTTCAGTAATTACTTGAGATTGACAAAATTTGTTGGTTACAATTTTGGTTCTGTATCTCATATTATAAAATTGTCAACTTTGAAACACTTTTTTTGACGATTGCTGGCCTTGACCTCAATTTTTAGTACAAAAAATAAATACAATGTTTTATATGAAGTTTTAAGAAATCTGGGGTATTACATCTGTGATCCTGGTAAATAAGCCGATAAGTCATGAAAACTTAATTTTCAGGAGAGCAAAAAATAACTTCCAACTGAAGTAACTCGGGGATTAATGCTATTCAAACGAAACTATTTGTATGTACATTGTTTGAATATCGTTCATTTCTGATTTACAGCATCAGTTGAAAGAAGTTGTTTTTTTTTCCTCCTGTAAAATGTTTTCATGACTTATTAGTACGAGTGGATTTTAATGATAAGTTGTTTTTTCTTTTCACTTTAGAACAATTCTGTTCAGTATAAAAATTCATTTTATGTTAAGACAAAATGAAATGACTAATTTTTATGCTTTTTTGCATTTTTCGTTGATTTGGCTAAGTCATTTTTTACCTTTTCACTTAATTTTTAATGCATTTTTCACATATTTTATTTATTTTAATATCATTGTAATGGTACTTGCTTCAAACAATATTTACGAGGTGCAACAAATGTTCACCACAGAATTTCTGAGTAGCCTATTTAATTTCTTCGCTCGTATATTGTAATGTCAGACATTGAGATTACTATATAATCTTATGATCCTGCGACTCCTATTGGTGCTATTGTCAGTTCAGCTGCTTTTGCAATAAAGGCAGAGATTTTCTTTTAAAGAACAGTCCAAACCAAAAGTTTGCAAGCTGAGTTCACTTGAATATAAGGAAGAAGCCTCGATTACATCAGAAACATCGAAGAGCTAAAATTCTTCATTTGAAGAGGGTTTGATAAATTTTTTACATTTTTCTTTGTTTTTAGGGCATATTTAATGCATTTTATTGATCATTTTTGACAATGTTTTAGGCCATCAAAATCCGCCCTCTAATTATCATCTTATTCACTGGGATCTAAGGTATAGGAAGGTTTCACTGTCTGTATTTGTCTACTACAAATAACTAAAGAAAAAAAGATTGATTGTTGGGTTTGAAACAATCCCCTTGGACATGAAAATTTAATTGGCTTGGTGTAATGGAGTATTATAATTTTTTAATCTTTTGTCATTGGGGATGGATATTAAGAACTATTAAAAATCTATTAAAAGCTAACGTTTTTGGTAATTAGTGTTCCTTTTTTAATATGTCTACCTTCTTTCCTACTTATTTACTCTATTTTGACAACACAATTCACTATTTGCCTATTTGTAACTTCAACCGTCACTGAGAGGCCTGTATAAGACTCCCTCAGCTAGTGACTTTCATTTTTATATTCCAGAATTCAGTATTTGAAATATATTTCAAACTCTTCTCTGATTAACTATCTGCTTCTAAGGTATTTTTTGCCTTTTGTCATCATACATGTACACAGGAAGTTCATAAACATCTTTTATAATATTTAAAAATATTAAACAATAAGGCAATAATTACTGTAGTTAGCCACAATTTTTACAAATTTTGAAATTGTACAAAATTCCTAGGTTTCAGATTTTTTCTTCAACATTTTTTGCTTGGATAGAGGGAAGTTTGCTTTGGAATGAGTTTGATGTTTAGTAAAACCTCTGCAATTTCAAAATATTACTTATGTTCAATTGTTCTTGGACCCCTTTCTACAAATACATTATTTAACCCTCTGCATACTAAGCTCTAAATGAAATTCTGAATACAAAGTGGGGTACATGTGTACCCCACTTGAATATTATAGAAGATTTTGAGCAGTTAATATATATTGAGAGACAAATTAATAGAATTGTGTAACTTTATTCTTATTTTTTTCTTTTATTTCACCAATACACTTCATCAAAATACTTTAAAGTTTATTCGTGTTTTGCATATTTTTATTCTTTTTGTATCTGAATGTTCATTACACATAAATGTATTATATATAACTGTATATTCATTACATATAAATGTATAACACTTACTGTATCTTGTTTCACACTTTCTCTCTGTTTCTAACAATTAACAAAACACAAAAATTGGTGATGCAGAATACCAAGCAGGTTACAAATGTACTCCAATGCTTGTGTTTTATGTAGTAAACATAAAACACCTTCAAACTATTACTTTCTTAAAGACATAATTGTCAACAGAAGTATTTTGAACAATGGAACAAAATTTCAAAATCTTAAATAAGCAAAACGTACACAAGTAAGAGTAAGATTGGGGTACATGTGTACCCTGCTTGGTACAGGAAGGGTTAAGAGAGAATGAACGTTGTTTTAAATGTATGAATTTGAAAAAAGTAATCTGATTAAATCATCGATTTAAAGAAGTTCATAGAAATCACCACAATACTAGTTAGAAGTAGTTTCAGAGCTCTTTAACTTTAAGAGTTTGGCTCTAGATATTCCAAAGCTACTTTGAGTTCATTCAGAAGAAAAATGTTTCATCAGAGGGTAAAGAACAAATGGCTTTGTAGTAAAGCAACGTTTATTATCCTGCTTATCAAGGTTTACCCAAAATGTAATAGTCAATTTGGCTAGTTCTGTAGAATTATATTGATGACTGGGAAATAATGTAAATAAGTGTGGAAAATCATGATAAGTTGGGGAAACTTGTTAAAATAACTTCAAACTATTACTTTCTTAAAGACATAATTGTCAACAGAAGTATTTTGAACAATGGAACAAAATTTCAAAATCTTAAATAAGCAAAACGTACACAAGTAAGAGTAAGATTGGGGTACATGTGTACCCTGCTTGGTACAGGAAGGGTTAAGAGAGAATGAACGTTGTTTTAAATGTATGAATTTGAAAAAAGTAATCTGATTAAATCATCGATTTAAAGAAGTTCATAGAAATCACCACAATACTAGTTAGAAGTAGTTTCAGAGCTCTTTAACTTTAAGAGTTTGGCTCTAGATATTCCAAAGCTACTTTGAGTTCATTCAGAAGAAAAATGTTTCATCAGAGGGTAAAGAACAAATGGCTTTGTAGTAAAGCAACGTTTATTATCCTGCTTATCAAGGTTTACCCAAAATGTAATAGTCAATTTGGCTAGTTCTGTAGAATTATATTGATGACTGGGAAATAATGTAAATAAGTGTGGAAAATCATGATAAGTTGGGGAAACTTGTTTTTGAAATTTTGTCACCACCAAATACTTTGATTTTTTAAGTGAATTTTGAATATGTACAAAGGTACAAAATATTGATAGCTATCTGCATTTTATGAGGTATGTTGCGTGATTTATTGGGTGTTTTGTGTCCAAATGTAGATTCAAAAATATATTTGAAAGTTTATAATTTCTCTCTTGAATTTTTGTTCAAATTAGTTTCTACACTAGTAACATACTTAATGCTGAAATAAGATGTTTGATCAATGCAATTCATTGTAATAAAATTAGGGTACTAAAAACTAAAAGAGAACACTATTTTCTGATAGATTCCTTTTTAGAAACTATTGTCCATTGTTCCGATTTTGATAAGGGATTAAAACTACCTGTTTTCTTAAATTAACTGAACAAGTATCATACAATTGATGTTTTCTGAAAATTGAGTGTTTTGAAAAGTTTACAAATCTTACATTTGACTTGCCCTTGTCCTTTTAGGTCAGTATTTGATAACGGTAAATGTAAAACTGCAAAATATTTTATGTGCAGTGGTATACTCTTACATTAAAGACAAAACAAGTATTATTTAAACAATTGTTTTATTGGCATCAATGTACTAAAGACACAATGTGGTTGTGTCATCGGGTGATTTGTAATAGACATTTTAACAATTAATTTTTTCTTTCATCATAAAAATTTAAATATGAAATAACAATACAAGCAAAGTAAGATTTAAAATTAGAATTACATTTTTTAATTCAACATAAAAGAAAAATCTATGATTACCACAAAATCATAAATGGTATACAACTACAAAGAATTATATCTCAAAACATGACTTAAGTTGATTGATGGCAATAAAACAATGTTAAAATATTCCTTGATTTGGTAGTTTTTAATGAGGACATCACTGCATGTATAAATATACAATATATAAACTGTCACTTTTGTTTGTTTGTTTTTTTCTTAATAAAATAAACAGTAAAATATTGGTTAAAAATTGAGCTTGAATGAGCAACTACAGCAATCTTTAAGGAAGTTATGGATATAATTTTGTTTGAATTTGCATTTTGAAATAATAATGTTGACATATTGGAACTAATAATAGATTGCCTTAATTAAGTATTCCTTTTTATTCTTTGCCTGTGATAGTTTTATGGTGCTAAAAGATTTTCATTTTGAGAATTTACCTTTAATTAAAGACAATTATAAATTTTGTGTTAGGTACTTTGAAAAATTTTGAAAATTTGCAATATAATTTTCTTTCTGACACTGCCTAAAATATGAAGATTTTCATTATTATTTTGGGTTAATAATGTAATAGGAATGTAAGACAGTTAAAATGGCTTTTGGTAATTCAAGCTGTAGTACTGTATATACATGACAGTTCATTCATTTGTATTGTTATAATACTTGGGAGCTTTTCAATGATTTCAATGATATTCAACTATTGAATCAGGTAAACTGTATTTTATGTAAGTTTTAATTCCCAAACAGGAAAAACGTTGATAGAAAAATTTCTTTCAGGCTTTACGAGAAAAAGAGAAGGGAGATTGGAGAAAGTTAAGTTTAGAAGAGAAGAAGGCATTATATCGAGCAAGTTTCTGTCAGACATTTGCTGAAATGAAAGCACCTACAGGAGAATGGAAGTCAGTTGTTGGATTATCACTCATATTTATTTCCTTGTCTGTGTGGGTGTACATGGGCATGAAGCTTTTTGGTATGTTCAGAAAATTTCTGTAATACTTATTCTGTACGTCACTGAACTTAATTTTGTCAATTTTTATTTTGCAGTTTACAGACCTCTTCCTGATTCATTCACTGATGAAGCTAAAGAAGCTCAACTTAGACGTATGATAGACTTGAGGGTCAATCCAATTGATGGATTGACATCTAAATGGGACTACGAACAGGGCAAATGGAAGTAAATCCTGAAGAAGAAACTAGTTTCATTTATGTAGCTTGGAAATAAAGAGACATGTTCCACACATTACAAATGTATAGTAACTTATCAAAATCAATGAAATAATGAAACTTCATCCCACTTTGTGTGTGTGTGTTAAAAAAGGTGTCTGAATGATGCACTGCAATGATCATTAGATTGTATTTAATTTTGACTTCAACCTTGTGTAAAAATTGAAGTTGTATTCCTGACTACAACTCTGTATTGACACTGCGAATGTTAGTCAGCAATAAAGAATATTTCATTGTTTTGTGTATGTTTTGATTTCAATTTCCCTATCCTGGATTCATTAGAACTAGCAATTACTGAATTGAATTTTGAAATTCGCGCTTGGAAAAGGGAAGGGGTTTCTGTGCTTAGCCAATGAGCGGTGGCTTGAACTCCATTGGTTGTTAGAATACTGTTCAAACATGGCGAATTACAGCTTTATACAGTATTATTACTATTTATAAGGTTGCGTGAAATCGGGTTATAGGTATGAATTCAAAATCATATTATTTGGAAATAGAACCATTAAGGACTAAGGTGGTCTTAAAGATGTAATTTTCTGCAATGAATTACTATTGTGTGGGCGAATGTCAATTTGTGAGTTGGTACACCCATTCTCTCCGGTTGAATTTGTTGTACTGTAGAACTTAGTTCTTTGTAAGTAATTAAAGTGCCCACTGGGTTTGTGAAGAAAGGTCGCTACCATTGCTTGACCTTTTAGGAGGAGTGTCAATTAAAGTGTAATTATCGTACGTTTAATCGGCTTAATTCTTGGAAATGGCCCCCGTGGATGAGAATGGTAATAATTTTTTGCATTACCATAACATAACCTCAAACGAAGTTATCGCTGGCAGTATTGAAAATAATTTTACATGAATGGAGATGTAGCTGCGGGGACAACTAGCAACCTTCCATTACCACGATAGTTCGTATCGTGAAAACTTTTGATATATTTCGAACAATCATGAAAATAAAGAAAGAAGCCCTGTCGAGTTCAGGGAATTTTAATGATAATGAAGGTGCTTATGAAAAGAACCCCAGTGATATTACAGAGCATGATTCGCCCAATACAGTTTTACTCAATGAAAGTGTACAAACCAGCCATCTACCTGTTTCGGTGTCTGGAACGAAGGAGAAGATCGTTCCAGAAATCGCTGTCAAATCTCAGGATGCAGTATGTAGCACAAGTGAACCATGGCACCAGGCAGGAATTCTGCGCCAAGTAAGAAAATGAAAAAGAGTTAACGGATAAAATAAATTGTTCAAGTTTTACTTACTGTATGTAAATTGCGTTTTGCAGGCTCTTTTATCCATCAATTCGTCGGGACAGGTGGAAAAATCAGAACCAAATGTTAATGTAGAAACAG
Organism: Gryllus longicercus; assembly: GCA_038098605.1. Classification (NCBI taxonomy): domain Eukaryota; kingdom Metazoa; phylum Arthropoda; class Insecta; order Orthoptera; family Gryllidae; genus Gryllus; species Gryllus longicercus. The sequence goes on from JAZDUA010000550.1 coordinate 169,544, forward strand.
TGTTGCCTAAAATGAGAGACCATCTACTTCCAAATGTGGATGACATAAAGTTAACAAAAACTGTATCTTCTTTACCGGTACCTGTTTCGAGTAGTTCACTTTCTTCTGCATCATTTTCCACATCAAATGATTTTTCTGCACCAATAACATCCATACCAGCAGTGACTTCTCCTTTCCCTTCGCTTACTTTTGCAGCACTTTCTGGAAATTCATTAAATTCTAATTGTACAGTACCTGTACAAGATTCAACCTTGTCAATAATGACTCCACTTCAGCCATGCAATGTGCATCAAAGAAGACTACCCAGCCCATCAAATGATATTCTTTCTAATTCATCATCTGATGCTGTTCCCAATCCTGATGCTGATTCATCTGTATCTGTAGCAAGTGTTGACAGTATATCATCTCTAGTTTCTGCAGTGCCAAGTTACACTGCTCCACCAAGTCTGTGTCAAGCATTAGCATCCTTATCTTCTAAAGATGAGGCAGTTACAGTGGTATATTCTTCTATTCCAAAGGTGGAAACATCAAGTTTTATTCATGGTATTGAGAAAACTGTTCCCCTACCATCAATGTCAGAAGTGAAATCTAGTTTAACAACACATATTGGTGTTTCTCCTCTATCTGAGAGTAAATCATCAGAAAATCATCTCCACACTAAGGTTTCTGACACATTATCAATCACTCCTAATACTGAATCTCATAGTGAAGGAATGGCTTATAACAGCTTGCCCTCAACTGATGTTAATAACACTCTTAGCTCAATCAAGGTGGATGAACAACAAAATGCATCAGAGTTCGGAGGTGACACTAATATATCTTTATCATCTGGAGCAGTTAAATTTGGAGGTGATAATTCGGACATTGCCTCTAGCATTGTTATTCCAGTGTCATCAGACGTTATATTAACAAAGATTGATGGTCAAAATTCAACGTCTCATCAGGATATTAGTCACATTATTACAATTCCTTTACCAGCATGTACTATATACAACAGTTCATTGAGTATACCAATGCCATTACCTTTATGTAATGGTACAGCCCCAGGTGCCTCTGTCCAGATGACACCTGCAGTTGTTTCAAGTTTACCTTATTCTATTACAGGAATTTCTAATCAGTGTTGGCCAAGTTCTGCAGTTGCTTTGAATGTTACTAGTACATCAAATTCACAACTATCTACATCTGTTACAACAAGTCTTCCTGTTTCTATAATGTCAGTAGCTCCTGCAGCTTCACTGCCAAATAATAATATGATCCATTTTGCTTCTAATTCCATTTCATTGCCAACAACATCCCAAGTCGCTAGTACTTCCATAAATGCTGCGCCACAAGATCCTGTTTGTTATACTGTTCAATCACCTGCTGAAATTCTTTCCCAATTATCAAAAGCCGGGGTACTGCCTGCAATGAGTAGTAGTCAAGTATCTTCAGTCTTGTCTGCTCTGGGATCTGATTCCCATGTAGATATGGATCCAGACTCTACAAATCACAATGAAATATTAAATAATCAGGTAAGCTGTTTATTCGTATATAATGTTTTTTAGTTGCTTGTGCATGCATTAATTTTTCTATCATACTTACAAAATCTTATTATCTGTGAATTATCTGCAGTAATCAATAAATTGATGCATGTGTCTTTAAGTATAAAGTAACTTGAGTTCAGTTTTATGGTTTTACCATTTGTCTTTAACGATAAACAATATTCTTGCATTTTAGAAAAAATTCTAGTGCTTTTTCATATATGACATGTTGTTTTTATGGCTGTGTGGCAATAATTTATCAATAAAGTGAATCAGAGCCGGCATAACCAAGATGGATTAATATGATACATTGTCATTGTGCGAGAATATTGAACTAGGGACTGAAACCAGCAGTAACATGAATAAACATTAGAAAATTTTGCTAAAACTTAGGAATATTATTTGTTGTTACTTGAATTGTCAAATCTGTAATTCCTTTCTTTTTTTTTTTGTACAATGACATTTTTCATGAAGACATACTAAGACCTGTTAAGTTGCAGGTATTACCAGGTGACAAAGTGTCCACTCTGACCCAAACAGACTCATTGGAAATGAATATGATGCAGCATGATGATAAAATAATTCAGCTTTTGAGTAGTCAACAATTGTTGGAACATCAGGTAAATGGGTCCCAGCTATTGATGCCCAATTCTAATCAGCCACCAAATCTCAGTACTGATACTTCTCTCAGTGGTGGCGAACTAGTTACAGCTGATATTACAGAACCCAAACAAATTCCATCACCGTTCCCAAGAATTGTTGCTATGGTTTTAAATGCTCCGAGCGTATGCAATGAAAAGCTCTGTGTACCTGATAGTAATGTTGAAGACACTTTCAAAAATGGTGAAATTAGAACCAGTCACAGTGCAGAGTCTCGAACAGAACATACTACTGACCACTCGGGTGATAGTTTGCAAGATTTCTTAGTGCTTCCTGGTAATTCAAAACAACGCAAACGTCCTAAGAGAACTAGTGCTCTTCGAGAAATGTTGTTGGGTTTCAATGATACCTCTACTGATAAAGAGTCCTTGGGCAAAAAGCCAAGAGGAAGACCTAAGAAAGTGAAAAGTCAGAATGATTCTTGTATAAACATAAGTAATAATAATCACAGTAATGCTAAATCTTCAGGAAATGAGGACTTGTTTTGTAATGGTGATGTTAGTTCTTCATTCTCAAAAGAGATTGGATGTTACAAATGTAAACATTGCCCCTTTTTAAGTGTTGAGGAAACAAGCATGGTGTCTCACGTAAAATTAAAACATTGCACAGAAGTGCCGGAAGTGAGCATTGTAAGGCAAGAGTTGAAATGTCCTGGCTGCCCTAACGTGTTTTTCACCACTAATTCACTGGAAGTACATCTTAAACAAGATCACCAAGTGAGCACACCAGAATTAAAAGCCATTACTAGTTCTGCAATTAAGGTGGCTACTGAAGGCAAAATTAATTTGCCTACAGTGAAGAAAAAGAAAAAGAAACCCTGCAGTAACAATGATGTTAAACATTCACAAACTACAAATGTGAAAAACTTAGTCAGCACAAGTGGTGGTCCTCAAGTCTTGGTTGAACCGAACAGTAACATCACTGTGTTGGATGTCTCTGAGACCTTAATTATGAGCACAAATTGTAAAAGTGATTGTGAGTTAATTGCAAATGAGAAAAAACTACATATTAAAAACCTTGAAAATGATGAGGGTATGGATAACCACAGTTACAACATTAGAAATATTTCTGCCCAAAGCACCAACAATGGAGATTGCCTGAGTAATAAGTCTCAAGACCAGAATGAGCAATTTCCTAATAAAAGGAACTTGGTTTCATTTGATGGAAATATGACAAACTCTGTAAGTGAAGTGAAATTATGCTTAATAATATGAATAATGTTTGACAATATTAATGTGTGATTCTTCATTAGGGAATGGTTAAGAATGCTTTAGAGAAAGTAGCTGTTGATGGAAAGGCATCTGTTGTAGAACCAAAAAGAAAACGTGGGCGACCTAAAGGTTCCAGAAGTTCTACCCTAATAACTGGTATGAAGACATCTTCAGACAAAGATGGTAGTCGATCTCCAAAAAAGAATAATGTTGGTCACAGGTATCTGATAATGTTTTTCCAAACTCTGGCATTCTTTTGTTCTTTTTATATTAATTCCTAATTCCCTCTTTTCTTCTGTGTTTTATTAGTTTGATTTATACACAAAATAATGTAATTTAAATGATTACAAAGTTCTAAATTTGTAAGCTATCTGTCTTTAAGATGAACCCTCAGAGATTCTTTTCAATTCTGTTAAAAAGATGGTAAAGTGGGTGAAATAAAGCTGAAGGGAGGACACACTTGCATTCATTTGCACATTAGCTCTTGCTCACACATACAAGTGCACACAAGCCTCTACACACAAAATGCACTTATATATGCCCATACACTTTCTCAAAACTGTTAGAGCACACATTGCAAAATGTTTAGATTTATTGGAGATTGTATGAATATTTGATAATCTGTTTCTTGGAACTAATGATGTTTTGATATCCTTTATAATAGAGAAACACTTGAAAGCTAAGAGGGTTAGTGTGATATCAGCTGGCATTAAATAAAAAAACAAACAAAAAACACACACACTTCGTTTATATTTTTATACATAATTGTTCATGAAGATTTCAAGGAAAGGCATGGTGTCTGTGAAATGATTTTGTAACTTAAGGGCTCCTTTACTGTGTGTGAATATTTAGCATTACCAAAAAGGGTTGTATTTATATCTGTGCTGAGATAAAACTGAAGTGTTGATTTCTTAAGAATTTTGAGGACCAAGATTTATGATGTGTGAATCACATCACACAATCTTTTTATTTTTTCACTACAAGGAAGGATGTTTTTCAGAATAGTTTTTAATTTTAATATTTCAGATGCAATGTTGACAACTGTGCTGTGACTATGAGATCACCAGAAAACATAGAATACCATCGTGCATGTCATCAAGGTGCAGAATTCCGTTGTCCGGAGTGCAGTCATACACATTGTCATTGGAATGGTATGAGTACACATCTGTGGCGTGCCCATATGGTTGATATGGAGTTATATACTTGTGATCAGTGTAATTATAAGACAGTGAGGTGAGTGGTGTAGTTTAAGGTGAAGGTTCAATAAATAGTTGAATATCATCTGAAATAACACCCAAATATAAATAAGTGTATATTACTGTGTTTCATATGTTTACTATCTAATGTGATGTACCAGCTAGATACATCAACAATATTTTAATTTGTTTAAATTTTTTATTTTAAAAAACATACGGTAGGCTAAGTAGCTCAATTCATAAATGAAAATTGTTCATATTAGAAGCTCCAATACAAGCATGAATAACAAATAAAAAGTAAGAGACAAAATAGTATTGACAATTTTAAGATTAAGAAGCATAATCCAAATTAAAATAAATCTAGCAATATTTGTATAAACAATATTTAATAGTTTTAGAAAATGAGTATAGATTACAATACAAGTCACCACATGTTATATTATCATTTGCAATTGTAGCAAGTCTGGGAATCGCAGAGTCATACATAAATTAAGATCTACAAACATTTTTCATGAAGTAACTTCACATTTCTAATATTACATGGATTTGATTAATATGTAAATATTTGATCCCAAAAGTAATATTGTGGCTAGTAAACAATTGAAGGAGAGACGAAAATAAAACTTTTCTAGTTAAATTGATCTGAGAAAAAGTGTTCAATAATAAATATGACAGACTGAAATTAGTTTATATATAAACATTAGTTTATATATTGTATTGTGGCAACTAGAACGTAAAAATAATATAATGTGAAAGGCAGTTGAAAGGGTGAAGTTGAAAGATTTATGGGATAAAATCCAGTTCAAAAAGATTGAAGGGAAAATACAAACAAATTTTGGATGGAATAATATTAAATATATTTTGTTGACAGTAGAAATGAGTGACATATAACATTATGAAGAAAATGAACAATAAAGAAAAAAATTCTACAGAAGTGGACATTGGAAGTTATAGGAGATTGTCCTAGTCTTCATTTTAGCCAGCGGTAAATTATAGAGAGGAGAATGATTTTAGACAGCGATGAGAATGGTAGTGGGAGGCTATGTGAATAGATCGCTGAACAGCAATTGCGAATTTGGTTTCCAAAATATTGATTTGAATTGAAAGTTTATGAAATGAATGCATGGGTCAGAAAGTGCAGGGGGAGATCCGGAACAATGGAGAAATGAAAATTCCAGAGTGACAATGGAACAAGGAATTGGTGAAACTTAAGCTGCATTTGCTGCAGTAAAGGGAAATGAAGAATATTTTTCGTCAATGTTTTTTATGCAATGTTTTGTTGATTTAAATAGTCACTATGAGATAAGGTAATGAAAATGAACAATGTTTGCATAAAATAAAATAAACCATTGTTGCACAGACTATTTCAGTCATAACATTAGAAATTTGAAACTTTGTTTTTTCTTTTTTAATTTTATTATTTAGGTATGAGACGATGGGTGTCACCTAAGTAAGCCATGATTCTATCCCTATAAATATCGAAGGGAGCATCCTGTATGGGATGGCTTTGCGAACCTCCACCCAAAAAATAAATTTCTGGAGCTAGTGGATTAATTACAAAAAAAGAAAAGTAATAGTAGAAGAGTTGGAAATTAATTTCGATAACACCCAGTATAAGCAACATTGTTATTTTACCGAATACTTAAAGTAAAGTAATAGTCGTAGAATTAATTGAAATGTTACAGGGACTCCCAAGCGAGAAGCAAAGAAATATATAAATTATTATTAATAATCCATACGAAAGCAGTTTCATTGGATTATTTGATGCATGGGGCCTAGATATGAAGTATGAAGAAAAATTAGGAAATTAATCCACTGAAAACTGTCTCACTAAAAGTATGCAATGTAGGATTGGGATTTTACTACTTTTTAAATTTACAGCTAAAACTTGAGTTCTTTGTCTAATTAGCTGGAGAATGCCTAATAGTTAAAAATTAATAATGAGAACTATATTCTTTAAACACACATTGTAAACAAACTAAAATTGTAGGGTGAACAAATTTATAAATAGCATGTATAAGTATAATGCAGAATGGTTGCAGTCTTATTGGACAATAGTCTCTTATGGTCTTAATGAAATCTCTCTAATTGATTCTATTGCTGTCTTTTAAATACGCAGCTATGCAAAACTTATAAATCTTCATAAATGGATACATGGGTCCGAACGACCATTTCTTTGTGATTCGTGTGGAAAAGGCTTTAAAAATAGGAAACAGTTGCGTAACCACAAGGTGAGATATTCACTGGGCCAGTATATAATAATTTTTTAATATTTTCATTAAGTAAATGATTGTAATTCAACCATGTAATGTGCTTTTTTTTAGACAATTCATCAGCCAAAGCAGACAAAGGTCGGTGAATGTGAGATTTGCGGCCGTACTTTTACAAATACTCGAATGCTTCGAATGCATCTTGATAATGTTCATAATAAGCTGAGGCCTCACCTTTGCAACTACTGTGGATATTCTGCATCTTCAGTTAGCAGTCTTAAAATGCACATGCGAAAACATACAGGTAAAATAATGGACAATTTATGTAGTTTACTTTTCCTAAAATTTTAATATTTCTTCAGGACAAGTGATCATGTTTTCTTTTTTCAACTTAACATCATTCTGAAACTCTTGAAGTTTTCTCCTACAGTTTCATGTACATTATTCATTTAACATTCAAAGCAATTTCTATAAGTTTTTCTTAATAATGTGTCATGTTTATATCAAAAATGTTGTGTATTACTTTATTCCCAAATTTCCTGCTTTATAACTTTTGTGCAATATGTCTGTTGAATGAATATTTGGGATAAGTGTTTGCTGTTGGGAAGCAGACTGTAATTTAGAATTTTCATTTCTTCATCATTATTGAAAATAAATGAGTCAGTCAAATGTTATAATAAGTAGCAGTATAATAATTTCAGTTTTATGAAATTACTTGCAAAATACCTAGTGTTGCCTTTGCTTTCTTCATATCCAATCCTTGTTAAAGAGGGAAAAGATAATTGGACTGTGTTTACTGTTACTGTACCACTGTGTTTAAGATAATTATTTTTAATGTAAATAGTTCAAATTGTAATGAAATTCTATAATTTTCTTTAATTTTATTTTACAATGCATTGCTATTAGATTTTGATCTGCTATCCTTTCGTCAGGGTCTCAAAGTGTTATCTTAAAAAATATATTTAAATGTCCATACTTTTAGTAAAATGTATTTATACAAAAACATTTTTTCAAGGAAATTTTCAGCATGGTAAAATAGGTTTTAGCATTAGCAAAAATCCTATTCTTACTGTTTATTTAAAAAGTGATTTCAAGTTCAGTAGTTTGTTGTTACAGGCAGATACAAATAGACTAAACGTAATGAAAAGTAGCTGAACCCTTGCAATTTCATTGCACAAAAGGAAGAACTAGAATAGTTTCAACAGAAAAGTAAAACATATATACAGTACAAGGAAAATCAAAACTTCCCCAAAATATTGTATCATGATGTTCAATACTTATTCTCTGACACCAATAAAGTAAGGGAGGAGTACTAATTCCTGAACAATACAATCACTATTCTCAATTCCTATTCTAGAGATAAGTTTATGGAAATGCAATTTAACTGCTTTATTTACCAAGATCTGGACATGTTCATTGTTGAGGACTATAACAAGAAACCCCTCTTTATGAAAACATAATTTATATGATTGTATTATTTACACATTCAATTCTAATCTTTGGATTTTTTGTAAAAGATTACATATTTCAAATGATTGCTGGGCAGTGCTTTTAGACTTCACTAATCTTACCTTCTAACCAGTGGTTTTGAAACTGCATGTACTTTCTTGCAATATTGTTAATGGCTATGTAATATTATAATAAAATGCATTTGCATTATGCCCTGAGGAAGGTCGCAGAATGGCGACCGAAACGTCGTCACCTTCGCCATGGACGCGGTGTCACCCGGACAGCCTAGTAAATACTGACTCCGTCCGCAGAAGCCTACGCTCTCATATTTCCCCAAACTTTTTCTAGCTTAACATTATTATTTTTGTAATTTGTTGAAATAAAATTATTTGTACACTTTCTTAAGATAACTTTCACATATTTATTTTTTAGGAGTGGGGGGAGCTACGTTTCAACATTGACCCAGTTTCCAAAATTGCCTAGTTCCGGCATTGTTGACTATTAAACATTCTGTTCATGCCTCTCAATTAACATAGAAAAATTCTTTGGCCGTTCATCTGGCGAACAGATTCTTGAATAAAATATGGCAGTTAAGAACCATTTATTATCATTTTTAAAAGGCGATGTTTCGAGAGACTAAATTTTCCCCATCATTAGGCATATCATAAATATTATACCAAATTTAAACAATGAAATAAATTTAAAAAAAATTTGGGCTGTTTTCAAATGTTGTATGGGTTGCAAGAATTGTGATGTTTTATGTAGTTAATTTGAGAATTGAAATGTTTCATGATATGAACTATTGATAATTATAATAAATAAGTTATTAACTTTTTATTGTTTATTGAACAGACCATTATAACTTTTTGTAAAGTTACCATTTGTGCTACTCATAATTAATTTAATTAATTACAGAAAATAAAAATGACCTAAATTAGCCAACTAAGACATAAACTAATTTTATGTTACAGTATTTAGTAAGTTGGAGATTTTCTGTAATTCAATATAGTATTAATAACACAGTGTATTATTGCATTTATTAGACTTAATATGGTAAATTCCATGGATACTTTCTTTCAGGAGAAAAACCATTTAGGTGCACTTTATGTGATTATTGTACTGCTGATCACAATTCATTACGACGTCACAAGATGAGACATACTGGTGATAAACCATACAAATGTCCTCACTGTCCTTATGCATGTATACAATCGAGTACATACAAAGCTCATCTTAAAACTAAGCATCCTGGTGAGTTTTTTTCATCTTCTTTTCTTTCTTTTTTTCTTTCTTGTAAAATGTTAGGATGATGTGTGTTGCCCGTTTTAAGTTAAATGCAAGTAATTAATAAACATTCAACTTTCTAGGAATGGATGATGGACTTATGTTCAGCTGCAATTTGTGCTCTTTCCGTTCTGTGAAAGAAGAAAATTATTTAGCTCATTTAGCTGAACATAAAACTGATGTCAACTCTTCTGCAAAAAAAACATACAGTGCAAATCAGGTATGTGTTGTTTCTTTTACTTTCTCTACAGAGAACTATACCGAGAAAGTTACATAATGCTGGGAGTAAATGAAGTGGTGTTTGACAGAAAAACTTCTTTCACGGATCTCTAATACCAAGAATGATATTTTATTTCTCCTTTATGTAATAAATTACTTTCTCAAATATGTAGTGTAAATCTTTGATACTAAAAATTAGTTTTTAGAAGTCTGAATGCCCATTTGCCTATGAATATCACTAAGTACGTAAAGGTTCAGAGGATTTTCTTCACCATTAATATTCTGTGAAAGATCTGGCAGATGCCATGATCCCTTGAGTTTGAAACAATTATTTTCACTTTTGAGATACTTGACATAAAATTCTAATGACATTTTCTAAATAAAAGTGGCTTTAATTTTTTTTGTAAGTATTTTGCTCGAAGTGAAGAACATAAGCTTGTAAAAATCGTGCAGGTCTGATTATCACTTCAACTTCTGAATTTTCAAAAATTGCAAAAGTTAAAATTTTTTTAATCCCCTGCAGCAATTTTATTTTTAATAATAGAAATTTCTTAACGATATGTTCTTCAAAATTATATTTTTACTATCTTACACATTTTAAAAAATTCGAACTTTTGCATATTTTCAGTGAATTGCAATTTAAAAAAATGTGTAAACCAGATTTTTTTAAAACATTTTCCAATCATTTGGCTCATTTTGAATAACTTTTGCTTCAAAAATATGGCATAGGTCTTGCTCTTATCGTAAATTCTGGAATTTTGGAAATTGTGCAATGGCAATTTTTTACTTTCTCGACTATTGCTTATACAGTGTAGAGAAAGTATCAGAATGCTGTGGGGGAAAGGGTGAAAAATTGTTTTGACAGAGAAACTATCGCCAGACCCTGATAAATCTTATACCTAAATGTAGTAAATTACTTCCTTTAACATGTGTTTGTTTGAATCTGTAACACGTATAGTTTGAATCATGTTTTGATTCATTGATCAATGATAGTGCCTAAACCGTTGAGACTATTTTCTCCAAAATTTGTATTGCCTGATCGATGTAAACTAACGTGAAACCCTGCAAGTTTGACACTGATGTTTTGGTTTTGGGGGTACTGGAAATCCACATTTTCAAAGTTTTCTCAATAATGGCTTCAAATTTTTCGATTACCCTTTACCCTTGAACAACGCGAAGAACTCTTACAGAAATGGTGGGAGCCTCATTTTTCCTCAGAGTTCTCCTCAAAGTTCAAAAACCTTTCAGCATCTTCTTACAACTACAATAATGAAGACAATTTTTTTCCCTTTATGAAAGCTGTTCATCAAAAACAATCTTTAAATAAAGTTGTTTATTTATTTATTATTATCACACAATTTGTCCACAGTTTACTACAAAATTAAGTGCTGGAGTAATAATAATTCACAGATACTAACCAACATCCCACAAATATAGAATGTAACAAAATAATATATCTCAAAATTTACAATATAATAATTAAAATAAAATACTGGTACAATGACTCAATAACCATCCAAATATAAAGAATCCATTGTTCATACTTTCTGTAATATCTATATTGAAATTAAAATCAGGTTCAATTTCATTCGCCACTTTAGAGGTCATTTTGCAGTATTTTTTTATTTATTTATTTATTTATTTATTTATTTATTAATAAATTGAATTCAGTCCAATACAGAAATGTAAGGGAAAAATATATATAACCAAGTTTACATATTCATATGAAATTATATAATGCTATAATTCATATGATTAAATTATAGCTGAATCGAAAAGATATATCACAACATCAATATAAACGAAAGATTAATTTTTGGAGTAGCAAAATCACAATTTTAGAAAAGATTATTATATGTATGAAAATACTGTGTATTTTAAAATCTTAGTGAACTCATTAAGACTCAGGTCTACAATGTCGGTTTTATAATGGTTAATAAGTTTTTAATATATAAAGAATACAATATAATACTTGACTATACACATATGATACATAATAACACACACCTGAATAGAAGATAAACATTCAAACAAAAATTAGTATACAGATTTAACTAAAGACTAGCATTTTTCTCTTTGCTTCTCTGACAAATTTTACGGAAATTGGTTCCCTTGTATTGAAATGGTTATCGTTTACTAATTTACATATACAAGTTAGCGGATTGTTAAGAAGTATAAAACTCAATTGTTCCAATAAAAGTTGATAGTCAATTTTCTTATTAATTAATTTGTACAGAATTGTAATTTGTTACATCATTATATTCCCTCAAAGAGGAGTGTGAAGGGATATTTAAGGAAAGCGATGTTGCCCTGTACTCATGATCAATAAATGGATCTGGTAAATTAAGGCAAGTTGCTGCAATTTAAAAAAAAACTTCTGTGATTTGAAGCTAGGCAGTATGGTAGAGGATTTCCATTCCACGGGGAATGTTCCTTCAGCTAATGACGTATTGAAAAAAATGTTTAAGATTTGAGAAAAAATTAAATGAGATTTCTTTAGAAAAATAGCAAGTATTCCAACTGGACCTTCACTGCTGTAAATGTCAAGTTATTTATTCTTGGAAAAATGTCTAAAATTGAGATGTCGACTGTAGTTATGTTAAATGGAGTTTGATCATATAAATGAACGGTCAAATTGTCATTGGGAGGCCTATAAAAGATAGATAAGTATTCAGCAAAGGCCATAACAATCGATTTGATATCCTCGTGTGATTCAGCATTCAGATACATTATATTCAGCCAGCTTTTTGTATTCTTTTTTCTGTTGATGTACTTGCAGAATTTTCGAGGGTTTAGTGATACAAAGTTTTGTAGATTATTGTTACAATTTAGAAAGTCTCTTTTGGCTAGGATCCTAATTTGATGACACAAATTAGAAAAGTGGGTTGTGAAATGTATATGTCAAATGAATCATACATTGTTTCTTTAACTTTGCTGCTGTGGCAACAATGGGCAGTAGCGACAGCCACTGTTGCTGAGTTGGATTATGACCTTTTAATTTTTTAAAGCAAAAATTTGTCGTTCATTGTTTAATTTTCATTGAAATATTAGACAGAATATTTTTAAATATGACTGTTGTTAGTTCAATAGTTTGTAGTATTTATTTAGTCCTTTGTTGTACTTAAACAGTCTCTTTGCTACGTTTTTTGACATATCACGTTTAGCAGGAAATGCATCATGAAAGTGTGGTTTTATACATAACAAAAGGTTTGGTCCATGAATTACAAGAACATTATCATGGCTATTTGTCCCTTGCTAAATGCATTGAAATCTCTTGCAATATAGAGGTAGCAACTGTTACTTTATCATGAAGGCCAATAATCTCGAAGACCGATAATCACTCAAAGTGTCAGAAACCATTATTTACACCCAGGCACCTCATTCATGTCTATTTATCTTGTCCACGTTTGTTGCATCACATTTCTCTATATGATATATTAAACATTAACTTTTACTAAAAATATTTAGTTTCAGAACAAAACAAATACCAAATTTAACATGGAGGAACAACCTGATTCAGTTATTCGACTTGTAGAGTGCCATCTTCAAAATGGCAATAGTGAGTGTTACTCAATGGTGAAACTTGGGGGTATGGATTCAACTTCAGATATGCAGGTAAATGTCTGTAAATTATTATTCCTTTCATAACATTTTTGTTTCCTTTTCTTTAAAATTTTTGGTTGGTATTAGATTTTTTACCCTTAGCAGAGTTGTGTGTCATAGTGAGTATTCCTTTACTAGAATTCACTCATAATATCAATATTTTCTATTAAACCATGTATTTCGTCGTGTATTGTGAGCATACACTGCTTTGTGTCAGTTTCACCATTTGTCTTTAAATGAACGACTATTTTGTGAATATTTGATTTAAATTCCCACGTTTTGTGCAGACCTACTAGTATACTGAATAATTTAGCATTTTAATTTTTTTAAAAGATATTTTCCGTAGTTTGTGTTGTGTCCTGATTGTGGAAAAATGAAATAAACTGTAAGAAGAGATCTTGGCTGTCCGGGTGACGCCGCGTTGAATGCTGGGATACCAACGTTTTGATCATCTTCTCGTGGTGTTCTTTAGGGCTGGTCTGCGCCTGGTGAGGGCTTGTCGAGCTAATTGTTTTAGCGTTGCCGGAGCTTCGTTAGTTTGAAAGGCTTCATAGGCTTCGTTAAACGAAAGCCGTCTCAAGCATTGAGTGAAGGATTCGATATCAAGTACCTTCCTCAGTACTTCCAACCGTTTCCGAAAGCTGGGCGGACGGGCGTTACGGAGGGCGTGCTATGAGCCGTAGAACGTCTTCTGTACTAGCTCAAGTGTATCCTTGTACTTCTGTGCTGTTGTCACGTTGCCGTACCCCGTTGTCGCGGCGTATGTGGCCACAGACCGGCTACACGTTTTATAGAATGCCAAGCGAAGTTCCAAGCGGAGTTTTTTCATTTTCCCCTCTCCAGCTGAAGAGGCGGGAATTTATTTAAGTTGGGGATACATATTTTCCTGCAGCCGATAAGGCTTTTGCAGATTGCTAGGGCGGTATCTTAAATAAACTAACTTAAAACTAATTACATTTCCGCTTTGGGATTAAAAAAAAACTACCCTGGAGAGGCGGGAATTTATTTGACTTTCGGAATACATTATTTTCAACTGCAGCCGATTTGGCTTGTGCAATTAGGAATGACTTTTTTTTACTTACATACTAACTAAAGCTATCTTATTACAATATACATACCCCCTTCGGGGTTTGTTAGTTTTTAGACCTTTTTAATTATTTAATTTGGAGTTCTTTGAATTGTTCTATTTTCTTCTTTTATTTTGTTGTCACTCGCATTCACACTTACATTACAATTATATTTACAAACGAATTCATTCATACAAACACGCAACACTTCACAACACTATATACACTTTTATGCACGCCACGGCGCCGACTTCACTCAAGCGTCCGTGGCGCCGCGACGTCTTTGGTCTCCAGCGACGCTGGCCCAGCGGAGCGCGCATCCGCGCCGCCCGCGCGGTGAACCCCTCCCACGCACTTGCTGCTCCCCCGCGTCGCAGAGCTCAGAGAGCTTGTGCTGGGGCAGTGTGCGGAAGGTGAAGGCGACGTGCTGTGGGCCCTTTCGTCTGTGGAAGGCCCTGTGCACGCCGCTGTTGCCGGTCTCGTGCTGTATGCGCGGAGCGGACGGCCTCAGCGCCTTGCGAGCGCCGTCTCCGCCCTCTTTTGTAGCTCCGCCGGGAAATGGTTGCGAACGGCTAAGATTCGGAAGACGTCAGCGTTTTTTGGAGGTCGGTCGGGTCTGATAAGAGGCAAATGCGGGCGCGCCGCTCTGTTCTCTGCTACACGGATGGGGTGCAGAGTGGAGGGAGAAGCGGCCGCGAATACCTTACATGCGTACGCCCACAAGGGACGCACGCAAGCTGTGAATAAGCGGCGCTTTAGAGGACTTGCGAGGTCGGGAGAACGGAGAAGAGGTTTCAAAAGGAGGGTGCGAGTTGTACTTTTGGCAGCGAGATACCGAGCGTGCGCATGCCAGCGAAGGCCGCTGTCAAGTAGCACGCCCAAATATCTCGCTTCGCTCCGCCAAGGTTGATGCGTGCCAGCCAAGGTCACCGTTTCATTGAGGTGCTTTGGGAATTGGTCAGCGCTCAGGTTTATATATTTGGGGTGATCAGAGTATGATTGGCTGAAACAGCTGGCCAATCAGATGGCCGCCCGTCAATCGTGGGAAGGGGACAAGTGGGGTAGCGCGTTGTGTGATCGGATGGCATGAAACGACCCGAAGTCAAGCGGACCGGAATCGGACGGCATAGGCCGGTCCGGGGTCGGAAGGCTGGGTGGGAACGCATGGAGCGGTGCGGTCCGGAGGGCGACCGCGTGCGAGCCGCGTACCAGCCCTGAGGAAGACCACGAGATGGTCGAAAACGTCGGCAACCCAGCCTTCAACGGGCTGTCACCCGGGCAGCCAAGATCTCGACTCTGACTGCGGAACCCTACGTCTTCTCTTAAAACTGTAAGAAGTTAAGGATTTGCCATATTTTTTGCTAGTTTGTGGGTTTTAATTTAAGGATTTTACTTCAGAGTTCTGACGCCAGCAAGTGTTTAGAAGTTTGTGTAGAGATGCTTCATTTCACTAGATTCTGAGAAAATGATACATATAATATAACCTGTAGTCTCATAACTTGTTATACTCTGGTTAATCCAATGATATATGGGCGTTTTTAAAACAATAATTTTGTGAAAGACAAAATTTATAATATTTTTTCTCAAAAAAGTCTCCAATTTTTTTTTCTTTACAATTTTTCCATAGATTGAGCAAAGGATGCATAAATTTTGTACGTCTCATTTTCATTGAACTCTCTGAATTTCCGAAAATTGCAAAAGTTAGAAATAATTCAGGAAAATACATGCTGTACAGGTTTCTTTTAGACACCTAGGTATAAATTCAGAAAATATGTAAATAATTTCAGAGATTTACAGGGAAGTTTGCTTTGAAACTTTCATTTCATTAGATCCATGTAAGTGATAATCTCAAGCTCTTTGTTCTAAAAATTCAAGTAGAAAATTTTTTTAAAACACAAATTATGTGAAAATTCTTGATGAGGTGATTAAAAGAATGCGTGGTTTCATCCAAACCCATACAATTATAAATGATTTTCGGTTTGGTTTTCAGGAAAGTAAAGGTACTGAGGATGCAATCAGATATGTTATGGACCAAATCTACTGAGCAAATGATAAAAATGAACCTTGCTTTTCTACCTTTCTGAATTTTGCCAAGGCATATTATACAGTCATTAAAAAAAATCTATTAAAAAATGTACACACTAGGATTCCAAGGAACAGCATACAAATTCTCTGACAAAACATGTAGTCAAAATAGACAATATCAACTGAGATGAATTAATGCTGGAATATGGAGTCCCACAAGGAAAGATTTGAGGTCCAATACTATTTTTACTTTGTATTAATAATCACCTTGCAACCTTGACAGAGGGTAAGCAGGTGTCATTTTGCTTGCGTAATGTAACAAGGTTGTATGTCTTTAATATCATTGCCTAGTTTATTGTAAAGTGTAATGCCTTCTATTAGGGTACTTTTTTGATAAAGTGTAGTTTTAGAGTGGGGAACATGTAGGTTTTCCTTTTGGTGGGTGTTGCAGTTGTGTACATCAAAATTTAAAGTAAAAGTGTCTTTGTTTTCCATGAGAATTTTCTTTGTGAAAACCACTATTTCAAATATATACATGCATGGTAGAGGAAGAATCCTTAGTTTATTAAACAAGCGTTTGCAAGACTCCAGCTTATGAGTGCTGGTCATTGTTTGCAATATTCTTTTTTGGATAATAAGCGTGCGAGTGCTTTCAGGGGCATTTCTCCAGAATATTATTCCATATTTTAGGTGTGAGTGCACATTTATACTTTGTTCGAAATGTCTCAGTGTTGGAGCTTGACCTGAGGTTGTATAGGGCATAGCAAGATTTGCTGAACTTCTTGTTAAGATTTGAGAAGTGAGCATTCCATTTTAGGTTTTCTTGAATTGTTAGTCCGAGGAAGGTAGTTTCATGAGATATCATTACAGGGTTATTGTTTATGAGCAAATTCTGGGAGAGTTATTCTTTAGATCGGGATTCATGAAATTTAGAGAGACTGTCTTCCTGGTGTTTATGATGAGTTTGTTGTCTCGAAACCATTTTACTAATACTTGGAAAGTTTTGTGAGTGTCTTTTTGTAATGATTGTTGTGTTTTTGCTTTGATGATTATGTTTGTGTCATCTGCAAACAAAATAATTTTGTTGTTCCTTAAAGCCAAAGGCATGTTTTTTATGTATATAAGGATATTGGCCCAAGGATGGATCCTTGCGGGACTCCACAATTTATTATTTGAGTAGTATGAGGAGATTTTGTTTTTTTTAGTGTGCTGGAAGGCAACTATTTGACTACGGTTTGATAAATAAGATTTGATCCATTGGCCTGCAATGCCTCGAATCCCTAGCATTTCTAGTTTTCTTAAAAGTATGTGATGGTCAATGATGTCAAAGGATTTCGACAAATCTAAGAAAAGGCCAATGGGCCATTTTATTTGCCCATTATGCCACACTATTTGCATTGAGAAACTGTTTGAGTCTATCATTGAAAAGCCTTTCCAGAATTTTTGAAAATCCTGATAACAGTGAGATAGGTCTGTAGTTCATTGGATCATAACTATTGCCCTTTTTAAACAATGGTTTAATTTTCGCTGTTTTGAATATATCTGGGAATATGCTTCATTTTAGAGAGTAATTGCAGATGTGAGACAGTTGTTGCACTGTACATGGAGCACTGTGTTTAATAAGAAAATATGGAATGTTGTCCATGCCATGCTGAGTATTTATTCTCCATTTGTCCAATGATTTTAAAAATTTCAGAGGGTTTAAAAAGTTTAAAAATGTCAATTTGTGTAATATTAGTGTTTGGTTGGTGTGTTTTATTGTTTAGAGAGTGTTGAGAGATTAACTTATTATTAATTTGTGAAAAGTGTTCATTGAATATATCAGCTATTTCTTGTGGGTCTTGTACAGTTTGGTTTTTGTAGTGGAGCTCTATATTTTTACTGTTATTATTAGTTGGTGCTGTAGTTTTTTTTAATAATGTACCACATAGCTTTTGTTTTATTATGTGCATTTGCAATGTACTTATCATTTGTCATAATTTTTGCTTGTTTGATTACTTTTTTTAGGATTGAATTATATGTTTTGTAATATGAAATGAAGTTTGAGTTACATTTGTTATTTGTTAGTACACATGTTGCGTTTTCTTTCACATGACACTTTGATGCCTGTGGTAATCCATGATTTAGTTTTCGTATTTTGGATCTTTTTGAGTTTTTGAGGAAATATGGCATTGAAATGTCTTAAGTATATATTTGTGAATGAATTAAACTTATCATTTATATCAGTTGCCTTATAAACTTCATTCCAGTTTTCCAATCTGAGTAAGTTTTGAAATTTTATTACGTTTCCTTCAAAATAGTTACGGATTTCTTTGTAAGTTATCTGTTCCGCGGTTTTTGTTTCTGTTTGAAGTGTTAGAATCTGGGCAGTGTGGTCACTGAAACCTGTGTTAAATGTAGCAACAGAAAAACAATGGTTATTTGCATCTATTATTATTTGATCTACAGCAGTGCTACTATTTTTGGATATTCGTGTTGGTGTATTTATGGTTGTTTGGAAATTGTATGATTTGAGTAGGTCTTTAAATAGATTTTCATTACTGGATTGTGTGAAGAAATTTATATTGAAGTCGCTGCAACAAATAATTTTATACTGTCTGCATTTTTGAAGTTTTGTTAGAATATCTTCCATTTTTTTAAAAAATATTTTCAAATTCCCAGCAGGGCTGTGATATGTGCATAAGACCCATGTTTTTATTGTTGTTAAGTCAGTTATGGATATTTCAATGTCTTTCTCTTTTACAAAATGAGTGTGATTGGAATAGGGTACAAAACTATTTGTATCTTTAATAAAAATGCATGTTCCACTATATGCATGATGTGCATTGTTAATATATCGACATGAGCTGCTGGCTAGAGAGGAACCTGGTATATATGTGTTATCTAATTTTTCTTTAGTTTGCCAGTGTTCTGTGAAGCACAATACTGAAATGTGGTTGAGTCCTCAAGTAATATTTCTATATCAGTGAGTTTATTTTTCAGTGACTGTACATTTTGGTGAAGAATGTGAAAATAGTTTTTATTTTTGTGTATTGTCTGCTTTCCTGCCGATGTTTGATGCTACAGGTTATATACAGGAGTGGGTTTTCTGTTGCAATGGAAGTTATATGTATGGATGGGACGAGGAGTAGGAAGTGTGGAAGTAGGTGAAGGGGCTGAAGAGGAAAAGAAAGGTGAGGTGGTGGTTGGAAGAAGTGGAGTGGGCAGGAGAGGTGTAGGAGTAGGAGAAGAACTAGTGGGGGTAAGAGAGGACTGGATGCTGGTGAAAGATGCGGAGTGTGTAAGAGGGTTGTGGATGGAGAGGTGGAAGAATGGGTGGGAGATGGATGTGGGGTGGCAGGGGAAGGGGTTACTAGTAGGTGCGAGATGAGCATGGCTTCTAGTTTCTGTTTACCTATCTGGTTCATGTGGAGACCATGCCGAGTAAAAGTTTTTCTTGAGAGGTTGTCAAGATCAACAAGTGGATAGGTGTCCCTCTCAAGTGCTGTTTTATATGATGGTTTGCAATCTTAATTTCATGGTTTATAGGAATGTTGTTGTGTCAGGGGGGCAGAGTGGTCATGATTACATGTGTGTGTTTGGCAGTCTCTTGTATTTTTGTTAAATGTTCCTCTGCATGAAAGTGACTGCCAGAATTAATGTTACATGACAATACAAGCACACACTATTCAAATTCTGGAATTTGAGTTTTGAGGTATAGAGCATTTGGCATACATGGTCATGATCTTGTCCTGTCTGATTACCATCTGATTCTTCCACTTGCAATCAGAAGCTGACCACTGTTCAACAGGTGAATGAATGAATGCCTACATTGCTTGCTTTTCAATCAAAGAGTGTTTCCCTGAGAATATTAGGAAGCTTGTGCAACAATGGGTATTGAAGAGCAACATAATTATATTCATAAATTATGTTATTGTACATTTTCTACTGTTGCAATAAATTGTAAAAATTGAGTTGAGATACTTACCCTTCATATATAAAAGCACACATATACTTTCACATATGTGCTGGTGCAAACATGTGTGCAAGGATTGCATGTAATTGCCTTTAACCCCTAGACTGGGGTCATTTCCGCCTCCAGGCGCAAATAATGTTGTACAATTACTGAACAATTACAAGTACTAAAAATTAATATAAACTTGTTCTTTTAGATATGCTATTACATCCAGTTTTACATGTGTTGTAAACCTTTCAGGTTTTTAAGTTTTCTTGGTTTAATGTAATTTGTTTTTTATGGGGATGGGGTCAGAAATGCTCCCAAATAGATTCCACATAACTAGTCAAAATTATAAAAAGATTCTAAAAAGTATTCACTTCCATTTTATAAAATTATGTTTTTGTTTCTGAATGACAATCTGGCATATTAGTCTATTTACAAGTTAGTAGCCTTGTATTAAACATTCTCATGCTGGTGTGGCAGATACCTATGTATAATTATGAGGATATGCTGGAATGTTTTTCTGGAAATATTATTCTTTGTTCTTTAGTACGATAAATAAAGCAAATAAATAGCATAATTTTCATAACTAATAAGCGCAAATAGCGTCAGTGCATGAAATAAAGGTAAACTGACGGGCAAAACGTGTGGGTGACCCCAAACAGAGTCCACGTGAGTAATGGAGAAACAGTGTCAAAGGGTTGAATTTGATTTTGGTATGAAAATAAAATTGTTGTATTTATTTGCAGATGACCCTTGAATCAGATTTTGAGCCAGAAGAAATTACTGGAGATATCTCAGAAGCTGAGTTAATAACAGGTGACATTGATGAACCTCAAGAATTCAAAGTGGCCAATAATGATATGAAAATAAAATCACCATGATAACATTTTGTATAAGTATAAAAATTGTATATAAATGGTTTTATTGAATTATTCAGGATATAAGGAAGATTAATTTATATTATCGGGTATTAGGAAATAAATATGTTGTACATTTAGTAAATTATTGTATTTATGATCTCTGTGGTGTACAATTGACTACCTTTGCCTGTAATTTTTTATTATAATGGAATCACCTAGAAAAGTATTATAAATATTTATTTTTATAAGACTGTATTTAGAATATAATTCTCAGAATAGATATTTTACATGGAAACTTGCAATGTGTTTTTTATTCTTTCTTGAATTGGAAGTGCTATGGAGGCTTAATGGGGACTATTTTGCATATCTGGAGATGAAATTCATATTTCATAGACAGTTATACCCTGATAATTAAAATGTGTTCTTTCGTTTTTCAAAACATTGATAATGGCTCAATGATAATTAATTTAGGGACATGAATCCAGCTGTCATAGTATTTGAATTTGGAGAAGACAGATGAATTGAAAGAATGCTTTTCTTCTTTGAGTGTTTTCTCTTCCTATTTTCCCTCTTCTACATGAAGTCCTACTTTGTCTTTTCTGTATCATTATCTGTGTTGAAATGTTTGCATTGTAAAATTATCAACGGGAAGAATTAGATAGCCCTTGTTTTCAGTATGATGCCTACAGTTTATGGGGTTGGACTCAGAATAATTTTTCCATCACTTGTAATAGACTTTCCGTTCATGTGCTGTGAACTTTGAAACAATCCGACTTTTATTTTTATTATGTTTTTAATAATAACTATTGGGAGTAGGTGTACAAGTCATTTACATCTAAAATTTCAAGACTATTACAACTTTCTTTGAAAGGGGATCTCCAACAAAATAGAAAATAAGCCAGTACAAATTTTTACTTGAAACTGGCTTTTTTGTTTTTAAAAACAAACATTACATTAGAGTAACATGGCCACACTACATTCTTCAAGAACTTAAACTAACTCACTTTTAATATGTACACTCCTACTACCCCCGCTTTTTATAAACACTACATGAAACTGATGCACCCTCTTTTGTTCTTCAAGGCTAGGATGGTGATTGTCTCTACATGTCTTGCTCTGTGTGGCTATTGGAGGGTCACATTGTGATGGCAGTTGTGAGTCAACTGCATGACAGAATGAATGTTCAAACCAAACTTGCTACACAGGGAGTGTTGCTGTTTATCCCCTTAATCTTCTAGGAAGTAGGAGGTCTTGCACACATGTATCATCCTTCTCACAAATCTATTTAAGACTCTTACATAAAAAGTAGGCTTGTTCATTCTTGAGGTAAATATATTAAATACTCTTAGGTTGTCCATCCTGCCTTCTGTTGGACTTATTTTTTGAAAACGCTAAATTTAAACTTCAACACATTATTATGGGGCATTCCATGACAAGTGTTCTAGGAACCATATCAGATTTTGGTGAAATTATATTTGTCTAGTCCCACTGAGCCAAAGGATCTTTTGTGAAGTTGTAGGTTCATGGGCGAAATAGTTTTGAGGTACAGCAGTTTGTCTCTCTCCATGAAGCATCGTACAGCATGATTACATGCTTTTTGTAACTTAACCATAACTGTAAAAATTAAGTGTAAAGTTGATGATCTTAGCAAGACTCAAAATAGTGTATTTTGAACCTGTGTTTACGGAAAAATACATTTACAATATTATTTAAAATAAATCATCGAAAAGAGCATATTTTGAAGTCTCTGGAAAAGTAGATTTATTTGTCATTGCTGACATAGAATGCCTCAAGTTAGAGACAAAGTGGTGGCGGGCTCTTCCGAATATAAGAGGAGTCCCCCCCCACACACACACACACAAATTAGTCATTTGAAAAATACAGAGTTGTCTTTTATTCGTAGATTAAACCTTGACGGTTTTAGGATTTATACTTTTACTCTGCCTTTCCACGCCCAGAAGAAACTCAAATGCTGATGAAACTATAAACTGTAAAGAAAATAAGTCTCGCGTGTATCTCTAATTCCTAATTTATTTTCATGGATGTTTTGTTGGCATCCACCGTGAATTTGGCTATTCATACTTATTGTTTTGCTGGCAAAGAGATGGTGATTTAGAAGTGAAAATGAATAAAAATCGTTGCCGAAATGTTACACAATAGAGGATATATTTTTTTAACTTGTCCAACTAGTGCAGTCGGTAAGTCACTTTGCCTGTGAGGTAGAGGCAAAAAGTGAGATAGGTGAAAATAGAACTATTGACAAAAATCATGGTGAAAATGATTTTAAGAAAATTATGGCCTGGTGCCCGGGCGTACCAAAAAGCATATTTGGGAGCAGATTCGGTCGGGATTTGGTGGAGGGCAAGACGGCGCTTCGAGCGGCACCCCACACGGAGGGTTTACAGAGGAGCGAGTCGACAGCGGGACCCGAAGTAGGCCAAGGTCGTGAGCCCACGGCGCGGACGTGGGGGAAGCCGCGACTTGTGCTAGGAATCATTATCGTGATAAAAATAAAATATCTCAACAATACCAAAATTTTCAACACTTTGTTCTAAATTTTTGTTTAAGAATGTCAAAATAGTTGAACCTGTTCATCTTTTGCTCTACGAAACAAGTCACCTGACAATTTCCTCCGTTTTTCACGGTTGCTTACGTTTTCTCTTTTCAACTTAATTAGTCTCCCCACCCGAATTCTTCCATTGGGTCCACAGATATTCATTTTCGATTTGTAAACGAAGATTACTTTATTCCACCAATATTCATATTCTTCTGCGTGTTATTTAGCAAACCCTGGCCTTATTTATAAATGGTTTTCTTCTGGCATCGCGGCTAGTGAAATTGGACCTCTTTAGTACCCTTCGCACGATTTTGAGATACACTTTCTTGCAATTGCCAATTTTTGGTGCGCTACTACGATAATCCTTTATTATTCTCACTATGAGATTTTCTTGTCGGTCAGAAAATATCTTCGGGCTTCCTCCTCCAGGTTGCAGTTTAATCATCTCTTCAATGATGTACCGTGAAATGATGTCATTGTTCTTTCTTCATTAATCGCATTTTGCAAATTTTTCGCCATGATTTGCCCATTGCGTGATGGTAAGTAACAAGCTGACGCTGAACAAAAGTGGTATTCTTTCCTCTGCTACTCATTTCGCTTAAATGTTAAGGTTCCCACGAATCTGATTCGTCGACTGACAGGAGACATTGAATGTGTAGCAAGTTTTGAAGTTTTCAATGTTCTTTTCGGAGATCAAAAGATCCGTTACCACGTTGCCCCAATGGCTGTCCGAATAGTTTTATCGAAGCGAAGTCTCTGCATCGGCGCTTCATTTTTCTTTTAATCAAACAAATACATATTTTTGAAAGTATTTATAATGTTTACATAATAAGAATATGTACTTATATACAGTATATAAGAAGGGCATTCAAAAAGTTCCTGGGATGATCTTGCTGTCGCCAAACTAACAATAAGACAGGGTTCTCGTTTCGTGGTACGGGGCTGGGCTTGTTCGCACGTGGGCAAAATTGGCGTGGGCATGTTTCATTGCGCAGTGGCGCCATTGTTCCGTGTCACGTAGTGATCCGTGGGCGTAAAGTCGCAGTTCGGACAGCGCGCTAACCTGACGTTCATGTGCAAATGGCGAAAATTGGCTTTACAGACACTTTCGGCGCTGCTACACCGTGGCCTGGACTGGCTGATACTGGAAATTTCTATGTGGAAGTTTTTGCAATTTCCGTAAAGCGGGTCGAAGGACGCACAGGGCCAAGGGGAGAAAGGAGCCTGCATCACGATAACGCGCCAAGCCACACGTTGCTTGTTGGGCGGGAATTCCTTTCCGAGAACATTCCTGTCTTCCCTCAACCACTGTTCTTTGCGGATCCCGTTCCCAGAGACTATTGGCTGTTCCCTATTCCAAGAACGTGTCTCGGAGGGAGACGATTTGCAACCGTGGAGAACATTAAGGCTAAATGCACCGAAAAATAGTTGTAGGAAAATTCAATAGATCACAGCACTATCAAAGGGGAATTTACTTTACTGATAACGTCTGAACCAATGGTCCGATTTTCGATCTGTAAACGGCATTTGACGCCTTTTTAAAATAGAATTTACGCTACGAAGCCCTTTCTCAAAAAATCTAGCAAAAAATTGAAATTAGTTTTTAAATTTCCGAGAATAAAATTAAAAAATGTGGGCTTACAGCGCGATGGCGACAAGCTTCCTGAATCCAACGCCGTGACAAGCATTCAAATCGGACGAAGAGGAGCGTCATAAAGTGAAATTTAGGAAAACACCTCGCCCCCCCCCCTTCCCCTTCTGCGCCGTTGCGTCACCCACCCGATTGTTGTGGGCCCGCTGTCGGCGCGGCGGCACGGCCAGGCCAGGCGGCGTGCGGCCAGCCCCGGCGGAGCAGGCGGGACTTGCGGGATACGCAAGCCAGACAGTCGGTTTATGCTTTCGTCACTTTGCATCTCAGTCTATTTTTCCACAGATACCAAACTAGAGATGCTATACTACTATTACAGATCGATGTAAACAGTCTGTAATAGTAGTACATAACTATCTCTTCACATATTTCCGTCGTCCTTCGAATACGATCTTAAAATTGTTTGAGACATTACTCAAAATATCGATTCCGATTTGGAATTGTTTTTAAAAAAAGGGACTAATTCTGTAAATATCATCATTATTCCATCTCCTCGCATCTTATTTTAGATATATTTCACTTCTAAGGTCTTCTGTTATCATTCCACCTTGCTCTAAGATCTTCCGTTGTCAAATACCGAAAAGAATGAGCGGAGTAAACGCACGAGCTCTTTTATCCTACTTATGGAAAAAGCACAGAGCTGCGGGACTGCATTACTAGACTATGGTACTGGCTTCAGAAAATTTGCCCAAAGGGCAGCTAGTTATAACATCTATATATCTTAGACTGTGTATCACACTGCTTGATGAGGACGCGATCATGTGACATCTAGCGGCACGACCAAGAAAGACGCTCGCAAGAGTCATCTGGTGGCTCAGAGCAAAGTCGCTCGCCTCTGACTGAGGCCCGGGTTCGTTTCCTGAACAATCTCATGTGAAAGTTGTTCCAACAAAACTAATTTGGCTGCTTCACAAGAGCTAGTCCAACCCTTGTGAAGTGTCCTAATCCCAACCCCTATCCTAATTCCTTCCCAATTTCTGGCCGCTGGGCAGAGACGCAGGAGCGCGTAGTAGGAGGCACGTACGCGAAGATGCTACCTTGCGGTCCTCTTGACAACAGAATGCGACGAGACGTGACTGTAATAATTAGTAGGGATTACTCCTAAAGCGCATAGCGCTCAACGCCCCGCAAGGGGCTTGGAGACGCGTTGAGTCAATTGAAGAAGCGACAATGTTTTTAAAAAACGTCGGGAGATATTCCATTGTGAAGACAGGCCCTGCCGCGCCACGTTATAAAAACCCAAGAATAACGCCTAAACTATTCATATTTTTTTTTTTTTTTCGAAAAGGAATATTCAGTGGTCGAACTGGCCTAAATCAAAACCGTGGGTTTTTGAAAAGAATTCTTTCAATTTTGAGGGAAGCCCTTGGTATAATTTCAAAATTTCCTTTAAAAGCGCTCAAAACAAATCTTGAAAGAATAGAGATGGCATAGATTTGATTTTCTCTGTTACCTCTGAATTTTTGAATATTTTTTTATGACTTCCTACAACTACAATACTGAATATAGATATTTTTTCTTCAAATAAAATTTGTTGTCCCAGTTCTTTAATTAATGAAATGTTCTTGGAAATTGTTGTAGTTTTTAATAATTTAGAATGAAATTAGGTAACATGAAAAACAAGATTTTCTCAAAAATGACTCCGATTTTTTTCCTCCATACTTGTGTTTGTGGTACAGAAGTGCTTCAAATGATTTCTAATAAATTTCTTGAAAACTCAAAAGTTTTCTGTGAAGATGAAGTCAAAGTTAAACTTTTGGAGAAATGCTCAAATGACATTTTCTCAAAAAGGCTTCATATTTTTCAATGAAAATTTTCATATGGGAGCAGGTTTTACACTTCTGTAATATTTTTAAGTTATATTTCAGTTCTACCAATAGAGAACCAAAAAATTAAGGAAAAAAAAAAAATGTCCTTTAAGCAGCAATAGAGGGCAGCTGGGAAGGGGGTGAGGCAAAACAAAAAAACTTCTCCACAACCAGACCAAAGAAATTAGAAAACTAGTTAGTACAATAATGTCTGTGCCACTCTGTAGCACCACTTGTTTGTTTCTTGTTCAATGATTTTGGAAGTAGATTTGAAGCAGAATCTTTTTGGAAATTCCAATTCTACACAACGCACAAAGCTCCAACCGAACTCTGCTCTAATGCATAAGAACATCATCATTCAAGATTGATTGTAAGCAAATGCTCCATTCTGTTGCGGATGAGCCATCTGGTTGACCGGATGTAAATTTGCTGGATTAAAAGTCGTTGCAGGAATTGCTGTAGGAAATGATCTGTAAAAAGAGACATCACAATACAGGGTTCAAAAGTGAATAGCTATGTAGGCAAGTTTCTTATCTAGATTGTGCACAATTCATATGATGCATCACCAGTAAGATCAAAAACTTATATTTGCCAAAGAGACCATCATTTTAAATAGTGTCTATACAATTAATAGATAAATATTTGTTCTTTCATACCTAAAATATATAAATAATGGGATTATAATCTGTATCAGTATTTAGGGTAGATAACTCTCAAAAATTTCCCATTTGTTTGCAAATCTTTTTGTCATGGATGATAGGTAAGACCCAACCTGTTGAGGAAGCTTCCATGATGAGTTTACTATTGACTATTTGTTTCGTAGGAAGATTTAGGATAAACAATAAAAACTTTGCAAATTCCTTGAAAAATAATCTTTGTTGCCTCCATTATTTCTAAAACAGATAGACACTAGTACTTGCATGTATAGGTCAGTTTATTACATTATTCATTTAAAATCTTATTTCATATAAAATCATTTCTTTTCTGACATAATTTTTGCTCTATATCATTTCTTTTAACAGCGTTCATATACTACTATATGATCTTTTGAGTTCTGAATTTCACGGGAAGATACAAGTTTCCACCCTAAAGTTTGGACCTCTGGATCAAAGGGAAGTGGATCAGTGTGCCTGCCACTTCCATCTTCAGGGCCAATTATAATAAGGCAATTGCCTTTAAATAGTTTCATGTATTCACGAAAAGCTGTTTTATTATTGAAATAACAAAACATGATTGCAGAATATGATGGAAATGTTCCATCACTGATTTCATTAGCATACATAAGTGGTAAGAATTTTGGTGGAGCATATCGAGATTCCCACCATTTTCTGTCATGTTCAATACCAATTACGCATAGACCTGCAATAGTGAAAAGATATTAGAAATTACTTCTACTAAATTACTGAAATATCCATTTGCTGCTATACCTGTTATACACTGAATGAGCCATTCCAACAAACCAGTTCCACAACCTACACTTGCCAGTACTAGTGCTCCTTGTTTATGTACTTGCTGTCCAATGAACTGAATGTCCTCTTCGGTTGGCTGTATCCAGAGGTACAGTTGATTATAAAATTTTGTGTTATACTTGCCAGTGAGCATTTCCAAAACATTTTTCCAGTTTCCTAGAGTAAAAGTTATAAATGTGTGTTTGTTGCAATGCAGTTGGATAATTTTATTTCACCTTCATTATGCAAGATGTAATTTCGTATAACATACCTTCCGCGTAATGGTTAAGTAGTTCCAATTCCATGGTTCCACATCCAAAGTTTGCTTGTGACAATGTGTGGAAATAGACTTGACCATGAGGTATCTATTCATAGATATGGTCGCTACTGGCTTTTCAGGGATTATATAAATAATTTTAGTACTGGTTAACGGCATAAAATCTTATTTTATTTCAGTAATTAAATTTGTTTTTTTCTAATCGTATGTCTGCGTGTAAATAATAATTTACGTAAAATACTAAAAACAAAGATATTTAATATTCATTGTTTCGAATTAAACCCTTATTATTATAAGATATTAATACTAATGACTGTAAGTAGATATTAGCACAAGTGTTCTTAATTTTTATCACGAGTTGAAAATTGCACGATACGCCAGAGTTTCAAAATATTCCGCCTCTATTGTTCAAAATCGCTATTTGGCAAAGAAGATATATTTCTGGAATCTCTTACATCGTGGGTCGATACTGAGAGAGATCGAGATTATACATTGATGTACTGTGCTCGCGAAGGAAGTTTTGTGTGCATTTTCCAAAAGAATGTAAATATTTAAAGTGAATGCACTGCGCGTGATACGTTCAATTCGGGTGGAAATCGTGTGTATAGTTTTAAAATGAAATTAAATTTCCACTAAAAAAAACAAACATTGTGATCTTCTGCTGTATATCACTGAAGCATGTGTGAAAACTAATACAGAAGTTAATAAAATGACACGAATGCTCTATAGTTTTCAATTTATTATTGTACTGTATATTCTGTTATAAAGAAATATAATAGTTTGGTAAAAAGTGCAAGACTCTTAGTCTTCTGGATGTCCTCTGCTATGTGGGAATTTCATGGAATTATGCTGACGTGAGTTTGTATAGGTTATTTTAATAGTCCATTTTGAATTCCAGTTTAATATTATGAAGGCCTTCAATTTTCTACAATTTTTACGTTTTAGTGCAGAAGAACTTGTTCGGCGGCGGACGAAACTAGATTTTATTATTCCTACAAAAGGCCCCAAGTGCTTCACCCCTAATGGTTCCTGGCTTGAAACCAAGCAGTTACAGACTTTGTTGGATGCAACTAAAGCGTTAATAGCTGAAGAACGAGTAGAACGGGAGTAAGTAGAAAGTGCTTTGTGTGTCAAATTCTGTCATTTGTATGATTCATCCTTTAATTAATAATGAGTACAAATACAATTGAATATAAAAACATAAACTTATCAAAATAACAAATATTTAGTCTATCAACAGCCTTGTGCTTAATATCTTTCTTTCTTCTTATTTATATAAACATTACACATGCAGGAGACTATTAGTTAAAGTTTTTATTGATGTTCATAATGTATATTTAGCAAAGAAAACCTCACACAATCTAGCTTGCACACTCGGTCTTGAATGGCTGACGCTCAGTAATCCTGGGTATTGACATTGTCACAGAATGCATCCTGGTAATGACTTTGCAAAAGTTTGTGGTAGTCTCTACTTTTCCTGCACATTTCTGCAAGATTGTCTACCTGGATTCAAAATTTGTTGCTGAGTATTGTAAATCAGCAAAGATAAAATTTTAAAATGTTGAAATATGTTAATAGGACTACCAATGCTTATCCCAAACATGTTAGCAAGAAGGGTAATAATAATAGTAATGTGAAAAAAGAAGAAAAAAAAAGTCTGTTCATGTATGGGAATAATGGTATATTATCATGTTACAGAGGTTTAAAAACTAAGTTTTGAGTTAAAAGGAATTGAAAAGTTTAATTATACTGTTATTGAACACAATATTGTTGTGTTTACTGAAATTTAGTTCCATCCTGATATTTTGGATTCTGAATTAAATTTAGTTGACTTGAATGTTTTTAGAAATGACAGAACCCAAGTAACAGTAAATTTACGGAGGTCGATGAATATTAATAGCAATGAAAAAGAATACCAAAGTTTAAAGTTGGAATCTTCTGATGATGAACAGATGTTTGTTTTTATCCTAGATCAGAGTATATATTTAATTGTAAGTGCAGTATACTTTTCACCACAAACAAATAATAGTTTTTCATCATAGTGACTTCATTTAGATTAATTCTTTACTACCCTGATGTAAGTTGGCGGCTGTTAGGAGATTGAACTGTCTTGTTACTAGATATTAATTGATAAAACTATTGTTTACCCCAATAGTTCAATAATATAATTGGATTTTTGAACCTACCATCAAGTAAATTAAGTTCTGAATCAATATAATTTGTTATTAGATCTATTTTTACTAACTTAGAGAAGCTTACTTCCTCGGTTGTATTACAGGATATTTTTCATCCTACTTTGCATTGAAATAATGTGTTCTGAATCTCCTCTAGTTATTCATTATGATGACTGGATATATGAATTCAAATCGGCAAATTCTATTGAAATTGGGAATTGCTTTGAGAAAATATATCAATTGATATAGAAAAAGATAGCCTTTTATTTTCTGACTGTGTTCAATTATTTTACAATTATTTATATTAATTATTGAATTTATAGTAACTATGAAATGTGTAATTTCATGGGAATTCCCATCATGGTGAAACTCGATTCTCCTTAAAATAAAGGCTCATAAAGAGTTGAAGCTTGATAGTACTAATTGCAATGTAGTCAATTAACCCTCCGCATACTAAGCTCTAAATGTAACACTGAATACCAAGTGGAGTACACGTGTACCCCTCTCAAATATTATGCAAGATTTCTGTGAAATATGAAATCGCTAACAAAAATGTGAACATTTTTATTATTTTGAGCAGTTAATATATATTGAAAGGCTAATTTAATAGAATTAAGTAACTTTATTCCTATATTTCTCTTTTATTACACCAATACACTTCATCAAAAAAATTCTTTCAAGGTTATTCATGTTTTAGGCAACTGGTGCATGTTCATTACATGTAAATGACAAACACTTAATGCATTTTGTTCTACTCTTTCTGTCTCTGTTTCTAATAATTAATAAAGAATAAAATTTGATGACAGAATACCAAGTAGGGTAGAAATGTACCAGAGTGCTTGTTTTGAAGTAGAAGATGTAAAACATCTTCAAACTATTACTTGCTTTAAGATGTAAATTGTCAATTGAAGCATTGTGGGCAATGTAATGAAAATTCAGTATCTCAGAATGAGCAAAACATACACAACAAGTAAAATAGTGAGATTGGGGTACCTGTGTATGAAGATGGATGGTGTGCGAAGGATTAAGATAAAGTTGTAAAATATTATCAAGAAGGAATGTTAAAGTATTTTGTTTCAATACTAGAACTCCATACTTTCTGATCCGAGAAAGTTTAACTAATTCGAAAAAGGGTAGTAAGGGTATTTCAAGTCTGGTGAATTATAAATCACATGCATACTGAGATGTTAAAGCTATTGTGATGTTTTTGCAGAACACTTTAAGACCTTTATCTAACCCTCAACTAATTTTCACATGAATCTAAGTGTTCAAACTCCAAATAGAACCAGCAGGCTGGTATCTCTGTTGTTTTATATGCCGTTCTATTGTTCTAATTACATTGAACAATCCTTTAACCAGAATGTGGAAATCTGTGGAAATTAATTAGAATAAATGAAATATTCTTCATGATGTTGACATTAAAAATCTTGAAATATGAATCAAATGAGAATGTGGGATAGTATGAATTTGTAAATGTGATTCATTGCGCTGGTCGTGGTGAAATCATAATCACAGCTTTGCTAGCGCCTTAGTCGTCTTCATAATAAATAAATAAGAAATATGAGGAACCATGTTTATTTCAGAAATGCTTTAGCCCAAGCAGAATGGGATGAGGATTTGAAAGTGGCCAGAGTTACTCGTGTTGTGGGACGACAATTTGAAAAATTTGGCCATGAAGAAAATATGACAATATTTTTATATCCAGAAGAAGCATTATATTTGCTTGAAACTGTAAGTATGAATTTAAAAATATGTAATGTAATATTGCTTATTTATAATATTCAACGATTTATTTGATTTTCTTAATGGTTTCTTAAATTATTTGCAATGATAAGATCTTTTTAATTGAAACTTCTTTTGTAATATTTCAAGTGTTGTAGTGCTTAGTAAATGAGAATGTGAAAGTGTATTGTGAGAGTGTGATTATTCAAGATAATGGTCGGTATAAGAAGTTACTTTACATTTGAAGCAATAATGGAGAGAAATGTTAATCATACAACACGTCTTGTGCTTTGCAATGAAGTGTTTTTGTGGATAATACATGAATTTCAACCCTTGTATTTATTATATTCTATATATCCTCGTATAATTACCAGAGGATATACTTTCTTCAATATCAATCACCTGTCTTCTCAATAATTTGCATCTTATGATATCTCTTGAGACATTTTTTCACATCATTGGTGATGGCTGGGCAATTTAATTTTTAAAAAGAAAACTTTTTGCCAGAGTACTTCTGTTTTTAAGATGGAATGACAAAAAGAATTGATTGGATACATGATTCGCTCAGACAAAATTGAATTTTTATTAGAGGGTGAAATACTTGCTGTTTAATTAATTATCTCCAAAAACTACATGCACATGCTCTCATTACACAACACACACACATGCACATGCACACAGAGACACTCTCTCTTTCTCTCTCTCTCTCTCTCTCTCTCTCTCTCTCTCTCTCTCTCTCGCACTGCCCTAGGCATACACTCTCTCTCTCGCACTGCCCTAGGCATACACTCTCTCTCGCACTGTCCTAGGCATACTCTCCCTCTCCTCCCCCCTCTCTCCCCTCTTTCCCCCCTCTCTCCCCTCTCTTTCCCCCCCTCTCCCCTCTCTTTCCCCCTCTCTCCCCTCTCCCCCTCTCCCCCCTCTCCTCTCTCTCTCCTCTCCTCCTCTCTCTCCTCTCTCTCCTCTCTTTCCTCTTTCTTCTCTCTCCTCTCTCCTCTCTCTTTTCATGTCTCTGTTAGTTTTTTAAATGATTTTATATTTATTACTTCATTTATTTTTATTATTAAGGAAAGTTTTGCTTAGGAGGGATATTATTTTACTAAATTCCTAACCCAATTTTTGTTTAAAGTTTTGTGCTCAAAGTTTCCTGGTGTATTTGCATCTGATATATACCAACATATCGTTTTTCAGCCAATGTAAATTTTAAAAAGAATCTTAAATTTGATCCATATGGTCATTGTTCACAAAACAAAATATTTATTACATAAAAAAATGTTGTTACTCCAGGTATTATAATTAATTACTAAGACACATTTAATAAAATACAAGTTCCTATATTCATTATTGTACAGTAAATGAAGCAGCTGGCTCATAATTGTCAGAGAATAATACATTTTCTAGCATCATCATAAATTTTTCATCGGATTTTGAAAAATAACAATTGAAAAATGTTGGATGCATCCAAAATGACTAAAACTCAAATTCTTCTTTTTGATTTATTGCCTACTTTGCACTAATATTGCTTGAATGCATTACTAAGATTTGTTCAATTTTTATAGGAATTGTCTTGCATCATTTTGAAGAGTTTAAAACAAATACTTCCTTTACTATCTGAGGCATCGAATAAAACAAAAGATATCACGTCTTTTAGAGATGCTTGAAAACTGCCTGAAATCTCAGACATGTGTTTTACACTATGAGTTGCTTCTTGAAACAAGAACCCAGTGCAACAAGTTGCACAAAATTAAGAAGATATTTTAAAAGTTGAAATTGAAACATTTTCATTCGATTATAAAGCTATCAATGTATTTAATACAAAAATAACTAGTTTGGTTTCAGTTTGATGCCTTGATTGAAAAGGATTGTTGATTTTTGTGCTTCTAAATTAAAATATGCTGGAATTAAATTTGGTGTTGAAAATATCTTGGAATTGTTTGGTTCTAGTCAAACAGCTGTGTGTCTATTTAATATGTATTTAATTACGATACTCTGGGTGTAGAGCATTAGTGTTAAGTATCTGGATAATAATTACTGTTGAGTTCTTAAATAACATAATTTTACTGTCTTATTTGTTGTTATTGCTTTCAGAATCATCTCCAACTTCTTTTTGGAGGAGTCAGTATGAGTATTCAGCAAGCTTATACAATTCTATTAGGAGCAAAAACCGGCTGCAACTTTTTGGAATACATGGTATTTTCACATCTGTTGAAAAACGGCTTTAAAATTTTACGTCATAGTGCAAAAAGAACTATAACTCGTTACGAACGGTTAATTGGTTTACACGTGGAACAGCCAAGGAATAGAAAATCGAGAAGAAAATCCATTGTACGTGAGAATGAAAGTAGTTGTGAAAGCAATTACAAGCAGTTAAAAACTGATCAAAGAATTCCAACGAAAAATGAAAAACAAATTCAGTGTGAAAAAGTAGGTGTGGAATTATTTCCCAGTGTATTAAAAGAAATGTCTGCAGATAAGATTTGTGGTATGCCTTCTGTTGGAGCAACAACTGATAATTCAAGTGTGGGAAGTGACATAGAAATATTAAGTGAGAAAAATGCATGCAGACCTGAAGAGATATCGGATTTTACAGCATATTCATCATCAGCATCAGAAGAAGAAGAAGAAAAAGAAGAAGATGATTCTGATTGTCAAGTAATTGAGGAAATAAATACAGAAATAAATGGGTCGAATACAGTTAGGAAGAAATTTTC
The DNA here is from genome assembly GCA_038098605.1 of Gryllus longicercus. Taxonomy (NCBI): domain Eukaryota; kingdom Metazoa; phylum Arthropoda; class Insecta; order Orthoptera; family Gryllidae; genus Gryllus; species Gryllus longicercus. The sequence continues at coordinate 205,133 of JAZDUA010000550.1, forward strand.
TAATGAAAACAAAGTGATAGAAGAAATTAATTTGAGTGATAGTGAGAGTAGCAACGTAGCATGTAGTAATATGGAAGGTCCCAGTATTAAAAATGAAGTCAAATGCGAAATAGAATTATGTGATATTACAAAAGTGAAGGAGAATGAAATACAGGATACGCACATTATTTCTAATGCGAGTTGTGATAGTGAGGATGATGTGAACAGAAATTCTAGCCTAGTTGAAAATTTTGTTTTTGAAACTAATGATTGTAGTGATAGTTGTGTTGCAGGGCAAATTAATTCTAATCAGTTAATGGAATCTCTGCGTGTAACTGAAGAACCCCTGGTTGAACAAACTGTTGAAGGAAATGATATCACTGCAGCTACTATTGGGAATGTAAAGCAATTGTCGGAGTATGAAAGTTGCAATGAAATGTCAGAGAGTATTTCAGTTCTCAGCGATGTAAAAGAAGAAAGCTGCAGTTCTGTATCTACTCCATTGCTGCGTGAATCAGTGATTCAGGTAAATACTGCTGTTTCATATAAGAAGGAAAATGATGATACAGTTGTTCTTAAATCCCATCACAAAGAAAAAGAAATAGAAGTAATTGACTTAGATGACGAGAATAGTGAAAGTGGCATTTTTGAAGATCGGAACACAATTCTACTATCGTTTCCAAACGTTGCAGGATGCCATATAATACGTTGTAATGTTCCACCACAGCGTCTGTGTCCTCCTAATGTCTGTCCAAGTCAGCAAACATACAACATTGACTTAGAAAGATTACAAGATCCTAGATATGGAGGTAGTCCTAAAAAAAAAGGAAGTGCTTCTGAAAGATATCAACATCAGTATGCGAGACATGAAAGTGCCAACCAATCTAATATATTTAGGTATAATACTGATTCAAACAGGCTGTGTAATAGATACAATAATAATAATAATTTTAATAATAATTATAATAATCCATTTCCTGAAGAAAGAGGTGAAAGTTGGCATGATTCTCAGAACCAGTCAAGAGGTGAGGGTTTTGCTGATTATTCAGGATTTAGTGAACATCCAGTGTATCCAACTTTCCACTCAAGACTCAGGGAGCTGCCAGATCAAATTTCTTATCCTCATTTTTCTGGACAGCCCATGCGTAATTTAGCTCCACATCAACAATCAAGAGGCCACTTCAGGTCTAGAGGCAATCCAAACCGTGAAATGTACAATCAAAATTCTCCATTCCAGAATTGTCGTTTTCGAAGCTCTGGTGTTCGCAGATTTCCCCGGAGAAGAGGTAGAGGAGGTAGAAACATGCATGGTGCTCGTTACTCTGTTGCGAGAGACAGAGAATATAATGAGCCATTTCATGAGGCTGTAGGAAACTATGTCCCTTTTAATGCAGAAAACACACATTCTTCCTATGTGCAATCAAGGACCACTCAACGAAGAACCTTCGGTGAAAAAAGACATAGAAAGTTCAATGAAGAAAATGCTAATTCATCTTGTTCAAGAGAAAAGAGACCTAGAAGAATGAGAGGCAATTACTTCCCACCCACTAGAAGTTCACGTGATCTTTTACAGTTTTTGGATGTAATTCATCCAGATGCTACTGATAGTGCAAATTCTGGGCCTGTTGTATCAAGTAGCGGTTGTGATAATAACTTGAGTGATTTCCGCGAGATAGGACAAAATGCAAGTGCCTTTGCAGAATCTGAGAGTACCAGTAGCTCTAGTTCAAGAAGCAGTTGCAGTGATAGCTGCTCCTCCGAAGAATCATCTGAGGAATCTGTAAATGGGCCCTATGGAAATGAAGCAGTAGATTCAGTTTCTGTGCTTCTCAAATCGGATAATTTAGAGGATATTGGTGAGTGGTCATTTTTAAAGAGTTTACTATACTAGGTGTTGTCATTTTGCGAATAATTGTTGCTTTTGTTGTAGATTCGTGTTTAAAATCTCTGGAGATTGTTCGCTCTGTGAAATTTAAGGGACTTACTGCAGAAACTGGTGAACCTCTCTTAAGTATAAAGTTTGATTTGTATCAACCATCTACCCATTTTCGAAGATCGAATCCACCAGTTCCTGATTTTCGAGTGGTTGTCATGCAGTAAGTACTTTTTTCTCGCATAGAATTCAATTTTGCTCCTTTCTATTCTGATTGCTTCTGACAAGAGAAATACCTTTTTGAACTCTCAAGTAGGTGGGTACATCAGAATATACAGTACATCAGAAGCCATATGGTAGAAAATTTTTTAAGCTTCTTTAATACGCTCATAATGAAAAATACATACTAACTTTTTCTCCTATCTAAGAATTGAACTTGACTGTCCATCTTCCTTGACTTTTGTTTTCCTTGTTGATCTGTCAGCATTCGTCTGAGGGCTCGGGCTTGTCTAATGGTTTGTCAGCTTCCCAGATGTGTCTTTGTTTGGTAGGAGAGTTTCCTGTGCAAGGAGGTGGATAGGTATGACGGTAGCTATTTCCTGCACTGCTGGCTCAGAAACGGTTCTGTAGGAGCAAGCACTCACTGTACACACTAAAAACTTACATTTTAGGCACCTGAAAGGCACACAAAAAACAATGATAAGCAAGCATAAATAAGCAAAGAAAAAGTAATAAAACCTAAAATTGGAGGGACAGAAACACTTAAGATTTTTCATTGCATATGCATCTAAAAATAGGAAAATATTAGTAATTAAAACAAATTAACTGAGGAAATTTTAATTATTTTATAACATTGTTGAGCAGTAGACAAATACATAAAATTGTAAAATAATGACAAAATAAATAAAACTAGTGAACTGCAGGTGGAAAAAATTCTACTCAACAAAACAACAAGAAATTCTTTTCTACAAAGTGGCACTCATGCCAAAGAACAAAACAAATTGGTTTTTAATTAAAATTTTATTTAAAAAATAAATAAAATAAAATACCATAATAACTTTACAAATAAATTAAATATTTAAAAAAAACAGTCTTCTTGAATACTACAATTATGTAGTATAGTGTGTTTGTATACACTCAACAACAGTCCCTTACATAACAAGAATATCAGAAAAGATGCTGTTCCATGTGAACTAATAGCTGGCTGCTATTTTGCATAATACTAGCTGTATGAGAAGCAGTTACACAATAAGTATGAGAATTCAGTTGAGTTACACAGTGTATGACAGGTGGAATAACACAATCTAATATTTGAGTTTTTCAGTTAAATAAACCCAGAGACACCTCTCGCATGGCCAGAGGCTGGGTTATTTGCATGCTAACTTGTTAATTTGCATGCTTTGGAAATAAGTAATATAGACGGTGACAAAAATAAGCGTTCTAATTTTCTTTATTTCCACATTTGGCATGCGAAGGAACCCAACACTTGATTATTTGAATTAACAGCAAATCTGGCAAATCTGAGCGTAGCATATTCCCTAGACCTAGTGCTTGAGGTTTTTATTTGAGCAAAGAAGTGCAAGCAAAATGAGCTTTCAGACTCCAAAGATAAAGATTGTCACAAATTCAAACGACATCTTCAGTATAATTAAAAAATTAAGGTTAGTCTCTGATTAATTACACTATTGTGAGTTACAAAATGAAAAATAATTTAAATATTTATTTTTAAAGACTTTTTTTAAGTTGGAAATTTATAAAGTAAAATATTCCCTAAATAGATATTTATGTGAAAATAGGCAAAAAAGACAAAGTAAACCTTTGTCAGAATGAATGAGCATTTTCTATAATTAGTGCATATAGACTAGCTTTTAAATGTGTTCATTAAAATAAAATAGACTTTTTCCTGAACATCCAGTGTGTAGTCGTTATAATTCAAATTAAATAATTCTTAGTTCTTGTTCTCTTTCCATAGAATAAAAGTTATACGGTTTACTGAAATTAATTAACATTCTCATTTGTATTTCTAAACTATCAGAAATTTTGTTTTGTTTCTCTGGTTGACAGTTATTCATTTCTTCCTTGCTTTTCATTGACTAACACATCTTATGTGTAAGACATGTATCAACAAACATGCTTTCAGAATTCATACATGCGCTAAGGAAATTAAGAAGTTATTTGAAAATTGATAATCTGTCAGATTGAGTATTATTTCTTTGACCGTGAATGAATGTGTTTTATCTGCCATAACTGATTTGCTGTCTTCCTTATCATTTGGTGTTTGCAATGTTACAAAATTATTTCATTTGGCCCATGCGTTCACTTATGTCAAATGCTGATCCCCACCTTCCCCTTAACTGTAAAGGCATAGACTAGCAGGTGTCACAAGACGTATTTGAGATTTTTTCTTTCTTTCGTGAAATCAGATATCCATAATACTCTATTTTTTTCTTCTTTTTGGCTCCCAAAACTCAAATAATAAATATTAATGTGATTGGATAAGGATAACCCATGCCAACTTGAAGACATAAGACATGAACATTTCTACTGAGTTAATAAGAAAGATTGTAGAACTCCAATGTTTATTTGGTAAATAAAGCATGAATATATCCAAATCATACAATACTTTGAATATGTCCAATCATACAATAATATTTAGAAAATATTATTCTGTAAATTTTCTTTTCAAACTTTCCTTTTTACAGTCAGGATAAACCTTCGGATCATCTTGTATGCAATGTTACAAATATTGCTTCTATTCCTCTTTAACTGTAATTATACTATGAAAGTCTTGTATGAATGTGACCACTCTTTCAGGTGAATCATTCACTGCCCTTACTATCTCATCAGGGATAGGAATAGTTCTAGCAGGACCAAATAGTTCTTCCTGCCTTGAGATGTAATATTTAGCATAAGTTGATACATTTACATTGTTGTTTAAATTTTCAATCATTTTTATTTTGGTTTCTTGGTCTTCATCATTGTCAAATAGTGGCAAGACAGATACTTCATCAGTCAAATACCATAAATGTATTTACTTCTGTAAAGCTGCTTTCGAGATGCTTTTATCAATCTTTTCATAAAACTTCATTGACTTCAAAAAGCACGCATCTTGGTTAGATGTTTTTGCTACCAAAATGCGTTGGATCCGTGGCTTGATATGGGTTGTCATGACGAAAAGACAGACATCTAACAGTGCTGCCTTATCCTTACTCATAATTTTCAATTGGGTACTAAACTATGACATTTTCAGGGAATAAATCCCTCCCACCATCCATCGACGATGTTGCATGGCACATGGAAGTTGAATTTTAAATTTTCTCTATGTCTCGGCCTAGAAATATAACATAAAGCTCTGTCAACTTTCGAAAGTCATCTTTATTTCTTTCGTTAGTTGAGTTTGATAAAATGCAACATATTGTCAATTTTGAAAACAGCCTGGCACAATATAAGCTTTGCTCTAAAGCACTGTATTTCTGTATTTTATCAGGATTGACACTTTTCCAGTTATCTCGGAAGTTTTTGAAGAGTGGATTTCAGGGCTTGTAGTCACTTGTCAGAATTTCACTTCAAACACACTTTTTACCACCAATTCATACACATGCTGGGGACAAACAAAACTTAACATTTTTCTTTTAAGTTTTAGTTTTAGAAGCACGCAAGCACCATCGATAGTACCAGTTTTTAAAGCTGTAGTGTAACAACATAGAATTTGCACTTCTTCAGAATTCCAGTCTATAATCGCGTTTCAAACATCTTGCGCATATTTGCTTCCTGAAGATCTTTCCAACCTTGGTACAGCAAAAATTGTTCTTTATTTCCATATGAAATAACAATCAGATGATGTTCTTTTGATTTCCGAGCATCTAAAGCAGGCATCAGTTTTCCTTCCCTGTGCCCAATCACATCTTGTACCTCAGTTTGAAAATCAACTTTTTGTCTTCCACATGTTCTTTACATTTAGTTCATGAATATTGAAAATTCATCTTCTAAAGTGCCTCAATGGTAACTTCAATAATCATCATCATCAGCAACAGGGTTAGGGCCTAGTGGCCCGTTCCACTCTCAAGAGTCCCTTTCCATCTTGTGTGGGGTCTGCCTCTGGATCGTTTCCCCTTTGGTTTGTATTCGAGGATAGTCTTGGGAAGCCGTTCTGGTGGCATTCTGGTTAGGTGTTCGAACCAATTCTTCCTCGTTGAGTCGATCTTCTCCAGTATGCTGGAGATCTGTAGTTCACCTCTGATGTCTTCATTTCTCTTGTGATCAAGTAGTGTATATCCTGCTAATGGTCTCAGGAATCTCATTTCTGCCGCTTCGATCTTTCTTCTGTCTGACCTATTGACTGTCCAGTTTTCGCATCCATAAGTTAGCATTGGGACTGCCATAGTTTTGTAAAATTTTAGTTGGGTGTCTTGTCTGGTCTTTTGTCTTAGTGCTCTGCGTATAGTACCGCACAATTTCTGGAATTTTTGGATCTTTATGTTTATATCTTTTTTGTCGCAGTATGAGATGTTAAATCCTAAATAATTAAAGTTGTTTACTTGTTCAATACTTTTTTCGTTTATCACTACTTTACATCTGATATGGTTTTTCCCCTGGAATGCCATTGTTTTCGTTTTAGAGGTTGATATCTTCAAGTTATAATTTTCCCCTGTTAACTCGAGGTAATGGGCAGCTCTCTGTAGGTCGTCTTCTGAAGTACTAAAAATGGCCTGGTCATCTGCAAAAAGAGTAGTGTTTAAAATTGTATTGCTTATTTTAAAATGTGTGGTTAATTTACTTTGCCATTCTTGAATAATATGATCGATATATATATTAAAGAGGGTCGGGGACATCGGGCACCCTTGTTTGACTCCTTGGTTTGTATATTCAGTTAGGTTGTTCGCTGTTCCTTTGTCAATACTGATAGTGGTTTTAAAATATAAGCTTTTGATGGTTTCTATGATGTGGTTAGGGTATCCACTATTATGCATAATACTCCATAACTTATTCCGAGAGACTTTGTCAAAGGCCTTTTCAAAATCTATGAACAGGATATAGGTAGGAAGGTTATATTCGCGTCTTCAATAATATACACAGAATTTCTCATACTTAGCTGACACCTATTACTGCCTCTAATTTTGTAGTATGGAAATCTTTTGTTTGTATTTGTCCAGGTTGTGTATTCTCTATCAGTGGTGACAAATATGCTTGTAAATTCGGATTTTCACTAGAATCTGAAAATTAATAGTTTTTAACGGTTCATAAGATGGCAGGGAGAAATATTTAGCATGCTGCTTTTTCCCCCCTCAATGGTTCCAAGGCATGCCCTTCCCTCTTTCAGTCAGTTTTTTGAGGGAAGTGTTGAACCCATTACTTGATGTTTCACATCTCCTATTAAAAAATATACGCCTTTTAGAACTGTGAAATTCCACCAACATATTGACTAATTGAAAATGATGCGTTTACTAACAAAATAGCAAGAAATTAAGAGCACGTCAACACGCCAGCCCATTTTCAGCTGAGTCTGCAAGTTCTGACAAGTTTCGATGCAAGTTGGCAAGGGTTGATGTGGTCCTACATTCATAAAATTTCATTTACAATAGTTTTGTTATCAAACAAAAAATTAAGGGGGTATGCATTAGAAAACAATACTTTTATTATTTTGGGACACCCTAGTGTGTGTGTACATGGTGCATATTTGTGTATTTACTACAATTTTGTTCCTTCCATGTTTAGGCCTGATCAGAATCTTCCCACATCTCGTCAGCTGGCCTTCCTTGGTGAAGGTTTTGAAGATGATGTACCTTTATTATTTGCAATTGCATCAACTGATTCTGTGGCATTTTATCTACAGTCTGTTGTAGATTTGCCAACTGTCAGTGGTAAAGAAAAAATACAAGGAAAATGAATTTCTTTAAATTGTGTTTCCAAATGTTTAAATGAATGTATGCATTTTGAGTGCAAACCATGTGAATAGGTTCATTAATTTTATGCTGATATTCATAAGTTATTGGAGATTGTATTAAATTATGTATATAATAGTGTGCTGTAGTATTTCATATCCTGATTTTCTATTTGTTTTTAAATTGTGTTCAACACTGCTGATGAGTGTGTTACTTGTGTTTGAAATTATTTCTCTTGATATTGTGTATTGCCAAATCTAAAGATTTGAATAATTAATTTGGCTTTCATGACCGAGTTCACTTTGTATAATATTGTCCTGGTATAATTTTTTTATCAATAATAATGATGTGCAATATTGAACAAAATTATTTTACATCTTTCCTTCTTTTTCTTCTGATTATTGTGTGTTTGAGATATGTAACTACTGTGTATATGTGTATATATATAATTTCTTATCTAAGGCAATAAGATTTGTATTGCATTGGACTTCCAAAGGACTCCATCTTTTTAATGAAGCTTTGATATAATTTCTAATGTTTCTTGTAGATATAAGTTTTCTAAAATAATGTGCTGTGACTCTCTGTTTTTTTGGCCGTATTTGTTGTTTCGATCCTGAAATAATTGTGTCAAAAACATTACAAAGCAAGAATTCAAGATTGTATTGCAAAAATTGAACATTTGCAACAGAAAATGCTTCTCAATTGAATTGGAGTATTGTCTTTACATTTTTATGGTATTATTCACTGAAAGATTGTCTAATGAAATAAAATAAAATAAAATTTTACTTTGAGAATATGATTTGAGATTTTAACATTTTTTAAAATTTCTAGTCACATCAGCATTTTAAACTTTGATTTCTTGAGAGGAATGCTTTTTATGCAAGTCATTATTTAATGCACCTCTGTGTGTCTTTGAATTTGAATCTTAATTGAAGCTCACTTTCGATTGTTCTATTGTTTCAATCAAGTTGTATAGCATATCATTGGAGTGGAATTCTCTGTTTGGAAAATTTGACAACTGTAATTGTGTATAGTAGTTAAATTGTTTCAGAGTAAATAAAGTCTTAATCAAAGTTTTGCATTTCAAAAGGCATTTACTACTGGCCACTTTCCTTTTTGATATTACTAAAGAAACTTACTTTTGATGAAAGCTGAAGTAATTCTACTTCCAAGAATATTTTCAGAATGGTTTTAACAAATTTCTATTCTTTTTATAAATAATTTCAAAAAAGTTTCAAAATTGATTCAATATCTACAAAGAAATAAATTTCTATGTATTAATTTTCATATCAGAAAACTGATGGATGCTTTTAGCAGATTTATTTGTTAATAACATATTGACAAGTTCATCAAAAGCAATATTTTATTGTGACTTATGTTAATGTTTCTCTTTGAAAGATCATTATCATTCTGCTTTCTCAGTTCTTCTAACCTGGCAAAGCTTACTTTTTACTTTTCTTAAATTTCAAAGCTATCTGTTATCATGATATATATGTTTGTTTTCTTCTTTTTTCTCTCTCTCTCTCTCTATCTTTTTTTTTTTTTGCTCCTCTCCTCTATTAAATGCTATTCAGTTGCTTCTCTATTCAATTAATTTGCAGTTTTACTTATTTTTAAAATGGCTTTCGGAAAATGAAATTTATTTTTGTAGGAATAAAAATTGCATCATCTAAAATTATTATCTGGTACAAATTGTGATTTCTAGAATTGTTTTTTCCTTTTATTGTTTTGAAGTGATGGCAATAATTATTATAGAGCAAATATTGCAATGTTTATTCTTAGAGGTAACCTTTATTTTTTATTTCCATTTTATATTTCTTTTGAAAAGGTATTTTAAGTTCACCATTAGATGAATGTACAATGTGAATATGTGTAAATATTGTAAGATTTTTCAGAAAATAATAATTTATTATTATTATTTTTTTTTTTTTTACTTAATGTGAATATTCCCAATTTGTGAGAATAAAGAAATATTTGTATTCACATGTTTAAATCAGTGATGTTCAGCTGTGCAAAAAGTTCCCCAGAATATGTCTACATGTAAACAATGTGTACACAAGGTACACTGTGAAATCTAAATAGGCAAGGGTAGTCTATCTTCTTTCGGTGAGGGGAAGTGGTTTGTGATTTGCAAACTTGTAGTCAGGGATCGACCCAATGTACACAGTGATATTTTCAAAATACAGAAAGATACAACTACACACATATAAAAATTCAAGAGTGTATCAGGTAAAAATAAACAAAAAGGTGACAAACAAACAAACAAGTTGTATCATGTTAATTTAATAATGCACATACTAATGTTTTTTTAAGTGGATTTTTACCAAACATACAAGTAGGTACTTTCAATTGTGTGTATTTTTAAAATTCTGTTTTATCTTTCTGTATTTTTTAAATAGTGTAAATATGTTTTCAAATTATAAGTTACTGCTCAAGTTCCTTGTTTTATGACATTACTGTTCGATTGCTTTTTATTTACTGTGTTTATCCGAATATATTAAGACGAGTCTCTCCCCCTCTCCAAATTAGTCATTTGAAAAATACGGGGTCGACTTTTATTCGTAAATTAAGTTTTGTAAGTTAGAATTTACATTTGGTTGGTCTGGAACTAAAGTGGTCTATGAAATATTTTGGCTCAAAACCTGATTATGGTAAATTTGATCTGAACAGGTGAACATCTATACATTCTGAAGTGGTGTATATGTCATTTGTCGTAGGAGCCGCATAATAAAAGTACCACTTCAGTATTGGCTGATGGCTTTAATTAAAGCCAATTCTTAAGTGGTTTAAGTCACATTGTGATTCATACCATAGACCACTTTAGTTCCAGGATAGCCATTTTTACTCTGACTTTCCACGCCTAAAAGAAACTCAAATGCTGATGAAAATATAAGCTGCAAAGAAAATGAATATCACGCCAATATCTAATTCCTAATTTATGTTCGTGGACGTTTTGTTGGCATTACCGCGAATTTGTTGGGGTATTCGTAGAAAACGTTTTGAATAAGTCGGTAAAGAAATGGCATTGTAGAAGTGAAACGCAACATGAAAATTAATAAAAATCGTTCCCGAAATTTTATTTCATCATTGTATCCGCTGATCTACGAGGCCGCATTCTTCCCAGCGAGTGCGATTCGGGTTTTGCAATTGATATATATTCATAGAAAAAACTTGTCCAACTTGGAACGCGCGGTTTCACACGAAACGAAGGGAGAGTTGTATGAGTTAGCAGTTCACTACTAAATTTCGCGAACATTAAATGTTGCAAATTTGTTAAGTCCATTAAAGAATCAGTGGCCTCGAAGAAGAGCGCGACAGGAAGAAAATCTGCTGATTCAAAAGAGAATGTTCTTAAGTAGCGTCAGATGAAAGACAAATTCAGGGCCAAAAACGATCAGGGGGATAAAATGGTGGAGGGCAGCACAGAACGGAAGAAAGAAACTTAGATATACGTGAAGATAGGTCTAGTGGCAAAAATTATGATTAAGATTATTTTAAGGAACAAGAAAATGCTGATAACTCAATACTAAGTTTTAACATTTTCACCAATGAGACAATTTGCACATTTATTTTGACTAAATGATAAAAATGAGTTAAAAATTTAAAAAGTTCATAAGGACTCTTTAAAATTAGAAGTCATCTTGTATTTGGGAAAATAAAGTATTTTGAGTTTTAATTCCCAAAAGTAATGTAAGTTTTTTGGTTTTCTAGTCTTAATATTTTTTTAAAAGTTTCATACTCTGTGAATTATTACATCATTTGGCCATCCTTTTTTGGTACTCGAGTTGCAAATCTTGCTAGTGAAACATCTGCATGTTAAATTACATCATTTGACTTGCCTAATTGTAAATAAAATTTCAAAGATAAATGTGGTACTACCATTATCACCTACATTGTAGCATTTTATGAATTGTTTGATGTGAAATTTTGAATATTCTATACAGATTATCTTGTTTATGTAGTCTTTATGGAAAAAAGTCATGTACGCTACACATTCTTGTAAAAACCTCCATAGATGTGAAATAATAGTCTATGGCACAACTGGTTTAAATTAACACTGAATGATAGTAATTGATTATTTGTTAAAACGTGTGTATATATTTATAATATTTTGTAAACAGAGAAAAATCAACTTGTAAAATATCAGAAGTATATTATGTTGGATAACTATATATCTTTTATTTGTAAGAACAATAAAAAATGTTCACGTTTATTGGCAAACCTGGTTTCATTAAAAGTATTCAATCATTGGGTTCATTACGAAAGTTGTGAAATTTGTTTCCTTTGATGCTGCAAAAATCAATTATAATTATATATTTTAATATGTGGTATTACAATATACCTTGTACAGTGGTTTAGGCAAATGTATCAGTAAAAGACTGGAGGAACAAGAAGAAAGAGCTGTAATATTTGAGATAAATTGTGTATCAGTGACATGCCCAAGCAATTGAGGCTCCTGGAGCTTCACAACACATACTGTATTTTAGTTGCCATCAAAGCGACCAAGATAAGCCTTGTGCTCCCCATGTGTTGCTTTTCTTGTGTAGTGACATTAACTGGGTGAATGAAAGAAACATGTCAAGCAAATAAATTTAACATTACCGATTTTGCGAGAGCCAAAATATAGTGTAACACTAGTTAAAAAATGTATCTATACATCATTGTATCAGGGATTTAACGTATTTACGAAAATTAAAAAAAAAGGTTTATTACGAGGAGCTTTGGGGGGAGCCTTTTCAAAATTTGATATCTGGGAGCACAGACCTCGAAAAATGGCGCATCCAGGAAGAAACATTTCTATCAGTATACTCTTAACAGATTGCAGCAGCGTATCGAGTCACCTCTTTCTTGAGCGCGTTCTCGCTTCTCAAAAATATGGGATTTTTTTGAGCTGCCGTCTCGTGAACAACTTCATCGCATACGAGAACGAGTGAAAATACGTAGAGTTTAACCATCATTTCTACTTTTTGCCCCTGCCTTTCGTGTTTCATTTCTTTTATGAATGCCTTTGCATTTTTACAGAATTTGCGGGAAACCCGGAGCGGCCGCTCCATACTTGGACTGAATAAAAGAAAACGATATCAAACTAGTGGTGACGCAGAATGGCACATTTTTTCTCATAGTGATTTTATGTCTTTGGTCAGGGCGAGCTTTTCGGTTTTGCCTCATCTTTTTGCCATATATCGCCTCCCAAAGTGCGTTAAAAAAGTTAGGTTGCCTAACGGCAGAACTGAAATATTGTTTTAAGAATAATTTTTTAATTAGACAACTGCATATCCTATTTAGGGCAAGGGCCTCCTGCTCACGCTGGGAATTATTAATCCTTCTTTAATGAAGTGATAGGATGATAATAGGACGATCCATGCCCGAGTCGGGATTCGAACCCGCAATCCGAGATCGCCACTACTGTCTTCGCGAACGCCCGGAGCCCCGGAAGTAAAATGAACTGGTGTGGGGGAATTGGATTAAAAAATTGAAAAATAAATTAGAAATAGGAGAAATTTTAATCGTGATTTTTTAAAAGGCGATAATTCGAAATAAATAATAAATCGAAAATTTACATTTAAAATTTTTTATTCTACTTTGACAATTTGTTCACATCTTTCTGTAGCACTTCTACAACAACTTGCCTCACGTGGAGGTTTAGGTGGTACAGGAACTCTACAAGAGAATTGCTGTCAAAGAAACTTGAAGTTGCCTGACAAGAAACATTGGAAAAAGCAATCAAGAGGATGTATGGCAGCATCCCCCAATGATAAGCTGCTACAGTATGCTGGAAGGACAATAATGTCACTGTTTTCACAAATTGCGACGCGTTCATCCAATGGTTACTGCCAGCTGGTACTCACGTGCGGAAAAGAAAACATCTGTAAAAATGCCAGAGAACAGTCGAAAACATTTTCCATACGCACCACTGGGCTAAAATATAGCGTGAATCAAGATTCCCATTCGTAACTAAAAGGCAAAGTATAGGACGCGCGGTTTTTTTCTCGAAACATTTTAGACGTTTCTACAATTTTTTGTTGTTTCTCATTTTTATTTTTTCTGCACTTTTACAATTTTTTTCTCTAGGCCTTTTGGGTGGGGGCATGCCCCCCCTGGATCCGCCACTGCGATTACATCAGTAACATATTGTGGCGTCATACGGGTGTAATCGAACACAGACGAGAGTGGTTTTTTAAAACAGTAGATTTATTTATTAACAATCTAGACCGTAGTCTCAATTTAACAACTACCCTGCTCACAATAAACTAAATAAATAGACCCACTGCAAGGGGAGATAATTTAAGAATGGGTACCACACCGCAACATAGCACCGATGTTCCCTGGCCCCTCGCCCTTGTGCACCTACACGCACAGACTCGCGCTTCACCTGTTGCCGACGCTGCCAGAACAAGAAGACTGGGACATTGTTCACCTGGCCTTATATAGGCCCTTTTGGCTCCACCCGCCGCCCCCATTGCCTCCTCCCCAAAGCCGCTCTGGGTCCGCTACGTCCACGGAAAGTCCCAGTGCATCATCACTCCGCTCTTTTTTTAACATCCGGCGATGCTTCGCCGATTTCCACATGGTTGTCTGTTTTGAGCGTGGCACGACGCTACAATATCCAACAGCTTGAGTTAAGCATCTGAATTTGTTTTGATACAAAATTTTACGTCACTTTTCTTTCCTTTTAGAGCATTTAAAAAAATATTTTATTGATCGTTTTTAATGGTGTTTTAGGTCATCAAAATCCGCCCCCTCATTATTATTTTTCCCCAAATTAGGGATACTATGTACTCAACTGTGAGTAGAGTGTGATCGGCGAATTAAGATAGTTTTTTATTTATACTTTTGTGGTAGAATGTGTCACATGACAGATTATGTGAAATGACGTAGGCTATAGTCAGCTCATGCTGCGATACGATTTTATTCGTTTAAATGATTATCCGAAAATATTTTTAGTAGAGAGAAGGTTGTGTAATGCTGCGCAAAAAATCGGCAAATTTTCAGCAGAAGAACTCTTATTACGGGGCCCAGGCAACGAAAATATGGATAAATCCAGTTGCTAAATTTAGAAAAAAATCCTCTAACACGTGGTGTTACCAGAATCCATGTTTTGTAGATCCTTGATACCGAAAAATCAAATGACGGCAAAACATCTGTCTGTCCGTCTGCGAACAACGCTAGCCGCTAAACCGTACCGCAGATTTTGTCCAAAATTGATGTTCTCCAATCGATCTGGCCTCTGGAATTTGAAACCGATATTTTAATTTTTGGGGGTACTATATATGAAGCTCCTGTGACATTTTTGAAATAATTTGATTGATTTTTTGAAAATTAGTTTTAAAAAAACGGTTCCAACATTTTTAATTTTTTTGTTAGATATTGTGAAGGACGTTTAAGAGAATGATGCCAGTCTCATGTTCATTGAAAACCCTAAATGTTTGAAAATTGCAAAAGTTCAAAATTGTTTAGGAGTCTTTCTACAACTAAAATATTAGAGATATTTTTTCCTTAATGAAATCTATTCCTTAAAGATAGATTTTTAAAATAAGGTCATGAACAATTTTTCGAAACGTTTAGTACTTTTCTCGTAATTTTACGTGAAAATACGGTCGTAAAGTACGACTGGTTTGGAAATTCCCCTCATCACCCCTGTGGATCCGCGCCTGATTATGCTTTCGTTTACATTGTGAATGAGGCCTAAGTTGGCGCCAATGCTCTCTGGTGATTGGTTTGGACTTGGGACTGATATGGTCCATCGAGTTTGAGGAAAACGCGTGAACAAATGCTGAAAGGCTCTTGGAAAGTAAGGTCCCATGGTGTAATGGTTAGCACTCTGGACTTTGAATCCAGCGATCCGAGTTCAAATCTCGGTGGGACCTACGCAATTCTTTTTTTTTCTATCTACATTGAAATATTCCTTTCTTTCCTTAAGGCAATGCTATGAAATACGGACAGCACTAAAATAAAGGCTTTCGGAAAAGTCGGGGGATAACGATGAATCACATTTCACACATCGAATGTTAAGGCCTCGGAATTTAAAAAACATTATCACTCATACGCGGTACAAATGAGTTCACAGAACTTCAAAATGTATATAGGAGTAGAAAGCAGCAGGAAGTGTTTAAAATCCAAATGACAAGTGCCTGGCTTAATACAAAGTTCGTTTTCCCTCTGTTTACAAAGTAAGGTTTATCACGATTCCACGCCAACTACGTCGTGTAATTCCCCATCACAATCCAACTCTCGTACAGCATAAATCATTTCTTTGTTTGACGCAAAATTCTGAAAACTAACGTAAATGAGTCACGTTGTAGATCGGGGAATCAAAACATTTTTAAGAGAGAGGAAAGTTATGTTGGAATGAAATGTATTATTAATCACTGATATTCGAGGAAGTAGTACTTCTATGGTAATTCTCTACAAATGTTTGAAGATTAGAAATAAATTTGCAAAATTGTACGTTCTTTTACTATGTCTAGGTGAAAGACTTCTAGATAATCCATGTATTTATTGACTTTTGTCAACATAGATTCCAAAGACGTTTAAAACTAAGGGCTCATCCGGGACCTCTCGCACCGGAGTGTCATACTCCTAGACCAACGAGCTACGGAGACTTTCTATATTACCTAAATAATTCGAAACAAAGAAAAATATATTATATTTTATATTAAAAGGAATTATCAAATGTTTTATTTACGAGAGACTAGCTGGAAACAATGTACCATGCAATAATAAAATTACAGTTACAAAACTACCCTTACGTGATGTTTCGTGTACATAATTTGCAATAAGCTTGAAAGCAATTTTATATTAATAGTTTTTGCGAACAGACCTCGCGTTGAAAAAAGTATTTAAAAAAAAAAAAAAACTTTACAAAGACGTCGATCCTAGTGACTACTCGAAACATTCTTTCCTCAATTGGAGGACAATCTAATAAAGCATTTGCTTGTGGATGCGTAGCAAACAAATTGACCATCGTCGATGATGAACGGTTGAAGCACAGCAATTGGGCTATTTTAGTTTGTACAGTAAATAAATTTAATTTAGAAAAGTAAAAGTTCTTAGAAAATGTTCCTTCGTTTTCGGGTGTCACAAGAGGTGAAGATACAAAATTTTCCGCCTTATTTTACGGCGTGTGCCTCGGTACCATAGTAGGCAGCCTAAGTCTCATAATCTTAGGGTCGTGAGTTCGGTCCTCACCCAGGGCATGCGTTTTGATGAATATGATAAGATCGATGTGTGACTCCGTTCTTATTGATATCAACGTTTGATTGACAACGGAAAAAGTAAACCTCATGAAGTCCGGGCCCATTTGTGCAGCGTACTGCAAGAACGGGTAATGTGTGTAGCTTTTGTCTTCATGCATCTTTGGTTTTAAAATACCAACAATTCACGATACACACTTCATATTAAGGTATTGTTACTGTTGTAACGGCAGTTTGCAAAAGATTTGGACCGTTTATTACTGTTTCCCCTCCACAGTACCCCCGAGAAGGCGGGAATTTATTTTCATGATTTCGTTTACAGTATGCTGCTGTCTTACGGCTTAAGCAGTTGAGTAGAGGGCTTTTCTTAATATCTACATAAAACGATCTAAATTTAGGTTAATCTGATTGTGTAGTTAATAAGTAAGCGCTTTGGCATACCTAACTTGAATTCCCTCCAGTTTGTTTTACACTTTCTCGCACGCAATAAGACTATTCCACTCGTGGAATAGTCTTATTAAATATCACTCGTGCTTTAGATATTCTCTGATAAATCACTCGTGGTATTATAAATAATTCTTAAATAAACGTAAGAAGAGAAAGTATTGTAAAACGGTGAATATTCGACACAAAACCTCTTATTGTCGGGCCTGGTAACGAAAAAATGGACAAATCAAGTTATATAGAAAAACTAGTGGTGCTACAACAGCACATACTTTCTCGCGATATTGCTAATAGCTGCGAAATATAAAATGACAATTTCTCTCATACACTTCAATTACCATTTGATTATTCCACATGTAAAATTATAACCAATAGTGTTTAACTATACATACAAAATGACCCAAACAGGGCGGTGTATCTCAAAAAGTTTATCGCCTTTTCTATCTAATATATCTTACCGCTGGCCAATCATTAACTGACTCATCTATCTTAGGAGGCATTACATATCGATCTCCATGATGATGTCCAATAAACAGCGTATGTACTACAACACCACCTGTGATTTTAACATACACTTTCAGTTATTTTCAATATTTGCACATTTTGGAACTCCGAAATTTCCACTCGATGAATAGTCTTATTAAATATCACTCGTGCTTTAGAAATTCTCTGATAAATCACTCGTGGTATTATAAATAATTCTTAAATAAACAAAGCACAAAAAATAAATATACTTTTAAAAACTTCAAACGTTTTCGTTTTTTTTTGTTTTTGCGTTTTTGTTTTTGCGTTTTCATATCTCCGTTTTCGTTTATTCCTTTCGTTTTTGAGTTTAGGTTTTTGCGTTTTGGAATTTGCATTTTGGTTTTTGCGTTTTCGTGATTACGTTTCTGCCTTTCCGTTTTTACTTTCTCGTTTCCGCGATATCGTTTTTGCGTTTTCGTTTTTGCGTCTTCGTTTGTGCGTTTTCGGTTTTACATTTTCGTTTCTGCACTTTCGTTTACAGGTTCTCGTTTCTGCGTTTTCGCTGTTGCGTTTTCGTTGCTGCGGTTTGTTTCTGCGTTTTCGTTTTTGCGTTTTCGTTTATGAGTTTACCTTTTTGCTTTTACGTTTTTACGTTTTTAATTTTGGTTTTTCTTTTATGTGTTATCATTTTTGAGTTTTCGTTTCTGCGTTTTTATTTTCGCGTTTTGGTTTTTGCGTTTTGATTGCGCGTTTTCGATTTTGAGTGTCCATCTTTGCGTTTTCCATATTTTGTTTTTGTTTTCTGCGTTTTTGTTTTTGCATTTTTGTATTGCATTTTGGTTTTTGCGTTTTCGTTAGGGCGTTTTCGTTGGTTGGTTTTCGTGTGTGGGTTTTCGTTTTTGCACTTTCGTGTTTGCATTTTGGTTGTTGCGTTTTCGTCCTTGCATTTTTGTTTTTGCGTTTGCAATTTTGTTTTTTCGGTTTTTCGTTTTCGTTTCTGCGTTTTTTTTCGTTTCTGCGTTTTAGTTTTCGTTTCTTTCTTTTTGGGGTGAGCGTTTTTGTGTTTTTACGTGACCGTTTCTGCGATTTCGTTTCTGTGTTTTCGTTTCTGCGTTTTAGTATCTTCGTATTCGTTTTTGCGTTTTCGTTTCGGCGGTTTAGATTCTGAGTTTTCTTTTCTGCGGTTTCGTTTTTGAGTTTGTTGGTGTGTATCCGTTTCTGCGTTTTCGTTTATTCGTTTTCGTTTCTGCATTTTCGTTTCTGCGTTTTCGCTTTTTCGTTTTCTTTTTTTCGTTTTGGTGTTTTGTTTTTCGTTTAAGTTTTGCGTTTTCGGTGTTACGTTTTCGTTTCTGCACTTTCGTTTATAGGTTCTCGTTTTTGCGTTTTTCCTGTTGCGTTATCTTATCCGCTTTTCGCTGTTGCGTTTTCGTTACTGCATTTCTTTTCTGCGTTTTGTTGCTACCTTTTGGTATCTACGTTTTCGTTTCTACATTTCGTTTTTGCGTTTACGTTTCTGCGATTTCGTTTTGGGTTTTCGTTTTGGGTTTTCGTTTTTACGTCTTTGTTTCTGCATTTTCGTTTCTCCGTTTTCATTTCTGCGTTTTCGTTTCTGCATATCGTTTCTGCCTTTTCGTTTCTGCGTTTTCGCGTTTTCTCTGCGTTTTCGTTTTCTTTTTGTCGTTTTGTTTTTTCTTTGTTTTGGTTTTTTCGTTTTCGTTTTTCCTTTCTGTTTTACCGTTTTCGTTTTTTCGTATTTTTGTTTTATATTTTTTGTTTTCATGTTTTCGCTTTTTCGTTTTGGCTTTTGCGTTTTTTGTGTTTTTTTGCTTTTGTTTTCGTTTTGGCGGTTTTAGCGTTTTCGTTGCTGGGTATTCTTGCTGCGTTTTCGTTTCTGGGTTTTTGATTTTGAGTTTACGTTACTGCGTTTTCTTTCGGCGTGTTTGTTTCGTCGTTTTCTTTTCTACAGTATCGTTTCAGTTTTTTTTGTTACATTTTCGTTGCTGCGATTTCCTTTCTGCGTTTTCATTGCCGCGTTTCGTTGATGCGTTTTCCGCTGCTGCATTTCCGTTTTTGCGTTTTCTTCTCTGCTTTTGGGTGTTTTGTTTTTGTTTTGGGTTTTATGTGTTGGTATTTTCATGTTAGTATTTTTTTATTTTTTTCGTTATCGTTTTTTGTTTTTGTTTTTTCGTTTACGTGTTCCCTTTTTCCACTTTTGGTTTTCTCTTTCGTTGGGTTGTTTTTGTTTTTTTCGTTTTGGCTTTTTGGTCTTGGTTTTCGCTTTTGCATTATCGTTTTTCGTTTGTCTTTTTCGTTTTCGTGTTTACGTTTTCGTTTTTCCGTTTTTGTTTTTTCGTTTTCGCTTTTCCGTACATTCGTTTTGGTTTTTGGGTTCTGTCGTTTCCGTTTTTGTTTTTTTTAGATATTGTTTATTCGTTTTAGTTTTCGCTTTTTCGTTTTCGTATCTGCGTTTTTTAATTTTTTTTTGCGTTTCCATTTTTCGTTATCGATTTTGCGTTGGCATTTTCGTTTTTGCGCTTTTGTTTTTGCATTGTCGTTTTTATGTTTTCTGCGTTTTCGCTGTTGCGTTTTCGTTTCTGCGTTTTTGTTTTTCCGTGTTCGTTTCTGCGTTTACGTTTCTGCATTTTTGTTTTTGAGTTTTCATTTTTGCGTGTTCGTTTTGTTTTCGTTCCTGCGATTTCGTTTCTGTGTTTTCGTTTTTACCTCTTTCTTTCTGCGTTTTTTTTCTCCGTTTTAATTTCTTCGTTCTTTTTTGCTTCTTCGTTTTCACTATTGCGTTATAGTTGTACGTTTTTGTTTTTAAGTACGGACGGGACGGGACGAGACGAACCGAGACGCGACGAGACGAGGCGAGGCGAGACGGGACGGGACGGGACGAGACGTGACGTGACGTGACGTGACGAAACGAGACGAGACGAGACAGGACGAGACTAGAGGCGAAACGAGACGAGACGCGACGCGACGAGACGAGACGAGGCTTTTTATATTTTTTGATTTTTTATATTTTTGATTTTTTATTTTTTGATTTTTTATATTTTTCGAAATTTATATTTTTCGAAAATTATATTTTTCTAATTTTTATATTTTTTGTTTTTTAATATTTTTTGATTTTTTAAATTTTTATAATTTTTAGACGAGACGAGGCGAGGCAAGGCGAGACGGGACGAGACGAGACGGGACGACACGAGGCGAGACGAGACGAGACGTGACGTGACGAGATAAGACGAGACGGGACGAGACGAGACGCGACGTGACGTGACGAGACGGGACGAGACGTGACGAGACGAGACGTGACGAGACGAGACGTAACTTGACGTGACGTGACGAGACGAGACGCGACGAGACGTGACGGAACGGGACGAGACGAGACTTTTTCTATTTTTTGATTTTATATATTTTTTTATTTTTTATATTTTTTGATTTTTTATATTTTTATTTTTTTATTTTTTATGTTTTTCGAAATTTATATTTTTCGAATTTTTATATTCTTTGATTTTTAATATTTTTTGATTTTTTAAATTTTTATAATTTTTAGACGAGACGAGACGAGGCGAAGCGAGACGAGACGGGACGGGACGGGACGAGACGAGACTTTTTATATTTTTTGATTTTTTATATTTTTTGTTTTTTGTATTTTTTGATTTTTTGATTTTTTATATTTTTTGATTTTTTATATTTTTTATTTTTTTGTTTTTTATATTTTTTATTTTTTATATTTTCTGATTTTCATATTTTTTTATTTTTTTATTTTTATTTTTTTTAATTTTTTATATTTTTCGAAAATTATATTTTTCGAATTTTTATATTTTTTGATATTTAATATTTTTTGATTTTTTAAATTTTTATAGTTTTTCGACGAGACGAGACAAGACGAGGCGAGACGAGACGGGACGGGACGAGACGAGACGAGACGAGACGGGAAGGGACGGGACGGGACGGGACGGGACGAGGCGTGACGTGACGTGACGAGACAGGACGAGACTAGACGAGACGAGACGCGACGAGACGAGGCTTTTTATATTTTTTGATTTTTTATATTTTTTGATTTTTTATACTTTTTGATTTTTTATGTTTTTTGATTTTTTATATTTTTCCTTTTTTATAATTTTTGATTTTTTATATTTTTCCTTTTTTATATTTTTTGATTTTTTATATTTCTTGATTTTTTATATTTTTTGATTTTTTATATTTTTTGATTTTTTATATTTTTTGATTTTTTATATTTTTTTATTTTTCGAAATTTATATTTTTTGAAATTTATATTTTTCGAATTTTTATATTTTTTGATTTTTAATATTTTTTAATTTTTTAAATTTTTATAATTTTTAGACGAACGAGACCAGGCGATGCGAGAGGAGACGGGACGAAACGTGACGACACGAGACGAGACAAGACGAGACGGGACGAGACGAGACGAAACGAGACGAGGCGATACGAGACGCGACGAAACGAGACGACACGAGACTTATTATATATTTTTTATTTTTTATATTTTTCGATTTTTGATATTTTTTGATTTTTTATATATTTGATTTTTTATATTTTTTGATTTTTGATAATTTTTGATTTTTATATTTTTTGATTTTTTATATTTTTTATTTTTTATTTTTTGATTTTTCATATTTTTTGATTTTTTATATTTTTTGATTTTTTATATTTTTTGATTTTTTATATTTTTTGATTATTTATATTTTCGATATTTATATTTTTCGAATTTTTATATTTTTTATTTTTATTTTTTTGATTTTTTAAATTTTTATAATATTAGACGAGACGAGACGAGGCGAAACGAGACGGGACAAGACGAGACGGGACGAGACGAAACGAGACGAGGCGAAACGAGACTTTTTATATATTTTTATTTTTTATATTTTTTTCATTTTTTATATTTTTTGATTTTTTTATCTTTGATTTTTTATATTTTTTGATTTTTTATATTTTTTGATTTTTGATAATTTTTGATTTTTTAAAATTTTTATAATTTTTAGACGAGACGAGAGAAGACGAAACGAGGCGAGACGATGCGGGACGGGACGGGACGAGACGAAACGAGACGAGAGGAGTCGAGTCGAGACGAGACGTGACGTGATGAGACGTGACGTGACGAGACGAGACGTATCGTGACAACGACGAGACGAGACAAGACGAGACGGGACGAGACGTGACGACACGATACGAGACGAGTCGAGACGGGACGAGACGAGACGGGACGAGACGAGACGCGACGAGACGAGCCGACACGAGACTTTTTATAATTTTTGATTTTTTATATTTTTTGATTTTTTATATATTTTGATTTCTTATATTTTTTGATTTTTGAAATTTTTTTATTTTTATATTTTTTGATTTTTTATATATTTTGATTTTTTATATTTTTGCTTTTTTTTATATTTTTTTGAATTTTTATATTTCTTTGATTTTTTATATTGTTTGATTTTTATATTTTTTGATTTTTTATATTTTTCGAAATTTAGATTTTTCGAATTTTTATATTTTTTGATTTTTTTATATTTTTTAATTTTTTAAATTTTTATAATTTTTAGACGAGATGAGACGAGACGAGGCGATGCGAGGCGAAGCCAGGCGAGACGAGGCGTGACGAGACGAAACGAGACGGGACGAGACATGACGTGACGCGACGTGACGAGACAAAACGAGACGAGACGAGGTGAAACGAGACGCGACGCGTCGAGACGAGACGACACGAGATTTTTATATTGTTTGATTTTTTATATTTTTTGAATTTTTATATTTTTTGATTTTTTATATTATTTGATTTTTTATATTTTTTAATTTTTAATATTTATTAATTTTTTGTTTTTTTGATTTTTTATATTTTTTGATTTTTTATATTATTAGAAATTTATATTTTTCAAATTTTAATATTTTTTTGATTTTTAATATTTTTTGATTTTTTAAATTTTTATAATTTTTAGACGAGACGAGCCGAGACGAGGCGAGACGGGACGAGACGAGACGTGACGTTACGTGACGAGAGGAGACGAGACGAGACGTGACGTGACGTAACGAGACGAGACGGGACGAGACGAAATGAGACGAGACGAGGCGAAACGAGACGCGACGCGACGAGACAAGACTTTATATTTTTTGACTTTTTATATTTTTTTATTTTTAATTTTTTGTTTTTTTAAATTTTTTGATTTTTTATATTTTTTATTTTTGTTATTTTTTGATTTTTTATATTTTTCATAATTTATGTTTTTCGAATTTTTATATTCTTTGATTTTTTATATTTTTTGATTTTTGAAATTTTTATAATTATTAGACGATACGAGACGAGGCAAGGCGAAGCGAGGCGAGACGGGACGGGACGAGACAAGACGAATCGAGACAGGCGAGACGGGACGAGATGAAACGAGACGATACGAGGCGAAACGACACGAGACGCGACGCGACGAGACGACACGAGAATTTTTATATTTTTTGGTTTTCTATATTTTTTGATTTTTTATATTTTTTGATTTATATATTTTTCGATTTTTTATATTTTTCGATTTTTTATATTTTTGGTTTTATTTATATTTTTCGATTTTTATATTTTTCAAAATTTTATATTGAGGAAATATATAAACGTTTGTGTTATTCTTTCGTCGTTTGTCGCTTGTGGATTGTCGTTCGTCGTTTATCGTTCGTCGTACATCGTTTGTCGTTGATTCTTCGTTGCTCTTATTTCGCATGTCATGCAACGTTCATTGTTCGTAACTCGAGTCTCGTCGTTCGTTGTAGGTCTTTCGTCGTACGTTGTGTCATTCGTCGTTTACCGTTCTTCGCTCATCGCTCGTTGCTTGTTGTCACGCTTGTCGTTTTTCGATTCAATTTTTTGATTTTTTTAAATTTTTGATTTTTATATTTTTCGAATATTTATATTTTTTGATTTTTTCTATTATTCGATTTTTTATATTTTTCGATTTTTGATATTTTTTTGATTTTTTATATTTTTTGATTTTTTATATTTTTCGATTTTTTATATATTTCGATTTTTTATATTTTTCGATTTTTTATATTTTTTAATTTTTATATTTAGGATATATATATATATATATATATATATATATATATATATATATATATATATATATATAAACATTTGTGTTATTCTTTCGTCGTTTGTCGCTTGTGGAATGTCGTTCGTCGTTTATCGTTTGTCGTACATCGTCTGTCGTTGATTGTTCGTTGCTCTTATTGCGCATGTCATGCAACGTTCATTGTTCGTCACTCGAGGCTCCTCGTTCGTTGTAGGTCTTTCGTCGTACGTTGTTTGTCGTTCGTCGTTTGCCGTTCTTCGCTCATCGCTCGTTGCTTGTGACGCTTGTCGTTCTTCGATTCATTTTTTTTAATTTTTAAAAATTTTTGATTTTTATATTTTTCGAATTTTTATATTTTTTGATTTTTTATATTTTTCGATTTTATATATTTTTTGATTTTTTATATTTTTCGATTTTTTGTAATTCTTGTTTTTTTATATTTTTGATTTTTTGTATTTTTCGATTTTTTATATTTTTCGATTTTTTATATTTTTTGATTTTTTATATTTTTCGATTTTTTGTAATTCTTGTTTTTTTATATTTTTGATTTTTTGTATTTTTCGATTTTTATATTTTTCGATTTTTTATATTTTTCGATTTTTTATATTTTTAAAATTTTTATATTTGGGAAATTTTTATTTTAAAATTTGTCGAATTTTTATATTTTTCGATTTTTTATATTTTTCGATTTTTTATATTTTTAAATTTTTTATATTTTTCGATTTTTTTATATTTTTCAATTTTTTATATTTTTCAATTAATTATAATTTTCGATTTTTTATGATATCCGATTTTTAACATTTTTTCAAAATTTTATTGCTTTCTACTTTTTAAATTTTTCGATTTTTTATATTCTTCAAAATTTTTTTATTATTTGAATTTTTGTATTTTACAATATATAAACGTTTGTCGTAATTCTTTCGTCGTTTGCCGTTTGTGGATTGTCGTTCGTCGTTTATCGTTCGTCATACATCGTCTGTCATTGATTGTTTGTTGATCTTACTTCACATGTCATTCAACGTTCATTGCTCGTCCTTCAGGCTCGTCGTTCTTCGTAGGTCTTTCGTCGGTCGTTGTTTTTCGTTCGTCGTTTACCGTTCTTCGTTCATCGCTCGTTATTTTGTCATCAAATTTGTTGTTTTTTGTTTACGTTTATTTTCCATTTTTTTTAAATTTTGACGTACAAAAACGTTTATATATTTTCTAAATACAAAATCGAAAGTACAAAAAATCGAAAAATATAAAAAATCGAAAAATATAAAAATTCGAAAAATATAAAAAATCAAAATTATAAAAATTGAAAAATATAAAAAATCAAAAAAATACAAAATTTCGAAAAATATAAAACTCAAAAACTTACTAAAATCAAAAAAATGAATCTAAGAACGACAAGCGTGATAACAAGCAACGAGCGATGAGCGAAGAACGGTAAACGACCAACGACAGACAACGTACGACGAATAACCTACAACGAACGACAAGCCTCGAGTGACGAACAATAAACGTTGCATGACATGCGAAATAAGAACAAAGAACAATCAACGACAGACGATGTACGACGAACGATAAACGACGACGAATATCCACAAGCGACAAACGAAGAAAGAATAAAACAAAAGATTATATATTTCCTAAATATAAAAATTCGAAAAATTCAAATAAATTGAAACAAAAATTCGAAAAATATAAAAAATAGAAAAATATAAAAAATGAAAAAATATAAAAAAACGAAAAATATAAAAAATCGAAAAATATAAAAAACAAAAAATATCAAAAATAGAAAAATATAAAAATTCATAAAATATAAATATCAAAAACAAAAAAACCAAAAAAATGAATCGAAGAACGACAAGCGTGACAAGCAACGAGCGATGAACGTTGAACGGTTAACGACGAACGACAGACAACGTACGACGAAAGACTACAACGAACGACGAGCCTCAAGTGAAGAATAATGAACATTGCATGACATGCGAAATAAGAGCAACGAACAATCAACGACAGACGATGTACGACGAACGATAAACGACGGCGACAATCCACAAGCGACAAACGACGAAAGAATAACACAAATGTTTATATATTATCTAAATATAAAAATTCGAAAAATTCAAAAAAAATCGAAAAATATAAAAAATCAAAAATACTAAAATTCGAAAAATATAAAATTCAAAAACTTAATAAAATCAAAAAATTAATCGAAGAACGACAAGCGTGACAACAAGCAACGAGCGATGAGCGTAGAACGGTAAACGACGAACGACAGACAACGTACGACGAAAGACCTACAACAAACGACGAGCCTCGAGTGACGAACAATGAATGTTGCATGACATGCGAAATAAGAGCAACGAACAATCAACGACAGACGATGTACGACGAACGATAAACGACGAACGACAATCCACAAGCGACAAACGACGAAAGATTAACACAAACGTTTATATAATTCCTAAATATAAAATTTTGAAAAATATAAAAAATCGAAAAATTTAAAAAAAACAAAAATATAAAAAATCGAAAAATATAAAAAATCAAAAAATATAAAAAATCGAAAAATATAAAAAATCGAAATATATAAAAAATCAAAAATATAAAAAATAAAAAATTATCAAAAATTGAAAAATATAAAAATTCAAAATACATAAAAATTCGAAAAATATAAAAATCAAAAATTTTTAACAATCAAAAAAATGAATCGAAAAACGACATGCGTGACAACAAGCAACGAGCGATGAGCGAAGAACGGTAAACGACGAATGACACATCGTACGACGAAAGACCTACAACGAACGACGAGCCTCGAGTGACGAACAATGAACGTTGCATAACATGCGAAATAAAAGCAACGAAAAATCAACGACAGACGATGTACGACGAAGAATAATTGACGAACGACAATCCACAAACGACAAACGACGAAAGAATTACGACAAACGTTCATATATTTTAAAATAAAAAAAATTCAAATAATATAAAAATTCGAAAAATATCAAAAATCGAAAAATATAAAAAGTCAAAAATGTAAAAAAATGAAAAATATAAAAAATCGAAAAATATGAAATATCGAAAAATATGAAAAATCGAAAAATATAAAAATTCGAAAAATATAAAAAGTCAAAAAATATAAAAAATCAAATATATAATTGAAACGGAGAACGTCATGCGTGTCAAGCAACGAGCGTTGAGCGTAGAACGGTAAACAACGAACGGCGAAAGACCTACGAAGAACGACGAGCCTCGCGTGACGGACAATGAACGTTGATTGATATGCGATATAAGAGCAACGAACAATTAACGACAGACGATGTACGACGAACGATGAACGTTGGTCGACAGTCCACAAACGACAAACGACGAAAGAATTACTACAAACGTTCACATATTTTAAAATATAAAAATTCGAAAAATATAAAAAGTAGAAAAATATAAAAAATCGAAAAATATAAATATCAAAAAATATAAAAAACAAAAATAAACTTGAAACGAAGAACGAAAAGCTTGACGACAAGCAACGATCGACGAGCGTTGAGCGTGGAACGGTAAACGACGAACAACAAACAGCAAACGACGAAAGTCATACGGCGAACGACGAGCCTCGAGTGACGGACAATGAACGTTGAATGTCATGCGAAAGAAGAGCGACGAAGAATCAACGACAGACGATGTACAACGAACGGTAAACGACGAACGACAATCCACAAACGACGAAAGAATAACAAAACCGTTTATATATTTTCTTAATATTAAAATTCGAAAAATATAAAAAATCGAAAAATATAAAAAGTGAAAAAATATAAAAAATCAAAAAGTATAAAATTTTGAAAAATTTAAAAATTCGAACATATAGAAATTCTAAATATTTAAAGATTCGAAAAATGTAAAGGAACTGCGAACGACGCGCAACGAAATACAAGCGGCGAGAGACAAATGTCGAAACTCGAAAGATGAACGACAAACGACGATATACGATCGTCGTTCGACAAATAGGGAACGGCGAAAAGCGAACGACGAAAACGAGATACGTCGAACGACGAAACAAGAAACAGCGAACGACGAAAGACAAAGACGAAAGATGAAAGACACGAAACACAAAAAGGTGAAATAAGAAAAATCAAAATATTCGAAAAAAGGAAATATATAAACATTCGAAAAATATAAATGAACGATGAGCGACAATTGACGAGCGAAAACCAACCAACAACGTGCGAGTTACGAACGAGGAGCGACGAACGCCCCGCGCCGAACAATGAACGACGATGGCACCCGATAAGCGACGAACGACGAGCGATGAACGACGAACGACGAGCAACGAGCGACAAACGTCGAACTACCAGAGACAAATGTCGAACCGCGAAAGGCGAAAGACAAACGACGAACGATGATCGACGAACTTAAAACGACGAGCGACGAATGCCCCGCGACGAATAACGAACGAAGATCGACGCGCGACAAGCGACGAACGACTGGCGACGAACGACGAGCGACGAACGATGAAAGACAAAAGACGAACGTCGATTGACGAACGACGATCGACATACGTTGAACGGCGAACGATGAAACAGCGAACGTCAAAAGACAAATGACGAAGGATGAAAAACAGCAAACACAAAAAGTGGAAAAATATTCGAGTTAACCAAAAATTTAAAAATTCGAAAATATGTAAATCAAAAAATATAGTCTTTTGAAAAATATAATGATTCGAAAAACAAAATTTCGGAAATATCAAAATTAAAAAGACCATAAATTTTCGAAAAATATAAAAATTCGAAAAATTAAAATATCGAAAGAATAAAAGTTCAAAAAATATAATTATTCGAAAAATTTAAAAATTCGAAAATATCAAAATTAAAAAATATAAAAATCTAAAAATATAAAAATTTGAAAAATTTAAAAATTCGAAATATGTTAATTTCGAAAAATATAAACGTTCGACGAGTGACGAGCGATGACTACCGAACGACCAGCGACGAACGCCTTGCGACGAACAACGAACGACGATCTACGCCCGACAAGCGACGAACGATAGGCCAAAGCGATATTCGACGAGCGCTGATGCCGAACGACGTACGCCAAACGACGAGCGACGAGGGACGAACGAAATATATAAAAATTCAAAAAATATAAACGAATGACAAGCGATGAACGACGGGCGACGAAGGACGTGCGACGAGCGCCGTGCGACGAGCGCCGAACGACGTACGACACAAGCGAAAACGGCAATTCGAAAACACGAACGAGAAAACGCGAACACGAAATCGTGAACGCAAAAACACAAACGCGAACTCGAAAACGCGAACGTGACAACGCGAACACGAAAAAGCGAACGCGGCAATGCGAACACGAAAAAGCGAACTCAATCACGCGAACCCGAAAATGGGAACGACAAAACAGGTACGTGAGAACGCAAGCGCGAAAACGCGAATTCGAAAACGCGATCGGAGACAGCCAACGCGAATACGCGTACGCTATAACGCAAACGCGAAACTCGTAAGCGAAAACGCGAATTCGAAAACGCAAACGCGAAAACGCGAACGCCGATACGTGATTTTGAATACACAAACCCGAAAACACGAATGCGAACGCAAAAACGGAACGCGAAAACGCGATCGCGAAAACGCAAACGTGAACTGGAAAACGCGAACGCGAAAAAGCAAACGTGGGAATGCGAACACAACAACGCGAACGCGACAATGGCGAAAAAACGAAAACGCGAAACCGATAACAAAAACGCTAAAACGCGAACGCGACAGCGCGTACGCGAGCACGCAAACTGGATTGCGAAAACGCGAACGTAAAATTGCAAACGCGAAAGCGCGAACGCGAAATCGGGTTGTTGAGTTCGCGTTGTCGCGTACGCGTTGTCTCGTTCGATTTGTCACGTTCGCGTTGTCGTGTTCGCGGTGTCGTCCTCGCGTTTTAGCGCTCGTGTTTTAATGTTCGCGCTCGCGTTTTCGCGCTCGCTTTTTCGCGCTCTTGCGTTCGCGATTTGGCTTTCGCGTATTCGTTGTCGCCTTTCGTTTTCATGTTTTCGTTTTCTTGCTTGCAGGAAAGGCAGAATCGAAATGCAGAAACGAAATTGCAGAAACAAAAATGCAGAAAGAATCATGAAAAAACAAAAACGAAAAAACAACGAAGAAATGAAAACTCAGAAACGAAAACCCAGAAACTAAAACTCAGCAACGGATCCACTGCAAAGAAATCGCAGCATCGGAGACGCAGCAACGACACCGCAGCAACGAAAACGCAGCACCGAAAATGCAGAAACGTAACCGCAGAAAAGAAAACGCAGAAACCATAAACGAAGAAACTAAAACAAGAAAACAAAAAAATGAAAACGGAAAAAGGTGAACGAAAAACAAAAAAACAAAAACGAAAAATCAAAAACGAAATAACGAAAACAAAAAAGGAAACGCAAAAACTAAAAAACAAAAAATACGAAAAAAAGAAAACGAAAAAACTAAAACGCAGAAACGAAAGTACAGAAACGAAAACGTATAAACAAACACGAGACAACAAAAACGCAAAAATGAAAACGCAGAAACGAAATCCTATAAACGAAAATGCAGAAACGAAAACGTAAAACCGAAAACGAAGAATAAATACGCCAAAAAACGCAAATACGAAAACAAAAAACGAAATAACCAAAACAAAGAACGAAAACGAAAATGCAAAAACGAAAACGAAGGAACGAAAATAAAAAACAAAAACGAAATAACGAAAAAAAGAATATGAAAATGCGAAAACGAAAACGAAAGAACGAAAACGCAGGAACGAAAACACACGAAGGAAAACGCAGAAACGAACCCGCAGAAACGAAAACGCAAAAACGTAAACACGAAGCGACTCAACACACGTGAACAACGCAAACACGAAACGAGACCCAACGAGACGAGACCAAACGAAACGAAACAAGACGTGAGGAAACGATACAAATCAAGACAAAGAGAGATGAAAGAAGACAAGACGAAATGAACCGTGACGAAACAAAACGAGACAAGGCGAAACGAAACGAGACGAAACGTGAAGGAATGAAACTACATGAAACGAGATGAAAGATAACGAAACGAAACGAGACGAAATGTAACGAAACGGGAATAATACATGAAACGAAACGAGACAAGATAAAATGAAACGAGACGACTCAAGACGAAACGAGACGAAATAAATAAAGACGCAACGAAACAATAGAATCAAGATAAAACAATACAAAACACAAGGAGAAAAACGAAAAGAGACAAATTTAAACGAACCGAGGCGAAACGAAACAAGACAAGATGAAACACGTGACAAAATGAAACGAGATGAAATGAAACGAAACAAAAAGGTAACACGAAAGGAGAGGAAACGAGTCGAGACGAAACGACAAGAAACATAACGGAATGAAACGAGTCGAAACGTAACGAAACGAAACGAATAGAGATGATACGAAACGAGACGAAAAGTAAACGAGACAAGACGAAACGAAACTATACGAACGAATCGAGATGAAACGAAACGATATAAAACGACATAAGACGATACTAATCGAGAGGAAAACGACATCAGACGAAACAAAAAAGGCGAAACGAGACAAGATAAAACGAAACAAGACGAAACGTAACGTGACGAAAAGAGACAAGACAAAGCGAGATGAAACTACATGAACGACTCGAGAGGAAACGATACGACACAAAAAGAAAAGAGACGAGAGTAATTGACAGGAAATAAAACGAAACGACACCAGAAAAGACAAAAAAGACGGAACGAGACAAAAAGAAATGAATCTAGACGAAACGAAAAAGAGACGACACAACACGAAACGAATCGAAACTAGGCGACACGAAACAATACAAGAGGATAATAATCGAGATAAAATAACATGGAACGACACGAATCGAGACGAAAGAAAATGAAATGAGAGAAGACAAAACGATAAGACACGAAACGAACCGAGACGAAACAAAATCAGACAAAACGAAAGAAAACAAAAGAGACGAAACGAGAAGAAATGAAACGAAACAAAAAGAAAACAGACGAGACGATAGGAATCGAGCCGAGGCACAACAAAACGAAATGAGACGAAACGTGACTAGGAGATACACAACGAAATGAGACCAAACGAGACGAGATTAAACGAGACAAGACAAGACGAATCGTAACTACATGAACGAATCGAGACGACACAAAACAAAACAGGACGAGACTCATCGAGGCGAAATAAAACGAAACGACATGAGACGAGACAAAAAACAAATCGAAACGAGACAATATGAACCGAAACGAAACGATACAAAACGAGAATAATCGAGACGAAATAAAACGAAACGAAACAAAACAAAATGAAAGAGAGAATACAAGACGAATCGAGACAAACCAAAAATAATCTAGACGAAATGAAACGTGACGAAACGCGACGAAACGAATCGAAACACAACCAAATGTAACGAAAATGAAAAACAAAACAAGGCGACAAGAAGAAATTCTTTAAATTGGAATAAATCCATTTCGGTCGTATCTCATGAAGATCCTTCGCGATTCATTGACAGCCAATACAATTTTCCTGACACGATTTTTGCACTACTCAATGACAAGATGACAATAATGAATCAAATTTAACATTTCTTTTTCGCAATTTTTAGGACCTAAAATTCGATTACCCATAAAACTATGCCTTCAGCTGCAAATGTGTGATATGGTCTGACATCTGGAAGTTTTTTTAGGATCTAAAGGCCATCGTTCATTAATGAATTTTATCAGCATTTGCATTTCCTCATCATTATGTGATTCTAATTGCAATTGTTCTTTCCTATGTGTTGTAATTGAAAACGAGTCTTATAACAGACATACTTGAGCCTCGATTTCATTATCTGTATGTTTCGAAGGGTCCGAAACATAAGTGACGAGACAATGTATTTGTCACAAAAGTTCCTTGTTTGACATTTTATTTCAATGTTTATTTTTGTAAATACATCCGCATTCTCATTAATCTAGAAGGACATTCAATCAATGATGTTTTAAAATGTATTCGAATGATTTGTGGTCGCTTTCTACAATTACATTTTTTCCAAAAATATATTGGCTAAACTTTTCAAGTGTAAAACAAATCGCCAACGTCTCTTTCTCTGAGCACACATTTTTTTCTGTATCAGTCAATGATTTGTTTGCATCAGCAACCGGCAAGGTTGCCTGTAAGAGAACACATCCGAAACCATCTTTGCATGGATCTACTGATAAGGTCATGGGTTTATTTACACTTAAATATCTCGGAACAGGATTTCTCGTTAAGATGTCTTTAACCTTATGATAACTGCACTCTACATTTTTATTCCATATCCATGAAACGTCTTTTTTTTATCAAATTTCTCAAGTGAACACTTTCCTTGATACATTACGAGTATATGTGTTGACATGCCAACAATCTGAGAAATGTTTCGATTTCTTTTTTGTTTTTCGGACGTTCCATGTTTGTGATCGCTCAAATTCTCTAATTCCGTCCTTTGTAAATTTACGTCCAACATATTTAACTTTATCGGTTCCTATAATACAGTTTTTATTAAAACTAACACCTTTTTCTCTAGCCCTGAGCAGTACTTTTTCTAAACGTTCATCATACTGTTTTTGTCTTTACCCCAGATTAACAAATCGTTCAATGTCTCCAAAGATATTCTGAAAAAAAGGTTTGAAATATTTCGGAAGCAGACCATATACTATGAGGCATACGTAAAAACTTGTACTTACCAAAGGGGGTGTTAAACGTTACACATTCGGAATTTTCATCAGAAAATTCAATCTGCCAGAATGCCTTGTCCGCATCCAGTGTGATAAACACTTTTGCACCAGTCATTCTGGAGCACAATACTTCAAATTTAGGTAATTTAACATACTTGTGCCTAATATTTTGATTCAAATAAATTGGATCTAGGCATATTCTGAAATAAACGTTTTTTTAACTATCTGGTTAACCCATTCGGAGGGTTTACCCATTCAGAGGGACCTAACTAACTTTGTTTAATGACATTCTTAAAAGTTCAAAGCGTTTGTTGGCTTGCAATACTTTGTTTATTGGTTCAATATCTGATGAGAATCGAGAAAATAATTGGAACGAAATGATTCAAGTTAATGACGAGTATGATATAGAAGTAAAACTCAATACTGGCGCACATTGCAATGTGATTTTTACCGATAACTTACGGTTATTGTATTAAAATGAACCTCACCTCGAAAATACACGTGACAAAAAGACTGCCCACGGAGGAGGCAAGATATCGGTCTTTATTTTCTAGGTAGGTTCAGCAAGCGTCAGATTATAAGGCTCTTAATTAAGCCTTTCATATGGTTTGGTTATTGGGCGCAGCTAGCTTTAGGTGTTTTCTTTCTTTCCTACCGCCAAGGTTCAGGATCTCGTCGAATGAAAGTTTTTGACGGATCCGGCTGTTGCCCTTAATTTTCCCTGTAATTTTTTACTTTTCAGTTGCTCTATATTTTCCAAGTTATCCCCGTTTTCTTAGAAATTAGTCATCTAGTAATAAATGTGACGAGAAAGATAATTTCTGTAAACGGCGCTAGATTCACCACCATATTCGTATAGATGACCCATTTTCATTCCTATTACAAAAACAAAGTTATTGTGTTGTTAGGGTAATTGAAAGGAAATACAAAATTTGTAGTTTATTTTGATACTGAATCAGCCACTACAAACGGTTTCCATCCAACCTGATGGAGCACTAATGCTTTATCAGCAGGTTATCATTAATGTTTGAAGAAGGCAAGATTTCCTTTTTAAAAAGTCTAGTTACTGTGATTTTTTATTCTCTAACTATTAAACATTCATGCCCTTGGAATTATATTTCTCCAGAGCTAATTGAAGAAACTTGAAATATTCATATTCAGCAGGGTCGTTTATTTTATGATTATTGTTCCTAAAACAAAATTTGGATTAAGCAAAAGAAATAAAAAAAAATAAAAAAAGAGACTTCGAGGTGTTTTGAGCCTGTAACAGTGCCGCTTACCTATTCCAAATATCTCCAGTTATTTTTGATAGCATATCATTAGCATTCAAGGATTGTATAATGCTGCCATCAGTAGATACAATTATTGATGTAACTGGAAAAGAGTAACTGTCTAAAAGCTGTGCTGCTATTTTATTACCAAGAGACTTTAGGTCCTGAAAAAGAAACAAAAGGTTTGCATGTATAGTTCCCGACCACTTCGAGACAGCCGCTCTGACCGTGTAGCAATTTGGGTCTCCGCTCCGAATGACGGAAAGCTGAATAACGATTAAATCATCTTTACTCTAAGCAGCATTAAAATACGCTGCTGAAATATTTTTTATCGCACGAAACTAAGAACATATTCTACTTTGCAATAATGATTTTTGAAACAAAAATGAAACCAAAAAAAAATTGATTCTGACAAAAAAAAACCCTCTGAAACAAACATATTCGATTCAGTAAGAATCGAAACAGACCAATTTCGATTCTGATTGGACAAGGAAATATTTGATTGTGTTGTTCCACCCATTATCGTACTGCGCGAACTGACTGCATTGTCATCCTCAGTGCGTCACTGCTTATACTAGGATTTATTTAACATGCACATGACGTAAATCAACTGTTCACTGTTTCATCCAATCGGGAGCCAAAGTGAAGTCACTGTAGCGAGACATAAGCTCCCAATTGGATGAAACCGCAATTTTAATCAGCTAATTTACTACAAATGCATGTACTCTACGACCATACCTGACGTCCTGGTTCATCAAGGTTTTCAACGAAGTAGAATCCGCCATTAAATGTTTGCTATTTACCTGTTGTATTTTGAAACAGTATCATTTTTGACAAAACATTTACTTATGGGAAACTACGCGGCATGCGAACATTTGTTGAAAAGTTGGCAATTGTAAATTTTTACAAGCCGTCTTCCCAACCGTATGGGGATTGAGTTGTAGCACAACAGAGGTGATGAATTGGATGAAGTTAATGAGAACTGTTTAGCGGTGCCGGCAATAAATGCTTGTTCCCTCGATAGCCCGTTTTCAATACTGCAGTGAGAACCCGTCCGCTGCCTACACACTTACCCGGCTAGGTACTCAGTTGAGAACACTGACGTGTTTTTTGTGGTGTTTTTATTCGGCTTAGCCGAAGGTTAGTGTATTTTGGTGTTGCAGTTCGCACTCATTTCGCGTTGTACTGCTATGAGTGTTTGGTGTGGGTTCGCGTCAGACCTTAGTCAGTAACCAAAACGGTTTTTGTGTTCACAGTGTCATGATAAGAATCTCATTAATTTACTTTCCTAGGGGAAAGTGGTTTTATTATCCCCCCAACACACACTACTGTTATACTAAAACCAGAAATAAAGGGAAAATGAAACGTACTTAGTTGGTAAAAGGTTTAACTCAATTTTCTAAGTAGTAATTTGGATACAAATTAAAAGGTCGAATATCTTGTAAAGAAAAAAGTCGTTTATAATGCTGGAACCCAAAAAAGCATTATAAACGACCTCTTTCGTTACAATAAATCGTTGCAAAAAGGACATCTTGAGGCATAGGTGATGACGTATTTGCCGCTAATAGCACGAATAATTGCCTCATTACACATTGAGCCAATTGCAGCGAAAGAATCGTGGAGAGGTAGAGATAAAGGGAACAGCCGACCACCTTTTCCCACACAGATATCAAATACTCGACGTAACAGTTGTTAAAGTTGTTTCCCAACATTAACTTTGATTATCTTACAAATTATTGTTACAAAAAATGCGTATGCAACTCGTTTATAATGTTGCTTTATTGCATTCGTAAGAATTTGAAAACTCGCCCCCAGGGCCGGCAATTGCTATTAGTCCGAGTTCCCCCGGGGTGGGGGTTTCCCCTTCATCACCCCCTAAAAATGTACATAAAGGGAAGCACACATACAGCATTGAATTGTAATGTTTATCATTAAATTGCCATCGAAATGTTACCTAATTTATTTTATGATATTCCCCAATCGATAGGAACTCTTCAATTTGAAACGGAAAATTTGAGTTTGGGGGATATGTTACTCGAAGCCTAAACAACATTTTAGATTTTTCTCAAAACGGCTCCAATGTTTTTCTCTGATAGAGTCATAGCCCCCCAAAATACTTATTTGGCATTTTCATAGCACTCCCTGAATTTTTGAATCGGCATCTTTATACAATTACAATAATGATATACATTTTTCCCATTACAAAATTTGTTCATCAAAAAAATTCAAATAAAATCATTTTCAAATTTTCGAAAATATTAGTAGTTTTTGCGTGATGTTAGAAAACTGACGTAATGTGATTAATCTCTCAAGGAATATGGCGACGAGAATTGTGCACGAGACAAGCGAAATATTAATAGTATTTGTTGGAAAATAATCATTATAATAGAATTCATTATAAAATATGCGTGTTGTGTTGCGGCATCACCAGTTGCATTTCAATATCATTTAATAAGGTTACGATTTTGTTCTGAGGAAAAAAACTTGCTATTACAAAAATTTCTATTTGAAATATATAAGTTAAAATCATTATTTTACCTCTAATTCTGACACTAATGTCCAAGAATTAATGAAATAAGAAGATAAGAGGTCCTTGACGGAAGATCCTGCTAGGGGTCCTTCTCGTAAAGACCTTCCTGAACCTCAGCATGATTGATCATCCAACGCTCCCCATAAAACAATACAATGCAGAAGCTTCCTTTGATGTTCAAGCTCAGTCAAGGCTTCTGTAATAGGACTGTACACAACCTGTTCAATGAAAGATTGATTAAAATTATGTCTATCTCGCATCTTACTTTTTAATGAATAACTAAAACTTCAATGATTTATTATATTTGATACCTCTTTGAAAGGGAACATTTCTTGTTCAAGTAATACATGTGCTTCTTGCATAGCAATTTCTTCATTCCAATTCATGTTTTGTTGATTTACCATGGCTTGAATGTAAGAAATATAAAATATTCACTCCACGCACTTATTAACTTTTATTTAATAAGTATGATTGCATACCTTTAGTGTGAATTAACATCTTGGGAACAAAACTTATTTCAACCACCATATCTTCATCTAATTTTTCAAACCATTCCATGTCTAAAATGATTGTTTATAAATATTTTAATAAAGACCTTTATTGCACAAACTGTACTGATTGCAGAAATGTATGTAAAACATACCAACATTGAGTTTACGGTTTGTTGGAACAGTGAGAGAAAAATTTAATATCTTGCTGAAATCTTTAGCTATTATGAAATGTCCTTGAAACTGAGACGGTGTGAACCAAAAAGGAAGAAGTGGTGGATTGTTGAGTTGAAATTCCGCGTGACACCTGAAATAGAAATCTTTG
The DNA here is from genome assembly GCA_038098605.1 of Gryllus longicercus. Classification (NCBI taxonomy): domain Eukaryota; kingdom Metazoa; phylum Arthropoda; class Insecta; order Orthoptera; family Gryllidae; genus Gryllus; species Gryllus longicercus. The sequence continues at coordinate 244,359 of JAZDUA010000550.1, forward strand.
TGCATTGTCTGAGTGAACAAAACTTGCGTGTAACATTAGTATCAAGGGGATTTATTTACCTGAACACTATGTCCATGAAAGCAGAATTCTGTGCCCGAAGAACTGCTACTGTTCCTCGAGGAGCAAATCGTGTTTGCATGAAAACATTCTTGTGGAACATTGATAGAATACGATACAGGACTGATGTAGCAGAGCCACTCTGGGGCTTCTTGTCCATGAATCTCATACTGAAATAATTGTCATTTTATGAAGTGTTCAGTTTAAAATTATGAGTATTATTATGAGTATGATTATAATTATGATCGGAAGCCTGGATATTTCAGCAAAAATAAATCATTTTCAATGTTGATTTTACATTTTCAATTAGCATGAAGTGTTTTTAAGTTATTTTGAAGGGTTAGTTACTTAATGTCTTATTTTACGGCGAGTCTCAGTATGTGTTATAGTTCCTTAATTAAACCATCTGGCTCTTTTTCTGAATTGTGATTGGCAAGTGTGAAGTTTTAATTGCACGGTTAAATGTTAATTGCACGTGCGCTAGTAACAATGAGATAATCAACGATTTTTCATGGAATTAATGAGCATATTTATTTCACTAAACGAAAAATTAATTTTATGTTACGACAAAAGGAAATTACCCATTTTTATACGTCATTTTTGTGACGATTTCGACTAATTAGTCATTTTTTACCTTTTCTGTCGTTTTTTGTGATTTTTCGCTGATTTAATCGATTTTAAAATAATTTTAATGGAGCTTGCTTCAAATAATATTTACGAGATACAACAAATGTTCTACACAGAATTCCTGAAAAGTCTATTCGATTTCTTCGCTCAGAAATTGTGATGCCAGGCGTTGTGAGTATGTAATCTAAGGTCCTTGTGACGCATATCAGCGCCATTGTCGGCTTGTCCGCTTTCGGGATAATAAAGGATAGATTTCCTGGTAAAGAACAGTCCATACCAACAGTTTGCGAAATGAGTTTACTTGAACGAATGGAAGAAGTCTCAATTCAACATCTACACATAGTTTGAGTTGTTCATCCGAACTGGTTTTGATCACACTTTATTTTAATTTATTATACACATACTTATTTTACATCATAATTCTTTGCTTTTACATCATTTTAAAAATATTTTAAGAGCATTTTATTGATAATTTTTGGCGACGTTTTAGGTCATTAAAATCCGCCCCCTAATGCTTTCGGGTGGGATGAGCAGGTGGGATATGTGGTGACGCGAGATTGATGACACTATTTGAAAAGTCAACGCTAATATAAGAATTTGTGTTCTTGAATCTTTTTAATTTTTCTGTTTCATTTTATATACATGAAAATAAATTTGAATGTAACGTGGAAAAATTAATCAACTGAATATTATGCTGATTTCCGTGCGTTTTGAGTAGAGTAGTATAATTAATTGTCAATGATTCCGGGCGAATTAATTACTAAGATTATATTTACTTTATATTAGATTATTATATATTATGAAAGTATTGATGTATGTTTAATAGTATAAAGAAATTAGTGGTACAACAGAGGGGCAAATACTTGCTGGTACTAATTGGTTTTCTTTTCTTTTTAGTCTGGGCTAACATTTCGGTTTTGTCCCATCCTTCTCTGGTGTCATCTTTTGGCGCCTAGTAGATAATTGAACACATTTTCTCAATTCTTCGGTTTCCTAATGGTAGAACCAAAATATTACTTTAAGCATTTTATAGAAGAGTTCAGCCTGGTTTTATTCGTTCAGTTTTTGAGAAAAGTTCGTTTGAGATGAAAATGCGGAATTTCCCGTTTTTTTCACAGAAAACATTTGAATTTTCGAGAAACTTTGTCAGATATCATTTGAATCACTCATTATCACAAATGCAATAATGTATACAAATCGCCGGTAATAACGACGTGAGAGAGGTATCAACGGGAGTAAAATAGGGAGATCCATTGTCAGCCTCTCTGTTTGGTATGATAATTATGTAATTATGAAAAAAAAGAACTGGTCATAAGGGGCAATGTCTTTACACGTGTAAAACAATGTGTAGCATTCGCGAATGACATACTTTCATTACCAGATCTAAGTCCGCTATTGAAGAAATGGTTCAACACCTGAAAGAGTAGTCTTTACAGTATGGATTAACCATAAACGACCAAAATACCAAATCCATGAGATGTAAATCTGGCCCAAAAACTGTATGATATTAGTGTTGATAATCTTAGTTATCAAGAAACTAGTTCATATAAATACCTCGGGTCTATAATCATAATCATGTAGAAGAAATTAAAGAATGAATAGTAGCTGGTAATAAAACTTACGTTGCCAATCAAGCAATCTCTAGAAGAAAATTGAAATCTAAAAGTTAAGACTCTAAATAGCAATAATACGACAGCAGCTGTGTATGTAGTAAAAACGTGTGTCCTTAGAGGGGCATTCACAAGTTAATGATTTTAGAAATAAAAATTTTGAGGATTATTTTTGGACCAGTTAAACAACCAAACGCTATTTGGAGAATAAAATACAATACGGAATTGGATAACATAATAAAAAAACAAAAATAGTGTTAATCATATTAGATCTTTAAGATAAAGTTGGATGAAAATGACTACAGAATATGAATGATGATAGGCTTGTAAATTAAACCCTCGGAACCCTATTACAACCAGTTAAAGGGAGACTGACCATAAATGATTTCAAGACAATAAAAATAAGAAACTGTACCGTGAAAGTGAACAACAGACAGGAATCGAAGGCCTTAGTTGAACAGGCCAAAAGAATTAGCAAATAATGTTGTAGAGTCTCACTAAGGGGAAGATCAACAAATTACGTTTGTGTACATTTTGACGTTTATGTCATCTGTTACAGTGAATGCTATCCGAAAAAAAAACAGTTCAAAGAAATAATTTACGTTTCGGAGAAAACCTCATTTTTAATATTCTTTAAAATTGCTTACATTTCACTCAAAATTGCTCGAAAAGTACTGAAATTTTCAAAAATTACATGGTTAATCAAATAACTAATCGTGGAAAATAAATATTATTGAAGAAAAAGTGTTTATCTTAAGCTACTGTTGTAGGAAGACGATGAAAAAAGCACTTTCGTAATTTTCAAAAATTTAGAGTTGACAGTGAAAATGCCATCTTTTTAACTTTATTTCTCTCTATTCTTATCATAAATTTAAAGAAAATATTTAGGGCCACGTTGAGACAGTTTTGTAAATTTTTTGTAGGGTTTCATGGAAAGTACCCATAAAATTTAAAGATTGTTTTTCAAAATCGCATAGCTAGGAGTCCGGCCAGATCGGCCAGGGAATATTCCTTTTCGGAAACAAATCATACTACAAATAGTTTAGACGTTCCTATTGTTCATAGACAGGCATACGGATGGACAGATAAACAGACGAACGTCCTTAAAAACACACACACACACACACACAAGAACCACAAACCCTTTTTCGATATCAATGTATCCCAAAACGTGTAATTCCATCGAAATCTCGAAATCAATTTTCCTCAGCATTACGTAACCTTCTCTATACTACGTATATTACTTCACATACACTTATGTATAAGAGACAGCTATGACACGTATGTATAACAGACACGTATGTATAAGAGACGGCTTTCACTTTTTCACCCTTCCATCCAGGCTTTTTTGACCTGATGCCTGCAATAATAGAAAAATGGCAACGCTATTGTAATTCTTTTAAACAGACAGCTTTTGCCATAATGGATGTGATTTCCAATTTGCAGAATTTTTACTGAGAAAATAGAAAGTTTGAGAGTATGTAAGACTGAATATTACACTACAATAAATTCTATGTTACTTATTAATGTTGATATTTTAACGATCGATTAATCACATATTTATAAAATACAACACAGCGTTCCTGGAACGTTAAATATTTAAATAAAATTTTAATATGGTTACAAAAAGTATTTAACAAATCATAAAGAATGCCTGTTTATTCCAAGGAAAATAACTCCAGACTTTTTCAGTTCTTTATAACTATTACCTTAGGTCGTCCTTCGATGTTTCAAGATAGTTGACTGGTTCTACCATATTCCAGATGTAGCCTACTCGTGCACCGGCAGGTGGAAGTAAAGGACTAAAATCTCCAATCTTAAGAGTTATATTATTTTCATGGGGATTTTGCCAACTTAGCAAACCATTCATAGATATTGAAACTTCCTGAAAGAAATTTGCAAACATCAAAGGTAATTGTGTAGATCTTTCTCAGAGGAGCTTGCACACAAAAATGAAACTCACTTTCGAATCATCTAACATTTCTTGCAGAGGCTTGAAATCACAATAGAGAACGACGTTTTTTGAAAAGAAACACTCTGTTTCCTGGAAAAAGAATAAATAAAAAAATAAAAAAGAGCAAGACAGTTGAAGCATAATGGATGTCAAGATGTAACATACTTACGGAATAGTTAGGTATTGGAACAGATCTTGATGAAAGCATGTAGCCATTTTCACATTCGGTATGATATATACATTTAAAAAATTCTCGAATCACGTCAACGGAAGAGTATAACCCAAAACTTGTGAGAACTGCTAAAGCAACTGCAACCGAAATCTGAGGCATTGTAAAGGAGCATTTCTGGAATACACCCCTCATCATCCTTCTTTCGATAGCATCGCAAAACGTCTAGAGCTGTCTTTCGTGCGCTTGTCGGAGGCCGTCTCGCTGCTACAGCGGCTTGACTGTTCCCCACTCGGACCTCTTCCGCCCGCATCAGCCGCGCGCTATCGCAACATCCGCCGTTAAGTAGTACCGCAGGGAACAGCCGTTGGGTATATTGGGCGGTTTTTATAAGAAGGGGTCTTTTTGACAGCTACTACTGACTGCATAACTCCGGGTTATGTCCAAGCTCTCAATTCGTCAGAGCGTTCGTTTAGTTAGCTCATTAGTAAATGGTTTTCATCGCCATCTCTTGCAATGCCAACGCCCTGACATTCATTTGTTTCCTCACCAGTCAAACTGGTCGCTTCTTAGAGTAAATCCACTATATCGTACTAAATACGGATGACATGGATGCTGATATTTTCAAAACATGGATGTTAGTACAGAGACATCGAATTAAAAATGATTTTTTTAACGTCGCTGCTTTGTCTCAATGTTTCTACGTTTTCGATGATTTGTTTGTGAATTAAAAATTCCCATAATCACAATTTTGTAAAAGTTAAAATATTAAATAATAGGTGATGCTTCTTCTGTCAGTTCATGTGTTCGAACTAATCAAACCCAGTTTATACTACCTTCATCGAGCAGACAATATTTCGCTTGAGATTACTATCATGACCTGATATTTTTTTAGTCTTTCCTCGTATTTCGAACATAGAAAGGCGGTTTTTTACTGTTTCCAGTTAAATTTTATTTATATATTAATATACATGGCCACTGGTAAAATACATTTTGTTGCGTACGAATTTAATGTTAGAGATTACTAAACCGGATTTAAAACAACAATGTTTAAAAAAATCAATGTTTTTTGTCGATACATTATTGACGTCGATGTTTTGTTTTTGATGTTGCATCACTATGCGATACTTCGTCAGGAACTAATTAACATTTTAGAATTCCCTCTGTGACGAACAATTTTTTTACGAATTCAGCGAAAACAGTAAATTACCAGGGTGCAATGTTATTTTATGTAATGTTTCTCGAATACTTAGTAGAGATAAAGCTACATAATCCTACAAAAAAGTCGATGTTGCGATTTTGACAGAAATACACGATTTATAGGTTCCTGATATCGAAACTTTTTAAACTTCTAGGTCTGTCTGCCCGTTTATCTGTGAGTAACACTATCGCATAAACCGAGTACAGAATTTTCAGCAAAACTGATATTCCAGGATGACTTGGGAACCTGGAAACATTGGATTCAGAGAATTTGAAGATGTATAAAAACCGGAAAAAATCAAGAATTTGGTGAGAAAATCAGGATTTTTTCATTTTCAGATTCATCTTCAACTACTAGGACTGATTCACACATACCATCGTATTTAAGAAATTGCATGATTCAATTCAGTACAAGGTAATAGTGTCATTCCTTGTCAAAATGTTCATGGCAACCATCTAAAATTTTATTGAAAGTTTGTTGGCTAATTACGTTTTTATGTGAGGTGATATTCACTAAAAATTAATTTATCTGAAATTAAGTCTTTTAATTATGATACTTTTGTATACCAGTGATTTGTAAAAATCTGCTTCACCTTAATCTTACAAAAACATCAATCTTTCAACATTCCTCGCGAATGAATCGAGATAAATCTGTGATTTTTTACTTTCTCGTATCTTACTAAAATTCGGAGCTAAACAGCACATACTTTCTCGCAATATTTTGAATGATATATAATATTTTAAATTGCAATTTTTGCTTTTCTTTCTCTATTTGTCTCTGTGATAAGGTTTTGAAGAAGTTTATTCACGCCATTGTGAAATACTCAAATCCTTCTGATATATAATAAATAATACTATTAATATTTTTATTGATTTTCTAAACTATCATGAAATAATGAATCTCTCTCATTTTATTGATATGATTTATTCGTTTGTCCTGCTATGCTCCTAAATTTGCTAAGAATTAAAACGTAATTATATAGAATCTACCTCTATTTTTGTTATGGGTTTCGTCATACAACACGCTACCTTCTTACCTGTCGTATGTGGGTGTGCAATTATAGTATATAGAATTACGATTCCTGGAAGTTCTAATAATTGAAACTGATTATTTGAATTGATGGCAACAAACTACAAATTATCAGCCTTTCTGTTTTCAAAATAATAACTTAAATTTATTACAAGATCGTTACACTTTATAAAGAGCTCATCAACGATCTGATATTAGTTTCCCTGTATACAATAATTGTAATTGCATACGGCCACGAATTGAAGTTCATGGTCTTACTGTGATCTTCGCGCGAAACGCCGATTTCTCGGATGAACCCCAAAAAATCTGTCTTGACACTACCCATTAGATGTTTGTGTTGACGTCCCTCCCACCGTAATCTTACCTAATGTCAAAATCGATTTGCAAAAGCCCCCGGAGTATTATAAGTTATTTGATAGTCTCATAAAAAATCTGCAAATTAATTATTATGCGATTGCGACTTTCCCTGTGCTGTGTCTCAGGCGGACACCTACTTGCGACTGTCTACATTCAACTCAAATTGTTAAAATGTCATTCCCGTCTACGAATCAAACCAATCATAAGTTCCTCTGGACGCAAAGTCTATTTAGATTGAATTTTAAATTTACAACACAAATAGCCACAACATCTTTAACATATTAATACATACAACACTTAGCGGGTCAAAACTAATTATATATCACCCTCTTCCCTATAACTGAAGCACTAAACACAAGCTTAACTGAAAAACTACTCGTGCTGTTTTTGCCAATGCATCTGTTCTGTCCGGTGTCGTGAACGAGAGTGAGTATTTTAACAACAAAATCTCAGCTTTCACTGCCTCCTCCGTACACTTTTTATATAATCCTTCGGTGTCCTCTTTCCTTTCTCAGAAATAAAGAGCGTCATGTCCACGAGCCTGAAATATAATTTCTTGTTTACTGGTCGCCCTGACAACGTGTGCTCTTTGACTATAAGCGTTCTATATGCATTAATTTAATGTCTTGATGCCGTTTTTGCTGTTCAAGGTTTTCTGTGTTATCACTCTATTTTGCGTAGGTTTCTCACGCTCTCTTCTTCTAAAAGGTATACTTCGAACACTTTTTTTTTCATTCTCGGTGAATCTTGAATTTTTTTCACCCATCTTGTTAATTAATTATATGTGGGGCATTACTAAAAGCGATCAGTGTATCGCAGCTTTTTTTAACTGTTGTGATTTCCATTACTTTTGATATTCTTCGGTTTCCAGTTGCTATATAATCAATGTGGATGTACTACTTATTGCGTACTATGTAGTCTTTATGTACATTTATGAATATCTTCATTCTTTTTGAAAGCGTTTGTACATTTCATTGAGAGCTGCGAACTCTCTCATTTTTTCTCTATCGTAATTTTTTACACTTTCTCCACACTTTCCTAAAGTCTTTGTAATACTCTCATTTCCCACTCTTGCAAATAGATCCCTTACTAGAACTTTGTACCTTCCTAACATTATCTGCATGGTTCTGTAGAATTCCGCTGTTTCTTCCCTCTTTCCTTCAAGGGCATAAACTCCACTAACGTCGAGATGTTCTCTTTTGTGTTTTAATGTTGGCATAAATATCCGATCCTTTTTCATAAGGAACCTCCGTTATTCTTGATTCCCACTTTCTGCCTACAAATATGGCTACTCCGTTTGCAGCTCTCTCTCACTGATCTACTCCACTATAAAACATGGCATAATTTTCTTCATATTCTGGTCTTTTTAATTTCTTTCTCGTTTCTGTTTTAAAATGATTAATTACGAATTTTCTCGACGTTTCAAAACTTTCGTATGAAAATGTGTCCAAAATTACGCATTTTCAGTAACGCTCAAAATGTTTGCGCACAAAATTTCTATTTGAAAATAAGTTTTGCTCTTCTATGACTCAAAGTCTAGTATTTAACTTTTAGGGAAGTAAAAAGTCATGAAAATGTACACTAATGTTCGTGTCTGGTGGGTTAGGTGGGATAGCTCGTTGAGATAGGGATAGTTCGTGAGAAGGGGGAGGGGGGAGGGCTATTTTCATTCCTCGTGTGACATCGTGGGTTGCACAAATCACAGACAAGATGGCTTTGGAATCTAGTTTATTTACATATGTACACAGTTCGACATGAGCCTGGCGCTCATATCTGCAAGCACTGAGGCACATACCTGTGCCACCCACGCGCACTGGCGTCTGCGCCACGACAGTTTGTGGAACAACGGTTCCCTTTTGCTGGGGCCACTCTCTCCACAGACTCGCTGTGACAATGTCACCATCCTACGATCACAACCGCGTGGTCCTGCGACACATCTCCCGCCAGCATCTGGTACCTATCCTCTCGGTCTGGACCGTCTTCTGAGAATGACAAACGCAAGGCGTTCCAGCCCCCAACCGCTCTTCGTGGCCAGTCACGTGATGCCACCATCTGCTGGCCATAACCCAACCAGCACGCTGAAGAAGTGCAGAGGTACAGTAGTGAAGTGTAAAGGGCTGTCCTTTCGCCTTTCAGAGGAAGTCAAGGGGTTGGCCTTTGTATCCAAAAAGGGACTCTTCCCCTCCCCTGCTTTTAGTACTTGTTAATTTTGATTTTTAGTGGACATGGCCCCATGTAGATGGGTTTCCGTCAGGGCGACACCGTTTCTTATTGAAAGAATGAGAGCTGTTGTCTGCTACGTTACAGGATAAGGATTACATCATCACCACGGTCACTTTCTGTGTCTAGTCTGCACGCTATTTGCGCAATTTGTTTTAATTTCAGTTATTACATTTGTCTAATGTATTTTTCTTTTAAATACCATAGATGAAGTTTAACATTCATTTGTATATTTTACACTTAACAGACAGATACACTTAAAGTGCGATTAATTGTTTAAAAAAATTGTTCAATTTGGGGGTTTACTACTTGGAAAAAGAATTTCAACGTCAGGTCTTTATTTAACATTTATTGTATATTTCACATACACATAAGCTGAAAGCATAGAAATTTTCCAATTTAATTTTTGCCTAATTCCCTTTCAAGAGTTTTTAGAAAGTGTTTTAAACACAGACATCTTCTGAAAGGTGGAACAGGATTAGTTTCAGGGAACACATTTACAGTGTCTTATATTCGGCTTTCATACTGTTCATGTACACTTTTGCTGTAGTACTTTAACAGTATTTAAAAATACTAATTCTCATAAGATTACATCTTTCACTTAGAATAATAAAACAATGTTCCTTTGAACTATAATCATCCTCTACATACGGAATTATAAGAAATTCCAAAGCTTAAATAATAATATTAAGTTTGTTGAACAGAATGATATTTCAAACATACTTCAATGTTATAAATTTTACTTCATATGAAGCTGAGATGAAATTGTTTCTACATTCTGTATATAAAGGCTCAGACGTGTATTGCCACATCTTCCCAGGAACAGCTAAAACACTGAAGAACATGAATTCAAAGCATAACAATAAAGTTCCTAACTTAAATCGGTGATGCACATAAATGCTTTGATATTTGAGCAAATAAAATTGCTTCAATATAGAAAAGAAACGGAAACTTGATTTGTTGCACATTAAAACCCAATCGCTATAATTTATAAACTTGGGTTCATAAATGTGCCTGATAAGACTTTGCAGACGAAAGACTTGGGTTCACAAATTTGCCAACATGTTCTTTGGCAAACGCCTCAAAATGCTCGATGACTAGCTGCAATGTTCTGTAGCGGTCTAACGCCATTCTAATTGCACTCAGACTGACGAGGAAACACTTAGGTTCAGGTGATACGGAGAAGCTGCACCTGCAGAGAAATAAAATATTGATAATATTAATAATAGTAATAATAATCACAGGAAAAAAATAATGTCTTATACATTTTATCATCTATATTTTGCAAGCTTTGCTCATGTACTTTATCAAATATCCAATATTCTCCAAGAAAATAACTTCATGCGCATGCCCAGGGGCGAAGCAATGGTTTCTGTGCAGAAGTTCCAATGGAGCCACTAACTGGATAAGTTAAATCTGAAGTTTTGAAACTAATGCATAAAGGTATGCATATTGTAAATTCTATTTAACCAGCGAAGGCATCATTACGTCCTGGCCATGGGATAAGGGGGTTAGCACGAAGACATCCCTTCATCGTGTATTCTGGTCTTCATAATCTTAGGGTGGGCTTATCGTCACACAGCAATATATTCTGGGGCATTTGTAGGGAAAATGCACAGTTTTAATTTTGGCCCGACTGGGAATCGAAAAGGAGGCTGCGCCGTGGAAAGCGAGCACGCTAACCATCGAGGCACCGAGGAGCTGAAGACATCATTCCACCAACAAGTATTCCATTTGCGGGTCTCTATTCTTAGAGATCGTAAAATTTTCTATCCAAAGCTACGTGATATTGATCGGACAAAAGCTCTGTATCATCTGTATCAAGAAAAGCAACTTGCACCATGTATATGTTCAGTGCTATTGATAATATTACGTCGGATAGTGTAGCAAAGAAAATTTTGAGAATTCATTTTCCAAATACGGACCCTGGTCGGGATGCCAAGTTATTCAGCTGAATACCAAGTCAGTAAACATTCACGACACCGCAAACGCACTGTTAATCACCTCTCACTTGACCACTCATCCGCCAGTCCCATATTCTTGTTTTTATTCGACATAATTCTTTCACGTGCAGTTGTGAAAATAATATGAATTGATCTTAATTAAATCACGGAATAATTTCAATTTTTTGAAGAGAACCTTCTTATGCGGGACAAGGGAGTATGGGAGTATAGGACGCAGAACGAATTTCGAGGCAACGGGCCAACCACTGCGCGACGTAGTTCTTTGGGTGGCCGCGTTCGACAATTGTTGTGCTGCTGCACGAAGCGATGCCGAGCGCTCTAGCGGCCTCTGGATGAACTTCGTCGACCGAGCACTTTCTTGTTGAGCACGAAGACTAAACAGATTCAATCCGGTGTCGGAGACCCGTGATAAGTCAAAAATTTCAATTTCAAAGACAGACGTTCCGATTCTTTCGCGAAATCCTCTTCTGTATCTGAAACTATATTGTTTCAAACTCTATTTCCATAATTTTATACAATATATAAGATAGATTTTTATGTTTATAATTCTCACGGATGAAAAATCGTAGTTAATAATAGAGATAGATTAGATTTTTCATCTTGAGAATTATAAACATAAATCTAACTAGAAAATAATATTGTATAAAATTGTAACAATGTAGTTTGTAACAAAATAGTTTTAGATTCTGAAGAGGGTCAAGTAAAAGAGATGGAAACGCCTGTCGTTGAAATAGAATTTTGACTTGTGACTGGAATCATCGCCTGTTATTTATAGTATTTATCCAGGGATTGATTTTTTTCTCACAGAATACTACGACAGAATCTCCTTCCAATGTCATCCCACACGTGCTCAATGCTGGAGAGGTCCGGATATCTTGCTGGAAAATGCCAGCTGGCCACCGGAGGACCTCAACTTGCTCTAGGCAGTTCATAGATACATTTACTGGGTGAGTGTGAGCGTTGTAATACTCACTCAGGGTGCTGTACCATAAGGGGTAGGACGTGCGAACGCAGAATGTCTGTGAGATATCGCCGTGTCGTCAGCGTCTGCGGAAGCACTACTAGAGGTGATTTGAAAGCATTTCTGATAGCCCCCTGCACCGTGATGCCCGGGGTTACGCCGGCGCCTCTCTCCACAATATGGGCAGGTTGTGACCTCTGACCTTCACGCTACCACACTCGTACACGATGGTCATCGAAGATTATGACGAAGCGGGACTCATCACTGAACATGATGCGACGTCATTCGTCCTCTGGCCATGTCTCCCGGGCCCAGCACCAAACCAAACGCCGACATCGGTGTCCTGGTGTCAATGGCAACCGACGCATGGGGCGGTCGGACACTAATCCGGCAGATACGAGCCGTCGAGCCACTGTTCGGGAAGCCACGGGATGTTGTAGAGTCGCCAGTACGTGTTCGCGAATGGCGGGTGCCTAAGTCACGAGGATTCCGCACTGCTTGGCGCACCATATGACGGCCATCCCTCTGGACAGTGTTTCTTGGTCGACCCGAGTTTGCACGATGTGCATGGCTACCCTCATGTACTCATTGGTTCCAACACCAAGCCACTGTGGCATCTGAACGGCCCACATGCCAAGCAACTGCACAATGCGACCAACCAGCCTCATGAGGTCCCAGAATGCGGCCTCTGTCCAATGCAGGCAATTGGTGGATAGGCTGTCGAACGCATCTGTGCTGTATCGCGGTTGCTTCGTACTGTACGGAAATGTCCTTCACTGTCTGGCTCGCAGCAGTTAGATAGATAGATAGATAGATAATAGCTGCGCAACAACAGGGCGGTGACATCACGAATGCACTCTGGTGGGCATTCTATACATTACAGATACTTGTGAACCTAATCAGTTACTCACACATCAATGGTATCCGTGAATACCGAAAAGGGATAGTATTGGACCACTCATTCTGGGAGCAACACGTTTTTTGTCAGGCAGTGTAGGTTCTTAAACACTAACAGGAATTACATGACATGTGTCTAGTTGGAGTAGTAATATCGTATTTCCATCCTGATTTCTATGTGCCTTAACAATAACATCTATACTTCCGTGAATAAAACAAAAACAAAAACGAGCTTAGCTTATGTTCCTTCAAAAATTAACATATTTTTGGTTGGTTGCAGAGATGTTGGGTTGTTGGATAATGAGTCAACATCCAGTGCAATTGAACTGTATATATACTCGGTCTAAAATAATAATTCTTAAGAGTTTTAATTTATTTCGTATTGTTTACGGTGGAATCATGTAATCTGGAATTTTTGTAGTTTTGCACAGTTAGACTAATGAAATATTGGGGACATACATAACTGCGATGACAAGGCATCATCATACGAATTTAAGGAATGTAGTATTTTCGTTTTAAATAAAACAGATTTTTAATTATCAAAATTATCTTTCTTTCATGGAAAACGGTTTTATTCTTAATTTTAGAATGGGGCTCACGCAATATCCAGGGGAAGTAAAAAAATTGTTTTTGCAAAGGAATTTTTAAATTGTAATTATTTTAAAATATTCTTTGATATTTACTCTGTGATTCATTGATTTATTCAAACGCAAAACATGTATTTTAAGGACTAAAAACTGGTTTTATTCTGAGCAATTTAATAAACGAAACTCTTAATCATTTAAAAATTCAAGTAGCAACATATGCATGCAAGTAAGCAAGCGAAGCTTGAAGCGTATTTTGCAAAGATTCAAACATGCAAAGCCGGGATTTTTATTGTGTTGCAAGTGGATATGGCAGAAAGCTAAATATCATTTATAAGTTTTACCTTCTAACCATTTTTAATGACTTTACAAGTACTGCCAATTGTGTTGACATCAACATTTCATTGCTGGAAGCCATTTGAAGTTCCTTTATCCACCTCGTGTGCCACTGACCCATTCACAGCCACATCCATGCTAAGGCTGGACGTATTCTGAGATGACAAACCACAATAAAGTCATAAGGAAAATATTATAGAACGGATATCTGTCTTATTAAACAGTGAGCAAATTTTTAGTCAGAATAGAAAAGCAGAAATCCTTAGAAAATAACTGCATGAACATCCTTTTGATTTTAATGAATGTTTCTAGAATATTAAATCCTTAATATGAATAATTTAATCAATTATCCCTGTACTTAGTCAAAAACATTGGATCTGATAATAACTTAGATTTTGTCTTAGTTGATAAAATAGTACATATCTTAAAATTAATTTCTAGCTCTCCTAATTTTCTTGTATTTTAAAAAAAATATGTAGTTTATAAGTGTTTGCATTTTTAATATGTATTTGTGCTATACAATAAAATGATTCAGACAGAATTAAAAATGAAATTTCAGTAAGTTTCAAGCCATCTCTCTTAAAATCAATATCTAACTGAAAATGAATATATCTCCTTTCAAGATACTCATTAAAGACTTAGAGGATACCACATAAAGGGCTGAGGTCCATAGTGGCATGTGTAAGAATCAATAATATGTCCATGTTTCACTTCAGGAGTCTATAATGTTACGAATCTAATTTAAACCACTATGAATCTCAGCCATACATACATTGATAATTCAGACTTGCACAATACACCAGAAGTGTTATAAACATCTTGTATGCAATGTGATTAAAATAATACGATGTGGTTTACATTGTGATAGAAATAGATTGAACAAATTCTCTTCTGGAATAATCATCAAAATTTGACGGAAAAAACAAGCCCAAATATTGGGTGAGACAAGTGTTCATAAACAACACATACGAAAGCCTGACGAACAGAAAGCTCAATTGATCAATGTTAAAGGCTTTTACAGTTCTTAATGGCATTAGACAATACCATTATTGTACTATCGAGCAAAGATCGGCCGGTTGCAGTTTATAATTGTGGCATTAATTAAGAAATTAAGAAATGTAAATCTGTTCAAAAATTAGGATTTTATACCAATACTTTAGCCATAAATTTGTAAGATAACAGTTTGCAAACAGCCTTCAAAATTCAAGCCTCTGGATTTGCCTTACAGATTTTTAAGTGATGTTATGCATACTGTGTAAACGGAGATGTTAATGAGTGTTTTATCAATCAACGTCAATTATGTAAGTCAACAAATTGTCTTATTGTTCACAACCGTGAACAGATTGTAAATGAAAGTTTAATGTAGGGAACAACTATAGCATCCCCTGTGACAACCGCTGGGCGCCTACGTAGACAAGTGAAGGACGCAGCGCTCATCGAGGGGCAGGGTAGAAATAGTGCGCATTGACAGTCGTTTTCTCTAGAGGACATTTAAAATTATGGATGGGGGCGCCAGAAGAATGGATATTTGATTTATTTAGTCAAAGAACAGTAAAAACTGTATGTGATGTCACGGGAAGAAATAATGAAAGTGAAACTAATTATATATTAGTTTACGCAGCACTATTTGAATGAATCCCAATAATGCTTTCGAGAATGTTTTCCTGTCCAATGCCAATTATTTGAATTCCTTTATTTGAACATATCAGAGCGTTAAATGCAGATTCTAATACAGATGAATTCTACGTCTGGTAAGCAGTCATTAACACTTTTCCAGTACAGGATCTCCATTTCTCTAGTGGGACGGTGTCATTTGCCGCCCACTCACACCCCTCGCACTAGGTGACGTGCAGCGCCAAAGATTCGAGGCATTCCGATTGACTGACGAGGATTTCCGGGTTCGTCAACTGCTAAGCTCAGGAGTCCCGTATGGGGGGTGCATTTTTTTGCGAGAGGTAGCGGTGGTCTTCCACCGTCGGATGGCGTACTCCGGTGCCGAACTATCGGTCAGCTAGCAGGGTTTTCCCCAACCAAGTATCTTTCACCAGAGGGGCACCGCAAGGTGGTACCCGGCAAGTGTGGTAGTGTCCTGGAAGTGTGTGTAATTAAGGGGTTAGGATAGGACAAGGAAGAGGACGGAAAGTCCGAGCGCGGACCGTGGCCCGTTTATTAGGGTACTACTCCGGTATTCGCCTCGTGTTGATCAAATAAAACCAACACGGAAAACTATTAGTGTAGCCTGTCGCTAGAATTCTCCTCCAGGCATCGACTGAATGTGACCTAGCTATCTAGCTAGTGTCGAAAATCCTGCGACCGCCTGGACTCCAATCCCAGGATCTCCCGGCCGGAGGCACTACAGTGACATCAATTGATGCTCTGAGCCACCTTTGCCGGTAGGAGGCATTCAGAAAGCCGCAATCGTACGGAGAAGCTTCGTGTTTCATTACGATTCTGTTCCTACTTCACGGTGTCTACCGCGTTTTACACGGATGGCCTTCAGAGCAGTTGCAACAGCCCGTGTAACAATGCGAGCAAAAGAATCGACAGCTCGAGCAACCGCAGGAGCAGCGATCAGCGCACCGGCGAGAAATCGTGGCGCTCCACTGCGGTGCCAGGAGGAGCCACGATGGCGACTCGACTCCGCTCCCGCTCCCGCCACCGACGCCTCCCCTACCCCCGCGGCAACACCGGTCTGCTTGTTGCACTCGGTTGAGGCTGCGAATTACTGCTTGGATAAATTGGAAGAGCATTAGCAGAAACTGCAACGAACATCATAAATTCTCGGCTATCCGGGAGACGCCGCGTCGTTCGTCTCACGGATAGCCGAGAAGTTATGGATTCGAGCCGCAGAAGCTTACGTATGCAACGAACATCGCCTTCTACTGTTCTCATTAGACGAGAGAGTTCCAAAAGAATCAATGAGTATTAAAGAGATTGCCATGGTTACCTCCGTGCCTGATCGCCACGAAACTGTTCGCGGCTCCTCTAATTTTCATGACAATGCGAGCTCGGTGCGTCCGACATGGAAAAAAAGTTGGATTTCGAAAAATCTGACAATGGGTACATTTTTCGTCGAGGCCGCTCAGGAGGAGGCGCAATCTCTTGGTGACGCTCCGAACTAACAGGAAGCAGTTGACAATCGATGTCAAAGAACTTGGTACGAAAAAATGAGTATTTTGTCAACTGAGAAGGAATTCGCGCGGCTTTTTTTTTGACAATCTGCTCAATTTTTTTGACCAAAATTAAATCTCCTGAGTGGGAAGTTTGAACTGTACGATCTTTTCTATTTTATATTCCTTCAAAGAGCAGCGAAACTGAGCTGTTCGAAATATGGCACCAAATTTGAATTAATATGGCGGTCAATGTGTCAACACACACAGTCACATCTTTAATACGAATTCTGTGAAACATACATAAAAGTATATTATGAAAAAATGATGTACTGGTGGGTATTAATACACGGGTATGATTTTACGATGCGAGCGAGGAACGTAAATTTCACACGAGTGTATTAATACCCATTACATCCAGTTTCATACGGTACTTTTTCTACGACTTATGGTAACTTCATAAGTTAAACTTTTACACTGAATCGTGGCCCCATACACTCTGGTTTAACCAGTCAGTTAGCACAGCGCTAGTCAAATAGGATCGAAGTGATATTACGATCCAATTTATTTTAAATAATATTGTACGAAAAAATACACTAATAATAAAAGAAATTAAAACTGACAAGCCTAATATAATATTAAATCCAATTTGAATGTTCACATTCGAACGAAACATTTACTCGAAAGATTCACAGTGATTAATTAATAGTCAATACGTGGTTTGTAAACTTCTCTATGATATAGGTACTTGACCAATCACAATGAAATCTGTATCGTAATGAGTATCATTATGCAACGGGTTGTAGCCATCAAATGACAGAATTATACAATGGAAGTAGGAAAAACGTTATTCGAAACTTAGTGCTTATATACTTCATAATAGTATTATGTGCAACTAGTTTATAATATGAAGATTTATTTCATGAGTACATGTATTGAAAATGAGTGACGTAGGAGCGAGTTTTCAGATTTGTACAAGTGCATTAACGCTGCATTATAAACCAGTTTTATACGTCATTTTTTATATAACAACATTAATAGCGATCTGCATCGAAAAGGATATATATTAGTACAAGTCTAAAAAGGGAATTATTTGAGCAAATATTGAAAAATGTTAAAAAAATAAATATCAATGTTACACAAAACTAATACCAATTACCCTTATGTAACGCAGCGTAACACTGCCTCAAACCTCCTCCCACCCTCTTTAGCGTTACGTAATTCATGGAGAACCCGTAAACCTATTGATAAAAGAGGAACTATACAGATCCAATCGGTTGAGGTATGCCATTCGAATGTTAAATGAATTGAAATGAATCTACTCCCAAGGAGTGGTATTTATAGTACACCCACCCGAACAAACAACAACCATAATTTGAAGTATTCTGATAGGGGCGCAAATTCTATGCTTGCCATGAGCGCCTAAGACGTATGTAAGTTGAGAACCAAATAACCCCTTCACCTTTTCTCGCGAAACATACTTTATAATTCTACATGTAAATTGAGGACCAAACCGACCCAGGCAAGGAAAAGTACTGATTGAGCAGGTAAGGGCATTAAGGCGGCCGCCACGCCACGCTGTGTCCAGCTTTTTCCTGTGCCTTATTGAAAATCTTCCAGACACGCTCCTATATCAAAATGAAAAGCAAAGAATGCTCTAAAAGTGTCTAAATTTCATGTTCAGCATTATAGAATATTAGCTGAGAAAAAGGAAGAATATAAAATTGCTAGATAAACAGAATTCATTCCATCAACAAATGATTCAAGAGAATGAAAACCAACTTAAACCAAACACTATTTCAAAAGAAGTATGCCAGTACTAAGTGTGAAAAGTGGGAAGGAGTTGCATTTTAAAAGTAATGGCTACGAAAATGTTCTTCGAAAATAAAGTTTCACCTTCTACTTTTACCTGGAATGGGAAGAGGATGTCGGTCCTCAATTTACCTACACTGTGATCAAAAGTATCCGGACACGTCCAAAATGGTGGTATGGTGTAGTTGTGTTTTTCATGGAGGGGGCTTGCACCCCTTGTTATTTTGTGTGGCACTATCACGGCACAAGCCTACGTTCATGTTTCAAAACACCTTCTTGCTTCCCACTGTTCAAGAGCAATTCGGAGATGGCGTTTGCATGTTTCAACACGATCGAGCACTGTTTCATACTACACGGACTGTTGCGGAGTGGTTACACCACAATAACATCCCTGAAATGAACTGGTCTGCACAGAGTCCCGACTTGAATCCTTTGGGATGTTTTGGAACGCCGACTTCCGTGCCTCACTGACCTAAATCGATACCTCTCCTCAGTGCAGCTCTACGTGAAAAACGGGCTGCCATTCCCCAAGAAACCTTCCAGCACCTAACTGAAGTATGCCTGCGAGGGTGGAAGCTGTCATCAAGGCTAAGGGTTGACCAACACCCTATTGAATTTCAGCTTTACCGATGGAGGGCGCCACGAACTGGTAAGTCATTTTCAACCACGTGTCCGGATACATTTGATCACAGTGTATACCTTTCTCTGGATCGGTCCCTATTTTACATATGGGTTAAACTCTTATTTTCCTTCTGGTCCCCAATTTACCTATGGGTTCAACGCTTGTTTTCCTTCTGGTCCCCAATTTGCCTATGGGTTAAACGCTTGTTTGCCTTCTGGTCCGTAATTTACCTATGGGTTAAACGCTTGTTTGTCTTCTGGTCCCCAATGTACACACGCCGAGCGCCTGAGTACCTAGATACCTTGGGCCGACGCACCTGCTCCAGCTCTCCGCTGTTGCGCTCGCCGCGGGCGCAGGGCGTGCACGACGCGGTCACGGACGTGGTGGCGGTGCGGCGCGACGCCTCCGACGCGTGCTGCGTGGAGCGTGGCGAGCGTGGCGAGCGTGGCGAGCGCAACGGCGCGGGCAGCGGCCGCGGGCCCAGCACACGCTCCCACAGCATGCTCAGCACGCTGCGCTTCACGTCGAACATGACGAAGATGAAGGCGCCCTGCAGCCCGTTCAGCACCACGAACGGGTACCACAGCGCGGGCCAGCGCGCCAGCACCGCCAGCGTGCCCATCAGCCACGTCACGCCCATGATGATGAACAGCTTCAGGTACAGCCAGAACCTGCGGATGCAAGAACAGTCTCAGGTCGAGAAACTTGTCGAAACGTCTTGAGTAGGAGGAATATTTTGATAACCAAAACCATCGCCGAAAATTATCAATACAATGTTCTTAAAATAGTTTTAAAATTACCAAAAGCAAAGAAAAATGACGTTAAAAAATTGATCAAAATCAGTTCAGATGAACAACTCAAACTGTTGAATACGTTACTAATATAATCGAAGCCTCTTCCTTTCGTTCAAGTGAACTCAGTTTGCAGACTTTGGGTTTAGACTGTTCTTTACCAACAAATCTCTGCCTTTAGTTGTCGCGCTGATAGGTGTCACAGGTACCTTAGATTATTTACATACAACGACTGACATTACAATTTCTGAGCGAAGAAACCGAAGAGGCTACTCAGGAATTCTGAGGAAAACATTTGTTGCATCTCAAATATTATTTGAAGTAAGTACCATTACAACGATATTAAAATCAATGAAATCAGCGAAAATGCTTTAAAAATGACAAGACAATATAAAAAATGACTTATTAGTGAAAATGAAGGGAAAAAGCAAAAAAATGTCATTTTGTTATAACACAAAATTAATGTCTACACTAAAAGGCATCGTTCTAAAGTGAAAAAATGACATTCTATTAAAATCTGCCCACTAGTCATCAGGATTGAATAATGTAGCCCGGACATTTATAACAAAGTCCATAAATAGTCTCAGAAGTGGGGTGTGAAAGGGTAGAACAGAAATAAAAGAGAAATTATACATGATGTCTTCTAACTCGGGTACTATTAAACTTTTCTATTAAATATTCACTACGCAGCCCTCCAAAATGTCTCTATTGTATATTAGCTGTTTATGAACTTTGTTACTTTATTTACATTTTCTTAATCAGGATTTTAAGCACATTTTGATATTAAAATTGGTAAAAAAACGGTAAATCAGCGACGTTTTACGCTACAGAAATGATGAGACGGAAGAGCTGAGTAAAGAGGAAATACAGTTAGGCCTAGTTGCTATAGCAACTGGAACGACACCTCAAGATGGCGTCACTATGCAGTTCACAATTCCGTG
This sequence comes from Gryllus longicercus, assembly GCA_038098605.1. Lineage (NCBI taxonomy): Eukaryota > Metazoa > Arthropoda > Insecta > Orthoptera > Gryllidae > Gryllus > Gryllus longicercus. Next base: position 265,601 of record JAZDUA010000550.1, read on the forward strand.
GAAAGACACGAGTTTGGTCTCATATTCTTATTTTGTAACTTGTTGAAATCTTATCTATTTTCATAAGAGAAACATATTACTACAAACGATGAGAAACACATGTCTATGATCTGTTCCGCAAAAGAAAGGAAATATGGAGAGCAGCACAATGATTGTGATGTTTACCTCAGCAATTCACATATTCAATATTTTACACCATGGAAGTCGCAAAATATAGGGAAGTTATTACCTTTATGAGTTAATATTTCGTTTATATTAGTTAAGTAATTCTCTTAGCAAATTTTCGAATTTACAGAGATGGTGGGTTAACGTTTTGGAAGAAAATTCACCTCTTATAACTTTTTGCAAACTATCTGGGCTACAGCATCAAATATTTTCTCATGTTAGTAGCAACGGGCACGTAAGATTATAATACTGTAAAATCAATGTTACTAACACTTCACTCTTCTCTGCAAAAACCCTTAGGGTCCATTCACACGGAGCCATTCAATAGAGATTCCGCGTGGCGCTTCTGTTGCCATAGCATTGGTTTAAATGGAAGCATTCTAACGAGCGGCGCAGTGGCGATCCTGTGAAGGTTAGTAGCGCACTCCCTGCAGACGCCTTCACAGTAGACCACCTCGAACACTGTGCTTATTGCCCTATTCACACGAAACTTCTCCGCAGAACTTCCTAAAGAATATCTCCTGGCAATGCATTGGTTTAAAGGAGGTATTTACACGAGCGGCGCAGTGGCAATTACTTGGGCAGCGCAGACGCGCTTGCACTTCACTGCCTGACGAACAGTTTTAAACGACAGCCTTCGCACTACGCCACATCCGACACGCCACTGTTTAAATATTAACAGAGACAGTCCATAGCCACCGGCGCCAATAGTGGCGTGACTCACGAATCCTTCCTTTCCAACGCTGAGTGGCGCTGGTCGGTGGCTGTGTGTGAAGGGGCTCGGCGCTTCTCAGTGGCGCCACTGAGTGGCTCCGTGTGAATGCGACTTAACGACACCCGAGAAACTCTAAGGGCCCCTTCCAACGTCGCGTCGGCGGTGCGCTTCCGAGAGCCGCGGCTCGTAGCAGAGCATTGGTTTGAATGGCGACCTTCGCACGTGTGGCGAGTTTGCGCCGCTGCGGCAAGCAGCGGAGAACTCTGGCTACGCGAAGCGGAGAAGGGCGTACGGGCCACCGCTAGCAGAACACAGCTTTAAGATTAATGCTATCATGCTAATTAGAAATAATTTTTATTACCTAGCATTTTTATTAAGTGAATTATAACTCATTTTTTTATAAAGTAATTTTTTGAATCCTAAAATGTACGTAGTTTTGTATTTATTTATTGCACAATTTCTCCAAATCATTATTAATTAGTATTCATTAACTTGTAAAGGGCAAATATATTTGAAAATGACATGGGCTATAACTATTATTATTACTATTTTTAGGACAATACACTGAAAAATGTGTTAAAAATGCAATAATTGGAAAACGTATCGTTAAGTACTTTAATATACAATCTAATTAAAATTTTAATATATCACCGCCTTGGATGTTTCTGTTTCCTTTTTGTAATTTGTTAGCACTATAAAGTAATAACCAGGCGTTGGGCAGCTGTTTGTGGTGTAGTGACGGCGCAATTTCTGTTACATGAGCAAGGGTCGTTCGCATGGCTCGCTCCTATAGATTCTGCTGGGCGAATGGTCGGCTGGGGCTGGTGCCACGGAAACGTTGCCATGATCAGGGGCGATAACTCGGCTATTATTTTTTGTAACTGACGTGAGTAATTAGTTCTATGAAAGAAAAACATCATTAGAATAATTGTTCGTTCTATAATTAATAATACCTTTTCAGAACGTTTCGACCATCCTGTTGTGGTCTTCCAGGGCATACCAGCCCTGAAGACCACGACAGGATGGTCGAAACCTCGGCAACTCAGCCTTCGACGCGGCGTCACCCGGACAGCCCAGATCACCCACATGACTCTGGCCGCGGAAGCCTACGACTTCACAGCTTTTAATGGTAGCCTTCCAACTGTACCGCCGATTGCTGCGTTTTACCTGCTGCGGTCCCTTTGTTTGACATCGCTGGAGGGTCGGCGAAACCTACCCCTGCAGAACCCACCCCCTTCCACGGCGGGCGGCGATGCGACCGTGGCTGCAGCGGGGGCGGCGTCGGAAGGTCTCCGCCGCCGTCGCAATGTGGGAAGGGGCCCTTAAAACACTTGTTCCTTTAGTTAAAAAAACTTGTTGATTGAGCGCAATGAACGCACCTGACTTGGTCGCGCGGGCCGGAGTGGTGTGCCGGGGAGGGGGCGGTCGACGGCGCCGGCGAGGGCGTGGGGGCGGGGCCGTGGGCGGGGGCGTGGGCGGGGGTGGCGGGGGCCGCCTCGGAGCTCCGCTCGTTGCGCTCGTCCTGCCGCCGGCGCCGCAGGTAGCGGCTGCCCTCCTGGCGGCGGTGCAGCTGGAAGACGGTGACGCCGAACAGCGCCATGTTGCCCACCAGGATCAGCGTCACCGGCAGCGCCAGGTAGTAGCCCAGGCCCGCGCCCGACCCGAACCAGCAGATGCCGGCCTGCCGAACAACCACAACAATACACTCAATAACGGTAAATTATGATGTCTGAAAATAAATGTTACAAACTTCTAGGGCATGTAGCCGTGTCGAAGTTGGTTTATTTTTCGAATGATCATGAGGAATTTTCATATAATGAAGTGACAAGTGAGGCATGTCCCCTGAATGGAAGGAAACGAAAAATGTTGAACCCTATAGGTTTTCTACAGTCAGGGTCCAATGTTTTTGTTGATCATGTACTCCATTCTGCACACACACATATATACCAATACCATAAACAAAAAAGTCAATTTCAATCAATTTGTTATCATAGATGCTATGTTGACCAGTATATTTTCATCACGATTAGAAGCACAAAACGATTACTGCAGTCCATCCAGTTTGGATACCGATTCAGTATTGCGTAGAATTAAATTTTCTGTACAAAACAAAATAGTGCTATAGAACCAGACAGTTTCTCGTACTAGTTACTTTTCTAATTTCTTTGGTCTGGTCTAGCTTTTCAGTTTTGCTTCTTCCTTTTCCCAGCTGCCATCTATTTCCACCCAAAGTAATTTTTTCACATTTTCTTAACTCTTCCCTCCCCTAATATGGTTCCCTAGAAATGATATACGACTAAGAATTTTATGTGCATTTCTCAAAACGTGTATTTCCGTTGAAATCTCAAATTCGATTCCGTCACAAAATATACCCCAGATTCTGTGTTAACGTTCTGTGGTGCCTGTTGTGTCGCTGTAGCAGGTTTGAATTTCGAGCCCCGAAGTGACTTTTAAACGCAATTTTTTTTTCGGAAAAAATTAACCTGCCATTCTTTATGAACGTCAACAAAGAATCTGTAACGAGAGCTTCTGGACACCCTATATACGTGCGTATACGAGAAAGTAAAACTGACTACGTGCGTACCTCCGCGTATCCCGGCCGCAAGAAGTAGGGCACGCCGGGGGCGTGGTCGGCGGCGAGCGACAGCGCCACCACGGCGGCCGGCAGCCCCCACGCGTAGGCGGCGTAGCGGCGGTGCGAGGCGGCGGTGCGGCCCGTGGCGGCGGAGAAGGTGCGCCAGATGTCCACGCTCATCACGTTCATCCAGCAGAAGGCGGCCAGGTAGAAGAAGTGCACGGCGGCGGCGATGGCCTCGCACAGCGCCGTGGGCACGGGCTCCACGGGCGGGCTCACGCCCAGCAGGAAGCCCAGCTGCGCCAGCAGCAGCGCCGCCGACAGCGCCTGCGCAACACACACACACACACACACTCACACTGTTCGTTGGTGATACCGGGCGCGACAACTGCTAAGGTCGTTAGTCCCGTAAGAGTAGTGAGTGTTTCATGGCGGTGATCTCCCAGTGGATGGCGGGATCCGGCGCCAATATGCCCGTCGGTTGATTGATGATCCCGGACACGTCTGCGGCTAGGGTCATTAGTCCCGTAAGCGTAGTACACCACTCTCGGAAGTGTATAACATCCACTACACTCATGACGGGACTAATGACCGTAGCAGTTGACGGGCCCGGAAACAACAATAACTCAATCTTAGAACATGTTCAAGATAAAAACACAGCACATCATCTGTACAGGGCGTCTCTGAATAAATGTTACGGGGGGGGGATCAAAGACTATAAGTTTTTGCTAATGAGCATGTGGTGAGAAATCTGAAATAGTCAATTTACAGATCGTCGATAAAGAAATAATACAGTCACTGACTTCGAACCCGCCTTAACAGACTCCGCGGTACCACTGGAGGGCACTACCAACTTATTTGTTAAATTTATTTCCCAAGCTATCAAATGGTACCCGCTACGTCAGGGATGTCAATGCATCAAAATGTAGAGACATATGCTCGACGCGTGTCCGAAGTGATGATATGTTGTTTCTTCATCGACATCTGTAACGTTTACCCCTCAACGGTACGCAACTCAACATGTACTGATGTTCGGGAAGTAAACGTTCTTATTATTTTAAAATCATTTTGAAAAATACAGTAGGTCAATTTAAAAAGAAAAAAATGGAATATTGATGCCACACAACAAAAACTGAGACAACTGAGGCCAAGAACGAACACGTATACGTGCTGCTTATGGTACTTAAATACAGTTTAAACATAACAAAAAAAAAAGATAAATTGCCGTTCGCCTGACATGCTAACATTCAGCTGGATTGTATTAGGCAGAGCACCTACCTGCAGGTTCTTGCCAGGCAAGTTGTGCAGCTTCGGCAGCAAGGCATGCACGACGAGATGCAGCGCCAGGCACACCGCCGACACCGCCAGGCACACCGCTGTCATGTAGCCCTGCGCATGCGCACACACGCTGCACCTCCCGCGAACAGACCCAATGAAGCGAAGCGCACTTCAGGCACTTTGGGCGACTGGGGATCCAGACGAGGGGAATCAGGAAAGGACGACCTTCGATACTCGGATAAGGGGAATTGAGCAATAATGGGCATTTTGCAATCACAATCCCATTCCCTCTGTTTTTGGCATCCGGTTTGATTGATTAATTATTCCGGGTTCGTCTAGGGGTAAGGTCATTGGTCTCGTAAGTGTAGTGTATGTTTTTCGTCTGGAGCTGGCGGTAATATTCTCTCGTTCGGTTGTGAGATCCGGCACCGACCTACCTGGTTGGATTTTTTCCAACCAGATACCTCCCACGAGCAAGGCATCCTCCCAGCCTGAACAATTTCTAAGCTTCTGACCGGTCTCCCGGCATGTGTGAGAATGTAGTAGCTGTAAGTGTAAGTGTGAGTACGTAAGGGGTTTTCGACCTAGCTAGTTAGTGTCGAAAATCCAGCCACCGTGCGGACTTGAACCTAGGACCTCCCGGACACAGGCAGTTTTGCCAATCGGGCTGCCCGTCACTTGTCATTGTGTTACGCTAATGTCTGTCGAACATTAGTGTAACACACTGAACGCTACTGAACCGGCCTTCGCCTGCTGCTTAGCGGATAATATGGGTCCCTTCACACGGCGCCACTCAACGGCGCTTCCGAGTGGCGCATATCTGGCAAAGCATTGCTTTAAATGGAGGTTCCCACGAGTGGCGGAACCGCGCTGCTGTAGCGCTCGGTGGCGGACTCCGGCCAGCAGCAGCGCAGAAGAAGGACCTCCATTCAAACCAATGCTTCGAGCCGCGGTGATCGGAAGCGCGCAGCGGTGGCGACGTGAGAAGGGGGCCCTTCGCCCTTCTTGGGCATCGACTGTATACATCTCTGGAGTAATCCTCCGTTCCGCTGTCGTACCTGCACGGTGTCGGTGGGCACGAGCGCGTACTGGTACTCGTTGCACACCTGCGCGCGCCCGTCGCCCAGCAGCCGGAACTCGCCGCGGGGCAGCACGAGGCCGTAGAACGGCGAGCCGGCCAGCGTGAGGCGCAGGCTGGCGTTTTCCAGCACGAACTCGTCCCGCTGCAGCGTGATGCGCAGGCACGTGTCGTTGGCGCCGACCCCGTCCTCGCCGCCCTCCAGCTCGCCCGCCGCGAAGTCGCGCTTGTCGCCGCCCGCGGCCGGGCTGTCTGAGGACGCCTCGCCGCTCGCGTCGGTCACGCAGCGCCCGTCCACGTACCTGCGGGGCAGAAGGCACCCTAACAACACCCAGCCGGCGAATACATCATCATTACAGAGCGGATTTTGATGAACTAAAACAGGGGTGTCCAACCAAGAGGTCTCAAGGGCCACAACTAAAACCTTTAATATGCCGGCTAATACATACTCATTGTTGCAGTTGCAGTACAGTTGCAGGCCATATTTTCATTACTGGGCAAGCCATACTTGACTTCCCCGTATTGTTGATCTCGGTACCTAGCCCGGCTGCTCAGAAACTGTGAGTGTGTGTGGAAAGCAATCATGTGGGATATCAGGCCGTACCGTGCATAACGCACTGAAACACTTTGGGATGATTTTGAGAGTCTAAATTTACTAGTTAAAAATATCCTTATATCTAAACTTAACGTATTTTTACATTAAAGGAAGTGTTGACCCTGGCAGGGCGCACAATGTTGTCGCCCGGCATGGATGAAAGTGACAAACTTTTAACGAAAAACGCGGATTACAATGAATGGCACCGTGGGCCGCCAGTTGGACATCCTTTACCTAAAACATCGTCAAAAATGATCAGTGCTCTTAAAATATTTTTAAAATGCCCTAAAAACAAAGATAATGTAACAAATTAGTCAAAACCAAACCAAATGAACAACTGAAGCTGTTGGAAGTGAACTCAGCTTGCAAACGTTTGATATTAACTGTTATTTACCAAAAAAGTCCGTCATTTTTATCCCGAAATCGGCCAAACCCACAAAGGCGCTCATAGGCATCTCAAGAATTTTTGGATTGACCCCATCTTACGAGACGGACGCATCTCGGTTGTCCTATTACATTTTTGTCACTTTATCTACTATTTTAGCGATTTGAATATTTTTGGTGAGTTTAAGTGCTTTTATTACTTGTTGCAGGTTGGCTGGATATATAATTTCGGCTCCTTTTTTGCTCTTGCCAAGACAAACTAATATATAACAAATTTTAAACAGAGTCTGGTACATTAACGAACTTAACACATAATTTTTCCATTAAATTAATAATTAATTTGGGGCGCGTTCGGCCAGAATGGGATGCCTTTTCTGGAGACGGGAAAAGTGCACGAGTATTAGCTGATCGCGCGCTGCAGTCGGGCGGCGTCGGGCGTACCTGGAGCCGCGGGGGCAGACGTCGTCGAGCGACTGGCAGCGGCTGTGCAGCGCGTCCCAGACGCCGCCGCGGGAGATGCAGCCGTCGCGGCCGGGGTCCCACTCGTAGTCCATGATGAGGCGCAGCGAGACGGGCTTGTGGGCGCCGGCGTTGTGGCGGCGCGGGAACACGGTGTTCCGGCAGCGCAGCGGCGCCGTCTCGTTGTTGCAGACGGCGCAGTGCGGGTTCTTGTACGTCTGCCACACGCAAGCCGCGTTAGACTTGGGAGCTCTCGGCCGGCAACGCGACCCTGACCGGCTGGTCCTAGGGATCGAGTCCCGACGGTGGTGGATTTTTACACCCAAGCTATATCGATGGGTCATTTTCAACTACCTGTCTGAAGGAGAATTCTAGCGGTCGGCTGTTCTGATTTCCGTGGTTATCCGCGGTTTCTCTGATCAACACCATGCGAATACAGTACCCTATCAAACGGACTACGGACAGCGCGAGTTCATTCCATCGTTTACCTTATCCTATTCTCTCCTTTACCTTTATACATGTGCACTACACTATCATACATGTTTGATTGATTAGCGATTCCGGGTGCGTCAACGGCTAAGGTCATTAGTCCCGTAAGTGTGTTGCATGTTTTTATAGCGGGAGGTGGAGGTAATTTTCCCCCGCTGGCTGCCGAGATCCGGCGCCGACCTACGCCCACTTTCCCCAACCAGGTATCTCCCACCAGATAGTCATCGCACCAGACGAGACAAGCTCTAAGTCCCGAATGATCCCCCGACATGTATGGTAGTGCAGTGCATGTAAGTGTTAAGTCCGTCTGAGTAAGGGGGGAGGATATGACAAGGAAGAGGAAGGAACGACCATACATGGTCCTGGTCCGTTTGTTGGAGAACTGCTCCGGCATTCGGCTGGTGCTGATCGGAGAAACCATGGAAAACTATTGATCAGAGCAGCCCGGCGCTAGAAGTCTCCCCCAAATTGTGACTAAATTCGACCTATCTATGTAGCTAGTGTCGAATATCCTTACCCCGTCCGAACTAGAAGCCTAGGATCTCCCAGTCAGAGGCACTGCATTGCCATCAATAGATGGCCTGAGTGAGCCACCTACGCCGGCGGCAGGCCGAAGAACACACCTTGGAGCCCACGACGTGGTAGGCGTACGAGGCGCACAGATCCGCCACCTCCTTGTCACCCGTCCAGTCCTCGGAGCAGCGGTCCACGAGCTGGATGCAGGGCCGCTCCCACGGGACGGCGTCCAGCCCCGTCGACGGCGGCGGCAACTCGGGGTACAGGTGGCAGTACCCTCCGTCCTTTGTAACCCACTTCAGCTTGCCCGGTTGATACGTGCCTCCTTGGAGAATCTGCGGGTGAAAATTAGGCCGTTCACCGTACGTGGCGGCGGCGATGGTATAACTGTTAGCGTATCGGACTGTTATACCGAAGTTGGCGGGTTCAAATCCGATCGTGGATTTTTAAGGGCGAAAAAAAATCCTTCGTACTCCTTCCTTCGGAGGGGAAGTATAGCCGGCTGTCTCATGCTGGTAGATTTACTTGCATGTAAAAGATGCTTAAGCCTAAAAGAAGCCTCTGAGCTAAATTCAAATCGCCTGTTTCGCCGCCCAAGAAATACCTTCTTTCTCCGCTAGTGGGGAAAAGGAACGTAGCGAAATTTGCGAGGTCAGACGGAAGAGCGGGCCTCGTGGCCCGAGTCTCGCCAAGTACAATAAGGCTTCAATTCAATTCATACGTGCACGCCGGGTCGCTCAGAGAAGAGCAGGCGCCTAAGTAGTTTATTCAAGGAGGCCCCTTATTTTAAACAAATATTTATATAAGCCGTAGAAAAACAGCTACTCTGGCAGCTCTTTGTGAATAAATTGATATGGTATATGCTCCAATAGCTGAGGACACTTTCGGAAATGTTCGAACAGTAGTCCAACTATTCAGAAGTGTATCGATACCGATACTGAGTATTTGGAGAATAAGTTATAATTGTTGAACCTGTAGAAGTCTAAGATGGTTAGTGATCATAATTTTATAATTGGGTTAATTCAGATATGTTCTGTCGAGTCAGTTTTTTTATGCTTGAAGTGAGTATACACATTTTCGGCACCTTCTGTACACAGCGTATATATCTACTTTTTCGTTATCACACTCGGTAATAACAGTGTTTCTGTCAAATATTCGCCGTTTTCCGGTGCACGGTTACATAACTCTCTTCTCAGGAAGTGAGAGAAAGTAAATAATTGGAACGATTTTTGAGAAAATTTTAAAAATGTTGAGGCTTCATGTGCGTTACACCCTTCCAACAAAATATCTGGCTGAAACTCCCAAAGCCTCGAATTCATTCTGATCGATCGAGAAATATCAATTTTGGAGAAAATCATCTGAACGGATTAGGCGCTAGCGTTGAATGACCAACCGACACTTCGCCGTTAGTGAATTTTTTCGTATCAAGAATTCACAAACATGGATTCTGACTACACAACGTATTGGAGGAAGTAATTTACAATATTTATTAATAAGATTTATCCACTTCATCGTCTCCAAGGCTAGTTAATAAGAGATTTTCTGTCGAAAAATCGCCGAAAAAAAACAAAACCTTTTCTCCTTATATATGATGGCGGCGGTCCCAGTGGAACTGATTTTGCCCGAAATTTAGGTCCGCCGATTTTGTCCGCGGTCCTGAATTTGCGCCTACACGTGATGGTAAACGGAAATGATCTTATAGAACCCCCTTCGCCCTATTTCGATGGCGTTCAAAAACGTCGGGTGACGGACGAAGGTTGTTTCGATTGGTTGTGTCCGTCCGACATTAGCCTACAGAAATTCCGACCAAAATCGGCTCCACGATGACCGCCGCCCAAGGCGAGAACGTAAAAATCTTTTGAAAGTAGGAAAGGGTACTGTTTAGGACTGCTCTTGGAAATTTGCTACTAATATATTCAACTGAATGGATATCGAAGTAAAGCGAGTAACGAACCTCGAAGACGTAGGCGTAATTGCGGTCATCGTGAGTGGCGTTGTCTTTCCGGGCAACATTGTACTCCGTCTCGTAGCTGCCGTCCGTATCGACAGCGTTATCGAAGGTGGAGGGCGCGCTGCGCCTAGCCACGTTCCTCTCTCCGCCGCCGCTGCTGCTGCTGCTGGGGGTGGTTGTGGGGGCGGGGGCGGTGTAGAGCGGGCTGGGCGCCACGCCCACCCCCGTCACCGGCAGGAGCTGGGTGCCGTTCGGCGCCGCGCACTTGAACGAGAGGTACTGCTTGCGGATGGTGGTTTCGAAGCCGTGGCACAAGGCGCAGTACACGTTCTGGAACCAGGCGCCGGTCGTCCCGCTCAGCACGGGCAGGTCCAGCTTGTAGTCGTAGAGGCCCGGCGACGCCCGGCGGGCGCACAGCTGGCCCAGCACGTGGCCCTCCGGGCAGCTCGTCACCATGGAGAGAGTCTGAGGACAGCGCGGCGGTTGGAGTATGAATAAATCGCACACCTTCTCTTTCACACATTCGAGGTTTACCGCTTATATTACGAAATATTTATCATAGGTAAAGCCACGAGTGATTTGGAAATTGCCGACAAATTTGCGACTCGCGAGGCGAGGAGGGAATTTATCCGAGAATGGAGAGAGTCTGAGAACAGCGCGGCGGTTGGAGTATGAATAAATCGCACACCTTCTCTTTCACACGTTCGAGGTTTACCGCATACATTACGGAATATTTATCTTAGGTAATGCCACGAGTGATTTGGAAATTGCCGACAAATTTGCGACTCGCGAGGCGAGGAGGGAATTTATCTGAGAATGGAGAGAGTCTGAGAACAGCGCGGCGGTTGGAGTATGAATAAATCGCACGTCTTCTCTTTCACACGTTTGAGGTTTACCGCATACATTACGGAATATTTATCTTAGGTAATGCCACGAGTGATTTGGAAATTGCCGACAAATTTGCGACTCGCGAGGCGAGGAGGGAATTTATCTGAGAATGGAGAGAGTCTGAGAACAGCGCGGCGGTTGGAGTATGAATAAATCGCACACCTTCTCTTTCACACGTTCGAGGTTTACCGCATACATTACGGAATATTTATCTTAGGTAATGCCACGAGTGATTTGGAAATTGCCGACAAATTTGCGACTCGCGAGGCGAGGAGGGAATTTATCCGAGAATGGAGAGAGTCTGAGAACAGCGCGGCGGTTGGAGTATGAATAAATCGCACACCTTCTCTTTCACACGTTCGAGGTTTACCGCATACATTACGGAATATTTATCTTAGGTAATGCCACGAGTGATTTGGAAATTGCCGACAAATTTGCGACTCGCGAGGCGAGGAGGGAATTTATCTGAGAATGGAGAGAGTCTGAGAACAGCGCGGCGGTTGGAGTATGAATAAATCGCACGTCTTCTCTTTCACACGTTTGAGGTTTACCGCATACATTACGGAATATTTATCTTAGGTAATGCCACGAGTGATTTGGAAATTGCCGACAAATTTGCGACTCGCGAGGCGAGGAGGGAATTTATCTGAGAATGGAGAGAGTCTGAGAACAGCGCGGCGGTTGGAGTATGAATAAATCGCACGTCTTCTCTTTCACACGTTTGAGGTTTACCGCATACATTACGGAATATTTATCTTAGGTAATGCCACGAGTGATTTGGAAATTGCCGACAAATTTGCGACTCGCGAGGCGAGGAGGGAATTTATCTGAGAATGGAGAGAGTCTGAGAACAGCGCGGCGGTTGGAGTATGAATAAATCGCACACCTTCTCTTTCACACGTTCGAGGTTTACCGCATACATTACGGAATATTTATCTTAGGTAATGCCACGAGTGATTTGGAAATTGCCGACAAATTTGCGACTCGCGAGACGAGGAGGGAATTTATCTGAGAATGGAGAGAGTCTGAGAACAGCGCGGCGGTTGGAGTATGAATAAATCGCACGTCTTCTCTTTCACACGTTTGAGGTTTACCGCATACATTACGGAATATTTATCTTAGGTAATGCCACGAGTGCATTGGAAATTGTCGATAACTTCGCGACTCGCGAGGCGAGGAGGGAATTTATCCGAGAATGGAGAGAGTCTGAAAACAGCGCGGCGGTTGGAGTATGAATAAATCGCACACCTTCTCTTTCACACGTTCGAGGTTTACCGCTAACATTACGAAATATTTACCATAGGTAATGCCACGAGTGCTTTGGAAATTGCCGATAAATTCGCGACTCGCGAAGCGAGGAGGGTTTTTTCTGAGAATGGAGAGAGTCTGAGAACAGCGCGGCGGTTGTAGTATGAATAAATTTCACGTCTTCTCTTTTACATATTTGAGGTTTACCACTTAGATTTCGAAATATTTATCGTAAGTAATACAACGAGTGTTTGGAAATTGTCGATAAATTCCCGACTCGCGAAGCGAGTCTATCTGAGAATTTCCAAAGCACGAGGACTTTTTCACGAGTGAAATTATTAGGACTATTCCACGAGTGAAATCATGTCCAGTAGAGTTCCAAAATGCGCCAAATATTGAAAATAACTGAAAGGTATGATAAAATCAGGGGTTATGTAATAGCACATACGCTATTTATTGGCCATCGATATAGCGATCGATGTATACCACCTCCAAAGATAGATGAGTCACAGTTTATGACTGACGAGTAGTTAGAAGCGGTAAGAAAATCGGATAGAAAAAGAAATAAACTTTTTGAGACCCACCGCCCTGATTGGAGCATTTTGAATGTATAGTTAAACACTATTGGTTTTAGTTTCACGAGTGGAATAGTCAACTTAAATCTAGACATCTGATCTTATATTTAAGTTTCATACCTAAAATCTCTCCTTTAGTGTTATTCTTTCTTTTACATCATAATTTGGCTCATGGGAGAACATTACAGAAGGGTAGGGATCTCTCCGCTTTTCTCTCATTTCTGTCGTGTTTTCTACAGCTGAGGTATACAAAAAACCTTGTGGTCAAACACGTTCCTAGAGATTTCTTGAGTAACGGAGCGCTGATCATTTACCAATAAAAAATGATTCGTAGTCGTTTTCTAGCACCATGCAAAAGCACGCAAAATCGCAAAACTATTCTGGAGCACTGGAGCCGAACGTGAACGGTCTCCTTTAAGAAAAAAACAACTGAAGTTCTCTGCTTACGTTTCTCCTTTTCAACTTTTTAAGGGCAAAAGAGTAAAAGAGCTTCCGGTTAGCGCCCGCGCGTCGTACCACGTTGGTGGTGGCGTTGTAGTGGAACAGGGTGCAGCCCCAGTGGCGGCGCGGCACGCCCCGCACCGGGGCCTCGGGCTGCTTCCAGAAAGCACGCGAGGGCGCGATCTGCGGGCAGCACTCGCCCAGCAGGTTGCACTCGTCGTCGCACTGGCAGCGGGGCGCCCTGCGAACACACGGCACACCCTCAGCGCCATCCCCATGCACGCAACACTGCGCAATTGTGTAGGTATAGTTCCAACGCACACAATTGTGCAGGTTAGGATTTTTGTTCTTTTCCTGAAATTCGTTTTTCATAGCGTTGCAAAAACTTGAAAACATGATGTTACCAAACATTTATTTTTGAAATTTACAATATATAAATACAAAATAATTTTGATCCCAATTTCATGGTAAGTTAGATCATAATGTTAAAACTTCTTTTTGTTAACATATTGATAAATTAAAAAAGATGGCTACCCAAACGTGTTAATACTGTTAGTATTACTTTATATATAAATCCATTTTGTTTTAATTTTTTTCAATTACTGATATTTAGCAAATTGTGTTCAATGTGTATTGTAAGCGACGTGGGCACATAGGTTGGAGCAATCGCTCATGGTCTTGTGTCTACGCAGCGGTTTGCGGTGTAATGAACTGTTTAAGTAGGTAAACAAATTCTTCTATACACTCTGGATACCCTATTCTTTAATAAAAAAAAGTCACACTTTCCGGTCTATAATTAATTATTGTTGTTCGCGAGGGTTTCTATATTTATTTATTTTATTCACTTATTTATTTATTTTTGTTTATTTGTTTATTTATGTAACGAGAACAAAAAGTGAATCTTTGTCGTATGTATGAAATGTTGACAGATGAGACTACGACAGGAGACGAATCCGATATTTGGAAATGAAAAACCAATGACACTTTCGTATGAATGGCAAACTTACTTTTTTAGCACGACACTTATAAGCATATAATCTCGGGATTATACTCAATACTCGAGGCGGCAGCCATGTCGATCTATGGTTCTCGAGTGTTTGTTTACTTTGCAGCAGTGGCGGCTCATGCCCTCAAACGTTGATGGTTTGCAGAATAATTGCATTAAGGAGGGGGGGCTCTGATGCTGGGACTGTTATCCCATTCCGAACATGCCTGCACAATTGTGTAGGTATAGTCCCAACGCACACAATTTACAGGTTAGAATTTTTGTTTTGTTTTTTCCTCATAAATGCGGTTTTTTCTTAGCGTTCAGACCGGTACATATCTTTTGTGTACGCAGTTAAAAAATGTGGTAAATGTTTTTTTTCTCTACGATTTAATTGTTGAGTAAGGCAGACTAAGAAAACAATTTCTCCGGTCTATAGGACACATTTGTTTTTTCAAAAGTCTGGGTCTGAAAGGGTTATACAATGCATTTTCATGTACGTTTCAGAAATACACTGTACTTAAAATTTCACGTTTTTCTTTGAGACACTCCCATTTCCACAACACAGGCCACAAAAGGAGATATAGTACTGCCAACTTCCACGGGCAACAAATACAAGATCCATTCACGGTGAGATACCGTGAATGGATTGTGTATTGTCACTAAGACAATTTCACGTGAATTTCGAAGTTAAGTGAATTGTCACTAAGACAATTTCAGGTAAATTTCGAAGTGATCAAGTGAATTGTCAACAAGACAATTTCACGTGAATTTCGAAGTTTCGCGGTAAAAAGGAAAATATCTCAAAACAATAGAACGCCATTTAACTGAAAAGTGGCTCTGCGTCACTGGAGATCAAGCATTTATCCGACGCGTCGATCTCGTTTGCAAGGGCGAGCCCCGAACTGCAAATGGTCACGCAGCTGCAGCGTCCAGGGAGACACAACTGTCAGCGCGTGCCGTGAGGTATTTGTTTTGGGCGTGGTCTCATTTCCTAGAAACCCCGGGTGAAATGGGATTACCGCAAGCGAGTCTTTTATTGTTGACAGATATCCTTTTAAATCAGGGCCCGTCACAGTGCTGCGTTGGGATCAAATAACACTTTTCCGGAGCTGGAGCTACCGACCGGAGCGAGGGCATCTGCGACATTCCTGACAGGGAGGAAGGAGAGTAATATGGCCGCAGATGATAAGAACAACATTTTTGAAATGACTTAGCTCCGCAAACGTGAATAAATGAACTAGACAATGCGCTCTGAAATTCGACAGGATATACCAGTACGAATTAAATACAAGAAAATTGCCTTGGAAGGAAAACTAATACTAACAAAACCGTCATAAAAGCATCATATCCTCGAAGGAGTTGAGGGTGGAGCTAAAATATAAACCCATTAGTGCCCAGTGTTACCATTTGGTAACGAAAATTCCGGCGGAATTGTTTCAATGTCTGTGTACTAATTTGCGAATATTATTTCTTCGATAGTTTAATTATTTTTTATTCCTGAATACCATATGTAGGTTTTGTCGTGATTGCTGACAAATTGCAGATTTGATTGTTTTGCATTGCTATCAAAATAGAAACACCCCCGCGGCCCCACTTCTATCGCTACAAGCAAAAGAAGAGCTCAACAGAATGTGCGCATATTGACGCTGCATTTCGTAAAAATTTCATTTCTAAAAGTGAAAAGCTTACGAGTGTAAATGAGACTATAATAATTCATTTTCTAACAATATTATTTGAATAAGGGCGTCCATTTTATTTTTTTGCTGCTGGCGTCAAAAATCCATGTGTACTCACACTCCGTGCGTGGGGGGCAGGGTGTTGTCCGCGGTGCACTTGGTGTTCCTGCACGTGACCAACTTGAAGATCTCGGCCATGAAGGCCGCCACCTCCGGGGAGAGCGTGGGCTCGGGCGTGGGCGTGGACGCGGGCGTGGGCGTGGGCGTGGGCGGGGGCGGGGGTGCAGGGGGCGGGACGCCGCCCGGGGCGGCAGCCGTCGCCGTCGCCCCCGCCCCCACCATCGCCCTCCGCCAGGGCGGGGACGTTGTGCTCAGAAGAATCAGCAGAAACAGGAGCCATCCTGCGGCCATTGCCGAATCCTGAAAGTACAATGGGGAACTAATTAGAGAAATATCTGGCAGTAATAAAAACCTGGACAGACATTAACCTGGAAATAACGAGTACAACTACGTTTAACACTGTTTCTAATTTAATCATGAATAGACTTCAAAGAGACAGACGAATAACACAAACACCAGTTCGACAGCAAAAAATACGCATATAATAATACAAAATTAAACCCATTTACTAATAAAAGAACAGAAATGTATATTGCCGCATAATTAATATTCTTCAAATATTCATTTCTAAAAAAATGTTTCTGTCGTGCGATACAAGCTACATGGAATGTAAAAAATTAACAAATTCAATAAGGAAAAACTAACACGATCGCAAAAAAAATGGATAAGAATATTATCAACCCGTTTTCCACCATCAACAAATCTGTTACAGTACATTTTATTTCACAGTCGAAAACTCAGCCTATCCTGGCCCACGAACACGCTTCTCAGTCAAGGACTTGCTTCACTCCACTTCATCATCTTCATCGAAACAATTTTATAAGACAGAAAGAAAGAAGGAATGAAATAGTGATATAACAGTTTTTGATTCTTTGTGAGAAAAGTGAAAAATATTCATCTTTATGGCGGTTTTAATAACGTTAAGATATCTCTTCCTGAAACAATCTCAGTATTTGTGTTGTATTATGTAATTTATGAGTAAATGACTGTTCAGAACACTGGAAGGCAAAAATGGAGAAGAAAGATAAAAATATTATGAAACAAGTAAGTAGATATAAACAGGATATTTAGATTCAAACAAGCCTTTCTACATTGAGGAGTACGAGTAAAAACGATCGTGAGCTTGTATACAAGTATACGCGTTATAGTATTTGGGTGACACAATGCTAGTACTGGACGAGGAATTCTGAGTTACTTATCTGATCGTTCGCCCGGCCGCAGCTCTCTCCGTGCTTTATCTGAGGAGGAAGGGGGGGGGGCGAGCCGACCTTTCTTTCTCTCCCTTGCCCTTCGTAAGAAGAAAGTACTGTAATCGTGCACCGGAAAACGGGGAATTTTCGGCAGAAAAACTGGACTGAGTCCTGGTAACGAAAATGTGGATAAATCCTGTTCTTATACATAGTAAATTACTTCATCTAAATGCGTGGTGTAGCCAGAATCCACGTTTTGTGGGTCCTTGAAAAATCGACTGATGGCAAAACATGTCTATTTGTCTGTGGTCAAAGCTAGCGCCAAATCCGTTGAGTTACGGATATTCAGAATTTTGGGGATGGGATATTTAAAATTTTACATGAAGACTAAATTTTCTCAAAACACGGCCGTCAATCGATTATGCGGTATTAATGACCCGAAAAACATGAATATGGTTACACCACGTGTAAGAGGAAGTAATTTACTGTATATAGAAACATGATTAATCCACTTTTCTGTTACCAGGGCTTGACAATAAGTTTTTCTGGGTACTTGGCTGTCCGGGATGAGCATCTCAGTCGGTCGAGCTGACGTTTCAGCCGTCGTGTTGTAGCGTTCTTCAGAGCTGTACTGCTCAACATTTTCTCAAAAACGGCCACCAATCGACTGCAATAGTACAACCACAGCACGATGGCCGAAACGTCAGATCGACCGGGCTCATCCGAGACGCGGCTCATCCCGAACAGCCTAGTATCCAATGACTCCAGCCGCGGAAGCTTACGAATACATAGAGAGTTTATCTGTCGAAAATCATTGCTTTTAGGCGCACAATTACAATACTTTCTCTGCTTACATTCGTAAGAGGGAGAAAGTAAAAATAATATTTTTCTCAAAAACAGCTCCAATTTTTTTCTTCAAATTGTTTCCACGGAGTGAACAAAAGACGCTTAAAGGAAAGCAGTAGGCCTTATTTTCGTTGCTCTCTGGATTTTTGAAAATCGCAAATTAAGAAGTAATGCGAGAAAGAATGACATGTTTAGCACCACTAGTTTCTTCAGTGATGATTACCAACACTTCTCATTTCGCCACCGTAATTAACAAGGAATTAAAACTTTGAATGTTCGAGTTAGAAATTCATTACAGTATACAGATGGTACTCATTCAGTTTGAAAACTTTTGTGTGAATATTATAAAGTATCGAAGAGCAAAAAATTGCCAAAATATGTTGGAGGAAATTGTCATGGCCTCATATCGGCGAGATCTCCAGACGTCTCTGTGATAATTGTTTGTGAAGTTTATCAAAGGACAGAGTATTCAAAAAATAATTCAAGCCCAATTAATATTATATTTGAAATATATTATTATGAGAAATTTCTCTAGAGAAAACATAAAATTTTAATATTTGAGATTAGGAGCGTGTTTTGTCCGAGACGGAGGTGAAAAGAAGAGGACGGAGAGCATTTGTCACATCTCTGTGATCTGGGGCTGGGAACGGCGCAGGGCGACCTGTTAAGTAGCGACATCAATGCCGATGTTTTCAAAAGATGGATATACTTGTTGGTATTTTATAAAAAACGATGATTAAACATCGACTTATTGCAATCAATGTTTCTGGACATCAATACTCTACTTCTTTTAGGTCCATTTTCAACTACTTGGTCATACAGCAATCACTGTAATGACCATTGTTTTTTGAACTTTGAGGGAAACGGGACAGAAAATCGCCTTCTGTACACACACAACATTCATGCCCCGGCCGGGATTAGAACCGGCGACCCTTCAAGCACGAGGCAGCTACTAGAGCTCTCGAGACCGGCACTAGATGTTTTTGTTTCCTGTTTTCTTTGTGAATGGAAAAGTCCCACAATTACATTTTGTAGAAGTTAAACCACTACTGTTAGTTCAAGTACTCGAACTTGTTAACGCTGTTTGTACTACCTTTATCGAGCAGACTAACTCTCACTGAAGAGACGACCCCGATGCCCTGGAATACACAAGGAGAGGCCGTAGGTACATAAGGATACCTCTCCATTCCACATCGAATTAACAAAACAACCTGAAAGTTTTATCAATAATTATTATTTTTTACTTTATTTTATCAGTTATATCTTCAATAATAAATTAACAATGTCATTCTAAAATTAAATTATTTCTCCCGTGAACATTAATGTTACAGATTAGTACAAAAATGGTACATTTTTTCTTTCTCTTGTAAATGTATTATTATTATTATTACTATTATTATTATTATTATTATTATTATTATTATTATTATTATTACTATTATTATTATTATTACTATTATTATTATTATTATTACTATTATTAGTATTAGTATTATTAGTATTACTATTATTATTCATAAAACGTTCCTCTTTACTTTTCCGTGTACATACAAATATACGGAGTAATATACGTAGTATCAGGAAAGTTACGTAATGCTATGCGAAAAAACGGCGGATTTTCGGCAGAAAAAATTTCATTGCCGGCCCCCTGATAATGAAAAAGTGGAAAAATCCAGTTGCTAAATTAAGAAAAGTCCTTGATAATCCCTGTTCTGTGGGTCCTTGATACCGAAAAACCAATTGACGCCAAAACGTCCGTCTGTCTGTCCATCAGTCTGTGAACACCTCTAGAATCTAAACCATACGTACTATTTTTTTCGAAAATGGATATTCCCCGGTCGATCTGGGTCTACTTTTCGATCTGTCGGGTTCGGTCGGTCGGTCTGGGACAATTTTGAAAATCTTTCTTCAAAATTTGGGGGTACTTTACATAAAACCCCCGGACACTTTCAAAATGTTTTCAAAAAATGACTCCTAATTTTCTCTTTAAATTTCTTGCAAGAATAGAGTAAAATACACCAATATAAATGGCATTGTTCAGATTTTCACGGTCAACTCTTAAATTTTCGAAAATTGCAAAAGTTTGAATTTTTCGGCGTCCTCCTACAACTACAAATTGAAAATAGGAGATAGGAGATTTTCCTTCAAATGAAATTTGTTGTTCATATTTGTTCTTGCATTAACTTCATGTACATTTTTTTAAAACTTTTAGTAGTTTTCACGCAATATTGTGTACAATATTTGCAATTTAAAAAAATACAAAAACAAGATTTTCTCAAAAACCGCTCCAAATTTTTTCTTTAAACTCTTGGTTGGGGGTTGTGCTAAATGCACACTATAAGATGACATAATTTTGTTTTTTCACAAATTACAAAAATGTATTTTTTACGTGTCTCTCACGTCGTTAATATTTACATTAGCAGCAATTTGCTCCCATTATTATATTTATGAATACATGTACTTTAAATAAAACATTCATACATACATAATTTCTCGAAAACTCGACCATTTTCTGTGAAAACTAGCTCAAAATTTCGCAATTTCAGAAACGCTTAAACGCCCTTTCACTAAAACGGCTCCAATTTTTTTCTTCAAACTTTTCGAACGGACTAACAGCACTCTTTAATATGAAGTAAAGTTTATTTCGGGGTATATTTTTATTTTTAAAAAAATTACACTAATGTACTTTTTTAAATATCTCTCACGCCGGTAATGTTCACATTTCCAGCAATTTGTAAACACTATTGTATTTGTGAGTTAATGTGCTTCAAATGACTCTTAATGAAATTTTTTCGAAAACTCAAAAGTTTTCTGTGAAAAAGAACTTCAAATTTCGCATTTACAGTAGCGCTTAAACACAATTTTCTTAAAATCTGCTCCAATGTTTTTCCAAGGATTTTGCTATTTAGAACGATGTTTTACTGTTCCTTAATATTCTTAAAATAATATTTCCTTTCTACTTTTAGGAAAACGAAAAATTAAGAAAATGTCAAAAAATGGCGGCGATAGATAGCAGCTGGGAAGAGAATAGGGCAAGTTCGAATACCTAGCCGAGACCAAAGGAAATATAAAAGTAATACGGGAAAGCCTGTACCATTCAGTAGCACCACTACTTAATTTAAGACATTCAGCTTTCTTGTATATAACTGTGATTTATTGTTTCAATTCATTACAAGTTGGAGTTGACAACGTATCGTCTTTCATCTTTTAGCCATCTTCAGGCCTCCGGTTTATATTTTCCAGTATTGTAATTTCGAGCTCATGTTGGATTGACACCTTTGATCCATAGCTAAAAATAATGAATAAGTATTTCTGTGTAGTATCCAGTATTGTTAATTATAGCATGTTTAATTGAATTGTAATTGTAATAAATTGTAACAATAAATCACGATTATTTACTAAACAGCTGAATGTCTTAAATTTAAAAAAAATGAAATTGTTTTATTTATAAATAAACCAATTATAAAAACGTCAATAATTTGGGGCAATGTTTTTATTAATGTGGATGTTTTAATTTTGAGCATCGATATCTTAAAACACCGATGTTGCATTGCTAAGCAGGAGACGGCCACTACCTGTATCCGAGGAATCAAGGGCCCGCTGCGCGACAGTTCGAAGCTCCGCGATCTCACAGTTCTTCAGTGACACACAGACACTACCATTTGCATGAATAGAAAAGAGACACGAGTTTTTAAAATTTATTTACGGTCGCATCAACTTCTAGGGCATTAGCGAGCAAATTATTGATTTTAACGTTAGGGTAGACGTAAGAGTGGAAAGTCTGTTGTCAAGAGGACCGCCAGGTAGCATCTCTACGAACGCGTCTCTTTACACGCACTCCTGACCCGGACAGAATTGGGAAGGAATTAGTAGAGTGTGAGGATTTACAGCTCAGGGGGTTGGACTTCCTGAGAAGTAGCCAAGTTCATTTTCTCGGAACAAATTTCACATGAGATTGTCCGGGAATCGAACTCGAGTCTTCTTGGTGAAAGAAAAGCCACTTTCGCTCTGAGGCAACACGATTTATTGTAGCAGAGAAAATTGTGGATTTTCTAGGGGAGTTCTATGGGTCGTTATGAGCAGATCTGAAATATACAATTTCTAGATACTTGTGAGTGCGACGACATGAAGTGGAGGATATTAGTAAATTTCGATGCAGTGAGCATTTTAATATATCAGGGAATAGAATTGTATTATATAGTATTTAGGACTTATTTTAGCTCAAAACTATTACACGACTCTCGGGTTTCGAGAGCTACTGGGGCATTAGCGAACCCGTTATTGATTTTAACGTTAGGGTAGACGTAAGAGTGGAAAGTCTGTTGTCAAGAGGACCGCCAGGTAGCATCTCTACGTACGCGCCACATACATTCGAGTGGCCACATACATTCGGACTACGAGACTGCTTCACACGTCTTACCCCTGCTCGAGCGTCTTGGGCGTAACCGTTTCCCGAAGGTGCCCATGGAGGTCCAGCTTTACCCGTCCGGGTACACCGCGCCTCGTGGTCCCATCACGCGGCGCCTGCCCGCTGCCCGGTCCATCCGTCCTCGCCCTTCGCTGGGCGACGGCGCGGCCCTCCCTGCCCTGCAGAGGGCTGTGCCTGGAACAGGGTAAAGGGGACCGTGCACGTTCGGGATACAGCCACCACTGCGGAAACGACCTGTTTTGAAGAAAATCGAACGACGGCTTTGAGACAGCTCTGTTCGCGAAGTTGCTCCCACCGAAAACGCTCCTGCTTGCTAACACGGGCAAAGCGGAATGGGCAGGCCGCAAGGCGGGCAACTGGACGTACAGTGCTCCGTGGCTGTGGGGCCAGGTGAGCCAAGACGCAGCTCCGGGGAGGAAAACGCAAGATACTTCATGACACATTCTCCTCTTATCTCTTCGCTATATCAATTTAACAACGGAAAAACTGTATCAATCCACAAATATCTACAAACACGTTAGGGTATTCTTAATTTAGTTTCGTACATTTGGTACTAAACCTTTTCGTATACAATCGTTAAGAAAATATGACTGTTTCCTGCGATTTATGAAAAGCCTTCCAAACAAATCCCAGTAAATACGGTGCCAAATGATAAACAATTTTATCCCTCCAGTGGTGTATCAAAGCAAGAGCGCCAAGAAGGGGGGCGGCCCCAGCCACCGACATAATTACCCAAAATGTTGTTTTTTTCATTCAAAATATATACAAATTAATTTTTATGTTTCAATGTAAATATCATTATAAAGTAAATTTGTAAAATAAATTTTTATCGCTTATGTCCATGAAGTACAAAAGCGAGCTACAAAAAATTAAATACAAAATGTATTTACTTCTAATTCAAATTAATTAGTATAAGTTACCATTACTATAAGGTGCATTTGTCTTGATTAGAAAAGTGAATTACGTTTAAATATTGGGGAAGTGATATTGATATTCGGGGCCCTTGTGGATCTTCTGTCCTATAGTCTTCGGATGATAAAATAACGATATTTCAACATAATTCCATTCGCAAAACACATTCCGTTGCCTCATACATTATCATTATATGTGGTAAAAAGTTGCTCATAGGACCTTCAAAAACGGTCTACCAGCGACAAGTGCACCGAGTTATGTGTTTACTTGGCTATCCGGGAGACGCCGCGTCCAGAGCACAGGTCTCAACGTTTCGGTCGCCATTCTGCGACATTCATTAGGGCGTAGGCAATTATAATTAAAACAATACCATCTGATATTCTGTATACAAGTAGACCACTTTAAGAGAAATTCATAGGTGCAAACCAAACTACAATCAGACGAATATTTCCGAGATAGACGAGAAGAAAAAAGGAACCTCAACCGATCAAGATAAAAAAGACTCCCCGATTACGTGCCAAATTTCGAGAAATATTAATTTCAGCGCGGCTATCTGAAATTCGGTAAACAAGTAGAACATTTTAAGAGAAACTCATAGGTGCAAAGCAATCTCCAATCAGATGAATAGTTTACGAGATAGACGAGGAAAAAAAAGGCACGTCAACTGCTCAAGTTGAAAAATACCCCCACATTACGTGCCAAATTTCGAAAATTAATGATATCAGCGCTTCTATCTGAAATTCTGTATACAAGTAAACACTTTAAGAGTAACTCATAGGTTCAAAGTAAATATCCATTAGACGAATAGGTTAAGATAAACGAGAAACAAAAGGAATCATATATGATCAATTTAAAAATACGCCCCATTACGTGCCAAATTTCACAAAAAATTAATTTTAGCGGTACTATCTGATATTCTGTATACAAGTAGAACATTTTAAGATAACATATATACAAGTAGAACATAAATGCACTGCATAATTTAATCAGACGAATAGTTGACGTGATACACGAGAAAAAAAATAAACTCTTAAGATCAAAATTCAAAATACCTCCCAATTAAATATCAATTTCGAAAAAAAATAATTTCAGCGCAGCTATGTGAAATTCTGTATACCATTAGAACACTTGAAAAGAAATTTATAGATGCAAACTAAACTCCAATCAGACGCAAAGTTTCCGAGATAGACGACAAACAAAGTGAAGCTACGGGTCATCAAGTACAAAGCACCCCCCCCCCCTTACGTGCCAAATTTCGAAAAATATTAATTTAGACACTGCCATCTGCTATTCCGTATACAAGTAAAACACTTTAAAAGAAATTCATTGGTGCTAACCAAACTCCAATCAGACGCATAGTTTCCGAGTTAGACGACAAACAAAGTGGAGCCTCGAATCATCAAGTACAAAGCATCCCCACCCTTACGTCCCAAATTTCAAAAAATATTAATTTCAGCACTGCTATCGGTAATTCTGTATAGGAGTAGTACACTTTCAAAGAAATTCATTGGTGCAAAGCAAACTCCAATCAGACGATTAGTTTTCGAGATAGACGAGAAACAAAAGACACCTCAACTGATCAAGTTACAAAACGAGACGACAAACGTTACCGTTAACGTTTACAGTTACGTGCTAATTTAAAAAAAGTATTAATTTCAGCACTGCTATCTGTCATTATGAATACAAGTAGAACACTTTAAAAAAAATTCATTTGTGCAAAACAAACTCCAATCAGACGAATAGTTCCCGAGATAGACGAGAAACAAAAGACACCTCAATTGATCAAGAAACAAAACGACAAACCCTTACGTGCTAAATTTGAAAAAAAATATTTTCAGCACTACTATCTGTAATTCTGTATACAAGTAGAACACTATTAAAGATATTCATTGGTGCAAAGATACTCCAATCAGACGAATAGTTTCCGAGATAGACGAGAAACAATAGGAACCTCAACTTATCAAGTTCAAAACAACGCCCCCTTACGTGCCAAATTTCGAAAAATATTACCTTAGGCACTGCCATCTGCTATTTCGTATAAAAGTAGAACACTTTAAAAGAAATTCATAGGTGCAAACTAAACTCCAATCAGACGCATAGTTTCGGAGATAGACGACAAACAAAGTGGCGCCTCGAGTCATCAAGTACAAAGAAGCCCCCCTCCTTACTTGCCAAATTTCGAAAAATATTAATTTCGGCCCTGCCATTTGTCATTCCGTATACAAGTAGAACACTTTAAAAGAAATTCATAGGTGCAAACTAAACTAAATTAAACGCATAGTTTCCGAGATAGACGACAACAAAGTGGAGCCTCGAGACATCAAGTGCAAAGCACCCCCCCTTACGTGCCAATTTTCAAAAAATATTAATTTCGGCCCTGCCATCTGTTATTCCGTACACAAGTAGAATATTTTAAAAGAAATTCATTTGTGCAAACTAAACTCCAATCAGACGCATAGTTTCCGAGATAGACGACAAAGTAAAGCGTCGAGTCATCAAGTACAAAGCACCCCCCCCTTACGTGCCAAATTTCGAAAAATATTAATTTCGGCCCTGCCATCTGTTATTCCATATACAAGTACAATACTTTAAAAGAAATTCATAGGTGCAAACTAAACTTCAAACCGACGCATAGTTTCCGAGATAGACGACAAACAAAGTCCAGCCCAAAAATCATCAAGTACAAAGCGACCACCCCTTACGTGCCAAATTTCGAAAAATCTTAATTTCGGCCCTGCCATCTGTTAATCCATATACAAGTACAACCCTTTAAACGAAATTCATAGGTGTAAACTAAACTTCAATGCGACGCATAGTTTCCGAGATAGACGACAAACAAAGTCGAGCCCAAAAATCATCAAGTACCAAGCGACCCCCCCCCCCCCTTACGTGCCAAATTTCGAAAAATCTTAATAGGTGCAAACTAAACTTCAATCCGACGCATAGTTTCCGAGATAGACGACAAACAAAGTCGAGCCCAAAAATCATCAAGTACAAAGCGACCCCCCCTTACGTGCCAAATTTCGAAAAGTCTTAATTTAGGCCCTGCCATCTGTTATTCCATATAAAAGTACAACACTTTAAAAGAAATTCATAGGTGCAAACTAAACTTCAATCCGACGCATGGTTTCCGAGATAGACGACAAAGTCCAGCCCAAAAATCATCAAGTACAAAGCGACCCCCCCCCTTACGTGCCAAATTTCGAAAAATCTTAATTTCGGCCCTGCCACCTGTTATTCCATATACAAGTACAACACTTAAAAAGAAATTCATAGGTGCAAACTAAACTTCAATCCGACGCATAGTTTCCGAGATAGACGACAAACAAAGTCGAGCCCAAAAATCATCAAGTACAAAGCGACCCCCCCTTACGTGCCAAATTTCGAAAAATCTTAATTTCGGCCCTGCCATCAGTTATTCCATATACAAGTACAACACTTTAAAAGAAATTCATAGGTGCAAACTAAACTTCAATCCGACGCATAGTTTCCGAGATAGACGACAAACAAAGTCGAGCCCAAAAATCATCAAGTACAAAGCGACGTTACGTGCCAAATTTCGAAAAATCTTAATTTCGGCCCTGCCATCTGTTATTCAAATAATCAACCAAACAAAACCAGAAAATACGCTATTACAAGTAGATGGTTAGAACTAAAGTTATTAGTTATAAATTGTTACAATAAATAGAAAAATCTTTTCAACATTTTTTTTAAAATCTGTAAGATCACAAAGAAAATATTCAAAACTGATATGCAGTATATTCTAGAATCAATTTAAATTGGTGCTGTAGATTCTTGCTCTTGCATCATCCATGACGGCACGCTTGTGATCAACCATTCTCGCCCAAGCATACTTCCTTCAGTCCCAACAGGCCCCGATCTCATTGTTAGGTGCTGCCAGTATCGCCAACTAATTTCTACTTCATTTACCGTTAATTACTTTAATATACAACACAAGTAAAATAAATTGTTTTTGCTGAGCTATAATTTATTTTTACTTCTTGCGTTTACAGAGGGAGGGGGTGTCACAAGGGTTACGTAATTATTTAGATGTAATTATTAATATTATTGCCTGATGCAATAGGCAATAACTACGCCCTGATGAAGTTCGCAGAATGGCGACCGAAACGTTGGCACCTCTTCCCTGGATGCGGTGTCTCCCGGATAGCCAAGTAAACACGGACTCCAGCTGCAGATGCCTACGCTCGCACAGAGTTATGATTTTTAGACAGTAACACAACAATTATTTACATAACTAGTTCAAAAAGTCAGTCTGTGGCGTACGAATGACAGGTTAACCGTCGAGATAGCGACAAAATTGAATTTGCCGTACGTGTGGATACCGCAAAGAAGTCATGGCATAAAACAGTTGAATACTCTAAAACTAAATAAAACACTGGAGCTATATAAATGAACATGGGTGCTGTCTCACACATTGCGAAAAGTACTTATAAGTTTTGTACTAAAAAAATAGTGAATGCAACTTGTACGAATGTGTCTTTGGCGAAGCCATTTCAAAATGCCGGACACTGCTCCTAGCATCACGTCGCCCGTCAACTTTTAATTGGTAAGCCAAAGACTCACTTGCTGTACTAGTTACGCAAATAACTGTTTAATGTGGCGCGCAATACATAACTAGCTTTTCCTGCGACAGGAGATTTGTTGTATATAAAAAAGGTTTAGCAATAAATGAATATTCGGCTTAAAACTGAACCCGAATGTCGCACCTGGGAACGTTAATCATTACAATGACCATAAATTCACCAGTGAGTAACGACTATCGGGAAATGTTCCTCAAAAACGAGTTTCTTTCGTCTCAAAATAAGAGTTTTATAACAAACTCATTAATGCCCTTGTACTATATTGAAGATTATAAAGCATAAGAGCGCTAATCAAACACTGATTGCATGGGGCACTTTTTATTACTTCACTGAAACTTGCATAGGGAAAAATACTTGTTTACAGCCAATTCATTCCTGAATGGTATAATACTGGCAATAGTGAAAGTAGTCCAAATAGGTACTCAGATTTCACGTGGACGTTTAGTATACATAACTGCACATTCGATTCACTTCATTACGAATCAGCTCAATCTAGTATTTCCCTGGTTTTATCAAACACATTACATTCAACTGCGCCTTGTTGGGAGTTTAGATACCTTTTTTCTCATTGAATTGAACGCTTACACGATATACTTTTGAAAGTACATGTCAGTGACTATACTATTTTAAATGAAAGTGGGTCTCAGATAAATGAAAGGAAAAACATTTTTTTAAGTTTTCCTAAATTTTCGGTTTTTTAATTGTAGATTCGAAATATTACTTTTAGAACATTAAAGAAGAGACCTTTTCCTAAATGACAATTTTGTATGGAAAATTTGGAGCCATTTTTAAGAAAATAGCGTTTAAGCGCCACAATAAATTCAAAATTTGAAGATCTATTTCACCGAAAACTGAGTTTTCGAAAAACTTCATGAAAAGTAATTTGAAGTACTTACAGTCACAAAAACTTACAAATTGCTGGAAACTTACATTTTAAAGGCATGAGAAATATTAATTTGTGTAATTTCTGAAAAAACAAAAGAATAGAGCAATATGGCGTTTATGTCATCTTATAGGGTCATTTAGCACATTACTACCTAAAGTTAAAAAAAAAAATTGGAGCCGGGTTGGAGAAAATCCAGTTTTTTTTAAAAAAATTGCACGCACGGCACGAAATATTGCGTGAAAACAATTTAAAATCTGGAAAAAATGAATATGACCACCGTTGTACGTGTATTTTAGTCAATTCTTACAAGAAATTTAAAGAAGCAATTTTGAGCCACTTGTGAGAAAATTTTGAAAATGTCCCAAAGGCTTCGTGTAAAGTACTCCCAGGAATTAATGCAGGTTTTTGAAAATCGCTGAGCTTCGAGTCAGGCCAGATTGACAGGCGTCTTTTTAATATGGAAAAAAAATTCAATAATGGTTAGACACTAGTGTTGATCACATACACCACACGGACAGACAAACGAACAGACGGATAGACTTGTCGAAATCGATCTTCCGCAGCATTGCATAGCTTTCTCTATACAACGTATATTACTCCGTATATACGTACGTATACGAGAAAGTTCCAAGGCCAACCCATCAAATTTAGGCCGACTTCGACCACCTTGTTTTCATATTTCAGTCAGAACGTGCAATGTTAAGACCACGTTGAATTCTGAGTTCCTCTTAATTGGATATGTCCTTTAAAGCTTTGTGACAATTTCTGCTACTTAAATGAACATGCTTTTCAAGAGTAGTGTGCCGTAGTAATTACTTGCATGATCGAAATATTTGTTTTCGTATTTCCGACAGGAGAACAGTAAGTGGTTGTGAGCGATACAAGGAATTTCACCTAACAGCAGATTTAAAGTATTTTTAATTGCTTTTGAAATCTTGTTGCATGATTGAAATAATTATTCTCTGTATTGTACGTGCGTAGACTTTTATACCAAGAAATTAATGAAAACCGACGCATCCAAGCAGTTTCCTACAAAATATAACCTACAAAAGTACATGATAATGTACATGATCATTCTACACGCCCGTTTTGTTTTGAAAAACGTTCATTTGCTCGGTCGAAATGTTTAAAATTTTTGTCATTAAAAAAATATTTAATTCATTATTAATTGTATGTTTATAATGTTGTGATATCTTTAGTTATAATAAAAATTCTAATATATTCCATTTGCCAATGTGTGCGAGTTGTATCCTGAAGAAATTGTTCAAGTTCTGGAATATTTCGGTGAGCTAAATTGCAAGATGGTGTCCGCAAAATTGTGATTACCAAGGCTAAGATATGGAGCTGTACGAACAATATTTCCAACGCACCCAGATTTCTGAATGAATATACTGAGAAAACCTCAGTGAGCGAGAAGAAAATTTTGTGCGACCACTAATGCTTGTAACGGTATGGAAACTGTGAGGATGACATGGATATGATGATAGAAGGTGAAAGGACGAACACAATGCATCCATGCCCGAGGCGGAACTCGAACCCGCGATCCTTCGGTCCGAGATCGCTACGGCACTACTGCCTTACTGATTTCGACCATTCGGGCCGGCAGCGAAGAATTGTATAGCAAGCTAAACGTGTTTTACTTGAATTACGGAAGGCAAATTCTGCTCCCACCTATTTAAATATGTTTAATAATAATAATAATAATAATAATAATAATAATAATAATAATAATAATAATAATAATAATAATAATAATAATAATAATAATAATAATAATAATAAGAAGAAGAAGAAGAAGAAGAAGTGACATTTTCTTTGGTATTACATTTATTTTTCCTTGCTTTGAACGTTGCATCCAAACCCTAAAGCGTCGCAGGCAAACGCCGATGCAGCGATCGGCCTAAATGCGATGACGTCATTGGCTTGCGCCGAGGCCTTCTGAAGAGGCGGCCGCGCGTGACGCTCGGAGGCGGAGCGGCGCTGTCGCCGCGAGAGCGCGTCCAAGCAAACCGCCGCCGCCGCCGCCGCCGCCGCCGCCGCCGCCGGCGCCGCCGCCGCCGCCGCCGGCGCCGCCTCCCCCTCCTCTGCCCTTGACATCGCCGCGCCTCTGGAACCATTCGGTCCGTCGCTGCTTCCGGACACGGCAACGTCACTCGTCCCGTTGGTGCACTCGCGCGGCCAATGTCGATGTCTTTTATACGTCGGGAAGTGGCTATGTTCCTCCACTTCCCGCCGGGAGAGGTGGCTAACGGGCATCACATGATGTGCCTGCAGTGCCTCTGACCGGGAGGTCTTAGGTTCGAGTGCGGACGGTGGTTTGATTTTAGACAATAGCTTGTCAGCTAGGTCGAAATCCGTCGCTGTCTGAGGGATTTGCGTTTTTTTGATTAGTGGCTAGAGTTGCGATAATTTATTTCTTGCTTGTTTAATTTTGATATCTTTATGGGTTTTCCAGGTTAGTTTTGTGTCCAGGTGAAGTCCGAAGTCTTTAATGGGTTGCGATGGCGGGTCCCACTCGCGCTACTTACGAATTTTTACTCCTTCCGAAACACGGGATGAACGAAACGCGATGGAGTCTGGCTATGCCTTCTCAGGTAACGGAAAGCGAAAGAGGTTTAGCTGGGACGCGGGGGGGGGTGAGGGGCAACGGAGCGCGGGATGCAGTCGGGCGACTGCCGCGAGGGTCGGGGCCGCCGCGCGCGCTGGCCCTGCGCGGTCGAGCGGGGGCCTTCGCGGCGGCCGAGGGCGAACGGCGGCAACTTTGCGAGGCTGAGCAACCCGATCTGCTCCTCAGGAACGGACCTCCAGAGCCGCTGCTCAAATGTTCACTAGCGATTTCCAACGCCTCCTGTGAATGAATATCGCTTTGGAAGACAGTTGAGTTACGGACCTCCAGAGCCGCTGCTCAAATGTTCACTAGCGATTTCCAACGCCTCCTGTGAATGAATATCGCTTTGGAAGACAGTTGAGTTCCAAACGCCATCGAATCTCTCCCGATCAAAGAGCTAGAATATACTAGATAGGGTGGCTGTCCCTAGTGTCCGCGCTCTTGGCGGAGGCTCGCCGAACTAGTGGCCGCCATGTTTTTTGAAGTCAGAACATACGAGTGGCGGTGTAACCGTCCGTAACCAGCGCCAAACGTAATGCTATACTGCGATTTTAGAAAACTTTGCCCCTGTCAGGTATCAGCTGTTGACAGTTTCATCCAATCGGAAGCTTACAACTCTACCGTGGTGACGTCACTATTGTGACGTTCAAGCTACCGATAGGACAAAACCGTGAACAGCTGAGACCTGCCAGGGGCAGAGTTGCATAAATCGCAGTATAGGATACTTTGTTTCCCAGAGGACGCTGCTTTGACTGCAAAAACCTGGGTTCAATTTTCTTCAAAGACGGAGGCGCTTCAGCCACTCTATGTAGTATATTCTCAATTTAATTCAATTCAATTCAATACATTCTAGCTCGTTGCCCTCGATAAAGTTCAACTTGGCTCACTGCAAGAATCTCACATACAGTGGCCCGTTCAGGCCCGCAATGCGGGCGGACCCGGGTAAGAGAGTCCATTTTTAGGGGGTATTTTTTTATTATTTAAGATACTAACACTACTTGTGTTAGTTTTACACTTTTATAAAGGAGACCCTGATAAATGTTTTGCGGGTGGACCCGCACTAACTGCGTTACCCTACTGCTCAGATACTACATATATCTAACTGAATTATGCAAGAAAAGCTTGGTAATAGTATGACGGCTAAAGTCCAAAGTAAGGCCCGCAGTAGGTAAAGTCGCATAATAGAGGATTATTTACGTGGAAGAGACCCACTAATCCCCTCCTTCCGCTCAGTTCGCACTTTTCCGTGGAGCAGTTGAAGCGCCAGAGCGCTTTCCCAACTTCTGCATAGTTAGCAATATCAACGAACTGAACTGTTAAAACGGCCATCATTTTGAAACGGAATCAAAAACTAGAAATCCTAATTCAAACGCTCTTTTGATGAGTTGAAGAAACATCCATACCTTTATTCGAAGAAAATCGAACAATGCGTTTCGTTGTGGCAGCATAACAAATTTACCCACCGACAAAAATGACAAATGGTCGAGTGGAAACAGGATCTAGCTTTGTTCGATTCTAATAATTTCTATTTAATTTATTTCTCAAGTAAAACGAGATTATTATCATATAAATATATCAAAATGCAATACCCAGCTGAAAATTAATATCACATATCATCAAATATGGAATATTGTCTCAAAGAATACTAGAGGTATATTACTTACGTCTGGCTCGATGAAATAATACTTTTTTTACAAAAAACTCTACAATTCATTTTGAGTTTTGGAAATCTGGCTTTTGAATCCGAAGGTGTGGTCTGAAGGCCTAGCTCGCTCTTCTTGCACCGACACTGAACTGTCATTTTCAATTACACTATCCCTCAATCTTACGAAAAACTATTAAACAAGAAGGATGTGGGTCGAGTTCTAACCGACGTCATAGGTTTCATTCTTGAGCAAACATTGGGCGATGAGAATCGAGTATACGAACGACCAAGCCACAGTCGTTTGCGAAATTAAAGGAAAACACACATGCGTAAAAGGGGCATTCCGAGGATGCAATTCCTCTTCACAGCAGCAAGCAACCGCGAGGACAAAGCAACCACGAGGCGACTGCAAACCGCACATCTTGCCATGTAGGAATTTTTGCCCCCAATATAAATACACAGGATGAATCAGCTCACGCGAAACACACACACACACACACACACACACACACACACACACACACACACACTGCTGTATTCCCCTCAAAGAGACGAACAAATCCTTCTTATGTCATTTTGTTGAGCAACGCTTCGTTTCTTCACAGCAGTTTAGTGGAGATTTCTCTTCTTCTATAAAATTCAGAAAGCTGTGCTTGACGCGTGTTGAAGCGCTTAAGATACGCATTGCCGGAGAAACTAGTGGTGCTACAAAACAAACTTTCTCGCATTATTTTTAAATTTGCAATTCTCGAAAATTCAGAAAGTTCAATGAAAATGAGATCCTCGCAATTCTTTTAAGCATTCCTGTTTGTGTTCGTGAAAAAAAAAAAAAAAAAAAAAAAAAAAAAAAAAAAAAAAAAAAATTGAAAAAAGTTGGAGAGGGTTTTGAGATTTTGTTTAGAAATTACATTAATTTGAGACACACATTACGCGAAATCTATTCGTTTCTTTAAAAAAAGTGAACATTTTTCGCAAACCAACATGAACTTTTTTAAATAGCTTATTTTTTAAAACAGATAAGGTAAAAACGTCTATTTTCAATTTAATAGTTCTGAAATGTTAACTTTTTTCAATTTTCGAAAAAACGAAGAGTTTGCCGAAAATGGGACCAGAACTACATTTTTTACCCTGCATTGATTTATGGTGAACTGGCCAAATAATTTTCATAAAATTATAATTTCGTGACAATATAAATAATGTCTAACTTGTACTCATTAATTAAGCAATACAATGATAAACATGTGATAATATTTTGAAATAAATCTATACGACAAATCAATAGCTGTGAATGAACTTTCAAATAGTTATTCTATCCCGTACTTATAACGTTCTTCAATCTCCCTCAAATGATGTTCGGGTCACGGTCGATAGCTATCTAGAAACAAGAAGGAGAAAACCACTCCCCTTTGAACTACAGCCGTTGTGAAAGGAATTTTGGTCATCTACAATTCGAAAAGGTAATGACCAGCAAGAAGACCAACACCCGTAGCGGCGAGCGTTCAGGAAACTCCTTGTTACTGGAGTGAATCGATTTTCGGGAAGTTTCTAGTTCGATTCCCGCCAGGTGCCTGGAACTATCCTGAAAATCGCGGAGTTTATCGTGCCTCCCGGAGTCTCGTAGGGCGACTGCTCTTATCGGCGGTTTCTGTTTCTTCTTTGTCCGCGTGCAGACGAATGTCCGAGCAGCGGGCTGGAATACGGTCACGGACAGCCCGCAATCCTTCCTTCCCTATCATCTCCCGCCATCCTTTTGGCCGAGAATTCGGCTAATCACCTATCCTCGTATGCCCCCTCCCACTGATTAATCGAATTTTTTATTTAGATTTATTTTGTAAAAGCAATAAGAAATGTATGTGACGTATGGGGGAGATCATCTGCGCCCGTTTTCATGAGTTCTAGAATCCCATCTCATCATTTTAACCATAAATAGTTGAAAGATGAGGAAACAAAGATAAATAAATAAAAATAAAATTCATAAAAGCACGAGATTAGCAACATTTGAAAACAAGACATTTCCGTTTTCGAGTTATAGAAAACTTATTTGCAACAGTAACAAACTACAGATTTCATTTTTCTGCATTGCTAACAAAATAGTAACTCTCCCCAGCCTCTACTCCTACAACTACAAGCAAAAGAAGAGTTCAATAAAATGTGCGCATAGTGAGGCTACATTTACGCCCAGAAAAAAAACAAGGGGCCAACACAGCATTTGCTCAACGAATCAGGGAAACTGGACAAAAACCCGATCGAGATGGGGATTCCGTCAGATGGAGAATTTCCGTCAGCGTCGGAGACCCGGAATACATCACACACGGTGTGTCTTCCTTGACGCACTTTGCGACAACTGCTGGGATAACCGCCATAACACAACTACCAGCTAAGCGCGCAACTTGTTTCCTATTTGGAGTAGTGGTGCAGAAAGAGCCGCCACGGCGCTGCCAAAGGTCATGGAGGCTCTTCTCCCGAGGACGGGACGACTATGCCGCCGCCGCCGCCGGGTAAATATTTGGAGGAGCGCTGCCTGCAGTGAAAAAACGGGAGCTTCAGTGGATGCAGCCGCGACGGCCGCAACGTGCGCGTCATCGCCGTCGCCAACGTCGACCCGACCGTCGACCCCTCTGCGCATCCTCTTCGACTCCCGCCGCCAACAGGCTCAGGAATGTCCTGCGTAGTTTTCTCCGCAATGTTTCTTGGTTAACATAGTACGCCTCAATTCTCACCCTTACGGTTAGATTTAATGTCCAGAATAATATGGTAAAGGAAATAATCTCCACAAAAGTTTTAATAACTTTTATTAATAATTTTCGGAAAAACACTTTTCCCATCCTCAGTGGATCTCTAGCAAGGAGGAGAAATGGAAACATTAACACAAGTTGAACACAAAAAAGGGGGTGTACAGTGAATTTAGTGTTTTCCCTAAAGTTAACTCTGGAAAATTATTAATAAAAATTATTAAAACTTTTGTGGAGATTATTTCCTTTACCATATTATGGATCATCACAAGATATCTGCTACCACCATGGAATTTGTCCAGAATCATAATGCCGTCTTGATGACCGTCTACAGACATTTCCCTTCCGACGATTGCATGGTGGCAGAAGGCTCCGGTTTGAGTCCTCTCTCTCCCCTTGCAAGTGTGAAATGAAGTCTCTGTAAATCAGCTTGCGGGAGCTCGACATGAGGCATTTGATTTATTTATTTAAAGTAAAAAAAAACAGTTAAAAACCGTGTGACATACCATGGGGAAATTGTGTAGTTGCTAGCGAGTGTTTAGTGCGACGACTTTACAGCGGACTGCAGAACGTGCGTCACCGACCATCATTTTATTATCGTCATTCATTACTTCAGCTTTCTTTGTACCTACAGCTGACACATATTAACACATTATTACAAAAAATCTTCTTAAAATTTCCATCCCGCCCTCGTATATTACTGTCCCTTTTCCTCTTCAGTTTTCCTTCATTTATGCAACTCCTCGTCTACATCCCAATCTCTTCTATCTCCTCGCCTTTCCCTTATAAACATATTAGTTATTATTCGTCCTACACGTTCTCCTCCAATTCCTACACTATCCTCCTCCTCCCTCTCATAGTTTCTCTCACATCATCATTTTCCCTCTCCACTAACATCGTTATATAATATGTTTCTACCTCTCTGTACCCTCGCCATTCATCAATTCTCCAACTTATTCCGCACCTCCCTATCATTTGTTTCCATGTGCCCGCATCACCTTCAAAAAAACCTACGTATCGTATCTTATTCTTATTCTTCTTTGCTCCAGAAGAATCTACGTCTCATGTCGTTCCCAACGCTAAACCTCGCTAACGCATTTATACAGTATCTTTCCTTCCTTTACATCTTTAAAGTTAATTTCGGTACATCGAACGGTTCTATTTTTTCATAGATGTCGTTGTATTTTAACACCCCTTTTCTTTCACTTTTCTGTCTCGTTCGTTAATACCATCCTTAACTTTGACGCTCTCTAAACAAATATACATCCTGGAAAATATCTTTCCTCAAAGAACCCCTCTTTTTCCTCCTCCCGTTTACAAACTATCCGACTGCACTCTTCCTTTATCTTTCTCCCTCATTTTCAAGCAAACCGTCCGCCTTGTCCACTTTCTAAAACCTCCTTATACACTGTTCCTATTCCTCCCGCCTTTTCTCCTAATTATTTATTCCCTGTTTCTTTAGTAACTATGTATCCTAACGTGATCCTATTTAATCCCACGCACCATCTTAAAAATATTTCTTGATAAGTCTGTATATTTCTTTTTTAGTTCATATTCTCAAACTTCCGCTCCACATATCGCAAAATACTACGAACCAGACTACCAAATATCACAACTCCCCTGACCCCATCTACATTAGTAATTTAAAATGTGCGCAGAAATTTAGAGGCAACTAAGCAGCTTCCAGCAGTCTGGGAGATGTCTGGGATTTTCGATAGATACTAATAAAGTGTGGGAAGATGTAGAAATATTAGAACAGTACGGATTTTGACTGAAAAATGGAAATATTTTATTATTATTCCGACTCTTTTCATAATGCGCGTACCGACTGAATTCTCAATGTGCTTGCTAATTTTTCGGAAACTTTTGTGTGGTTTTGTTCAGCAGAATTTTGGCTGATGTATGTCTCTAATTCATGCAAAATCACCTTTTAATAATCCCCCTACCTTCCTGTTCACCATTTCGCCCTTTCCTTTATCTGCGCCGAATGTCCATTTCCCTTCATTATGAATCCCAAATATTTATATTATTTCACTTGCTCTGTACTTTCACCGTTCCAATTCCATCTATTGAGTACTCGTATCCCTCCATTAGATCATACCATTATTTTACTATTTTCTGTACTCAACTTCATATTTCTTTCATCAAGAAATTTCTCCAACCTCTTTAACAAATGTCTCATTTCTTTCTCTTATTTTGCGAAGATAACCACAACAGCCGAATACATAAGATGGCACACTATCTCGCCTTCTATTATCACAATTTTCTTGTCCTATCTCTAAACAGCTTTCCAGTCCTGTCATGCAAACGTTAAACAAATCTGACTTGTCTTGCTCTTTAATTTTCCTTTCGAAGTCACTCCATCATGTCTTTCGAAATGACACTTCAATCAATGTTCCTGTAGGAGACGCCATTGCTTAATTCATTTCCTCACAAACAACGAGGGGAGAAGATCGAGGGAGAATCACTTTATTCCGGGAATAAAAAACAAAAATGTAACACTTTTTTTCTTCACCATGGAGATTGTAATCGAAAGTAATTTGCGGCTTTTGTCTAGACAGTGGGATCGAACTCATACGAAACAATAGAAGAGATAGTAAATATCTTTGAAAAATCCCTCATAAATAGGAAACATTTTTGTTTCAAAC
Organism: Gryllus longicercus; assembly: GCA_038098605.1. Classification (NCBI taxonomy): domain Eukaryota; kingdom Metazoa; phylum Arthropoda; class Insecta; order Orthoptera; family Gryllidae; genus Gryllus; species Gryllus longicercus. The sequence continues at coordinate 304,239 of JAZDUA010000550.1, forward strand.
AGTTGCTGCGCACTAAGTATAAGTAGTGTTATAAGTAACCTAGTATTTCATTAAATCATTATAGTCATCCAAAACATAATAAGTCTAGGATGAAGTAAATAGATCTCCAGGTTCTTCAATATCTAATTGTGAGGTAAACTATGAAAAGCCTTCTGGAAAACTTCACAGTCATGCTTGTTTTCATTTCCTCCCATCATCATCCTCATTTTCGACTAAAGAAGTTAGGTGACATAAAATATAAAATATATTGCAAGTTTTAGTCATCTTTCTAAGGAGCAGATCTAGTGATTGCCGATGCCGCAACAATGCTTCAAGCAAAATACGGGCTGTTCCAAATAACACTATGCCTTGGGCTTGTTTTGAATGAAGTCGGAGTTGGGAGTTTTTCCAAAACATTTGTGCACCAGAGCTTCCCGAAGGTACGAGAATTAGCGTTACAGATCTGCCAGTGGTGGTTAGTTCAGATCCTATCACGCCTTTTCAGCATTCGTACTTTGCTAGAATCTTTGCTCGAAAACTGCAGGAGGTGCTAAAATAACGTGACACCATGTATATTTAAAATGTCAGCACCAGTAATTTTTAACTACTGTTAAGACAAAAAGGTACAGCAAAAATATAATTTTCCTTACATTAAAATTGCTTACAATTTCAAATGCAAATCCTTTTGTCCTGATAAAGAGGAGTTATTCGAAGAAGCGACCACTTTGACAGGTCGGGAAACAAATGTCCTGCAGGGCGATGGCTTATTATGATGCCCGATTATGCGAAAGGTGAATGATTTTGGATTGGGTAGCATCGTGGACTATCAGGATTCCGTCAGTAGCTGGTGCATGCGATGTAATTGAAGCTTGAGGAAGAGTGCCGAGTATCGGGAGTTGGGTGGGGCAGCGTGCTGCTATTAGGGTTTTGTTCGAGTCCGCGTCTATAACTAAGCTAAGAATACCGGCACTTTCATCTGATTTCATAAATTACCGGTTTGTTTGCTGCAAATATTTTTAGCATGAGCACAAATGTATCTTCCATTTTCAATGTAAAAATTGTCTTACACCAGGATTAAAATTCCGATGCGTGCAAATCGGTTGTAAACTACACGCTATACACTGTTGGAAATTACATTAAATTGACAGTAGATTAATGTACGACTGTACATGAATCTTCATGTACCTTGTACATTAAAAGGAGATTAAATTTAATGCTTAGATTAAAATCAATGTAAATTTAATTTACGACTGTACATTAAACTAAATGTACCTTGTACATTGAAATGAGATTAATATACTTGTACATTAAATTCATCTATAGTTTTCCTCATTCAAGAAATATTTTGAAGCGGTAAAATGTATGTGATAGTTCGGACATACAGCCACCCCTCCTAATCCGAAATCCAGTGGCCACTACTGACTCACACCACTTCAATTCTCAACGCTTATATCGCCGTGTCCAGAAGAACCGTTCTCGCTAGTAGTGAGCGCCAGGGTTGTGGCGTCAGGCTGCGGGGGGGGGGGCGAGGAGGGGGAAGTGGAAGGGGGGGCGGCGTGGCCGATCATCCGCAGAAGAAAGGGGTGGCGTCGCACACGGGCGGATGTTTAACGTCTCTAATCAATCATCCCCATTTCGCCCCGGGGGCGAGGGCGCCGTGCAGGCAATTACGTGGCGTGCGTCACCAGCGCTCCCCGCGGCGCATCGCACGGGCGCCGATCGTAACCCGAGTGATTCCGCCGAAATGACGACAATTTACGCGGAGTTTCGATTACAGTTTTTCCGTCAAAAAAAAAAGTTCAGCATGCTTCTTATAAGCGTGCCAGGGCTGAAGTAGAAGACTCACAAAGGCCAGGTCTGGTTGTTTTCTTGACGGTGTTGTCACTAGCACTTGAGAAGCTAAATTTGGGTTAGTTTTCCACGGGAAGGATTTAATAGAGGTCGGGCGAATTGTGTTTACAATCCTCAACACAATGTCGTAGCGTTCAACCATCGTCACAGTGTTTCGTCAAAATGAAAATCTGAAGTACTTTACACAGCACAATGTAATACAATGTATATTTATATTTTGCAAATAATAACTAAACATAACTAATATTCAGAACCCCAAATAAAAAAAATTGTTTATTCAGAGAGAAACAAGAAGTGTAAGGTACTGACAAATCGTACGGTTATGCCATTATATTGCTATAAGAATGGAATTAGAACTTTGCACGTAAAAGAAACGAAAGAATTTTTCTGGCAAGATTTAAAATAGAAAGAGAGCACTTATGCGATTTTAGGGTATAAGGTCAGAATGAGGGTAAGGATGATGATTCTTGATTATTATGCGTCATACTTCAAGAAAAATTATATCATTTGAATAGTAGCAATCTTGGATTCGTTTTTCTAACCCTTGAATGAAACTGTTAATAATGTGTCAACTTCTGGTGTGATTGGAACTCAAGGAGAACGATATCTTAATTAGAATTGGCAAATGCTGCGCAAAAAATATTGATTTTAATGCACAAAAACTAACAAATAACTTAAAAAGGAAATTCATATACATTCGTGGAGTGCTAGAGGATCGCAAATATTAACGAGGAAGTAAATAATTCCTCTAACTCTGCAAACAAAAAGATATCCCTGAAAGTGGAAGATACTAGTGTCTTCAGAAGTTATGACGCAGGATGAAACTAAGATTTACTACGCTCAAAAATTGAACGGTTTGCAAAAATAAGAAATATATTTTCAAAACGTAACTATAATAAATAACTATATAAAACAGCACATGCTTTCTCGCATTATTTATAAATTTGCAATTTTTGAAAATTCAGAGTTCAACGAAATGAGACCTGTGCCATGTTTAAGCCACTTCCCTCCTAGATGAGGGGAGAGAGGGATGATCAAAAAAAAAAATTGGAGCCAATTTTGAGAACATTTTGAATTTTTTTAAAATACCCCCCCTCCGGGTTTGAGCCGTCGGTGTTCAAGTTCGAAGGGCCTCGAGTTCGCCCAGATCGATCTGGGAAAATCAATTTTGGAAAAAATCTTCTGAACGATTTAGGGGCTAGCGTTGCCCATAAACGAACGTGTTAGCGTTAACCCATTTTCCAGTACCAAGAGCACACAAAACATCGCTACTGTCTACACAACGTGTGAGAGGAAGTAATTTACTAGTACTATTACACGTGGAAATAACAATCATCCCTTTTTTGGTATCAGAGCTTCTCAACACGAGTTTCCTTGATGGAAAATGCCACTTTCTTTGCAGCAGTACAGTACTTTCTCTCTATTACGCAAGTAAGGTAAATGGCGAAAAGTTAAAATGACGGCGACAGGCGATTAACTCCGCCTTGATTACTTTCCGCAATGACGTAAACGTTGTCTTGGAAACGGTGACGAGTTTTTTTCCTCTGAGGATCTCATTCAAGTTTTATGTTCTCGCCTGCTAAGGGTGTCACCCTACCTAAGCCAATTGTCGCAAACGAGTAGATTGCCACTAGCTTACCACGAATTCTCGTAGAGAAGTGGTAGCAACGATTAGATATTAAATCTAAAATCAATCAATGGTTTTCATTTTATTTTGAACGAGATCCTTAGTCAATTTCTTAATCGAAAGCTTCCGTAAAAACTGGCGTGATTTTAATCGCAAGAAAAGTGGTTTAATACTATTTGTGCCTTCCCCGAATCGTCCTTTCGTGTCTGATGGGTTTTGGATGCTTCGATTCCTTTTTCCTTTAAAGTACGAGATAGTAACATCAGTACAGACATTCTATGCATGCGTGAAATGCTTACATTATTGCTGCATTAGAAAATATATTATATAAACTATATTTAATATATTAATATAATTAATATCCAATATAACTAAGTATAATTATAATAAGTTATAATAAATATTAAATTCAATACAATTAAAATACATTACAACAATAATTTTCCAAGCTCATTTTACAAGAAAACTTGCAGATTCCCGTGCCTGCAACTATTTCCCTACTTCGTTTCCATTAGCTCGTGCTCACCTTCGTCCATTTCGCAACCACGTCACACTCCGGGCACATGAGCGCGCAGGAGCGACTCGTTTGGTGATCGTAAACCCGTCGCTGAGCAGCTTGACCCGTTTCTGGCCGCCCTGGTTTTCGCGTGATTGCGTGGGTCGAGGAGTTTTGTTCCCGGGAGAGGCCGATTCGCCACAAAGCGGCGCGAAAACAAACACGTCGCGTGAGACGACACCGGGACTTCCTGCGGGCGCCTCCGCGCACCAACTCTCCAATTACAGACGCAGCTGCGCGAGGATTCAGGACCGGAAAACAACGGTAGCGAACCACACGTGACCAAACAACAAACGCTGTGATAACAATTGATCATTTGTCAGCTACATGATTGAGACGCTTGCTGTTTTATATAATTTATTCAAAAGTCGCAAAAAATGTTCAATACACAAATCTAAAGAATACTATATTTTTTTCTAAAGGAATTAAAGTTTCTAAAGGTTCAAATAATGCTTTTAGCACTAAAAATTGAAAAATAATTGTTGTAGAATAAGCTTTTCCGGTTTCCAATCTACAAAAGTACGAGTTACGATATAAGTTACTGATCTACCAGTGAAGAGCCACACCCAATTCTCGTTATGTGGCATTACGTAAACCCTACGTCCTTCGTCTTCCAAGTCAGCAGTGCCCTGACGCAGGTCACAAGTATCGAAATGCATTGTCATTATAGCAGCTTTCTTTACATATTCCCATCAGTTCCTTCTTAATTTCTCGCCCTTACTTCGTAAGCAGGGAAAGTGTTGTAATCGTGCACCAGAAAATTTTCGACAGACACATCCTATTGCCCGGGCCCTGGAGATAAAGTTGATAAATTTCGTCCCTATATATAGTAAACTCCTTCCTCTTAACAAATTGTGTAGTCAGAATCCATGTTTTGTGGGTCCTTGATATTAAAAATCGATTGATGGCGTACGTCCGTCCGTTCGGCCACTCGTCTGTGGTCAACGCTAGCACCTAAGCAGATGCGTCTTTTTAAAGACTAGTAGTGTTCACGAAATTCTGCTTGCAATTAATGCAAATTATGAAAGAAAGATTTTCTCAAAAACCTCCCAAAATTTTTTCTTTAAAGTGTTTCCGTGGATACAGCAAGGAACGCTTAAAATAATGGCGCAGGTCTAATTTTCTTTTAACTCTAAAATTCTCGAACATTGAAAAAAATTAGAAATAATGCAAAAAAGTATGTGTTGTTGTAGCACCACTAGTTCAACTAACAATTCCTGAGCTCAAATCGATGTTTAATATTAGATGAAAGAGGTACAAAGATAATTAAACATTCCTACAAAAATGAAACAGCAATATCGTGTAATTGTAAAACATGTATAAAACTGAACACGTCAGTGGGTGCTGAAGTATTGAGAGAGAAACGTAGTTATGTCGAATTTCATATTGGAGGTTGGAAACGTTAGAAGAAACTTTACTTTAGAACTTCAGCTCCAAGAAGACCATTTCTGTGAGGACGAAAACATGAGAATCATAGTTTTTCAGTGGCTTTAATATTCAAACTGATTGCAGTGAATATTCAACGTCGAGTACATGTGTCAGCTGGTCAAAGATAAAGCTAATCCTTTAACGAGACAACTTGCGTCGAAGTAGCTGATAACATGCTGGTTGAAAGTTGCCCAAAGCTTGTTACGATATTGCTCATTCCATTGATGCGAAACGATAATTCTGATATGCGAGATACTCCAATGTTTATAGGACTTTCATAATGTACTTCAGACAAACTGACGTATGTTTTGTACATGCATAGAATATTGATGAGGTAAAAACAGGAATTAGTTTTCATAATGCAGCAAAATTTATGAAAAAATCCATTGTAACCCTTTCAATGCAGCATAATGATGCATAACGCATCATTATTCAATGTGATTTATTTAACTGATGATGTGTGAATTAAAAATTAATGGAGGCAGAATACTACAATTATATCTAATGCAGTAGAACCTCAAGTTAACTCGGATAACCTGGGACCTGGGCCGACCCGAGTTAAAGAAAATCCGGGATATCCAGAGAATGAGGGACAACAATAAAAACACACACCAAACCGTGGACCTACCAAACATATGTTTATTGTAGTTTAAAAACGATCGGTACACTCACCTAAAACACATTGGGGTGTGTATTAACATAGTGCGCAAATTAGTACATCGGTACAAACTAGCCGGTGCTCTAAGAATGCCCAAGGAATGGCCAGGGCCACTACCTCCCCTCCCCCTTTCCTCTCTGCCGGTGGCCCGTTGCTGAAGGCAGAGGCGGCAAAGGAGAGGGTTGGCAGGTGGAGTGAGGACAATGAACTCTACCGCTGGTAAGATAATACCGGTAATATACCTATTGAGAATAGCGATTTATCGTCTGTAAAACAAAGCTTCACCAAACTTCACCAAACATTTTCTTTTCCAACATTGTTCCTTTGCTACTCATACTTTGGATGTGCATGAATTTCTCTGGATACCAAGTACCATTTGATTTGAAATTTCTTTCTTTCTATTCTACAATTGTTAAACAATTGTTACAATTGTTAACAATTCTACAATTGTTACAACTGCTACTTTCTTTCTATAATACAATTGTTAATTACAAATTCTATTCTACAATTGTTTCTTATTCTACAATTCTACAATGCTGCTGAAGAAAGACCCCAATGTTTATCCAGGATAAATCGAGACAACAGTGGAGTTTCAAATTGGAGGACAAGTAATGAAAACTGTTTCTCAAATTCTTCCTGCTAAAGTCATTACCAGTTTTTACAAGACACCACGAACAGCACCCAGATAGCCCCTCCTATTCTGTTTGAAGGATGCGATGACTCTGCTGAAGTGGTACAATCAAGAGCAGCAATGATGGCTGTGCAAAATAATCCCGTTCATGACAATCCTGAAGTGCTTGTAAGCACAGAACAAAGTTTGAAACAAGAACATTTATTTTCTGAAATAAAAATATTGGAGACGAGAAGTGAAGAATTAGATGGTGTTAATCACATTGAATCCATGCCTGGGAATCCAGAGGATGAAATGATTGCAATGATGGCTGTGCAAAATCATCCTGTGCATGACAATCCCGAAGTGCTAGTAAGCACAGAACAAAGTTTGAAACAAGAACATTTATTTTCTGAAATAAAAATATTGGAGACGAGAAGTGAAGTATTAGATGGTGTTAATCACATTGAGTCCATGCTTGGGAATCCGGAGGATGAAATGAATCATGGATGTGCTCTTGCATTTGAAGAAAATTTGGACCAATTTTCCAGTAAGTAAATTGGAGATTTTCAATATGCACTACCCTTGAAAAAAGTGATTACAAATTGACAATATTGAGCATATTCACACATTTTACTATTCAAATATTTATGAAGTAATCATTTCTTAATATTCATAGAAATTCTGATGTTATGTATTGATGTCTGGGGGTAGCACAATTATTCGATCCTCTTTTCATTGGTATTGTGTTAGTTTGAACAACTTCCCCAGTTTTCAATGGAGGACTTGTTGAATATGACTTCAAGTTAGTTCCAGAATGATAACTCTGGACCGATCTTAAATATTCCAGAATGATTCCTTAAATTTCATACTTGTTCAGAATTTGATCTGCTGAAACTTTTGAGCTCGTTTTAGGATTCTGTGATTTGCATGTTTAGAAATTGTTTTAAAAATGTAATCCAGATAGAGGTTGCATATTCTGAAATGAGATTGGTCCTTTTTCAGTTTTTCATATTCTCTGCTGTCCAAAAAAGTGTTCTGAGCCTTATTTTGTGCCATAATCGGTCAGTCGGGTACATTTAAAACAACATTTATAGTGAAAGTTATTCAAGGGGAATTTCTTATGTTATAATTTCCAATGCTCCCTGAAATTGAAGCATGCAACCTCTCTCTGTGAGGTGTGTCTATAGTTTCATTCGGTACCCAGGAATCTTGGAAACAGAAAAATGCTAATATTTCATTGTGTTATTCTGGCTATTCTTATGCTGCACTTACGCACAGAATTTTCGTGTTTTTAAACAGAGGGCCTCGTGTAACAGCAGGGATTTAATGAAGAGGCTACCTTCTTCAGGTTTTCTTCAGCATTTTTTTTTTTTCCTGCAGACCAATAGACTTGTAGTGGTACCATTTACACATAAATTGTACCAAAATAAAATGCAAATGGCACTTTTCAACAACAGTTAATACAAAACATGCCAGATTTTACTTTCTCTCAATTACTTACGTAAGAAGAGAAAGGATTGTAATATAAATAAGATATTTGATAGGCCGTGTGTCTGAGACCATGCCACACTAATGAACAGTTAAGAAACTAAAATGCATTTTGAATGACGTACTTTAACAGACATAAGTGATCAATCGTTCATTTAATTCCTCTGCTTGAGATGGATTGACACAATTCTTAGCTCGTATCTTACATTGTGGAAGAATTAGAAAAACACGTTTTTGATAGTTTTCATATGCCTATGAGAGCATTGGTGAAAAGGCATGAAGTATTCAATTCTCTTTGCAGCTCTTACCGATTGATCAATATGAATTCATCTAACAGTTTGACAATAATAAAAGCTAATTTGCAAACGAATTATTGAAAAATCATGTTTCTGCTGGTCATATCTCCAGAAATTTATTCCAACTTTTGAGAAAAAACGTGTCTGGAGGAATTTTAAGACACCTATAAAGTGATTGCAAACATTAAGAGATGTCTGTCTATCTGTTGTTCTGTAAACAAAACAAATAATTTACACGTAATTGATTACAGGGTTCTAAAAATAGTAATAAATCAGTAAAGCTGAGAGTTGATTGCAGTGAAACAAGGAAATCTGAAACAATGTAGTGAGAATATTTTGTTAAGTCCTTGTGAGTTTGTAATGTAGCTTTTAAATTTGAGGCTACTTTTCTGCTGCTTCTAGGACATTTCTGAAATTTTCTCAAAAACAGCTCCAAATTAAAAAGGGGAGAAAATCTACATTCTTTAACCGTTTTTGCCTTTTTTATCAAAATGCATTTAGTAGAAAAATTTAATAAGCGTGAAGGAAGTTTTTACTATTGAAAATTTATTCTTCGTTTTTGAAATATTAGTATTTGTAAAGGAACTCTTACATTTCGACATTTTTATGAAATGTCATGCAGAAAGTAAATTTTCTCTTTCTGTGTAGATCAGTGTATACAATTTTTAAAGAACTGAATAAAGGTGAATTTTTGTGAAAATGAAACACACCCTATTCTGTGGAAGCAGAATTAATAATTTGAAGTAAAAGTAGCTTAAGTTGTGCTCTTTAAAATTTTGTACCTTTTAATGAGAAACACAATGAAATCATATTAGCCATTCAAGAGCACTGGAGAAACAGACAGATGACAAATATTGTAAAAAAATATGAACGTGTTTTATGTATCGTGAAACTAACCATATAGTTGGGACAATTACAGACAGGCAGTGTGATATCATTGATAAGTATGAATCTTGTGCTTATAGAGCAAGGGGGTGGTCATTGCAGAGTACTGCATGAGCATGTTTTCAATTGTGATGTAATGCATGTGCATTTTTACCACCTTGGAATGGAAATGTTTTTGCCTTAAAGAAGCTAAATAGTTTGTTTTCTTTGAATGCCGGATACTGACAGACCATTTACTGTGTAGAAAAACAATACTTCCCTTTTGTTTGCAGGAAGTAGGGAGTCTCTTCATTCGAATGTAAATTCAGCTTTGATGATACTGCAGAAGGAGCAGCAGCGACAGCAACAACATCAAGAACAGCAATTACAACTGCAACAGGAAGTTAATGAGCAACAGCTACAACAGCTGCAGCAAAGAGATGAACAACAACAACCACAACCTGTTACACATTCAGCCTGCGAGTTGTCTTTAGCTCCATATCTGACAGAACAAAATAACCAGTCACTACCTGAACTATCGATGCCATTGAGTGATGAAGCAGATGATTCAGAGAGAGAGGAATCCACAAATGCCTTGGATGTGCCTGGAAATGACACCGAAGAAATGGCTGAAGAAACAGAACTTGCCCATGACAAAAGCCTCAATGGCAGATCTAGTAAGTAAAGAATTGTCTTTCAATCCTTTACTTTCTAAATATTTTGTTGTTGTATGTATTTTAAAGTTCATTTGTGTTTTTTCTTTCTTTGGGAAATATCACATCAGTGCATAAGAAAGAATCTTAGTGTTTAATATATTCACGATATTTTGAGACATTTTTTTACCCCCCTGTGGTTGGTAATAAATGGTCCTTTAATTTTGAGTTCATTGACTAGTGAAAATCGATGTATGGTTAATTATTTCCTTAAAAGAAAATAAAAAACCTTAACTAGTGACTAAAATCATGTATCCCTAATTGTTATTTACCACTAGCATTTCAAACTATTTGATGTTCGTGCTTTTTATATTTTCACATGACGCAATATTTTCTATTCTGTTGGTGCTATGAATTCTCCCAATTTTGTAAGTCTGATGTACCGTAAATTAGGGCTGAAATGTGATAAGTTTTCATAATTTCCTGATTCGAAGAGAAATGTTTAGTATTGGAAACACAAAAATGGTATTAATTGCTTAACTTTTTTGAACAATGACCTTGCTTCACCCTCTCTGCAAATAAACAGTTGAAAGCTGAAGCTTGCAGCAAACACTGATGACAACTTTCCAAACACATCTTAATTGGAGTGAAATAGAAACTATTTGCTGTGGAAGACAAGAACTTCTGTCTGTTATTTTCTCCCACAAATCTAAGGAAATAACCGAAACGGTGAAGATCCATCACAGGAGATACCTTGAACTCTTTAGAAAGTCCAAACGCAAATTATTGAGAAAATTGCGAAGGACGACAGAATCCCCAGAGAATGGCATTGCTTCATAAAATCTAGTGGCGGGTTTTGCAGCTAATACTCCGTATCTATCCACATTTTTTCAATCTATCGTTGGTTTCTAAATTTTCCTATTTCCTTTAAGCTTGTGTGCTTGTCTTATCTTCATTAAAACCACTTGGAAGTAATACATGATTCAAAATAAGGATGGCACCTTCTGTAACTTACAATATTCATACAATACAATTGTTTACAAAATTCAGTTACTTTCGATCTTATATTAAAGATCTGTAGCTCTCAACAATTTGAAGACATCTTTTGTGATGAATTGCCCGGGTTTTATTCATGTTTTGTCACTGTGTCTTGTCACAAATTCCAACATAACTGCTCTTTCAAAACTTATAATAAATAGGGGGCGGATTTTAATGAAATGTCACTCTAGGACAATGTCGTGCAGTATAGAAATTGGGTGGTATGAATAAAAATGAGCTATTTATCTTTTCTCCGAGTTTCGGAGAACCTTCTCAATTTCGTATGAATAAAGTGGGTGAGCAATTGCTCAGTCTCTGAGCGTACTCTCAACTGGCGAGCTTAAAATGGCTGTGCATATACCGTGTGCTCACATGCAGAGGAAACGGAGTAAACAAAAAATTACAAGATTTGGCGAGATTCTTGTGACATGAATTATAAGTAATTTTACCGATTTGAAAAGGACAATGTTGTATGGTTTTCTCGGCGTTCGAGAAGAAACAAGAGGCGGGGCTCTAACCATTGAGAAAAAATTAAAATTTTCCTTCGCTATGTGGCTGATCCTGGTTTTCATGTAGGAGTGGCAGATGATGTTGGCGTGGATCAGCCCACAGTGAGCAAGACTTTTAGTTTCTTTATGGAGAAAATAAAAGAAAAAAAACAGTATTGGATACAGTTCCCAAGAACTGCAATAGATCTCCAGCATGCAAGAGATCTGTGGCAGGAAAGATACTTTCCCTAATGCAATTGGTGCTCTCAACTATACACATATTCTGATTAAGAAGCCACTTACTCATGCTGATGAATACATCAATAGGAAAGGCCTTCATTCTATAAATATTCAAGCAACATGCAATGCTAAAGAAGAATTTACTAGCATGGACGCTTCTTGGTGTGGATCATAGCAAGATTCTCGCATTTGGAAGAATTCCCATCCACACAGATTTTTATCAGGCCTAAGCGTCATGTTGCTACTTGGCGATTCAGGCTACGGAATTGCCCCATGGCTCATGGTGCCATATAAAAACCCTGTTATGCCAGAGCATTTGTCTTTCAATAGATGTTTGAAAAAGGAGTGTGTTACCATTGAACGATGTTTCGGGCAACTCAAACAACACTTTCCAATTTTACAAAGCAAAGTGAGACTAGCTACAGAAAAGGTACCATCAGTGGTTTTGTGCTGTTTTATTTTGCACAATGTAGCAAAATACTTGCATGATGAGGATTTTGCAACTGACATCATTGAACCTGAGAAAGAATTACAACTCCCAGAAGAAGGAAGAGCTGCTGACAGATTGAGAGGACAACGTAGGAGGGATGAACTGTGAAGAATAATACACAGATTTTAAGGAGTTCTGCTGCTGCTCTCTGCCCATATTTTTTCATCTGAATCAAATCTTGCTGTTGCTTCATTGCTGGTTCCAGCTGAAGATACTGCTCCTGAAATTGATATAAAATATAATGTAAATGTGAATATATTCAGTTTACATAATGAAATAAAATGAGCACGTGTTCTATTGCTCAAATTATAATGTAAATGCTTGTGAATAAATTCAGTTATCATTTCATTAGGTTAACTGAATATGTTCACAATCATTTACATTATAATTTATGAATACGTGTTAATGATTAAAATAAACATAGGTAATGTTACATAAATTATAATGTAAATGATTGTGAGTATAATCAGTTCATCATGAAATAAAAATAAAACAATAGTTTTCTTACCTTTTATTTGGGACACTGTTGGATTACTGTCCCCGTTCATCAATTCATAAACTGTTCTTTCCCAGGTCTTCAATTTAATTTCTTTTGTTGCCAGTATGATTTTTATCTGTTTTCGCTTTCTATCGTGATTTTCTGTTGCGTATTTTTTTGGTCTATCATTTATAAGTCATCAGTTATATGAACTCTGAATTTTTCGGAGTATTGAGTTTTTTAGGTTTTGTAGAGCTTCTTTCCGGCGTCTTCGTATGTCCGGGAGCTGGCTCTTCTCAAACACTTCTCGATTTTCGCTGAGCATCTCAGCGAAAATTTGTTGCGACTCCGGCGCCTTCTGCTCCTCATCGCTGCTGCTACTCATTTGGTGTTGGAAATATCAAGAATATTCCGGAAACACGATCACGACCTCACAACGCTCACAACTTCCTACCACTTCGTGTTCCAACACAACCAAACTCGAAGTTCCTCACAAATTAACCACGGGAAAAAAACGATGTGCGCGGCGCGCGTAACGTATGTAATCTCCCATTTTAAAAATTCTTTGCCCACACTATCGCCCTTTCACAAAGAGCAAATGATTGCGAGACATGAGCAAGTTCTCCGGAGACATAGGAAGTTTTTATTCATACGAAATGGAGCTTTTGCTCAGTGCCGCGGAGTAGACTCGCTTTGCTCCAAAGCAACTACTCCTGAGCAAGTGCTCATTTTTATTCATACCACCCATTATACGAGGCCTGTCTTAAAAGTATCCGACCTTTGGCCCGAAAAGATATTTCGAATACCTGACAAATTTGGGACCCTAATCCCCTTCAAATTAGGCTCCTTGTGCTTCCACGCAATTAGCCCACCGACCCTTCCACTGCTGGAAACACCTCTGGAAGTCGTGTTTTGGAATGGGGTTAAGCTCCGTCGTCGCGTTCCGCATTATTTCATCTCTACTCTCAAAACGGGATCTTTTCAGTGGCGTCTTCGATTTTGGAAACAGTCAGAAGTCGCAAGGAACCAGGTCTGGAGAGTAGGGAGGTTGGCATACTGTTGTTATTCCAAGTTTGGCTAAGAAAGTGTGGATCAATTGGGATGAATGTGCAGGGGCGTTGTCATGATGCAAGTGCCAGTTCTTCGCCGTCCACATGTCTGGTCTTTTGCGCCGAACTGCGTCCCGGAGTCGCCGGAGAACATCTCGATAGTACTCCTTTGTCACTGTTTGTCCTTCCGGTGCGTATTCGTGATGCACAATTCCACAGGCATCGAAGAAAACAGTCAGCATCACCTTGACTTTGCCACGCTTCCTTCGGCCTTGGAGAATCGGGATGCTTCCATTGAGGCGACTGTCTTTTTGTTTCTGGGTCGTACCCGTACACCCATGACTCATCTCCAGTTATCACGGTGTTCAGAAATCCAGGATCATTGTTGGCGGTGTCGAGAAGGTCGTGTCCTTTTTGTTCCGGAGACAACTTGGCCTTCTCGTTTCATGTTCAAATCTTCACGCAAAATTGCATGCGCAGAATCATTACTCACTCCAACCTCTTGTACAATCTCCCGCACTGTCCAGCGGCGATCTGCCATCAGCAATTTCGCACCCTCTCAACAACAGCATTTCGGGCCTGCCGCCACGCTGCTCACTCTCGGCTGATGTGCGGCCATCTTTGAATCGGTGAAACCACTGCTTAATACGTGTTACACCCATCGCATCTTCTCCAAACACCTGCTGAATCTTACGAATTGTTTGGCTTCGAGAATCACCAAGCTTTTGACAGAATTTGTTGAAGTATCTTTGCTCAATTCGTTCAGTCATTTTGCGAGGAAACTAAATCCAACGAACACTACGGACAGCACCTTACTTAGCGACAACCAGCCAGCGAGTGGCACAACCGAACGCGGTGAAAAAATTCAAGCATGCGCATTAAGGCTCCTCCTTCCACCGTGCACAGTAGCGCCGCCTTAGAATTACTACTTTGCGCGGGAAAAATTAAAGTCGGATACTTTTTAGACAGGTCTCGTATGTTATGGCAAAAGGAAATGAACCATTTACCATTTTTTGCATTTTTCGTCCATATTGACTATGTCGTAGAGATCGCCCGTGGTACAAAGGCTCGTATTGCGTCTAGTCGGGCTGCTAAACTTCAGCCACGGAATGCTACAAGACCTTGTGCCTATCCTGCGGCAGCGTGGGTATGCTAACAATATCTTCTGCTCGTCCTGCGTCAGGCACGGAATGCTGACAATATCCTGAAAAGCGTGATCTTGCCTGTCAGAGTGACGCCGCGTCGAAGGCTGTGTTGCCGACGATTCGACCATCTTGTCGTGGTCTTTCTCGGGGCTGGTATGCATACCAAGCAAAGATCACGCACATGACTCTGGCCACGGAAGCCTACGACTTCAATATCTTCAAAACTTAAAACAACAATTTATTAAGTTTGTGTATTTTGTTGGCGAGTGTATTGTGCATTATTATAATTATTAATATTATTGATATTATATTTCATTGTAAAATTATACATTCAAAATCAATTTGCAATAGAACATCTCTGACATCATTGAAATATAAAAGAAATTTATTTTGTGATCAAAGAAGATTATGCGAAAAGAGGGGATATTTTCCAGGTTTGGTTTGAATCAAAGCTGCATATTCCATCTTCAATGAATGAGTCACTTGTTAAAACACACTCATCGACAGTGGCAGGCTAACATGTTGCCACTTGCACCCAGCTTGAAACACTTCTGTCAGACCTCAGTCTTTCCTAAAGCTCTGGGCTGATCCTCATGAGCTTCGTCCTAAAAGCTGAGTTCTGGGTGGTTCTAGTGGCACATATTCTGTATGTGTGCTTACTACACATCAAAATCTGTAACGAATGATGGAAAATGATTGATTCCCTAACAACCGAAAAATTACTCTCCTACAAACACTGTCTGGCTAAAGTACAGTGCAACTCTGCTTCCCTTGATTGCCACTTGAGAAAATGTTCATCCTGACCTGGATATGAGGGAGTTGAGGGAGTGGGCACTTCAGAACATTTTTCTGAGAATTTTTTTTATTACCCATGATGAATTTGCAGAAACATTTTTTTTTTGGAAATCGTCTAAAAAAGTCTTTAACAATACCAGGCACTCAAAAACTTTGTTTTGTTATCGTCCCTTTAAGCAATTCGAAACTAAAAGTCAAGTCCTCAGATTGAAATGAGTCAACCATAGAAAGAGTTACAGTATCTGGAGATCGACTGCAATTGACAGAAGTTACAGAGTAAATAACCATAATCTATGAAAATAACTTGTGGCGGGCGTATGTTCTGGCAAAAGATGAGAGCAAGGATACAATGGAGGGATTTTTAAAACCAGCTGGTACAACAAAATCTTTGAGTCAACACGGAGAGCCTACAATTTGTCAGTGGAAGAAAGACTACCAACTCCCGAAGCTTTTAAAAACTGTCAACCAACTAGAGTTCTAATGTAACTTCATCGAAGTTTATAACTAAAGCAAGTCGTAACCAGACACTCTATTGTATGGATTATTATGTATAAAAATTGTCATGTGAACCCCCTGCAGTTCCATGTTTAAACTTGCACTATTTGTTTGGGAACGTATACGGATTGTTTTTACATTTTCTATTGTTAAAAATATTTTACTCAAAAGTTGTAATTATTTTATTTTTCATTCATAGTACCATAGTGTCAAATTTCATCAGAATTAGAGATGATGGAAAAAGATTGTGTTGTTTTAATCTGGGGTGACGTATTGGGCAATGGCGCAGACCCATTAAGGATACTTTTCTAAAAACATTGGTTAGCCGTTTGCGAGCTAGGGATTATCACCAAACTAAGGACCAGATTTTTTTTCGTTCTTAACTTGTTTTATTGGTTTTCCTGTGGTGTCTTAGTGAGAGAGATAAGTGTTCTGTATTTCGTCTTTAGAGTTGCGATATCTTGGTTTCCTATTTGGAATATATCGATCTTGGGGGATTGTTCTTGAACTTCTGTACGTCTGTACCGATACTCCTGCTTCTTGTCAAGTGAATGTGCAGATATTGCGTGCAGACCTGTCCTACGCTAAACCAAGATTTGTTTGAATCACTGTTGCGCTTTTAAGTAGTATGATAATATTCTATATAAACTCTAAATAATACAAGAAAGTAGGTGACAAAATAGCACTAGGTTATAAATGTTATGGATGGGGTTTTAATATTCCATTCTAAATTTGTGGGAGACATATTTTTCGTCCTTACACACAGGTCCTCGAACACACATCATCCAATACCTTAAGCTAAGTCTTGATACCATAATATTTCTTACTACTTCACCTTTAAACGGACATGTGCGACGCGAAATTGTGGACTGCTTTCGGTAGTGTTGTCCAGCTGTGTTTCATGAGTACAGAAAATTGCTTTTCGGCCGTTCGCAGGCGCAGAGGGATCTCCACCGCCACAGGACGAGGACCAGGAACAAGACAGGGACCAGGCGATGCTATGGGGGTCTGCTAACAGCGTCCCCCGTCCCACTGTCCCCTCAGCGCCGGAGCTGCAGGCTCACGTGCGCCTGATACGGATGCCGACTCTGAAATGCCGCGACTGCGACGCCATCTTCGCCTCTTCGAGGGCCCTCGAGGACCACAAGCGCCAGCACTCGGGACCGCAGCCGTTGCGCCGCGGCGTCTGCGGAGCATCTTCCACCGCGACCAGCGACCTCGCGCCTCCCACGCTGGATGCAGAGCGCCAATATTCCAAGACTCTCGCACTTCACGAACCGCAGTACAACGTGGAGATGCCTCATATGTGTGACGTGTGCGGAAAGGCTTTCACTACCGCAGCAGCTGTCGCCCTTCACCAGCGCAGGCACAAGAGGGAGCGAGAGCGTACGCACCCACGCGCCGTGTCCAGAAAAGCACTTGTTAAAGCAGCCAGTCATGCCCTCCAGAAACGCAGGCACACGAGCAAGGGGTCTCATTCATGCAGCGTATGTGGGAAGGTTTTCAGAGCACAATGCCACCTCATCATTCACACGCGCATACACACAGGAGAACGTCCATATGTGTGCAGTGTGTGCGGAAAGGCTTTTAGTCAGTCAGGCCACCTCGCCACGCACAAGCGCACGCACACGGGAGAGCGATCGTATTCATGTGATGTGTGCGGAAAGGCTTTTACTCACTCAAGCAGCCTCGCCGTGCACAAGCGCACGCACACGGGAGAGCGATCATATTCATGTGATGTGTGCAGAAAGTCATTTAGTCTTTCAGGCAACCTCACCAGTCACAAGCGCACGCACACGGGAGAACGTCCACATGTGTGCAGTGTGTGCGGAAAGGCTTTTAGTCTGTCGAGCAACCTCGCCACGCACAAGCGCACGCACACGGGAGAGCTGCCATACTCATGCGATGTGTGTGGAAAAACTTTTAATCAGTCAAGCAGCCTCGCCAAGCACAAGCGCACGCACACGGGAGAGCGTCCATACTCATGCGATGTGTGTGGAAAAACTTTTAATCAGTCAAGCAGCCTCGCCAAGCACAAGCGCACGCACACGGGAGAGCGTCCATACTCATGCGATGTGTGTGGAAAAACTTTTAATCAGTCAAGCAGCCTCGGCAAGCACAAGCGCACGCACACGGGAGAACGCCCATACTCATGCGATGTGTGTGGAAAAACTTTTACTCACTCAAGCGCCGTCGCCGTGCACAAGCGCACGCACACGGGAGAGCGTTCATATTCATGTGATGTGTGCGGAAAGGCTTTTAATCAGTCAACCCACCTCACTGTGCACAAGCGCACGCACACAGGAGAGCGACCATATTCATGTGATGCATGTTCTCTTCGTTTTAGTAGCAAGTCCTCGATGATAACTCACTGGCAGCGCACTCACGTGGCAAAGTGAACTGCTGCTATTGCTGCCCGCCCTTACATGCCCTTAATGTATGTAAAGTAAATGAATGTACAGTATGTGAACTCTCACATGGGGAGAAGTAAATTATAAATCTAATTGGGTTCAGTCTGTACGTTGTAGAGGTAAAACATGTCTGTGGATTTTCAATTTTATTTCTTTGAATGAATAACTCTGAATGAAGAGGTAAATTGGACATAGTGTATTATGTATGTTCGCAATTCGAAATTATAAATTTCCAATGGTTGTACGATATCTCAACTTTTTAAATGTTAAACTAATGACTTAATTTACGTTGTGAAATAATCAATTCCTGATGATGACATTGCATAACTACAGTGATTTTAATGTAAATTTTTTTATTGAATGTATTGGCCTTAATTTATGTTAAACTAGCTTTCTCTTGCGTGAACCCTCGCATGTTAATCCCCACCCTTTCCCTATGCATAACCCTATCTTTTCTATTAAGAAGGAAAGTTATTAATGAAACGTTTATTTTTTTAAATGTATAAATGTAAGTTTCAGATAATCAAACAAAAATAAAACCAATGCAGTTGATGGTTGATACTATTGCAGTGAAATTTATTCCACATAATAAAAATATCACAATATTCAATGGTTATAATTACAGAACTGTACGTGCATTTTGACCTTGAGTAGTTACAGGCGCGGATCCACTAGAGGAAACAGGAAATTCCCCCTCCCCCTACATTTTTTCTGTAACTTAATTTTAACTTAACACGAAACTTTCAAGCAAAACTAGTTTCGGAAAATCATTGAAACAAGTAAAATCATATGGCAGCATGAACTGCGTATAGCCTGCGACATTTATTAAAATCTTTGGACACTTCACCCAAAACATTTCTAATTTCCCTTGCCAAAATTTGTGTCTGGATCCGCCCCCTGGTATTTAGTACTGAGTGAAGCCGCCACACACTGCCATCAAATCTTCTAGACATCGTGACAGGAGAGCCTAGATGTATGCTGCTGGTGAATACACTGCAACACTGATTCAATGCGTGACCACAAAGCATCAGCATTGGGTGCAGGAAGATCAGATCGAACAAGTTGCCGACCGGTCATATCCCAGACATGTTCGATACGCGACATGTCAGGCGAATTTGCAGACCTGGGTAGCAGTGGTACCCGTCGTTCTTCGCAGAAAGCTTGACAATTCCTCGCGACATTCTGTTGGGAATTATCCTGCTGAATTATGGCCTGTGAAGCTGTTTTTAGAAGGTCCAGTACCTCGGACACTAAAACGCCTATGATGTAGCGATTGCTGTTCAGTTTGGCTTCAATACGTATAAAGCGATATCGCACAGTGGAGCCAATGGCGCCCAAACCATTACACTTGGCGCCTGCCCGCTAGGTCGCGGAATAATGCATGGTCGCGTTGAACTGTACAACGGCCATTGCTGTAGCACACATTTATGCGGAACTTGTCCGAAAATACATTTCGCCACTCAGCACGAGTGAACACGTTCACGTGCCCATTTCTGGCTGGGGCGTCGGTGGTTTGTGGCCAACGGAATCCGACGCAGTGGTATGCGTGCCACCAGTCCAGCCTTGAGCGGACGGCGTCGAACAGCTCTCGTGGCTTAATGCGCCGCTGTATGTGCTCTCGTGGCTCATCGGCGACGTGGCTTAACCACCACCATTCCCGTAGAACCTCATGCGAAATTTGTCAACAAAACGAGTTTTCATGCTTCACAGGGGGCTAGTCTCACCCCTCTGTGAGCGTCCTGAATCTTACCCCTATCGTTATTCTTTCTAACTGGTTCCAGTAGGTAGATGACGGAGGGCGCGTGCGAGACGCGAGCGCGAAGACGCTACTTATCGGCGATTTTCTGTCTGCGACTGACTTGACTTGATTACCCAGCGGCCCCTAGAGGTTGCTTGCTTCATAATAAACGAAAGCGCGTTCAACACGTCTAGGAGCTTGGGGACCCGTTGCATCTGTATTGAAGCAACAAATTAAAATAGAAAAGAGCCGTCGACGAAGATATGACCACACCCGTTACAGTGCTCCCAAGTCGAACCAACAATAGACAACGCTGTCGTGTCGGTTAAGGCCATGCGGGCAAGACGGCGGTCATCTTTCGATGTGGTCGCATTGCGTGGTCCAGTGCCCGCTCGTCGCAGCATATGACCCTCCCCTACTCAGTGGATCCATACGCGCAGCGCGACCCGTTCGAGCCGCAATGTCATGGTAGGACAGACCCGCTTCCCGGAGACCAATCGTTCTGCCCCGCTCGAACCGACTCAGATGCCGATTTTGCGCCGTTTGGCGTCAAAGCATACTGGCACTCACTTGCTCGTTCACGTCGTTTGACGGGTCTACATCGGCTCAGTGTAGCGTAACACTGACACACAAAGGAGGGCGCTGCTATACCAGTAGGTAGGTTACAGGTTCTCCCCATCTTCGTAATTTGCTATTCACACGTTTAAACATTTTCCTGTCATTTTGAGATGTTTCACGTAAACACTAATGTAGATTTTCCTCATATTTTGCAATAATATAAACAACCCAGTTAAAACGTAGCTCTCCATAAATAAGCTGTCAATTTCTTGGATTTCCTGGAGATGTACAAACACAGTGTCATAATAGTATTATGAGCCACTAAAATTTTATGTATCTTCAAGAATTAGTGTAAAAGCTACGTAGGTCATCAAAGTCTTCCACTCGATGAAAAATTCGAAATACGATTATTAAAGTTTAATGTAGGTAATATTTCTCTCGATAACAATGATTAGTACAAATTTCAGAAATAAATATTTAAAAAGCCGACTGTTTGTAAAAATGTACGGAAGGAGTCACTTCTGTGCCAATAGCACAAAAGGGCGTAATTCCTTTTCATAACCGATGAAAGGGCACATGGAATCCAATTTTTCATACATTTCATTGAATTATAACGCAGCACCTTTGGCATCAACGCAAAGATCGTGATTATATTAACTTTGAACCGCACAAGGGTAGCGTGTGTAGATAAAATAGTGCTTTTTTAAATCCAATTTGTCGACGAAATTCGTAGCCAGAAATTAAATAAATCGAAAGAAAGCAAATATCATTGTAAATAACAACTGTGGTAAGTCACACGTACCTCGGCATACTTTAGCCAAAATCTAAGTAATTCTCTGGGAATCGCTTACGTACACAGCAGAGGTAGTATGAGTACATCTCTTGTAGTATGAGTTTGTATATCTACACTTCTGTATTTATACACTCAGTTTTGTTCGTGGTAATATTATGTACGTTTGTTCGCATTTATTACTGTTTTTCACACAATCCTGTTTTCATCGAAGTGTAGTTTGCCTGTCCGTGCTTTGCACATGCTTTGTCCGCGACCGCTCCTGGACAGGACCATAGAGTAAATATGAGGACCATCTCTCGCCCGATGTTTGCTCGTGGCCTTGTGGCCGGGCGCGCGCACATTGTGTGCCGTTTTAGGGGACCGGCCTGGGACCTGTTTCCACTGCTTTCGCCGAAGAGCCTTATTCATGTTGAATTTTCGTCTGAAGTCTACCCCTTTTTTGTTTCATAACTCTACGGCTGGGCCAATTACGTCCGTGAGTTTATTATGCTTTTGGGGCCGGTGTTCGGGTGTGCCAATAATTGTAATAATATATTATTCACGCCTCTTGGGTTGTGCATAATTGCTTGGTAAAACGACTTTTGGGTTCTGAGGTTAATTAGAGAAGGTAACTGATGAAATTTTATATTTATTGGGCAGACAGAGAGTTTATTGTAATTGGTTGTGTGCCACCTTGCGATGCCTTCTGTAAGGAAATTGTGTTGTAGGGAATGGACTGAAGCGGTTTGTGCGTACTGTGCTGCGCTGGATTCAGTATCAGAATAGTTGAAGTGGGAGAATTTGGGCGTTTATTGTTTATGGATGTTAATAAAAAAGTTTTCTGCTTTTCTATCATTTTAACACCACGTCACTAAGACCTACGGTGCGTTAGATCTATTGGGCTTCATGTTCCTGTTATGCTCTTGATAAGATCACAGTACGAATTGATGATTACAAACTAAGAAGTGGCAACGCTTACGTTTTGTTTCTCATCGGTTATACTAATACCTTAGTACATTGTAGATTTAAAATAAAGTGTAATGTTACTGAACCATTGTATCGCCTAAATGTTCCCGAAATGATTTCAGATCAGACCGATTTATATTTTAAGATATCTACTGTAGTTAAAATTCTAATTTTGATTATTCAAAACCACTTTTACAATTGGTAATATTTCTCTAGTTATAAGTGAAGTCTTGAGAAACTAAGAAGTTAGTATCACTATCTTTATATATCAGTTGAAATACTTAAAAAATTATACTACAATTTCTAAAATATTTTATACGATATGCTAGTTAGTAATTTATATTACAACAAGTGCAATGAAGAAAAAAAAAAGAGAGAACAGTAACCACAAATATTAAAATATCTTTTCAAATGTATAGATACATTGTGTGCTGTGTACTTGTAGTGTAAAAATAATGAACAATTGAAATAATGAACAATAATGAGCCCGTGAAAATTGGGTCCAAAAATGTTAATATACCTCCTTGTGTTCATTTAGTATGCTATACCTTATTAATGAATCTGTGTCTTGCATTAAGCATATTTTATTGATGCTTTCATTGATAGTATGTTGTTCTTTGGTAGTATTAACGGAATAAATTGTAAAAGTTTAATTTCTGGATCCTTTCTAGTGGTTGATCAGGAAGATGCTTCAGTCATTAATAGGGAGAGTAAGTGACTTACTCCAAATTTCAGGAAAATAATACTTTTTGTCATATTTTTTGTTGTTTTTGAAAAGCGTTTCTCGTAATTACATTTGAATTTTTTTTAAATTTTTTTTTTGAATGTCCTTTGCTAATTATTGGGAAAGGTATTCCAGTAAAGTATTCCAGTATCAAAAGTAACTGTTTTAATTGTTAAAACGGTAAGCAAAACAAAACTCATTCTAATCATGTCTGTCTTTATGAATAAAAACTGTCAAGTAAATTTTTTTAGAGAATATTTAGAAAAATATTGTTGTATTGACTTTCAACACCTGAAATGACTTGTTTGAATATGATAAAACCTATATTGTTACTTTTCTATTATGTTATATTATTTAATTTATTCGGTTTTTGTTTAAATATTTTTTTCGAGAAATTCTGTTTACAATTATTTTAAAACATGAAATTTATTTATTTATTTAGATCTGCTGAACTCTTGCAATTTATCACCACATGTGGTGACTTGACGTCAGTGGCCGAATGGACACATGAAGGACATCAGGAAGCCTGGCAGGCCACGCAGATCCCTCGACATCTTGCCATATTGAATGTGACTGGAATACGATGTGGAAGTGCTGAATAATCTCATTGTATTTTTGAGACTTGTGGTCACTTGTTTATCAGTAGCTCCTAGAAGCTTCTACTTTCTTCACTCGCATCTCCTCGGGGTGAAGTGAGCTGCAGCATGCTACCGGACAGGTACTATTGATAAAATCTAGCTCTTTAGATAGCCAACTCACGCTAGCAGTGCCCAAAACCCAAACTCAACCACACCATATTCAAAATTAAAGGCTAATTTAAGGTAAATTAAAGGCCCATTTCTCTTTGTACAGCCCTGTTTCCTCGAAAATATGTGCTGAACATTTTTTTCCCTAGACCCTAATTTTTTTTGGGGGGGGAGTAGGGTTTCCTTTTTTCTGTTTCTCTTTGTCAACTGTTTCTCTTTGTACAGCTTTTTTTTTTTTGAAAATATGATCCAGAACATAGATTTTCCTATACCGTAAAAATTGCCTTGAATTTTGGAAGCATGTTTGTTGTTTTGCAATGAGGGGAATTTGTATTTGGTAAGTGGGCGATGCTAGTTTTAGTCTAAAGTGGCCATGAGTTTGGGAAATCCAAAAGCGCGGAAAGTTCCGGAATAGAGCATTTAATTTATGGTTGACATAATGATAACAATGGAATTCAAGACGTCCGAAATATATATAAGCGCAAATTGTTCATATTTATAAAATAAATAGTGTATCACATGAATCATATAACATTGATGTGTATGAAATAAACGACCAAATAATAGATGAAGATAAATTTCATTGCACACTTTCAAGAGTAATAGGATGACCACGATTTTTCTAGGACAATTCTCTTTTTGTACTTCTCCAGGTTAATCAGGTCTCATTTGTCCATGGCAAAATTTGTGAAGTATTTCAAGTTATTTAAATAAAATATTAAATAAAGCATGGCTTTTGTGGATATCAAAAGTCCTATTGACTGAGCCCTTTTCGCCTTTGCATTTTAGATTCTCTCTTTTTATCACATTGTGAGATGCACTTCGAATCAAAACAAACAGCACCTTTCTTTATCAATTTTTCAGTTGTTACATTGCACCATGAAAAGGAAAAAAATGCTTGCATTCTCCTATGTAGCTCATAGTTCTGTGATGTAGTACACAAGTAGTCGTCAGACGCAATGTTTTGCAGGACTGTGTGGAATTATAGCTGAGGATAAAAATTCAGGACGGAATTTGACAGAAACTAAGAAAAATCTGGCAGGACAGCAGGACACACATTGATATTCAGGACATATCCTGCTTTTTAAGGATGTATAGCAACCCCTATTTAATTAAGTAAATTAGCCTTTAATTTTATATATGGTTTGGTGTTTGGGTGCTGCTAGCTGTAAATGGCTTTTTTAGGATCATTATAAGAGTGTAAGTTCTTTCCTCTATGCCTGAAGTTCCTACTACTATTCTGAATTTACTAGGCTGTCCGGGTGACGCCGCGTCCATGGCGAAGGTGCCAACGTTTCGGTCGCAATTCTGCGACCTTCCTCAGGGCGTAATGCATTACCCTGTGCATTACGCCCTGAGGAAGGTCTCAGAATGGCATCCGAAACGTCGGCACCTTCGCCATGGACGCGGCGTCACCCGGACAGCCTAGTAAATACTGACTCCGGCCGCGGAAGCCTACGCTCTTACTATTCTGTAGTTTGCAAGAAATATTTTAATTACTTTAATTAGTCTGTAAGTTTTGTTTCTAAATCAATTTCTTCTATGTACTGAATTTCATCTGTAAGAAGCTATTATTATTTTTTTTTGATCTTGGAAATTTGTCATTCTCGCTTGTGGTTAGGGATTTAAACTTTTTCTGTATTGTCTAGTGCGTAACATTGGATACATCTTCTAAACAGTGGGTTTAAGTAATGTTGAAGATGTATTTTTATGTAGGTAACTGATTTTATGGGTATTTCAGAACAGGTTTATAATTGTAAAAAATTTTACCACCAGCTCTCAATAACTGTGGTATTTAATCATTCATAATGTTTAAATAACAAATTCTACTACATCTTTTCTTTGCTAATATAGAAGAATGTTATTTTAGTACTTGTTTTGTTTTACATGAAATTGCAAGTTGTGGGGGTTATTGCACGAAATTGCACATTTTCACATTGGGGAACGCTGCATGTAAATCACACATAGTGGGGTTTTACTAGCATTTGCAAGATCATAGTTTTATTTCAGAAACGGTAATTCATGCATTATCATCTTGTTTTAATTTACCTTTTTAACGTTTCATTTAAGATTCAGGTTTTTGTGACAAACCAGGAGGGCATTCGCGTGGTCTGTGAGCGCCGTTTCATATTATCAATTTGCCTTTTTATGAGTGTCTCTGTTTCACATGTTATTTTTCTTTGTTACGCCTCGTTATTTTAGACATGTTTTTTATTGATAACAATCACCTCACTTTATTTTTCGTTTTGGGACCCATATTGACTCCCATCATCAGGTGAAACTGTAGTACATATATATATAAACGTAAAAAACACAAAGGTCAAAGTACAATTGGACGTTTTCCGAAATTTTTCAAAAAAAAAGAAACTAACGTTTTTTATTTTTCTTAGTTTGATAGTTTGAAGAACCTTAAAGAGAATGGTGCAGGTCTCGTGTTTGTTGAAGACCCTGATTATTCGAAAATTGCAAAAGTTAAATTTTTTCCGCATCTCCCTACAACTAAAATATTATAGCCAGAATTTTTTTCCCATAATGAAATCTGTCCCTTAAAGGTAGATTTTGAAAGATCATGTACAAGTTTTCGAAAATTTGAGTCCTTTTCGCGTAAATTTTGCGTAAAAGTACAGGCGAAAAAGTACGGGCTGTTTTAGCCCTATGAGTTTTGTAGGAGTTGCTCGACCGAATGTTGCCATATTTCGGTCGTCTAGGCAACGAGGCTTCACCATGGGAGATAAAGAAAATATTTTGAAAAATGGTATTCGAAAACCAATAACGAACAATAAGTGGAGATTCAGATGAGACAAAGAACATAAACGTGTCTAACATACAAAGTTTTAATACTAATGAAAATAAGGTAAATTATTTTCATTGATATTAAATGTAATATATTGGTTTCACTAGCGTCAACATTTCAATGTATTCAAAAATGTATAATTTTTTCGGTTACCAAATAAGTGTAATTGATGTTCAGAGTCACTAAACAATTTTGCATCAGAACTAATTAGATTTATTAATAATTCTGCAATTAAGTGTGAGAACTTGGAGGCAGAATACACTAACTTAACATTACAGAACTTAACAACTATACAAACTTAACAAAATAACATGAATATTTCACCGTGCAATCTTTCATTGAACTCCACTTCACCTAACTTCACTTCACCACACTTCACCGCACTGCACTGCACATAATCATAATAGTAATAATAATAATAATAATAATAATAATAATAATAATAATAATAATGATAATAATAATGATAATAATAATCACAATAATAAGGATAATAATAACATTAATAATAATAACAACAATAATAATAGTACTTAATTTCAAAGAAGACATAGGTAATTACACTGAATTTTATTAAATATATTTATAACATATCCACATTCAAGAAACTAATTTATTTTTAAATTTGCTCAGGCTTTGAGGAAAGGGATCGAAGATTGTCACTGGCAAACTCTTCCAGTCCCTAATAGTGCGATTCGCGAATGAATATTTCCCAACGTCCGTTTTCTGAATTCTTGTCTGAATTTTGTGCATGTGATCCGCTCTGCCGAAATATGTAGGTTTCCCTAATCGACTTTGAATTTCCTTCCACGCTCGAAGGCCTGTGTACGCTTTATACATTGCATAGAGACGTGACTTTAATCTTCTCCTTTCGAGTGACTCCCATAACCTTTTATTCTTGGTACCCCTGAAAGTAAATTTTGATGCTCTACGCTGGACCTTTTCTAGATTTCTTTGTTGCAAAATTCTGTATGGATCCCAACATACCGCGCCATATTCTAATATAGGTCGCACTAATGACATATACGCTAGTTCTTTGGCTCTCACTGTACTCTTTTTCAGTATCCGCATAACAAAATGTAAAGATTTCCAGGCTTTCCCTACAACGAAATTGACTTGATTTTCCCAGCTCAATTTACTGTCTATCTGTATTCCTAAGTATTTGCAAGACGTGACTCGAGGTATAACATTATTGTTCAGTTTGTACGCAGATTCATTGTAACTTCGACCCCTTCCAAACGTGATGGACTTACTCTTTGAACTGTTTATTTCCATGTCGTTTGTTTCTGCCCAGATATGTAATTTGTCTAAGTCTCGCTGCAAAATATCCTCGTCTTTCTCCGAATTGATAATCCTATAGATTACGCAGTCATCTGCAAAGAGTCGTACATTTGAAGCTAAATTAGTCGGCAATTCATTCACGAAGGCCAGAAACATGAGTGGTCCGATTACACTTCCTTGTGGAATTCCTGACGTGACGCTTCTCGAGGTTGATAAGTTACTACCGATTCGAACTTTCTGTTTCCTGTCTCGGAGTAGTTCGTTTATCCACGCTACCACTCTAGTGTCTATACCCGAATCTATTAATTTCTTTATAAGACGATCGTGTGGAACAACATCAAAAGCTTTGGAAAAATCTATTACTATCGCGTCGACCCTTTTCCCTTCATCAACTACGTCGGCTAGGTCCTGTAGAAGTGAGACTAGCTGACTTTCGCATGAGAAACCATTTCTGAAACCGTGCTGACCCCGATAAAGCCTCTCCCTGCCCTCCCATTCCTTCCTGATATAGCTTGAAATTAGATGTTCCATTAGTTTGCATACGACTGATGTAAGGCTTACCGGCCTATAGTTACTAATTATTGTCTTGTCGACACTTTTAAAAATAGGTACTACGAGAGCCAGCTTCCAATCTTTCGGTACGCAAGCGTTGTTTATTGATACATTAAATAACCTAATTAAATAAGGTAGAATTGCCTCTCCGCCTAATTTAATGATGTCCGTGGAAATACCATCAGGACCTCGTGATTTTCCTCTTTTAATTAATTTTATTCTTTGCCGCAAAGTATTTACATCAATATGAAAACTACATCTATCTACCAGCGTTGGTATCTGAATACTGTTAGATTTCTGCTTGAAAACCGAGCTGAAATATGCGTTAAAAGCCTGCGCTTTTTCCCTGTGATCCGTTATTGGCGAATTATTAACACGAACAACTGGAATCTCGTCTTTACTTCCTTTCCTTCTACGAACGTATTTAAAAAATGCCGACCAATTATTACTGCCCTCCGCATCAAGAATATGTTTTAAAAGACGTTCCTCTGCCATTTTCTTTTCCTTCCCTAATACTTTTGTATAATTTCGAAATAAAGTCATATGATTTTCACTATGGTGTCTGTTGTTAAATGCTTCTCTGGTTTTTCTTTTCAATCGCCTAATCTTTGCATTATAATATTCCGGATCGCTGTTACTTTTTAACAATTTACTGGGTACAAAAGCCTGCTCAGCATTTACTAAAATATTTTTAAACTACTAATGAGTATAAGCGAGAAATATTAGAACTGTTCAAACATCGCAATTGCAAATATACAAAAATCATGACCATTTTATTTATTTTTGACAGAAAATTATGATTCCCTTTTAGCCTAGTGTTTTTTTATGTATGTTTTTTTCCTCATTTACATGTACATTCTTTAATCCTTTATATTTTACGTTTTTTTAGTATTTCCAAAACCATTAGACTTACAAAGCAATAAGAAATTAATCCAGGAAATTCGGTAAAAACGTTCTTATGACAGCAAGCTCTATCCCGTATTCATGGATATATTTTCAGCCCTGATTCGAAATAAAATTTATTTTCGAATCACCTGTCTGCAGTGGATGGCCGGCTGAGCTGGCGAGTTTTGGGTAATCTCGAAGTACGAAAGGCCGCATTTAGGTACTCCCCGCAGCACAAAATAGTGTTCCCTCGAAAAAATCTACCCTGTTTTATTTTAGCGGCCGTCTACTCTGACCGGTAGTTTTCCGTGGGTTCTTCGATCAACACCAGGCGAATGCCGGAACATTACAAACGGGCTACTGACCGCGCGCGATCTTTCCTTCCTCTTCCTTGTCCTATCCTATCACCCTTTACACCACACACTTACACTTACTAGCAGTACACTGCAGCACATGCCGGGAGAGCAGTCGGGAGCTTAGCGCCTGCCCAGGCCGGTGGGGGATACCTGGTTGGGGAAAATCCCAAGCCGATGGGTAGGTCGGCCTCCGACCTGAAGGGACTAATGACCTGAGCAGTTGACGTGCTCGGAATCTGCAATCGAATCCTCCATTTTTAGTAAAAGGGTTCATTAGAATATTACTTTTGTACAATGCGAATGAAAATTAACAAATCGTTGATAGAATTCATAAGATTAATTAACAACTTTTGATATGGACATTTTTTATGACTTTTTCGAATATTTTAATTTTTATTTTCCCGGGGAGCGGGATCTCCAAAGATGGAGGACCTAAGCATTGTCTTATTTTGCTTGAAGGAAAGCAGTTCCTTAGTTAGGGAATTGAGATAACTTCCCAAGATGTAGTGCAGATTCAAAAAATTGTAATAATTTTCAATCTTGGAACGTACGTAGGGTTTAATGATTTTCGAATCTATACCTCATTTACGAGCGTACATGCGTCAAATTGAAGAAAAATAAAAGAAAAAAATTGAATCTTTTTAAGAAACGTTGGTGGTAAACTAGCCTCGAAATTTAAAGAATCCTTCAAGTTGTCTGACCCTCGAGCCTTGTCAGATCGATTGCGCGATGTCATATGTACGGTTTCCCTGTTCACGGACGGATAGGCAAAGTGAGGGAGGGACAGAGAGGGGTATTTAAAAAAAAAACTTTTTTAGTTAGTACCAGGGACCTCAGTGTATTTCTGTCTAAATCTCTACATCAATTTTCTGCAGCGTTATATAATTTTCATTACATCCCTACATACACAGCAGTAGATACACAACATACGGAAAAGTATATGTTAATAATAAATGTCATTGACCACCGCCATTTTGATGTAATGATAATTCGGACCAAGTGTTTGCTACCTCGATTACTTAAAACACGTGTATGGTGTGTACATGAGACCACTAACTTGTTAATCCATCCTATTCTACATCACCTAGACACTGAACCAGGACGACAGTACTCCACCCTCGAATGTAACCGGCCGCTTTCAATCGTTTGCCAGTTGTAACACGTGCTGAGTTAAGTAGACAATTAATACGCCTCTAACTTTTCGGGGAAGTGTTATTTTTCGTTCATGAATTTATCTGTCTCTCTTCTTTATACTGACTTCTCATACTGTCTTCTATTTTCATCTCAACAAACAATCGTTAAAAATATAAATATTATTAAACCGATGTGAAATATGTGTTAATTGTTAATTATTTTATACCATTAATCGAAAAATTAAAATATATTATTTTCACACCGATTAATTTTTCCAATTTTTAGCTCGATTGTTATAATTTAAAAATTAATTTTCAAGACTATCAAAATATGTACTTCTCTTCTTTCGAACTTAAGTAACGAAACTCCTCGTGTGTTCATCTCTCTTCAACTGGATAACATAACAGAGACATACATACGCCATTTATTTCATGTTGGCGTGAAAACTAATAAAACGTTAAGTCACTATGTATGCTTTAATATTTTAGTGATTGTATTATAATCAGTATGAAAGAAGAAAGAGACAATTACCAGTTTCCCTAGAATCATCCTCAAAAGTACATCGTTAGAATACAATTATTGGTGTTACTGTTTCTAGAAATTCTACAACTATTTTCATTTTAAACTGTGTTACAGTTGTTTCTCATGAGCACGTGTGTCGAATGAATATTATTTAAATAAATAATAAACAATTGTTAATTAAATCGTGAGTGCTTCTAAAAAGTACTAAGTGCTTAAGAAGCTGCTAATCGATTAATTCATTTACAGATTAAAAAGTAATGATTTTACACATTATTTAGACCATGCGAAAAGTTAATTGATTATATAAGATTAATCAATGAAATCGGAACGTTTAATTGATGCATATTGATCTAATAGAAAGAAGTCGTTGATTATGATTATGATTTAATAATCGTCCATCCCTAGTTGCCTCGCTTGCTTCGCAGCTGCACGCGAATTCTGCGTCAGCCTCTGCTCAGCTGCGCGCGCATGCGTCGACTGCGCCTGCGCAGGCGCTCGCCCGCCCCGTGGCCGCGCTACAGCTCTGCGCACAAGGCCAGCGCAGACGCCGACAGACCTGCGCACAGCAGCTGCAAATGGCCGGCGACGTCCTTTCCGGTTAAATTCTTAAATTCTTCATTGTCGGATTCCTGCGGGATTCCATTCCAAAACAGGCCCAATCGTACGGTCATGGCGAACGTTCTGTTGTAATTATCTTGCCATTTACGGATCAGCCCTGTTTGTTCCATTTGCAATATGAAAAGTTTCATTATTTCAGTCAATGGCCAGTTCCTGTGGTGACAAAGAGAATTTGGAAACGTTATTAAAGATGAGTATAAGAGAACCATGGCGATTCTGTTAAAGTGCAGTGTTAATTACCTTACAATGTTTATTGAGAACTAGCTAGCTATTGAAGCTACGAGTAGGAAACACAATATTCTTACAATTAAGAAGAAATAGTGGGCGGTGTGGTTAATGTTGTGCATGGAATTTCACACCGCACAAGGGCAACAAACGCGCACATATCACATGTTCACTCAACACGTGCTCACGACTAACTCAATTACTCATAGCTTTTCCTTTGATAAATAATAGCCTTTCCCAACAGCAGAAAAAATACAATTTAATATCAAGACTTCTGTCTTACAATTCACAAGTTACTTCTTAACCACTTAAAAGTTACAACTGATAACATTCATAGAACAGCATGCATACAATTTGTATAAACTCATATTCCCGGGGGCCTCGCAAAGCATTGTGCTTATTTATTGAAGGTCTTCTATCATAATATCCCATTGTTAGGAGAAGATAAGTGACAACAGTTACCTACACTTTAAGCACCTAAGTACACGTACACGTACACGGGTACAACTCTTCACAAGGAATTCAATGGTGCAAACTAGACGTCAATCCGACTCTTAGTTTCGGAATTAAACGCTTGAAAATACAGCAAAAAACCCGAAAGTAGGGCAAAAAATGTAAAAAAACTTAACTTAATATCATAGAATCGATCTGACATCACGTATACGGGTACAACTCTTCACATGGAATTC
This sequence comes from Gryllus longicercus, assembly GCA_038098605.1. Lineage (NCBI taxonomy): Eukaryota > Metazoa > Arthropoda > Insecta > Orthoptera > Gryllidae > Gryllus > Gryllus longicercus. Next base: position 337,441 of record JAZDUA010000550.1, read on the forward strand.
AATGGTGCAAACTAGACGTCAATCAGTCTTAGTTTTGGAATTATACGCTTAAAAAATAAAGCCAAAAACCCGAAAGTCGGGCAAAAAAATAAAAAAAAACTTAACTTAATATCATAGAATCGATCTGAAATCACGTATACGGGTACAACTTTTCACGAGGACTTCAATGGTGCCAACTAGACGTCAATCCGAGAGTTAATTTCGGAATTATACGCTTGAAAAAAAATAAAGCCAAAAACCCGAAAGTCAGGCAAAAAATGTAAAAAAACTTATTTTAATATCATAGAATCGATCTGAAATCACGTACACTGGTACAACACTTAACAAGGAATTCAATGGTGCAAACTAGACGTCTATCCGACTCTTAGTTTCGGAATTATACGCTTAAAAAAAATAAAGCCAAAAACCCGAAAGTCGGGCAAAAATGTACAAAAACTTAACATAATATCATAGAATCGATCTGAAATCACGTATACGGGTACAACTTTTCACGAGGAATTCAATGGTGCAAACAAGACGTCAATCCGAGACTTATTTTCGGAATTATACGCTCGAAAAGAAATAAAGCCAAAAACCAGAATGTCAGGCAAAAAATGTAAAAAACATTAACTTAATACCGTTGAATCGATCTGAAATAACGTATACTGGTACAACTCTGCACAAGGAATTCAATGGTGCAAACTAGACGTCAATCCGACTTTTAGTTTCGGAATTATACGCTTGAAAAGAAATAAAGCCAAAAACCCGAAAGCCGGGCAAAAAATGTAAAAAAACTTAACTTAATATCATAGAATCGATCTGAAATCACGTACACGCGTACAACTCTTCACAAGGAATTCAATGGTGCAAACTAGACGTCAATCAGAGTCTTAGTTTTGGAATTATACGCTTGAAAAGAAATAAAGCCAAAAACCCGAAAGTCGGGCAAAAAATGTAAAAAAAACTTAACTTAATATCATAGAATCGATCTGAAATAACGTATACGGGTACAACTCTTCACAAGGAATTCAATGGTACAAACTAGACGTCAAGCAGACTCTTAGTTTTGGAATTATACGCTTGAAAAGAAATGAAGCCAAAAATCCGAAAGTCGGGCAAAAATTGTATAAAAACTTAACCTTATATCATAGATCGATCTGAAATCACGTATAATAGTACAACTCTTCACGAGGAATTCAATGGTGCAAACTACGCGTCAATCGGACTCTTAGTTTAGGAATTATACGCTTGAGAAGAAATAATGCCAAAAACTGAATATCGGCGAAAAAATGTAAAAAATCTTTACTTAATATCATACAATCGATCTGAAATCACGTATACGAATACAACTCTTCACGAGGAATTCAATGGTGCACACTGGACATCAATCCGACTCTTAGTTTTGGAATTATACGCTTGAGAAGAAATAAAGCCAAAAAACCGAAAGTCGGGCAAAAAATGTAAATAAACTTAACTTAATATCATAGAATCGACCTGAACTCACGTACACGGGTACAACTATTCACAGGGAATTCAATGGTGCAAACTGGACGTCAATCAGACCCTTAGTTTTGGAATTATACGTTTGAAAAGAAATAAAGCCAAAATCCCAGGAGTCGGGCAAAAATGTAAAAAAAAACACAACTTAATATCATAGAATCGATCTGAAATAACGTATACGGGTACAACTCTTCACAAGGAATTCAATGGTGCAAACTAGACGTCAATCCGACTCCTAGTTTCGGAATTATACGCTTGAAAAGAAATGAAGCCAAAACCCGAAAGTCGGGCAAAAAATGTAAAAAAACTTAACTTAATACAATAGAATCGATCTGAATTCACGTACACGGGTGCAACTCTTCACAAGAAATTCAATGGTGCAAACTAGACGTCAATCAGACTCTTAGTTTTGGAATTATACGCTTGAAAAGAAATGAAGCCAAAAATCCGAAAGTCGGGCAAAAATTGTAAAAAAACTTAACCTTATATCATAGATCGATCTGAAATCACGTATAATAGTACAACTCTTCACGAGGAATTCAATGGTGCAAACTAGGCGTCAATCGGACTCTTAGTTTAGGAATTATACGCTTGAAAAGAAATAAAGCCAAAAACCCGAAAATCGGGCAAAAAATGTAAAAAAACTTAACTTAATATCATAGAATCGATCTGAAATCACGCGTATTGGTACAACTTTTTATGAGGACTTCAATGGTGCAAACAAGACGTCAATCCGAGACTTACTTTCGGAATTATACGCTTGAAAAAAAATAAAGCCAAAAACCCGAAAGTCAGGCAAAAAATGTAAAAAAACTTAACTTAATATCATAGAATCGATCTGAAATCACGTACACGGGTACAACACTTCACAAGGAATTCAATGGTGCAAACTAGACGTCAATCCGACTCTTAGTTTCGGAATTATACGCTTAAAAAAAATAAAGCCAAAAACCCGAATGTCGGGCAAAAAATGTAAAAAAACTTAACTTAATATCATAGAATCGATCTGTAATAACGTACACGGGTACAACTCTTCACAAGGAATTCAATGGTGCAAACTAGACGTCAATCCGACTCTTAGTTTCGGAATTATACGCTTGAAAAGAAATAAAGACAAAAACCCGAAAGTCGGGCAAAAATTGTAATAAAACTTAACCTAATATCATAGAATCGATCTGAAATCACGTACACGGGTACAAATCGTCACAAGGAATTCAATGGTGCAAACTAGACGTCAATCGGACTCTTAGTTTATGAATTATACGCTTGAAAAGAAATATAGCCAAAAACCCGAAATTAGGGAGAAATATGTGAAAAAACTAAACTTACTTTCGTACAATCGATCTGAAATCACGTATACGGATACAACTTTTCACGAGGAATTCAATGGTGCAAACTAGACGTCAATCCGACTCTTAGTTTCGGAATTACACGCTTGAAAAGAAATAAAGCCAAAAACCCGAAAGTCGGGCAAAAAATGTAAAAAAACTTAACTTAATATCATAGAATCGATCTGAAATCACGTATACTGGTACAACTTTTCACGAGGACTTCAATGGTGCAAACAAAACGTCAATCCGAGACTTATTTTCGGAATTATACGCTTGAAAAAAAATAAAGCCAAAAACCCGAAAGTCATGCAAAAAATGTAAAAAAACTTAATTTAATATCATAGAATCGATCTGAAATCACGTACACGGGTACAACTATTCATAAGGAATTGAATGGTGCAAACTAGACGTCAATTCGACTCTTAGTTTAGGAATTATACGCTTGAAAAGGAATAAAGCCAAAAACCTGAAAGTCGGCCAAAAAATGTAAAAAAACTTAACTTAATATCATAGAAACGATCAGAAATAACGTGTAGGGGTACAACTCTTCACGAGGAATTCAATGGTGCAAACTAGACGTCAATCGGACTCTTAGTTTAGGAATTATACGCTTGAAAAGAAAGAAAGCCAAAAACTGAAATTGGGGGAAAAAATGTTAACAAATATTAACTTATTTTCGTACAATCGATCTGAAATCACGTATACGGGTACAACTTTTCACAAGGAATTCAATGGTGAAAACTGGACGTCAATCAGACTCTTAGTTTTGGAATTATACGCTTGAAAAGAAATAAAGCCAAAAACCCGAAAGCCGGGCAAAAAATGTAAAAAAACTTAACTTAATATCATAGAATCGATCTGAAATCACGTACACGCGTACAACTCTTCACAAGGAATTCAATGGTGCAAACTAGACGTCAATCAGACTCTTAGTTTTGGAATTATACGCTTGAAAAGAAATAAAGCCAAAAACCCGAAAGTCGGGCAAAAAATGTAGAAAAACTTAACCTAATATCATAGAATCGATCTGAAATATCGTATACAGGTACAACTCTTCACGAGGAATTCAATGGTGCAAACTAGAAATCAAAATGACACTTAGTTTAGGAATTATACTCTTGAAAAGAAATAAAGCCGAAATCTGAAAGTCGGGCAAAAAATGTAAAAAAAACTTAACTTAATATCATAGAATCGATCTGAAATAACTTATACGGGTACAACTCTTCACAAGTAATTCAATGGTACAAACCAGACGTCAATCAGACTCTTAGTTTTGGAATTATACGCTTGAAAAGAAATGAATCCAAAAATCCGAAAGTCGGGCAAAAATTGTAAAAAGACTTAACCTTATATCATAGATCGATCTGAAATCTCGTATAATAGTACAACTCTTTACGAGGAATTCAATGGTGTAAACTAGACGTCAATCAGACTCTTAGTTTTGGAATTATACGCTTGAAAAGAAATAAAGCCAAAAAACCGAAAGTCGGGCAAAAAATGTAGAAAAACTTAACCTAATATCATAGAATCGATCTGAAATATCGGTACAGGTACAACTCTTCACGAGGAATTCAATGGTGCAAACTAGAAATCAAAATGACACTTAGTTTAGGAATTATACTCTTGAAAAGAAATAAAGCCGAAATCTGAAAGTCGGGCAAAAAATGTAAAAAAAACTTAACTTAATATCATAGAATCGATCTGAAATAACGTATACGGGTACAACTCTTCACAAGTAATTCAATGGTGCGAACTAGACGTCAATCCGACTCTTAGTTTCGGAATTATACGCTTAAAAAAAATAAAGCCAAAAACCCGAAAGTCGGGCAAAAAATGTAAAAAAACTTAACTTAATATCATAGAATCGATCTGAAATCACGTACAGGGGTACAACTCTTCACAAGGAATTCAATGGTGCAAACAAGACGTCAATCCGACTCTTAGTTTCGGAATTATACGCTTGAAAAGAAATAAAGCCAAAAACCCGAAAGCCGGGCAAAAAATGTAAAAAAACTTAACTTAATATCATAGAATCGATCTGAAATCACGTACACGCGTACAACTCTTCACAAGGAATTCAATGGTGCAAACTAGACGTCAATCAGACTCTTAGTTTTGGAATTATACGCTTGAAAAGAAATAAAGCCAAAAACACGAAAGTCAGGCAAAAAATGTAGAAAAACTTAACCTAATATCATAGAATCGATCTGAAATATCGTATACAGGTACAACTCTTCACGAGGAATTCAATGGTGCAAACTAGAAATCAAAATGACACTTAGTTTAGGAATTATACTCTTGAAAAGAAATAAAGCCGAAATCTGAAAGTCGGGCAAAAAATGTAAAAAAAACTTAACTTAATATCATAGAATCGATCTGAAATAACGTATACGGGTACAACTCTTCACAAGTAATTCAATGGTACAAACCAGACGTCAATCAGACTCTTAGTTTTGGAATTATACGCTTGAAAAGAAATGAATCCAAAAATCCGAAAGTCGGGCAAAAATTGTTAAAAGACTTAACCTTATATCATAGATCGATCTGAAATCTCGAATAATAGTACACCTCTTTACGAGGAATTCAATGGTGCAAACTAGACGTCAATCAGACTCTTAGTTTTGGAATTATACGCTTGAAAAGAAATAAAGCCAAAAACCAGAAAGTCGGGCAAAAAATGTAGAAAAACTTAACCTAATATCAAAGAATCGATCTGAAATATCGTATACAGGTACAAGTCTTCACGAGGAATTCAATGGTGCAAACTAGAAATCAAAATGACACTTAGTTTAGGAATTATACTCTTGAAAAGAAATAAAGCCGAAATCTGAAAGTCGGGCAAAAAATGTAAAAAAACTTAACTTAATATCATAGAATCGATCTGAAATAACGTATACGGGTACAACTCTTCACAAATAATTCAATGGTTTAAACTAGACGTCAATCCGACTCTTAGTTTCGGAATTATACGCTTAAAAAAAATAAAGCCAAAAACCCGAAAGTCGGGCAAAAAATGTAAAAAAACTTAACTTAATATCATAGAATCGATCTGAAATCACGTACAGGGGTACAACTCTTCACAAGGAATTCAATGGTGCAAACTAGACGTCAATCAGACTCTTAGTTTTAGAATCATACGCTTGAAAAGAAATTAAGCCAAAAACCCGAAAGTCGGACTAAAAATGTAAAAAAACTTAACTTAATATCATAGAATCGATCGGAAATCACGTACACGAGTACAACTCTTCACGAGGAATTCAATGGAGCACACTAGACGTCAATCCGACTCTTAGTTTCGGAATTATACGCTTAAAGAAATAAAGCCAAAACCCCGAAAGTCGGGCAAAAAATGTAAAAAAACTTAACATAATATCATAGAATCGAACTGAAATCACGTATACGGGTACAACTTTTCACGAGAAATTCAATGGTGCAAACAAGACGTCAATCCGAGAGTTATTTTCGGAATTCTACGCTTGAAAAGAAATAAAGCCAAAAACCTGATAGTCGGGCAAAAAATGTAAAAAAACTCAACTTAATATCATACAAGCGATCTGAAATCACGTATATGAATACAACTCTTCACGAGGAATTCAATGGTGCACACTAGACATCAATCCGACTCTTAGTTTTGGAATTATACGCTTGAGAAGAAATAAAGCCAAAAACCCGAAAGTCGGGCAAAAAATGTAAATAAACTTTACTTAATATCATAGAATCGATCTGAAATCACGTACACGGGTACAACTCTTCACAAGGAATTCAATGGTGCAAACTAGACGTCAATCAGACTCTTAGTTTTGGAATTATACGCTTGAAAAGAAATAAAGCCAAAAACCCGAAAGTCGGGCAAAAAATGTAAAAAAACTTAACTTAATATCATAGAATCGATCTGAAATCACGTATACTAATACAACTCTTCACAAGGAATTCAATGGTGCAAACTAGACGTCAATTCGACTCTTAGTTTAGGAATTATACGCTTGAAAAGGAATAAAGCCAAAAACCTGAAAGTCGGCCAAAAAATGTAAAAAAACTTAACTTAATATCATAGAAACGATCAGAAATAACGTGTACGCGTACAACTCTTCACAAGGAATTTAATGGTGCAAACTAGACGTCAAGCAGTCTCTTAGTTTTGGAATTATACGCTTGAAATAAAATAAAGCCAAACACCCGAAAGTCGGGCAAAAAATGTAAAAAAACTTAACTTAATATCATAGAATCGATCTTAAATAACGTATACGGGTACAACTCCTCACAAGGAATTCAATGTTGCAAACTAGACGTCAATCCGACTCCTAGTTTCGGAATTATACGCTTGAAAAGGAATGAAGCCAAAAACCCGAAAGTCGGGTAAAAAATGTAAAAAAACTTAACTTAATATCATAGAATCGATCTGAAATCACGTACACGGGTACAACTCTTCACAAGGAATTCAATGGTGCAAACTAGACGTCAATCAGACTCTTAGTTTTGGAATTATACGCTTGAAAAAAATAAAGCCAAAAACCCGAAAGTCGGGCAAAAAATGTAAAAAAACTTAACTTAATATCATAGAATCGATCTGAAATCACGTATAAGGGTACAACTTTTCACGAGGACCTCAATTGTGCAAACAAGACGTCAATCCGAAACTTACTTACGGAATTATACGCTTGAAAAAAAATAAAGCCAAAAACCCGAAAGTCAGGCAAAAATTGTAAAAAAACTTACCTTATTTTCATAGAATCGATCTGAAATCACGTACACGGGTAGAACACTTGACAAGGAATTCAATGGTGCAAACTAGACGTTAATCCTACTCTTAGTTTTGGGATTATACGCTTAATAAAGGAATAAAGCCAAAACCCCGAAAGTCGGGCAAAAAATGTAAAAAAACTTAACATAATATCATAGAATCGATCTGAAATAACGTGTACGGGTACAACTCTTCACAAGGAATTCAATGGTGCAAACTAGACTTCCATCCGACTCTTAGTTTTGGAATTATACGCTTGAAAAGAAATAAAGCCAAAAACTGAAATTCGGGGAATAAATGCAAACAAAAATTAACTTACTTTCGTACAATCGATCTGAAATCACGTATACGGGTACAACTTTCCACAAGGAATTCAATGGTGCAAACTGGACGTCAATCAGACTCTTAGTTTTAGAATTATACGCTTGAAAAGAAATAATGCCAAAAACCCAAAAGTCGGGCAAAAAATGTAAAAAAACTTAACATCATAGAATCGATCTGCAATCACGTATACGGGTACAACTTTTCACGAGGAATTCAATGGTGCAAATAATTCGTCAATCCGAGACTAATTTTCGGAATAATACGCTTGAAGAGAAATAAAGCCAAAAACCCGAAAGTCGGGCAAAAAATGTAAAAAAACTTAACTCAATATCATAGAATCGATCTGAAATAACGTATACGGGTACAACTCTGCACAAGGAATTCAATGGTGCCAACTAGACGTCAATCCGACTCTTAGTTTCGGAATTATACGCTTGAAAAGAAATAAAGCCAAAAACCCGAAAGCCGGGCAAAAATGTAAAAAAACACCTTAAGAGTTGGTATCGAAAGAAGAGTTAGCCCAGTCCAAAGCTGTATGCTCAATCGTTGTAGGTACAATGATCATTAATACGTTGCTATGGTGTCTCTACTTGGTTACAGGTGCAGTGTTTGGGTTTACACACGACTTACTATATGTGTAAGAAAAGCCGAATGGTCTTACTAAAAAACAGATAAATTTAACTTCACTTCTGGCACCTTAGAAACCCGTTTTGTGCACCATAACAACCCATTATGAATTCGATGAATTCGAATCGATTCTGTAAATCGAAAGAAGAGTTAGCCCAGTCCAAAGCTGTATGCTCAATCGGTATAGGTACAATGATCATTAATACGTGCTATGGTGTCTCTACTTTGTTACAGGTGCAGTGTTTGGGTTTACACACGGCTTACTATGTATAAGAAAAGCCGAATGGTCTTGCAAAAAACAAATAAATTTAACTTCACATCTGACACCTTAGAAACAGTTTTGTGCACCATAGCAACCCATTATGAATTCGATGAATTCGAATCGATTCTGGAAATCGAAAGGTGAGTTAGCCCAGTCCAAAGCTGTATGCTCAATCGTAGTAGGTACAATGATCATTAATAAGTTGTTATGGTGTCTCTACTTGATTACAGGTGCAGTGTTTGGGTTTACACACGGCTTACTATAGGTATAAGAAAAGCCGAATAGTCTTGCAAAAAACAGATAAATTTTACTTCACTTGTGACACCTTAGAACCCGTTTTGTGCACCATTGCAACCCATTATGAATTCGATGAATTCGAATCGATTCTGGAAATCGAAAGGCGAGTTAGCCTACTCCAATGCTGTATCCTCAATCGTAGTAGGTACAATGATCATTAATACGTTGCTATGGTGTCTCTACTTGGTTACAGGTGCAGTGTTTGTGTTTACACACGGCTTATTATATGTATAAGAAAAGCCGAATGGTCTTGCAAAAAAACAGATAAAATTAACTTCACTTCTGACACTTTAGAAACCGTTTTGTTCACCATAACAACCCATTAGGAATTCGATGAATTCGAATCGATTCTGTAAATCAAAAGAAGAGTTAGCCCAGTCCAAAGCTGTATGCTCAATCGTTGTAGGTACAATGATCATTAATACGTTGCTATGGTGTATCTACTTTGTTACATGTGCAGTGCTTGGGTTTACACACGGCTTACTATATGTATAAGAAAAGCCGAATGGTCTTGCAAAAAACAAATAAATTTAACTTCACATCTGACACCTTAGATACCCGTATTGTGCACCATAGCAAGTCATTATGAATTCGATGATTTCGAATCAATTCTGGAAATCGAAAGGCGAGTTAGCCCAGTCCAAAGCTGTTTGCTCAATCGTAGTAGTTACAATGATCATTAATACGTTGCTATGGTGTCTCTACTTGGTTACAGGTGCAGTGTTTGGGTTTACACACGACTTACTATATGTGTAAGAAAAGCTGAATGGTCTTACAAAAAAACAGATAAATTTAACTTCACATCTGACACCTTAGAAACCCGTTTTGTGCACCACAACAACCCATTATGAATTCGATGAATTCGAATCGATTCTGTAAATCAAAAGAAGAGTTAGCCCAGTCCAAATCTGTATGCTCAATCGTTGTACGTACAATGATCATTAATACGTTGCTATGGTGTATCTACTTTGTTACATGTGCAGTGCTTGGGTTTACACACGGCTTACTATATGTATAAGAAAAGCCGAATGGTCTTGCAAAAAACAAATAAATTTAACTTCACATCTGACACCTTAGATACCCGTTTTGTGCACCATAGCAACTCATTATGAATTCGATGATTTCGAATCGATTCTGGAAATCGAAAGGCGAGTTAGCCCAGTCCAAAGCTGTTTGCTCAATCGTAGTAGTTACAATGATCATTAATACGTTGCTATGGTGTCTCTACTTGGTTACAGGTGCAGTGTTTGGGTTTACACACAGCTTACTATATGTATAAGAAAAGCCGAATAGTCTTCCAAAAAACAAATAAATTTTTCTTCACTTCTGACACCTTAGAAACCCGTTTTGTGCACCATAGAAACCCATTATGAATTCGATGAATTCGAATCGATTCTTGAAATAGAAAGACGAGTTAGCCCACTCCAAAGCTGTATCCTCAATCGTAGTAGGGACAATGAACATTAATACGTTGCTATGGTGTCTCTACTTGGTTACAGGTGCAGTGTTTGTGTTTACACACGACCTACTAAATGAGTAAGAAAAGCCGAATGGTCTTACAAAAAAACAGATAAATTTAACTTCACTTCTGACAAATTAGAAACCCGTTTTGTGCACCATAACAACCCATTATGAATTCGATGAATTCGAATCGATTCTTTAAATCGAAAGAAGAGTTAGCCCAGTCCAAAGCTGTATGCTCAATCGTAGTAGGTACAATGATCATTAATACGTTGCTATGGTGTCTCTTCTTGGTTACAGGTGCAGTGTTTGTGTTTACACACGACTTACTATATGTGTAAGAAAAGCCGAATGGTCTTACAAAAAAACAGATAAATTTAACTTCACTTCTGACACCTTAGAAACCCGTTTTGTGCACCATTACAACCCATTATGAATTCGATGAATTCGAATCAATTCTGTAAATCAAAAGAAGAGTTAGCTCAGTCCAAAGCTGTATGCTCAATCGTTGTAGGTACAATGATCATTAATACGTTGCTATGGTGTCTCTACTTTGTCACATGTGCAGTGTTTGGGTTTACACACGGCTTACTCTATGTATAAGAAAAGCCGAATGGTCTTGCAAAAAACAAATAAATTTAACTTCACATCTGACACCTTAGAAACCCGTTTTGTGCACCATAGCAACTCATTATGAATTCGATGAATTCGAATCGATTCTGGAAATCGAAAGGCGAGTTAGCCCAGTCCAAAGCTGTATGCTCAATCGTAATAGGTACAATGATCATTAATACGTTGCTATTCTGCCTCTACTTGGTTACAGGTGCAATGTTTGGGTTAACACACGGCTTACTATATGTATAAGAAAAGCCGAATGGTCATGCAAAAAAAAGATAAATTTAACTTAACTTCTGACACTTAAGAAACCCGTTTTGTGCACCATACCAACCCATTATGAATTCGATGAATTCGAATCGATTCTGGAAATAGAAAGACGAGTTAGCCAACTCCAAAGCTGTATCCTCAATCGTAGTAGGTACAATGATCATTAATACGTTGCTATGGTGTCTCTACTTGGTTACAGGTGCAGTGTTTGGGTTTACACACGACTTACTATATGAGTAAGAAAAGCCGAATGGTCTTACAAAAAAACAGATAAATTTTACTTCACTTCTGACACCTTAGAAACCCGTTTTGTGCACCATACCAACCCATTATGAATTCGATGAATTCGAATCGATTCTGGAAATAGAAAGACGAGTTAGCCAACTCCAAAGCTGTATCCTCAATCGTAGTAGGTACAATGATCAGTAATACGTTGCTATGGTGTCTCTACTTTGTTACAGGTGCAGTGTTTGTGTTTACACACGGCTTACTATATGTATAAGGAAAGCCGAATGGTCTTGCAAAAAACAAATAAATTTAACTTCACATCTGACACCTTAAAAACACGTTTTGTGCACCATAGCAACTCATTATGAATTCGATGAATTCGAAACGATTCTGGAAATCGAAAGGCGAGTTAGCCTAGTCCAAAGCTGTATGCTCAATCGTAGTAGGTACAATGATCATTAATACGTTGCTATGGTGTCTCTACTTGGTTACAGGTGCAGTGTTTGGGTTTACACACGGCTTACTATATGTATAAGAAAAGCCGAATGGTCATGCAAAAAATAGATAATATTAACTTCACTTCTGACACTTTAGAAACCCGTTTTGTGCACCATAACAACCCATTATGAATTCAATGAATTCGAATCGATTCTGGAAATTGATTTTCCGCAGCTTTACATACCTTTCTCTATACTACGAGCATTACTCGGTATATACGTATGTTGACACATTGCCGGCCAAATTACTTCGAATGTGGCGCCTTGTCTTCTGTAACCGGGCGTTTGATGCTCTTTGAAGGCGTTTCAAAGAAAAAGACTATACATTTTAAACTTGGCGCATTCGAGATAGTCTTAATTTTCTCCAAAAACCCGCGCGAATTTCTTCTCTTGTGTCCAGACAATCATTTCTTTTTGCAAGTTCCTTGGGGTCGATTTCAACTTGTTCTATTAGTGCAAAGCGTCACCGAAAGATCGCACCAGCTCCTGGAGAAAGATCCACCGAACACTCCCGCGTAAATTTCGGCATGGGCGAAATTGCGGAAAATATTTGCAGAATGCAAAATATTACTTTATGAATATTAATATTCTTAAAGTAAAATTGGGGTCTACAATCAGTAAACTGAATAATTGGGAAAAAAAGCAATGTACATTGTACGGCGAGAGACGGCAGCTGGCATGAGGATGGAACAAATGAGAATAGTTAGCCCAGTCTAAAGCTGTATGCTCAATCGTAGTAGGTACAATGTTCATTAATACGTTGTTATGGTGTCTCTACCTGGTTACAGGTGCAGTGTTTGGGGAAACACACGACATACTATATGTGCAAGAAAAGCCGAATAGTCTTACAAAAAAACAGATAAATTTAACTTCACTTCTGACACCTTAGAAACCCGTTTTGTGCACCATAACAACCCATTATGAATTCGATGAATTCGAATCGATTCTGGAAATCGAAGGAAGAGTTAGGACAGTCCAAAGATGTATGCACAATCGTAGTAGGTACAATGATCATTAATACGTTGCTATGGTGTCTTTACTTGGTTACAGGTGCAGTGTTTGTGTTTACACACGGCTTACTATATGTATAAGAAAAGCCGAATGGTCTTGCAAAAAAACAGATAAATTTAACTTCACTTCTGACACTTTAGAAACCCGTTTTGTGCACCATAACAACCCATTATGAATTCGATGAATTCGAATCGATTCTGGAAATCGAAAGGCGAGTTAGCCCAGTCCAAAGCTGTATGCTCAATCGTAGTAGGTACAATGTTCATTAATACGTTGTTATGGTGTCTTTACTTGGTTACAGGTGCAGTGTTTGGGTTTACACACGACTTACTATATGTGTAAGAAAAGCCGAATGGTCCTACAAAAAAACAGATAAATTTAACTCACTTCTCACACCTTAGAAAACCCGTTTTGGCACTATAACAACCCATTATGAATTCGATGAATTCGAATCGATTCTGGAAATCGAAAGAAGAGTTAGCCCAGTCCAAAGCTGTATGCTCAATCGTAGTAGGTACAATGATCATTAATACGTTGCTATGGTGTCTCTACTTGGTTACAGGTGCAGTGTTTGGGTTTACACACGGCTTACTCTATGTATAAGAAAAGCCGAATGGTCTTGCAAAAACAAATAAATTTAACTTCACATCTGACACCTTAGAAACCCGTTTTGTGCACCATAGCAACTCATTATGAATTCGATGAATTCGAATCGATTCTGGAAATCGAAAGGCGAGTTAGCCCAGTCCAAAGCTGTATGCTCAATCGTAATAGGTACAATGATCATTAATACGTTGCTATTCTGCCTCTACTTGGTTACAGGTGCAATGTTTGGGTTAACACACGGCTTACTATATGTATAAGAAAAGCCGAATGGTCATGCAAAAAAAAGATAAATTTAACTTAACTTCTGACACTTAAGAAACCCGTTTTGTGCACCATACCAACCCATTATGAATTCGATGAATTCGAATCGATTCTGGAAATAGAAAGACGAGTTAGCCAACTCCAAAACTGTATCCTCAATCGTAGTAGGTACAATGATCATTAATACGTTGCTATGGTGTCTCTACTTGGTTACAGGTGCAGTGTTTGGGTTTACACACGACTTACTATATGAGTAAGAAAAGCCGAATGGTCTTACAAAAAAACAGATAAATTTAACTTCACTTCTGACACCTTAGAAACCCGTTTTGTGCACCATAACAACCCATTATGAATTCGATGAATTCGAATCGATTCTTTAAATCGAAAGAAGAGTTTAGCCCAGTCCAAAGCTGTATGCTCAATCGTTGTAGGTACAATGATCAGTAATACGTTGCTATGGTGTCTCTACTTTGTTACAGGTGCAGTGTTTGTGTTTACACACGGCTTACTATATGTATAAGGAAAGCCGAATGGTCTTGCAAAAAACAAATAAATTTAACTTCACATCTGACACCTTAAAAACACGTTTTGTGCACCATAGCAACTCATTATGAATTCGATGAATTCGAAACGATTCTGGAAATCGAAAGGCGAGTTAGCCTAGTCCAAAGCTGTATGCTCAATCGTAGTAGGTACAAATGATCATTAATACGTTGCTATGGTGTCTCTACTGGTTACAGGTGCAGTGTTTGGGTTTACACACGGCTTACTATATGTATAAGAAAAGCCGAATGGTCATGCAAAAAATAGATAATATTAACTTCACTTCTGACACTTTAGAAACCCGTTTTGTGCACCATAACAACCCATTATGAATTCAATGAATTCGAATCGATTCTGGAAATTGATTTTCCGCAGCTTTACATACCTTTCTCTATACTACGAGCATTACTCGGTATATACGTATGTTGACACATTGCCGGCCAAATTACTTCGAATGTGGCGCCTTGTCTTCTGTAACCGGTCGTTTGATGCTCTTTGAAGGCGTTTCAAAGAAAAAGACTATACATTTTAAACTTGGCGCATTCGAGATAGTCTTAATTTTCTCCAAAAACCCGCGCGAATTTCTTCTCTTGTGTCCAGACAATCATTTCTTTTTGCAAGTTCCTTGGGGTCGATTTCAACTTGTTCTATTAGTGCAAAGCGTCACCGAAAGATCGCACCAGCTCCTGGAGAAAGATCCACCGAACACTCCCGCGTAAATTTCGGCATGGGCGAAATTGCGGTAAATATTTGCAGAATGCAAATATTACTTTATGAATATTAATATTCATAAAGTAAAATTGGGGTCTACAATCAGTAAACTGAATAATTGGGAAAAAAAGCAATGTACATTGTACGGCGAGAGACGGCAGCTGGCAAGAGGATGGAACAAATGAGAATAGTTAGCCCAGTCTAAAGCTGTATGCTCAATCGTAGTAGGTACAATGTTCATTAATACGTTGTTATGGTGTCTCTACCTGGTTACAGGTGCAGTGTTTGGGGAAACACACGACATACTATATGTGCAAGAAAAGCCGAATAGTCTTACAAAAAAACAGATAAATTTAACTTCACTTCTGACACCTTAGAAACCCGTTTTGTGCACCATAACAACCCATTATGAATTCGATGAATTCGAATCGTTTCTGGAAATCGAAGGAAGAGTTAGGACAGTCCAAAGATGTATGCACAATCGTAGTAGGTACAATGATCATTAATACGTTGCTATGGTGTCTTTACTTGGTTACAGGTGCAGTGGTTTGTGTTTACACACGGCTTACTATATGTATAAGAAAAGCCGAATGGTCTTGCAAAAAAACAGATAAATTTAACTTCACTTCTGACACTTTAGAAACCCGTTTTGTGCACCATAACAACCCATTATGAATTCGATGAATTCGAATCGATTCTGGAAATCGAAAGGCGAGTTAGCCCAGTCCAAAGCTGTATGCTCAATCGTAGTAGGTACAATGTTCATTAATACGTTGTTATGGTGTCTTTACTTGGTTACAGGTGCAGTGTTTGGGTTTACACACGACTTACTATATGTGTAAGAAAATCCGAATGGTCCTACAAAAAAACAGATAAATTAACTTCACTTCTCACACCTTAGAAACCCGTTTTGTGCACTATAACAACCCATTATGAATTCGATGAATTCGAATCGATTCTGGAAATCGAAAGAGGAGTTAGCCCAGTCCAAAGCTGTATGCTCAATCGTAGTAGGTACAATGATCATTAATACGTTGCTATGGTGTCTCTACTTGGTTAGAGGTGCAGTGTTTGGGTTTACACACGGCTTAGTATATGTATAAGAAAAGCCGAATGGTCTTGCAAAAAACAGATTATTTTAACTTCACATCTGACACCTTAGAAACCCGTTTTGTGCACCATAGCAACCCATTATGAATTCGATGAATTCGAATCGATTATGGAAATCGAAAGACGAGTTAGCCCACTCCAAAGCTGTATCCTCAATCGTAGTAGGTACAATGATCATTAATACGTTGCTATGGTGTCTCTACTTGGTTACAGGTGCAGTGTTTGTGTTTACACACGGCTTACAATATGTATAAGAAAAGCCGAATGGTCTTGCAAAAAAACAGATAAATTTAACTTCACTTCTGACACTTTAGAAACTTGTTTTGTGCACCATAACAACCCATTATGAATTCGATGAATTCGAATCAATTCTGGAAATCGAAAGGCGAGTTAGCCCAGTCCAAAGCTGTATGCTCAATCGTAGTAGGTACTATGATCATTAATACGTTGCTATGGTGTCTCTACTTGGTTACAAGTGCAGTGGTTTGGGATTACACACGACTTACAATATGTGTAAGAAAAGCCGAATCGTCTTGCAGAAAAACAGATAAATTTAACTTCACTTCTGACTCCTTAGTGACCCGCTTTGTGCACCATAACAACCCATTATGAATTCGATGAATTCGAATCGATTCTGGAAATCGAAAGACGACTTAGCCCACTCCAAAGCTGTATCCCTCAATCGTAGTATGTACAGTGATCATTATTACGTTTCTATGGTGTCTCTACTTGGTTACAGGTGCAGTGTTTGGGTTTACACACGACTTACAATATGTGTAAGAAAAGCCGAATCGTCTTGCAGAAAAACAGATAAATTTAACTTTACTTCTGACACCTTAGTGACCCGTTTTGTGCACCATAACAACCCATTATTAATTCGATGAATTCGAATCGATTCTGGAAATCGATTTTTTCGCAGCTTTACATAACTTTCTATATACTACGTGCATTACTCGGTATATACGTATGTTGACACATTGCCGGCCAAATTATTTCGAATGTGGCGCCTTGTCTCCTTTAACCGGGGCGTTTGATGCTCTTTAAAGGCGTTTCAAAGGAAAAGACTATACATTTTTAACTTGGAGCCTTCGAGATAGTCTTAATTTTCTCCAAAAAACCCGCGCGAATTCCTTCTCTTGTGTCCAGACAATCATTTCTTTTTGCAAGTTCCTTGGGGTCGATTACAACTTGTTCTATTAGTGCAGAGCGTCACCGAAAAGATCGCACCAGCTCCTAAAGAAAGATCCACCGAACACTCCCGCGTAAATTTCGGCATGGGCGAAATTGCGGAAAATATTTGCAGAATGCAAATATTACTTTATGAATATTAATAATCATAAAGTAAAATTGGGGTCTACAATCAGTAAACTGAAAAAATTGGAAAAAAAGCAATGTACTTTCTACGGCGAGAGACGGCAGCTAGCAAGAGGATGGAACAAATGAGAATAGTTAGCCCAGTCCAAAGCTGTATGCTCAATCGTAGTAGGTACAATGTTCATTAATACGTTGATATGGTGTCTCTACCTGGTTACAGGTGCAGTGTTTGGGGATACACACGACTTACTATATGTGTAAGAAAAGCCGAATAGTCTTACAAAAAAACAGATAAATTTAACTTTACTTCTGACACCTTAGAAACCCGTTTTGTGCACCATAACAACCCATTATGAATTCGATGAATTCGAATCGATTCTGGAAATCAAAACAAGAGTTAGCCCAGTCCCAAGCTGCATGCAAAATCGTAGTAGGTACAATGATCATTAATACGTTGCTATGGTGTCTTTACTTGGTTACAGGTGCAGTGTTTGTGTTTACACACGGCTTACTATATGTATAAGAAAACCTGAATGGTCTTGCAAAAAACAAATAAATTTAACTTCACATCTGACACCCTTAGAAACCCGTTTTGTGCACCATAGCAACCCCATTATGAATTCGATGAATTCGAATCGATTCTGGAAATCGAAATGCGAGTTAGCCCAGTCCAAAGCTGTATGCTCAATCGTAGTAGGTACAATGATCGTTAATACGTTGCTATGGTGTCTCTACTTGGTTACAGATGCAGTGATTGTGTTTACACACGGCTTAATATATGTATAAGAAAAGCCGAATTGTCTTGCAAAAAACAGATAAAGATAACTTCACTTCTGACAATTTAGAAACCCGTTTTGTGCACCATAACAACCCATTATGAATTCGAATCGATTCTGGAAATCGAAAGAAGAGTTAGCCCACTTCAAAGCTGTATCCTCAATCGTAGTAGGAACAATGATCATTTATACGTGTCTATGGTGTCTCTACTTGGTTACAGGTGCAGTGTTTGGGTTTACACACGGCTTACTATATGTATAAGTAAAGCCGAATTTTCTTGCAAAAAAACAGATAAGATAACTTCACTTCTGACAATTTAGAAACCCGTTTTGTGCACCATACAAACCCATTATGAATTCGATGAATTCGAATCGATTCTGGAAATCGAAAGGCGAGTTAGCCCAGTCCAAAGCTGTATGCACAATCGTAGTAGGTACAATGATCATTATCCCCGTTGCTATGGTGTCTCCACGTGGTTACAGGTGCAGTGTTTGGGATTACACACGAATTACAATATGTGTAAGAAAAGCCGAATCGTCTTGCAGAAAAACAGATAAATTTAACTTCACTTCTGACACCTTAGTGACCCGTTTTGTGCACCATAAGAACCCATTATGAATTCGATGAATTCGAATCGATTCTGGAAATCGATTTTTCGCAGCTTTACATAACTTTCTATATACCACGTGCATTACTCGGTATATACGTATGTTGACTCATTGCCGGCCAAATTACTTCGAATGTGGCGCCTTGTCATCTTAACCGGGACTTTGATGCTCTTTAAAGGCGTTTCAAAGGAAAAGACTATACATTTTTAACTTGGAGCCATCGAGATAGTCTTAATTTTCTCCAAAACCCGCGCGAATTTCTTCTCTTGTGTCCAGACAAACATTTCTTTTTGCAAATTCCTTGTGGTCGATTTCAACTTGTTCTATTAGTGCAGAGCGTCACCGAAAGATCGCACCAGCTCCTGGAGAAAGATCCACCGAACACTCCCGCGTAAATTTCGGCATGGGCGAAATTGCGGAAAATATTTGCAGAATGCAAATATTACATTATGAATTTGAATATTCATAAAATATAATTGGGGTCTACAATCAGTAAACTGAAAAATTGGGAAAAAAAGCAATGTACTTTCTACGGCGAGAGACGGCAGCTAGCAAGAGGATGGAACAAGTGAGAATAGTTAGCCCAGTCCAAAGCTGTATGCTCAATCGTAGTAGGTACAATGTTCATTAATACGTTGATATGGTGTCTCTACCTGGTTACAGGTGCAGTGTTTTGGGGAAACACACGACTTACTATATGTGTAAGAAAAGCCGAATAGTCTTACAAAAAAACAGATAAATTTAACTTTACTTCTGACACCTTAGAAACCCGTTTGTGCACCATAACAACCCATTATGATATCGATGAATTCGAATCGATTCTGGAAATCGAAGCAAGAGTTAGCCCAGTCCAAAGCTGTATGCAAAATCGTAGTAGGTACAATGATCATTAATGACGTTGCTATGGTGTCTTTACTTGGTTACAGGTACAGTGTTTGGGTTTACACACGGCTTACTATATGTATAAGAAAAGCCGAATGGTCTTGCAAAAAACAAATAAATTTAACTTCACATCTGACACCTTAGATACCCGTTTTGTGCACCATAGCAACTCATTATGAATTCGATGATTTCGAATCGATTCTAGAAATCGAAAGGCGAGTTAGCCCAATCCAAAGCTGTTTGCTCAATCGTAGTAGGTACAATGATCATTAATACGTTGCTATGGTGTCTCTACTTGGTTACAGGTGCAGTGTTTGGGTTTACACACGGCTTACTATATGTATAAGAAAAGCTGAATAGTCTTCCAAAAAACAGATAAATTTTTCTTCACTTCTGACACCTTAGAAACCCGTTTTGTGCACCATAGCAACCCATTATGAATTCGATGAATTCGAATCGATTCTTGAAATAGAAAGACGAGTTAGTCCACTCCAAAGCTGTATCCTCAATCGTAGTAGGAACAATGAACATTAATACGTTGCTATGGTGTCTCTACTTGGTTTCAGGTGCAGTGTTTGGGTTTACACACGACCTACTAAATGAGTAAGAAAAGCCGAATGGTCTTACAAAAAACAGATAAATTTAACTTCACTTCTGACAACTTAGAAACCCGTTTTGTGCACCATATCAACCCATTATGAATTCGATGAATTCGATTAGATTCTTTAAATCGAAAGAAGAGTTAGCCCAGTCCAAAGCTGTATGCTCAATCGTAGTAGGTACAATGATCATTAATACGTTGCTATGGTGTCTCTTCTTGGTTACAGGTGCAGTGTTTGTGTTTACACACGACTTACTATATGTGTAAGAAGAGCCGAATGGTCTTACAAAATAAAAAGATAAATTTAACTTCACTTCTGACACCTTAGAAACCCGTTTTGTGCACCATTACAACCCATTATGAATTCGATGAATTCGAATCAATTCTGTAAATCAAAAGAAGAGTTAGCTCAGTCCAAATCTGTATGCTCAATCGTTGTAGGTACAATGATCATTAATACGTTGCTATGGTGTCTCTACTTTGTTACATGTGCAGTGTTTGGGTTTACATACGGCTTACTCTATGTATAAGAAAAGCCGAATGGTCTTGAAAAAAACAAATAAATTTAACTTCACATCTGACACCTTAGAAACCCGTTTTGTGCACCATAGCAACTCATTATGAATTCGATGAATTCGAATCGATTCTGGAAATCGAAAGGCGAGTTAGCCCAGTCCAATGCTGTATGCTCAATCGTAATAGGTACAATGATCATTAATACGTTGCTATCCTGCCTCTACTTGGTTACAGGTGCAATGTTTGGGTTTATACACGGCTTACTATATGTATAAGAAAAGCCGAATGGTCATGCAAAAAAAAGATAAATTTAACTTAACTTCTGACACTTAAGAAACCCGTTTTGTGCACCATACCAACCCATTATGAATTCGATGAATTCGAATCGATTCTGGAAATCGAAGGAAGAGTTAGGACAGTCCAAAGATGTATGCACTATCGTAGTAGGTACAATGATCATTAATACGTTGCTATGGTGTCTTTACTTGGTTACAGGTGCAGTGTTTGTGTTTACACACGGCTTACTATATGTATAAGAAAAGCCGAATGGTCTTGCAAAAAAACAGATAAATTTAACTTCACTTCTGACACTTTAGAAACCCGTTTTGTGCACCATAACAACCCATTATGAATTCGATGAATTCGAATCGATTCTGGAAATCGAAAGGCGAGTTAGCCCAGTCCAAAGCTGTATGCTCAATCGTAGTAGGTACAATGTTCATTAATACGTTGTCATGGTGTCTTAACTTGGTTAAAAGTGCAGTGTTTGGGTTTACACACGACTTACTATATGTGTAAGAAAAGCCGAATTGTCTTACAAAAAAACATATAACTTTATCTTCACTTCTGACACCTTAGGAACCCGTTTTGTGCACCATAGCAACCCATTATGAATTCGATGAATTCGAATCGATTCTGGAAACCGAAAGGCGAGTTACCCCAATCCAAAGCTGTATGCTCAATCGTAGTAGGTACAATGATCATTAATACGTTGCTATGGTGTCTCTACTTGGTTACAGGTGCAGTGTTTGGGTTTACACACGGCTTACTATATGTATAAGAAAAGCCGAATAGTCTTGCAAAAAACAGATAAATTTTACTTCACTTCTGACACCTTAGAAACCCGTTTCGTGCACCATAGCAACCCATTATGAATTCGATGAATTCGAATCGATTCTGGAAATCGAAAGGCGAGTTAGCCCACTCCATAGCTGTATGCTCAATCGTAGTAGGTACAATGATCATTAATTACGTTGCTATTGTGTCTCTACTTGGTTACAGGTGCAGTGCTTGGGTTTACACACGGCTTACTATATGTATAAGAAAAGCCGAATAGTCTTGGAAAAAACAGATAAATTTTACTTCACTTCTGACACCTTAGAAACCCGTTTTGTGCACCATAGCAACCCATTATGAATTCGATGAATTCGAATCGATTCTGGAAATCAAAAGACGTGTTAGCGCACTCCAAAGCTGTATCCTCAATCGTAGTAGGTACAATGAACATTAATACGTTGCTATGGTGTCTCTACTTGGTTACAGGTGCAGTGTTTGTGTTTACACACGGCTTACTATATGCATAAGAAAAGCCGAATGGTCTTGCAAAAAACTAATAAATTTAACTTCACTTCTGACACCTTAGAAACCCGTTTTGTGCACCATAGCAACCCATTATGAATTCGATGAATTCGAATCGATTCTGGAAATCGAAAGGCGAGTTAGCCCAGCCCGAAGCTGTATGCTCAATCGTAGTAGGTACAATCATTATTAATACGTTGCTATGGTGTCTTTACTTGGTTACAGGTGCAGTGTTTGGGTTTACACACGGCTTACTATTTGTATCAGAAAAGCCGAATGGTCTTGCAAAAAACTAATAAATTTAACTTCACTTCTGACACCTTAGAAACCCGTTTTGTGCACCATAGCAACCCATTATGAATTCGATGAATTCGAAACGATTCTGGAAATCGAAAGGAGAGTTAGCCCAGTCCAAAGCTGTATGCTCAATCGTAGTAGGTACAATGTTCATTAATACGTTGCTATGGTGTCTCTACTTGGTTACAGGTGCAGTGTTTGGTTTTACACACGGCTTACTATACGTATAAGAGAAGCCGAATTGTTTTGCAAAAAACAGATAAATTTTACTTCACTTCTGACACTTTAGAAACCCGTTTTGTGCACCATAGCAACACATTATGAATTCGAATCGATTCTGTAAATCGAAAGACGAGTTAGCCCCACTCCAAAGCTGTATCCTCAATCGTAAGTAGCTACAATGATCATTAATACGTTGCTATGGTGTCTCTACTTGGTTTTCAGGTGCAGTGTTTGTGTTACACACGGCTTACTATATGTATAAGAAAAGCCGAATGGTCTTGCAAAAAAACAAATAAATTTAAACTTCACTTCTGACACTTTAGAAACCCGTTTTGTGCACTATAACAACTCATTATGAATTCGATGAATTCGAATCGATTCTGGAAATCGAAAGGCGAGTTAGCCCAGTCCAAAGCTGTATAGTCAATCGTAGTAGGTACAATGTTCATTAATACGTTGTCATGGTGTCTTAACTTGGTTAAAAGTGCAGTGTTTGGGTTTACACACGACTTACTATATGTGTAAGAAAAGCCGAATTGTCTTACAAAAAAACATATAACTTTATCTTCACTTCTGACACCTTAGAAACCCGTTTTGTGCACCATAGCAACCCATTATGAATTCGATGAATTCGAATCGATTCTGGAAATCGAAAGGCGAGTTACCCCAATCCAAAGCTGTATGCTCAATCGTAGTAGGTACAATGATCATTAATACGTTGCTATGGTGTCTCTACTTGGGTTACAGGTGCAGTGTTTGGGTTTACACACGGCTTACTATATGTATAAGAAAAGCCGAATAGTCTTGCAAAAAACAGATAAATTTTACTTCACTTCTGACACCTTAGAAACCCGTTTCGTGCACCATAGCAACCCATTATGAATTCGATGAATTCGAATCGATTCTGGAAATCGAAAGGCGAGTTAGCCCACTCCATAGCTGTATGCTCAATCGTAGTAGGTACAATGATCATTAATACGTTGCTATTGTGTCTCTACTTGGTTACAGGTGCAGTGTTTGGGTTTACACACGGCTTACTATATGTATAAGAAAAGCCGAATAGTCTTGCAAAAAACAGATAAATTTTACTTCACTTCTGACACCTTAGAAACCCGTTTCGTGCACCATAGCAACCCATTATGAATTCGAATCGATTCTGGAAATCGAAAGGCGAGTAAGCCCACTCCATAGCTGTATGCTCAATCGTAGTAGGTACAATGAACATTAATACGTTGCTATTGTGTCTCTACTTGGTTACAGGTGCAGTGCTTGGGTTTACACACGGCTTACTATATGTATAAGAAAAGCCGAATAGTCTTGGAAAAAACAGATAAATTTTACTTCACTTCTGACACCTTAGAAACCCGTTTTGTGCACCATAGCAACCCATTATGAATTCGATGAATTCGAATCGATTCTGGAAATCAAAAGACGAGTTAGCGCACTCCAAAGCTGTATCCTCAATCGTAGTAGGTACAATGATCATTAATACGTTGCTATGTTGTCTCTACTTGGTTACAGGTGCAGTGTTTGTGTTTACACACGGCTTACTATATGCATAAGAAAAGCCGAATGGTCTTGCAAAAAACTAATAAATTTAACTTCACTTCTGACACCTTAGAAACCCGTTTTGTGCACCATAGCAACCCATTATGAATTCGATGAATTCGAATCGATTCTGGAAATCGAAAGGCGAGTTAGCCCAGCCCGAGCTGTATGCTCAATCGTAGTAGGTACAATCATTATTAATACGTTGCTATGGTGTCTTTACTTGGTTACAGGTGCAGTGTTTGGGTTTACACACGGCTTACTATTTGTATCAGAAAAGCCGAATGGTCTTGCAAAAAACTAATAAATTTAACTTCACTTCTGACACCTTAGAAACCCGTTTTGTGCACCATAGCAACCCATTATGAATTCGATGAATTCGAATCGATTCTGGAAATCGAAAGGAGAGTTAGCCCAGTCCAAAGCTGTATGCTCAATCGTAGTAGGTACAATGTTCATTAATACGTTGCTATGGTGTCTCTACTTGGTTACAGGTGCAGTGTTTGGTTTTACACACGGCTTACTATACGTATAAGAGAAGCCGAATTGTTTTGCAAAAAACAGATAAATTTTACTTCACTTCTGACACTTTAGAAATCCGTTTTGTGCACCATAGCAACCCATTATGAATTCGAATCGATTCTGGAAATCGAAAGACGAATTAGCCCACTCCAAAGCTGTATCCTCAATCGTAGTAGCTACAATGATCATTAATACGTTGCTATGGTGTCTCTACTTGGTTTCAGGTGCAGTGTTTGTGTTTACACACGGCTTACTATATGTATAAGAAAAGCCGAATGGTCTTGCAAAAAAAACAGATAAATTTAACTTCACTTCTGACACTTTAGAAACCCGTTTTGTGCACTATAACAACTCATTATGAATTCGATGAATTCGAATCGATTCTGGAAATCGAAAGGCGAGTTAGCCCAGTCCAAAGCTGTATAGTCAATCGTAGTAGGTACAATGTTCATTAATACGTTGTCATGGTGTCTTAACTTGGTTAAAAGTGCAGTGTTTGGGTTTACACATTACTTACTATATGTGTAAGAAAAGCCGAATTGTCTTACAAAAAAAACATATAACTTTATCTTCACTTCTGACACCTTAGAAACCCGTTTTGTGCACCATAGCAACCCATTATGAATTCGATGAATTCGAATCGATTCTGGAAATCGAAAGGCGAGTTACCCCAATCCAAAGCTGTATGCTCAATCGTAGTAGGTACAATGATCATTAATACGTTGCTATGGTGTCTCTACTTGTTACAGGTGCAGTGTTTGGGTTTACACACGGCTTACTATATGTATAAGAAAAGCCGAATAGTGTTGCAAAAAACAGATAAATTTTACTTCACTTCTGACACCTTAGAAACCCGTTTCGTGCCCCATAGCAACCCATTATGAATTCGATGAATTCGAATCGATTCTGGAAATCGAAAGGCGAGTTAGCCCACTCCATAGCTGTATGCTCAATCGTAGTAGGTACAATGATCATTAATACGTTGCTATTGTGTCTCTACTTGGTTACAGGTGCAGTGTTTGGGTTTACACACGGCTTACTATATGTATAAGAAAAGCCGAATAGTCTTGCAAAAAACAGATAAATTTTACTTCACTTCTGACACCTTAGAAACCCGTTTCGTGCACCATAGCAACCCATTATGAATTCGATGAATTCGAATCGATTCTGGAAATCGAAAGGCGAGTTAGCCCACTCCATAGCTGTATGCTCAATCGTAGTAGGTACAATGATCATTAATACGTTGCTATTGTGTCTCTACTTGGTTACAGGTGCAGTGCTTGGGTTTACACACGGCTTACTATATGTATAAGAAAAGCCGAATAGTCTTGGAAAAAACAGATAAATTTTTACTTCACTTCTGACACCTTAGAAACCCCGTTTTGTGCACCATAGCAACCCATTATGAATTCGATGAATTCGAATCGATTCTGGAAATCAAAAGACGAGTTAGCGCACTCCAAAGCTGTATCCTCAATCGTAGTAGGTACAATGATCATTAATACGTTGCTATGGTGTCTCTACTTAGTTACAGGTGCAGTGTTTGTGTTTACACACGGCTTACTATATGCATAAGAAAAGCCGAATGGTCTTGCAAAAAACTAATAAATTTAACTTCACTTCTGACACCTTAGAAACCCGTTTTGTGCACCATAGCAACCCATTATGAATTCGATGAATTCGAATCGATTCTGGAAATCGAAAGGCGAGTTAGCCCAGCCCGAAGGTGTATGCTCAATCGTAGTAGGTACAATCATTATTAATACGTTGCTATGGTGTCTTACTTGGTTACAGGTGCAGTGTTTGGGTTTACACACGGCTTACTATTTGTATCAGAAAAGCCGAATGGTCTTGCAAAAAACTAATAAATTTAACTTCACTTCTGACACCTTAGAAACCCGTTTTGTGCACCATAGCAACCCATTATGAATTCGATGAATTCGAATCGATTCTGGAAATCGAAAGGAGAGTTAGCCCAGTCCAAAGCTGTATGCTCAATCGTAGTAGGTACAATGTTCATTAATACGTTGCTATGGTGTCTCTACTTGGTTACAGGTGCAGTGTTTGGTTTTACACACGGCTTACTATACGTATAAGAGAAGCCGAATTGTTTTGCAAAAAACAGATAAATTTTACTTCACTTCTGACACTTTAGAAACCCGTTTTGTGCACCATAGCAACCCATTATGAATTCGAATCGATTCTGTAAATCGAAAGACGAGTTAGCCCACTCCAAAGCTGTATCCTCAATCGTAGTAGCTACAATGATCATTAATACGTTGCTATGGTGTCTCTACTTGGTTTCAGGTGCAGTGTTTGTGTTTACACACGGCTTACTATATGTATAAGAAAAAGCCGAATGGTCCTTGCAAAAAAACAGATAAATTTAACTTCACTTCTGACACTTTAGAAACCCGTTTTGTGCACTATAACAACTCATTATGAATTCGATGAATTCGAATCGATTCTGGAAATCGAAAGGCGAGTTAGCCCAGTCCAAAGCTGTATAGTCAATCGTAGTAGGTACAATGTTCATTAATACGTTGTCCATGGTGTCTTAACTTGGTTAAAAGTGCAGTGTTTGGGTTTACACATTACTTACTATATGTGTAAGAAAAGCCGAATTGTCTTACAAAAAAAACATATAACTTTATCTTCCTTCTGACACCTTAGAAACCCGTTTTGTGCACCATAGCAACCCATTATGAATTCGATGAATTCGAATCGATTCTGGAAATCGAAAGGCGAGTTACCCCAATCCCAAAGCTGTATGCTCAATCGTAGTAGGTACAATGATCATTAATACGTTGCTATGGTGTCTCTACTTGGGTTACAGGTGCAGTGTTTGGGTTTACACACGGCTTACTATATGTATTAGAAAAGCCGAATAGTCTTGCAAAAAAACAGATAAATTTTACTTCACTTCTGACACCTTAGAAACCCGTTTCGTGCACCATAGCAACCCATTATGAATTCGATGAATTCGAATCGATTCTGGAAATCGAAAGGCGAGTTAGCCCACTCCATAGCTGTATGCTCAATCGTAGTAGGTACAATGATCATTAATACGTTGCTATTGTTTCTCTACTTGGTTACAGGTGCAGTGCTTGGGTTTACACACGGCTTACTATATGTATAAGAAAAGCCGAATAGTCTTGGAAAAAACAGATAAATTTTACTTCACTTCTGACACCTTAGAAACCCGTTTTGTGCACCATAGCAACCCATTATGAATTCGATGAATTCGAATCGATTCTGGAAATCAAAAGACGAGTTAGCGCACTCCAAAGCTGTATCCTCAATCGTAGTAGGTACAATGAACATTAATACGTTGCTATGGTGTCTCTACTTGGTTACAGGTGCAGTGTTTGTGTTTACACACGGCTTACTATATGCATAAGAAAAGCCGAATGGTCTTGCAAAAAACTAATAAATTTAACTTCACTTCTGACACCTTAGAAACCCGTTTTGTGCACCATAGCAACCCATTATGAATTCGATGAATTCGAATCGATTCTGGAAATCGAAAGGCGAGTTAGCCCAGCCCGAAGCTGTATGCTCAATCGTAGTAGGTACAATCATTATTAATACGTTGCTATGGTGTCTTTACTTGGTTACAGGTGCAGTGTTTGGGTTTACACACGGCTTACTATTTGTATCAGAAAAGCCGAATGGTCTTGCAAAAAACTAATAAATTTAACTTCACTTCTGACACCTTAGAAACCCGTTTTGTGCACCATAGCAACCCATTATGAATTCGATGAATTCGAATCGATTCTGGAAATCGAAAGGAGAGTTAGCCCAGTCCAAAGCTGTATGCTCAATCGTAGTAGGTACAATGTTCATTAATACGTTGCTATGGTGTCTCTACTTGGTTACAGGTGCAGTGTTTGGTTTTACACACGGCTTACTATACGTATAAGAGAAGCCGAATTGTTTTGCAAGAAACAGATAAATTTTACTTCACTTTTGACACTTTAGAAACCCGTTTTGTGCACCATAGCAACCCATTATGAATTCGAATCGATTCTGTAAATCGAAAGACGAGTTAGCCCACTCCAAAGCTGTATCCTCAATCGTAGTAGCTACAATGATCATTAATACGTTGCTATGGTGTCTCTACTTGGTTTCAGGTGCAGTGTTTGTGTTTACACACGGCTTACTATATGTATAAGAAAAGCCGAATGGTCTTGCAAAAAAACAAATAAATTTAACTTCACTTCTGACACTTTAGAAACCCGTTTTGTGCACTATAACAACTCATTATGAATTCGATGAATTCGAATCGATTCTGGAGATCGAAAGGCGAGTTAGCACAGTCCAAAGCTGTATGCTCAATCGTAGTAGGTACAATGTTCATTAATACGTTGTCATGGTGTCTTAACTTGGTTAAAAGTGCAGTGTTTGGGTTTACACACGACTTACTATATGTGTAAGAAAAGCCGAATTGTCTTACAAAAAAACATATAACTTTATCTTCACTTCTGACACCTTAGAAACCCGTTTTGTGCACCATAGCAACCCATTATGAATTCGATGAATTCGAATCGATTCTGGAAATCGAAAGGCGAGTTACCCCAATCCAAAGCTGTATGCTCAATCGTAGTAGGTACAATGATCATTAATACGTTGCTATGGTGTCTCTACTTGGTTACAGGTGCAGTGTTTGGGTTTACACACGGCTTACTATATGTATAAGAAAAGCCGAATAGTCTTGCAAAAAACAGATAAATTTTACTTCACTTCTGACACCTTAGAAACCCGTTTCGTGCACCATAGCAACCCATTATGAATTCGATGAATTCGAATCGATTCTGGAAATCGAAAGGCGAGTTAGCCCACTCCATAGCTGTATGCTCAATCGTAGTAGGTACAATGATCATTAATACGTTGCTATTGTGTCTCTACTTGGTTACAGGTGCAGTGTTTGGGTTTACACACGGCTTACTATATGTATAAGAAAAGCCGAATAGTCTTGCAAAAAACAGATAAATTTTACTTCACTTCTGACACCTTAGAAACCCGTTTCGTGCACCATAGCAACCCATTATGAATTCGATGAATTCGAATCGATTCTGGAAATCGAAAGGCGAGTTAGCCCACTCCATAGCTGTATGCTCAATCGTAGTAGGTACAATGATCATTAATACGTTGCTATGGTGTCTCTACTTGGTTACAGGTGCAGTGCTTGGGTTTACACACGGCTTACTATATGTATAAGAAAAGCCGAATAGTCTTGGAAAAAACAGATAAATTTTACTTCACTTCTGACACCTTAGAAACCCGTTTTGTGCACCATAGCAACCCATTATGAATTCGATGAATTCGAATCGATTCTGGAAATCAAAAGACGAGTTAGCGCACTCCAAAGCTGTATCCTCAATCGTAGTAGGTACAATGATCATTAATACGTTGCTATGGTGTCTCTACTTGGTTACAGGTGCAGTGTTTGTGTTTACACACGGCTTACTATATGCATAAGAAAAGCCGAATTGTCTTGCAAAAAACTAATAAATTTAACTTCACTTCTGACACCTTAGAAACCCGTTTTGTGCACCATAGCAACCCATTATGAATTCGATGAATTCGAATCGATTCTGGAAATCGAAAGGCGAGTTAGCCCAGCCCGAAGCTGTATGCTCAATCGTAGTAGGTACAATCATTATTAATACGTTGCTATGGTGTCTTTACTTGGTTACAGGTGCAGTGTTTGGGTTTACACACGGCTTACTATTTGTATCAGAAAAGCCGAATGGTCTTGCAAAAAACTAATAAATTTAACTTCACTTCTGACACCTTAGAAACCCGTTTTGTGCACCATAGCAACCCATTATGAATTCGATGAATTCGAATCGATTCTGGAAATCGAAAGGAGAGTTAGCCCAGTCCAAAGCTGTATGCTCAATCGTAGTAGGTACAATGTTCATTAATACGTTGCTATGGTGTCTCTACTTGGTTACAGGTGCAGTGTTTGGTTTTACACACGGCTTACTATACGTATAAGAGAAGCCGAATTGTTTTGCAAAAAACAGATAAATTTTACTTCACTTCTGACACTTTAGAAACCCGTTTTGTGCACCATAGCAACCCATTATGAATTCGAATCGATTCTGTAAATCGAAAGACGAGTTAGCCCACTCCAAAGCTGTATCCTCAATCGTAGTAGCTACAATGATCATTAATACGTTGCTATGGTGTCTCTACTTGGTTTCAGGTTCAGTGTTTGTGTTTACACACGGCTTACTATATGTATAAGAAAAGCCGAATGGTCTTGCAAAAAAACAGATAAATTTAACTTCACTTCTGACACTTTAGAAACCCGTTTTGTGCACTATAACAACTCATTATGAATTCGATGAATTCGAATCGATTCTGGAAATCGAAAGGCGAGTTAGCCCAGTCCAAAGCTGTATGCTCAATCGTAGTAGGTACAATGTTCATTAATACGTTGTCATGGTGTCTTAACTTGGTTAAAAGTGCAGTGTTTGGGTTTACACACGACTTACTATATGTGTAAGAAAAGCCGAATTGTCTTACAAAAAAACATATAACTTTATCTTCACTTCTGACACCTTAGAAACCCGTTTTGTGCACCATAGCAACCCATTATGAATTCGATGAATTCGAATCGATTCTGGAAATCGAAAGGCGAGTTACCCCAATCCAAAGCTGTATGCTCAATCGTAGTAGGTACAATGATCATTAATACGTTGCTATGGTGTCTCTACTTGGTTACAGGTGCAGTGTTTGGGTTTACACACGGCTTACTATATGTATAAGAAAAGCCGAATAGTCTTGCAAAAAACAGATAAATTTTACTTCACTTCTGACACCTTAGAAACCCGTTTCGTGCACCATAGCAACCCATTATGAATTCGATGAATTCGAATCGATTCTGGAAATCGAAAGGCGAGTTAGCCCACTCCATAGCTGTATGCTCAATCGTAGTAGGTACAATGATCATTAATACGTTGCTATTGTGTCTCTACTTGGTTACAGGTGCAGTGTTTGGGTTTACACACGGCTTACTATATGTATAAGAAAAGCCGAATAGTCTTGCAAAAAACAGATAAATTTTACTTCACTTCTGACACCTTAGAAACCCGTTTCGTGCACCATAGCAACCCATTATGAATTCGATGAATTCGAATCGATTCTGGAAATCGAAAGGCGAGTTAGCCCACTCCATAGCTGTATGCTCAATCGTAGTAGGTACAATGATCATTAATACGTTGCTATTGTGTCTCTACTTGGTTACAGGTGCAGTGCTTGGGTTTACACACGGCTTACTATATGTATAAGAAAAGCCGAATAGTCTTGGAAAAAACAGATAAATTTAACTTCACTTCTGACACCTTAGAAACCCGTTTTGTGCACCATAGCAACCCATTTTGAATTCGATGAATTCGAATCGATTCTGGAAATCGAAAGACGAGTTAGCGCACTCCAAAGCTGTATCCTCAATCGTAGTAGGTACAATGATCATTAATACGTTGCTATGGTGTCTCTACTTGGTTACAGGTGCAGTGTTTGTGTTTACACACGGCTTACTATATGTATAAGAAAAGCCGAATGGTCTTGCAAAAAACTAATAAATTTAACTTCACTTCTGACACCTTAGAAACCCGTTTTGTGCACCATAGCAACCCATTATGAATTCGATGAATTCGAATCGATTCTGGAAATCGAAAGGCGAGTTAGCCCAGCCCGAAGCTGTATGCTCAATCGTAGTAGGTACAATCATTATTAATACGTTGCTATGGTGTCTTTACTTGGTTACAGGTGCAGTGTTTGGGTTTACACACGGCTTACTATTTGTATAAGAAAAGCCGAATGGTCTTGCAAAAAACTAATAAATTTAACTTCACTTCTGACAACTTAGAAACCCGTTTTGTGCACCATAGCAACCCATTATGAATTCGATGAATTCGAATCGATTCTGGAAATCGAAAGGAGAGTTAGCCCAGTCCAAAGCTGTGTGCTCAATCGTAGTAGGTACAATGATCATTAATACGTTGCTATGGTGTCTCTACTTGGTTACAGGTGCAGTGTTTGGTTTTACACACGGCTTACTATACGTATAAGAGAAGCCGAATTGTTTTGCAAAAAACAGATAAATTTTACTTCACTTCTGACACTTTAGAAACCCGTTTTGTGCACCATAGCAACCCATTATGAATTCGAATCGATTCTGGAAATCGAAAGACGAGTTAGCCCACTCCAAAGCTGTATCCTCAATCGTAGTAGCTACAATGATCATTAATACGTTGGTATGGTGTCTCTACTTGTTTACAGGTGCAGTGCTTGTGTTTACACACGGCTTACTATATGTATAAGAAAAGCCGAATTGTCTTGCAAAAAACAGATAAATTTAACTTCACTTCTGACACTTTAGAAACCCGTTTTGTGCACTATAACAACTCATTATGAATTCGATGAATTCGAATCGATTCTGGAAATCGAAAGGCGAGTTAGCCCAGTCCAAAGCTGTATGCTCAATCGTAGTAGGTACAATGTTCATTAATACCTTGTTATGGTGTCTTAACTTGGTTACAAGTGCAGTGTTTGGGTTTACACACGACTTACTATATGTGTAAGAAAGGCCGAATTGTCTTACAAAAAAACATATAACTTTATCTTCACTTCTGACACCTTAGAAACCCGTTTTGTGCACCATAGCAACCCATTATGAATTCGATGAATTCGAATCGATTCTGGAAATCGAAAGGTGAGTTACCCCAATCCAAAGCTGTATGCTCAATCGTAGTAGGTACAATGATCATTAATACGTTGCTATGGTGTCTCTACTTGGTTACAGGTGCAGTGTTTGGGTTTACACACGGCTTACTATATGTATAAGAAAAGCCGAATAGTCTTGCAAAAAACAGATAAATTTTACTTCAATTCTGACACCTTAGAAACCCGTTTCGTGCACCATAGCAACCCATTATGAATTCGATGAATTCGAATCGATTCTGGAAATCGAAAGGCGAGTTAGCCCACTCCATAGCTGTATGCTCAATCGTAGTAGGTACAATGATCATTAATACGTTGCTATTGTGTCTCTACTTGGTTACAGGTGCAGTGTTTGGGTTTACACACGGCTTAATATATGTATAAGAAAAGCCGAATAGTCTTGGAAAAAACAGATAAATTTTACTTCAATTCTGACACCTTAGAAACCCGTTTTGTGCACCATAGCAACCCATTATGAATTCGATGAATTCGAATCGATTCTGGAAATCGAAAGACGAGTTAGCGCACTCCAAAGCTGTATCCTCAATCGTAGTAGGTACAATGATCATTAATACGTTGCTATGGTGTCTCTACTTGGTTACAGGTGCAGTGTTTGTGTTTACACACGGCTTAATATATGTATAAGAAAAGCCGAATGGTCTTGGAAAAAACCAGATAAATTTAACTTCACTTCTGACACTTTAGAAAAACCGTTTTGTGCACTATAACAACTCATTATGAATTCGATGAATTCGAATCGATTCTGGAAATCGAAAGGCGAGTTACCCCAATCCAAAGCTGTATGCTCAATCGTAGTAGGTACAATGATCATTAATACGTTGCTATGGTGTCTCTACTTGGTTACAGGTGCAGTGTTTGGGTTTACACACGGCTTACTATATGTATAAGAAAAGCCGAATAGTCTTGCAAAAAACAGATAAATTTTACTTCACTTCTGACACCTTAGAAACCCGTTTCGTGCCCCATAGCAACCCATTATGAATTCGATGAATTCGAATCGATTCTGGAAATCGAAAGGCGAGTTAGCCCACTCCATAGCTGTATGCTCAATCGTAGTAGGTACAATGATCATTAATACGTTGCTATTGTGTCTCTACTTGGTTACAGGTGCAGTGTTTGGGTTTACACACGGCTTACTATATGTATAAGAAAAGCCGAATAGTCTTGCAAAAAACAGATAAATTTTACTTCACTTCTGACACCTTAGAAACCCGTTTCGTGCACCATAGCAACCCATTATGAATTCGATGAATTCGAATCGATTCTGGAAATCGAAAGGCGAGTTAGCCCACTCCATAGCTGTATGCTCAATCGTAGTAGGTACAATGATCATTAATACGTTGCTATGGTGTCTCTACTTGGTTACAGGTGCAGTGCTTGGGTTTACACACGGCTTACTATATGTATAAGAAAAGCCGAATAGTCTTGGAAAAAACAGATAAATTTTACTTCACTTCTGACACCTTAGAAACCCGTTTTGTGCACCATAGCAACCCATTATGAATTCGATGAATTCGAATCGATTCTGGAAATCAAAAGACGAGTTAGCGCACTCCAAAGCTGTATCCTCAATCGTAGTAGGTACAATGATCATTAATACGTTGCTATGGTGTCTCTACTTGGTTACAGGTGCAGTGTTTGTGTTTACACACGGCTTACTATATTGTAACGAATATTGCATCACCTGCCGAGGTCGCTGCGCGTGGATTGCGTCATCTGCCGCCGTCCCTTCCCTTCCCCCGAACTAGACGGTTCCGGACTATTCGCGAGCCGCGGGGAAACGCCGTGAAAGAGCCAGGTGCCTCGAGACAAGCGCCGGGCAGGTATAAATGCGCCGGCCGCGGCGGCCGCGAGTCAGTTCGTCAGAAGTTAGCAGGAGTTAGTTTAGTGAGAAAGAGTTACAGAAGTCAGTCAGTAGTGAGCAGTAAGACGTCAGTCCGTCAGTGTGTCCGAAGTGGAAGCTGTGCTGGGAAGTGTGCATTGCGGTGAAGAGTGGTGCAGTGGTTGAACAGCAGTCAGCAGTCTGAAGTCTGCAGTGGAAGCTGAGCTGTGAAGGGTGCATCGCGGTAAGCAGTGGTGCAGTGGGGAAACAGCAGTCAGCAGTTTGAAGTCTGCAGTGGAAGCTGAGCTGTGAAGTGGGCATCGCGGTAAACAGCAGTGCAGTGGACCCTGGTGTGCGCAGTGAAGTGTGGTCTGCGCCAGGAATTGTGGTCTGCGCAGGGGAATTGTGGTCTGTGCAGGGAATTAGGGTCAAGTGTAGTGGACCGTGGACAGTGCATGGACTGACTGATACTGTAGAAGAAGAGAACTGTTTAAATAAATAGTGTGTAAGAAGAGAACTGTTTAAATAAATAGTGTGTAAGAAGAGAACTGTTTAAATAAATAGTGTGTAAGAAGAGAACTGTTTAAATAAATAGTGTGTAAGAGGTGAACTGTGTAAATAAATCAAGAGAACGGAGTCGTGTGTAACAGTGTAAATAATTAAGTGTAATATATCTGTAAATAGACCAAGTAGTTTTTAGTGTCAGTAGATTTTAGTGTATAGTTGTTCCCGAATAAACGTAATTGTTTAAATAATATTGTGTTGGTTTTAATTCACCACGGAGAAACGTTACAATTGGTGTCAGGTGTGTGGGGTTGGTGTGTGTTTAAATCAGTATAACGTGTGGTGAATTAAAACCTTAATGAAAATGGTTTTCACAAAATCCTTACGGGAACTGAAAGTAACCGAGTTGAAGATTGAGTTAGAAGACAGGGATCTGGAGACCACCGGAACGAAAGCAATATTACAAGAACGTCTTGCTAACGCGTTGAAGGCAGCAGGAGAGGATCCAGAGAGTTTTCGCTTCGAGATGTGTTACGGGGGTATCTGTGTCCGAGCATTCGTAACAGAATGGGGGAAAAAATGGAAGGAAGCTGACACAACGTCAGAAGAAAAACTGACAGAAAATTCCAGAATTTCGGAAGAAAAGGTGTCAGAAAACCTGGAACAACAGATAACGCCGAATAATAGATTGGTTAAAGAAGAAATCGAGGAGATAATTTTAAAGAACGAAGAGAAAGTTGACAAAATTGAAGAGAAATTTCTGAAGAGCGAGGAAAAATTACTAAATCCAGAAGAAGCGGCAGCGAAAGAAGAAGCGGCAGCGAAAGAAGAAGCGGCAGCGAAAGAAGAAGCGGAAGCGAAAGAAGAAGCGGCAGCGAAAGAAGAAGCGGCAGCGAAGGAAAAAGAAGAAGCGGCAGCGAAAGAAGAAGCGGCAGCGAAAGAAGAAGCGGCAGCGAAAGAAGAAGCGGCAGCGAAAGAAGAAAAAGCGGCAGCGAAAGAAGAAAAAGCGGCAGCGAAAGAAGAAGAAGCGGCAGCGAAAGAAGAAGAAGCGGCAGCGAAAGAAGAAGATGCGGCAGCGAAAGAAGAAGAAGCGGCAGCGAAAGAAGAAGAAGCGGCAGCGAAAGAAGAAGAAGCGGCAGCGAAAGAAGAAGAAGCGGCAGCGAAAGAAGAAGAAGCGGCAGCAAAAGAAGAAGAAGCAGCAGCAGAAGAAGAAGAAGCAGCTGCAGAAGAAGAAGCAGCTGCAAAAGAAGAAGAAGAAGCAGCAGCAAAAGAAGAAGAAGAAGCAGCAGCAAAAAAAGAAGAAGAAGCAGCAGCAAAAGAAGAAGGAGCAGCAGCAAAAGAAGAAGAAGAAGCAGCAGCGAAAGAAGAAGAAGCAGCGAAAGAAGAAGAAGCAGCGAAAGAAGAAGCAGCAGCGAAAGAAGAAGCAGCAGCGAAAGAAGAAGCAGCAGCGAAAGAAGAAGCAGCAGCGAAAGAAGAAGCGGCAGCGAAAGAAGAAGCGGCAGCGAAAGAAGAAGCGGCAGCGAAAGAAGAAGCGGCAGCGAAAGAAGAAGCGGCAGCGAAAGAAGAAGCGGCAGTGAAAGAAGAAACGGCAGCGAAAGAAGAAGCGGCAGCGAAAGAAGCAGCAGCAGCGAAAGAAGAAGCAGCAAAAGAAAAATCAGAAGTAGAAAAAGAAGTTTTTAAACGAGTTGTAGAAAATGAAGATGGCTCCCAGAAGAGGAGAAATGATTTTGTCTACCGAATTGAAAGGTCCCGGTATGAAAACACGCGGGTCATCCATTCCAGTCGGCTGGCCCCGTGCGCGGGAGGTAATGAAAATGACGGAGAAGACACCACAGGAGTTTGTGAGTTGGGCATGAAAATGTTCACTTTTGACGAGTTTATGTCTCATAATGGCGGGAATGATATGGCGCGTTGTGGTGTGGCAATGGAGGTGCAACAGGATCTGTTTACGGTACTCCAGAAATATTCATTAGCGCATTGTGTTGCCCAGGATCTGGATATGACCAGAGGTGTTGCTGCTGTATTCGGAAGAAAATACAAGAGAATGGAAGAATTGGAGAACCTGCGACCGGATATTGGGAATGACCTGCTTCTCCGCGACGTGAGTAAAGATGTGCATTTTGTTATCACAAAAAGAAAGTCACATCGCAAGGCCACCTTCAGAATCTTGGGAAAACTCTGCTTGAATTACGCCAACAATATCTGCATTATTTCACTAAACGCGATCCGGGACGGATCGCATCTAAGGAGGGGGCAATGTAACGAATATTGCATCACCTGCCGAAGTCGCTGCGCGTGGATTGCGTCATCTGCCGCCGTCCCTTCCCTTCCCCCGAACTAGACGGTTCCGGACTATTCGCGAGCCGCGGGGAAACGCCGTGAAAGAGCCAGGTGCCTCGAGACAAGCGCCGGGCAGGTATAAATGCGCCGGCCGCGGCGGCCGCGAGTCAGTTCGTCAGAAGTTAGCAGGAGTTAGTTTAGTGAGAAAGAGTTACAGAAGTCAGTCAGTAGTGAGCAGTAAGACGTCAGTCCGTCAGTGTGTCCGAAGTGGAAGCTGTGCTGGGAAGTGTGCATTGCGGTGAAGAGTGGTGCAGTGGTTGAACAGCAGTCAGCAGTCTGAAGTCTGCAGTGGAAGCTGAGCTGTGAAGGGTGCATCGCGGTAAGCAGTGGTGCAGTGGGGAAACAGCAGTCAGCAGTTTGAAGTCTGCAGTGGAAGCTGAGCTGTGAAGTGGGCATCGCGGTAAACAGCAGTGCAGTGGACCCTGGTGTGCGCAGTGAAGTGTGGTCTGCGCCAGGAATTGTGGTCTGCGCAGGGGAATTGTGGTCTGTGCAGGGAATTAGGGTCAAGTGTAGTGGACCGTGGACAGTGCATGGACTGACTGATACTGTAGAAGAAGAGAACTGTTTAAATAAATAGTGTGTAAGAAGAGAACTGTTTAAATAAATAATGTGTAAGAAGAGAACTGTTTAAATAAATAGTGTGTAAGAAGAGAACTGTTTAAATAAATAGTGTGTAAGAGGTGAACTGTGTAAATAAATCAAGAGAACGGAGTCGTGTGTAACAGTGTAAATAATTAAGTGTAATATATCTGTAAATAGACCAAGTAGTTTTTAGTGTCAGTAGATTTTAGTGTATAGTTGTTACCGAATAAACGTAATTGTTTAAATAATATTGTGTTGGTTTTAATTCACCACGGAGAAACGTTACAATATGTATAAGAAAAGCCGAATGGTCTTGCAAAAAACTAATAAATTTAACTTCACTTCTGACACCTTCGAAACCAGTTTTGTGCACCATAGCAACCCATTATGAATTCGATGAATTCGAATCGATTCTGAAAATCGAAAGGCGAGTTATCCCAGTCCGAAGCTGTATGCTCAATCGTAGTAGGTACAATCATCATTAATACGTTGCTATGGTGTCTTTACTTGGTTACAGGTGCAGTGTTTGGGTTTACTCACGGCTTATTATTTGTATAAGAAAAGCCGAAGGGTCTTGCAAAAAACTAATAAATTTAACTTCACTTCTGTCACCTTAG
The DNA here is from genome assembly GCA_038098605.1 of Gryllus longicercus. Classification (NCBI taxonomy): domain Eukaryota; kingdom Metazoa; phylum Arthropoda; class Insecta; order Orthoptera; family Gryllidae; genus Gryllus; species Gryllus longicercus. Next base: position 377,302 of record JAZDUA010000550.1, read on the forward strand.
AAACCCGTTTTGTGCACCATAGCAACCCATTATGAATTCGATGAATTCGAATCGATTCTGGAAATCGAAAGGCGAGTTAGCCCAGTCCAAAGCTGTATGCTCAATCGTAGTAGGTACAATGATCATTAATACGTTGCTATGGTGTCTCTACTTGGTTACAGGTGCAGTGTTTGGTTTTACACACGACTTACTATACGTATAAGAAAAGCCGAATTGTTTTGCAAAAAACAGATAAATTTTACTTCACTTCTGACACCTTAGAAACCTGTTTTGTGCACCATAGCAACCCATTATGAATTCGAATCGATTCTGGAAATCGAAAGACGAGTTAGCCCACTCCAAAGCTGTATCCTCAATCGTAGTATGTACAAAGATCATTAATACGTTGTTATGGTGTCTATACTTGGTTACAGGTGCAGTGTTTGTGTTAACACACGGCTTACTATATGTATAAGAAAAGCCGAATGGTCTTGCAAAAAAACAGATAAATTTAACTTCACTTCTGACACTTTAGTAACCCGTTTTGTGCACTATAACAACTCATTATGAATTCGATGATTTCGAATCGATTCTGGATATTGAAAGGCGAGTCAGCCCAGTCCAAAGCTGTATGCTCAATCGTAGTAGGTACAATGTTCATTAATACGTTGTTAAGGTGTCTCTACTTGGTTACAAGTGCAGTGTTTGGGTTTACACACGACTTACTACATGTGTAAGAAAAGCCGAATTGTCTTACAAAAAAACATATAACTTTAACTTCACTTCTGACACCTTAGAAACCCGTTTTGTGCACCATAGCAACCCATTATGTATTCGATGAATTCGAATCGATTCTGGAAATCGAAAGGCGAGTTACCCCAATCCAAAGCTGTATGCTCAATCGTAGTAGGTACAATGATCATTAATACGTTGCTATGGTGTCTCTACTTAGTTACAGGTGCAGTGTTTGGGTTTACACACGGCATACTATATGTATAAGAAAAGCCGAATAGTCTTGCAAAAAACAGATAAATTTTACTTCACTTCTGACACCTTAGAAACCCGTTTTGTGCACCATAGCAACCCATTATGAATTCGATGAATTCGAATCGATTCTGGAAATCGGAAAACGAGTTAGCGCACTCCAAAGCTGTATCCTCAATCGTAGTAGGTACAATGTTCATTAATACGTTGCTATGGTGTCTCTACTTGGTTACAGGTGCAGTGTTTGTGTTTACACACGGCTTACTATATGTATAAGAAAAGCCGAATGGTCTTGCAAAAAAACAGATAAATTTAACTTCACTTCTGACACTTTAGAAACCCGTTTTGTGCACCGTAGCAACCCATTATGAATTCGATGAATTCGAATCGATTCTGGAAATCGAAAGACGAGTTAGGCCACTTCAAAGCTGTATCCTCAATCGTAGTAGGTACAATGATCATTAATACGTTGCTATGGTGTCTCTACTTGGTTACAGGTGCAGTGTTTGGGTTTACACACGACTTACTATATGTATAAGAAAAGCCGAATGGTCATGCAAAAAAAAGATAAATTTAACTTCACTTCTGACACTTTAGAAACCCGTTTTGTGCACCATAACAACCCATTATGAGTTCAATGAATTCGAATCGATTCTGGAAATTGATTTTCCGCAGCTTTACATTCCTTTCTCTAAACTACGTGCATTACTCGGTATATACGTATGTTGACACATTGCCGGCCAAATTATTTCGAATGTGGCGCCTTGTCTCCTTTAACCGGGCGTTTGATGCTCTTTAAAGGCGTTTCAAAGGAAAAGACTATACATTTTTAACTTGGAGCCTTCGAGATAGTCTTAATTTTCTCCAAAAACCCGCGCGAATTTCTTCTCTTGTGTCCAGAAAATCATTTCTTTCTGCAAGTTCCTTGGGGTCGATTTCAACTTGTTCTATTAGTGCAGAGCGTCACCGAAAGATCGCACCAGCTCCTGGAGAAAGATCCACCGAACACTCCCGCGTAAATTTCGGCATGGGCGAAATTGCGGAAAATATTGGCAGAATGCAAATATTACTTTATGAGTATTAATATTCATAAAGTAAAATTAGGAAAAAAAGCAATGTACTTTGTACGGCGAGAGAGGCAGCTGGCAAGAGGATGGAACAAATCAGAATAGTTAGCCCAGTCCAAAGCTGTATGCTCAATCGTAGTAGGTACAATGTTCATTAATACGTTGTTATGGTGTCTCTACTTGGTTACAGGTGCAGTGTTTGGGTTTACACACGACTTACTATATGTGTAAGAAAAGCCGAATGGTCTTACAAAAAAACAGATAAAATTAACTTCACTTCTGACACCTTAGAAACCAGTGTTGTGCACCATAACAACCCATTATGAATTCGATGAATTCGAATCGATTCTGGGAATCGAAAGGCGAGTTAGCCCAGTCCAAAGCTGTATGCTGAATCGTAGTAGGTACAATGATCATTAATACGTTGCTATGGTGTCTCTACTTGGTTACAGGTGCAGTGTTTGGTTTTACACACGGCTTACTATATGTATAAGAAAAGCCCAATAGTCTTGCAAAAAACAGATAAATTTTACTTCACTTCTGACACCTTAGAAACCCGTTTTGTGCACCATAGCAACCCATTATGAATTCGATGAATTCGAATCGATTCTGGAAATCGAAAGAAGAGTTAGCCCAGTCAAAAGCTGTATGATCAATCGTAGTAGGTACAATGATCATTAATACGTTGCTATGGTGTCTCTACTTGGTAACAGGTGCAGTGTTTGGGATTACACACGACTTACAATATGTGTAAGAAAAGCCGAATAGTCTTGCAAAAAACAGATAAATTTAACTTCACTTCTGACACCTTAGAAACCCGTTTTGTGCACCATAGCAACCCATTATGAATTCGATGAATTCGAATCGATTCTAGAAATCGAAAGAAGAGTTAGCCCAGTCAAAAGCTGTATGCTCATTCGTAGTAGGTACAATGATCATTAATACGTTGCTATGGTGTCTCTACTTGGTTACAGGTGCAGTGTTTGGGATTACACACGACTTACTATATGTATCAGATTAGCCGAATAGTCTTGCAAAAAACAGCTAAATTTTACTTCACTTCTGACACCTTAGAAACCCGTTTTGTGCACCATAGCAACCCATTATGAATTTGATGAATTTGAATCGATTCTAGAAATCGAAAGAAGAGTTAGCCCAGTCAAAAGCTGTATGCTCAATCGTAGTAGGTACAATGATCATTAATACGTTGCTATGGTGTCTCTACTTGGTTACAGGTGCAGTGTTTGGGATTACACACGACTTACAATATGTGTAAGAAAAGCCGAATAGTCTTGCAAAAAACAGATAAATTTAACTTCACTTCTGACACCTTAGTGACCCGTTTTGTGCACCATAGCAACCCATTATAAATTCGATGAATTCGAATCGATTCTGGAAATCGATTTTCCGCAGCTTTACATAACTTTCTATATACTACGTGCATTACTCGGTATATACGTATGTTGACACATTGCCGGCCAAATTACTTCGAATGTGGCGCCTTGTCTTCTTTAACCGGGCGTTTGATGCTCTTTGAGGGCGTTTCAAAGAAATGACTATACATTTTAAACTTGGCGCCTTCGAGATAGTCTTAATTTTCTTCAAAAACCCGCGCGAATTTCTTCTCTTGTGTCCAGAAAATCATTTCTTTCTGCAAGTTCCTTGGGGTCGATTTCAACTTGTTCTATTAGTGCAGAGCGTCACCGAAAGATCGCACCAGCTCCTGGAGAAAGATCCACCGAACACTCCCGCGTAAATTTCGGCATGGGCGAAATTGCGGAAAATATTTGCAGAATGCAAATATTACTTTATGAGTATTAATATTCATAAAGTAAAATTAGGGTCTACAATCAGTAAACTGAAAAATTGGTAAAAAAAGCAATGTACTTTGTACGGCGAGAGACGGCAGCTGGCAAGAGGATGGAACAAATCAGAATAGTTAGCCAAGTCCAAAGCTGTATGCTCAATCGTAGTAGGTACAATGTTCATTAATACGTTGTTATGGTGTCTCTACCTGGTTACAGGTGCAGTGTTTGGGTTTACACACGACTTACTATATGTGTAAGAAAAGCCGAATAGTCTTACAAAATAACAGATAAATTTAACTTCACTTCTGACACCTTAGAAACCCGTTTTGTGCACCATAACAACCCATTATGAATTCGATGAATTCAAATCGATTCTGGAAATCGAAAGAAGAATTAGCCCAGTCCAAAGCAGTATGCAAAATCGTAGTAGGTACAATGATCATTAATACGTTGCTATGGTGTCTCTACTTGGTTACAGGTGCCGTGTTTGGGTTTACACACGGCTTACTATATGTATAAGAAAAGCCGAATGGTATTGCAAAAAACAGATAAATTTTACTTCCCTTCTGACACCTTAGAAACCCGTTTTGTGCACCATAGCAACCCATTATGAATTCGATGAATTCGAATCGATTCTGGAAATCGAAAGACGAGTTAGCCCACTTCAAAGCTAAATCCTCAATCGTAGTAGGTACAATGATCATTAATACGTTGCTATGGTGTCTCTACTTGGTTACAGGTGCAGTGTTTGGGTTTACACACGACTTACTATATGTATAAGAAAAGCCGATTAGTCATGCAAAAAAAAGATAAATTTAACTTCACTTCTGACACTTTAGAAACCCGTTTTGTGCACCATAGAAACCCATTATGAATTCGATGAATTCGAATCGATTCTGGAAATCGAAAGACGAGTTAGCCCACTTCAAAGCTGTATCATCAATCGTAGTAGGTACAATGATCATTAATACGTTGCTATGGTGTCTCTACTTGGTTACAGGTGCAGTGTTTGGGTTTACACACGACTTACTATATGTATAAGAAAAGCCGAATGGTCATGCAAAAAAAACATAAATTTAACTGCACTTCTGACACCTTAGAAACCTGTTTTGTGCACCATAGCAACCCATTATGAATTCGATGAATTCGAATCGATTCTGGAAATCGAAAGAAGAGTTAACCCAGTCAAAAGCTGTATGCTCAATCGTAGTAGGTACAATGATCATTAATACGTTGCTATGGTGTCTCTACTTGGTAACAGGTGCAGTGTTTGGGATTACACACGACTTACAATATGTGTAAGAAAAGCCGAATAGTCTTGCAAAAAACAGATAAATTTAACTTCACTTCTGACACCTTAGAAACCCGTTTTGTGCACCATAGCAACCCATTATGAATTCGATGAATTCGAATCGATTCTGGAAATCGAAAGAAGCGTTAGCCCAGTCCAAAGCTGTATGCTCAATCGTAGTAGGTACAATGATCATTAATACGTTGCTATGGTGTCTCTACTTGGTAACAGGTGCAGTGTTTGGGATTACACACGACTTACAATATGTGTAAGAAAAGCCGAATCGTCTTGCAGAAAAACAGATAAATTTAACTTCACTTCTGACACCTTAGTGACCCGTTTTGTGCACCATAACAACCCATTATGATTTCAATGAATTCGAATCGATTCTGGAAATCGATTTTCCGCAGCTTTACATATCTTTCTATATACTACGTGCATTACTCGGTATATACGTATGTTGACACATTGCCGGCCAAATTACTTCGAATGTGGAGCCTTGTCTTCTTAACCGGGCGTTTGATGCTCTTTGAAGGCGTTTCAAAGGAAAAGACTATACATTTTAAACTTGGCGCCTTCGAGATAATCTTAATTTTCTCCAAAAACCCGCGCGAATTTCTTCTCTTGTGTCCAGAAAATCATTTCTTTCTGCAAGTTCCTTGGGGTCGATTTCAACTTGTTCTATTAGTGCAGAGCGTCACCGAAAGATCGCACCAGCTCCTGGAGAAAGATCCACCGAACACTCCCGCGTAAATTTCGGCATGGGCGAAATTGCGGAAAATATTGGCAGAATGCAAATATTACTTTATGAGTATTAATATTCATAAAGTAAAATTAGGAAAAAAAGCAATGTACTTTGTACGGCGAGAGAGGCAGCTGGCAAGAGGATGGAACAAATCAGAATAGTTAGCCCAGTCCAAAGCTGTATGCTCAATCGTAGTAGGTACAATGTTCATTAATACGTTGTTATGGTGTCCCTACTTGGTTACAGGTGCAGTGTTTGGGTTTACACACGACTTACTATATGTGTAAGAAAAGCCGAATGGTCTTACAAAAAAACAGATAAAATTAACTTCACTTCTGACACCTTAGAAACCCGTGTTGTGCACCATAACAACCCATTATGAATTCGATGAATTCGAATCGATTCTGGGAATCGAAAGGCGAGTTAGCCCAGTCCAAAGCTGTATGCTGAATCGTAGTAGGTACAATGATCATTAAAACGTTGCTATGGTGTCTCTACTTGGTTACAGGTGCAGTGTTTGGTTTTACACACGGCTTACTATATGTATAAGAAAAGCCCAATAGTCTTGCAAAAAACAGATAAATTTTACTTCACTTCTGACACCTTAGAAACCCGTTTTGTGCACCATAGCAACCCATTATGAATTCGATGAATTCGAATCGATTCTGGAAATCGAAAGAAGAGTTAGCCCAGTCCAAAGCTGTATGCTCAATCGTAGTAGGTACAATGATCATTAATACGTTGCTATGGTGTCTCTACTTGGTAACAGGTGCAGTGTTTGGGATTACACACGACTTACAATATGTGTAAGAAAAGCCGAATAGTCTTGCAAAAAAGAGATAAATTTAACTTCACTTCTGACACCTTAGAAACCCGTTTTGTGCACCATAGCAACCCATTATGAATTCGATGAATTCGAATCGATTCTAGAAATCGAAAGAAGAGTTAGCCCAGTCAAAAGCTGTATGCTCAATCGTAGTAGGTACAATGATCATTAATACGTTGCTATGGTGTCTCTACTTGGTTACAGGTGCAGTGTTTGGGATTACACACGACTTACTATATGTATCAGACAAGCCGAATAGTCTTGCAAAAAACAGCTAAATTTTACTTCACTTCTGACACCTTAGAAACCCGTTTTGTGCAACATAGCAACCCATTATGAATTCGATGAATTTGAATCGATTCTAGAAATCGAAAGAAGAGTTAGCCCAGTCAAAAGCTGTATGCTCAATCGTAGTAGGTACAATGATCATTAATACGTTGCTATGGTGTCTCTACTTGGTTACAGGTGCAGTGTTTGGGATTACACACGACTTACAATATGTGTAAGAAAAGCCGAATAGTCTTGCAAAAAACAGATAAATTTAACTTCACTTCTGACACCTTAGTGACCCGTTTTGTGCACCATAGCAACCCATTATAAATTCGATGAATTCGAATCGATTCTGGAAATCGATTTTCCGCAGCTTTACATAACTTTCTATATACTACGTGCATTACTCGGTATATACGTATGTTGACACATTGCCGGCCAAATTACTTCGAATGTGGCGCCTTGTCTTCTTTAACCGGGCGTTTGATGCTCTTTGAGGGCGTTTCAAAGAAATGACTATACATTTTAAACTTGGCGCCTTCGAGATAGTCTTAATTTTCTCCAAAAACCCGCGCGAATTTCTTCTCTTGTGTCCAGAAAATCATTTCTTTCTGCAAGTTCCTTGGGGTCGATTTCAACTTGTTCTATTAGTGCAGAGCGTCACCGAAAGATCGCACCAGCTCCTGGAGAAAGATCCACCGAACACTCCCGCGTAAATTTCGGCATGGGCGAAATTGCGGAAAATATTGGCAGAATGCAAATATTACTTTATGAGTATTAATATTCATAAAGTAAAATTAGGGTCTACAACCAGTAAACTGAAAAATTGGGAAAAAAAGCAATGTACTTTGTACGGCGAGAGAGGCAGCTGGCAAGGGGATGGAACAAATCAGAATAGTTAGCCCAGTCCAAAGCTGTATGCTCAATCGTAGTAGGTACAATGTTCATTAATACGTTGTTATGGTGTCTCTACTTGGTTACAGGTGCAGTGTTTGGGTTTACACACGACTTACTATATGTGTAAGAAAAGCCGAATGGTCTTACAAAAAAACAGATAAAATTAACTTCACTTCTGACACCTTAGAAACCCGTGTTGTGCACCATAACAACCCATTATGAATTCGATGAATTCAAATCGATTCTGGGAATTGAAAGGCGAGTTAGCCCAGTCCAAAGCTGTATGCTGAATCGTAGTAGGTACAATGATCATTAATACGTTGCTATGGTGTCTCTACTTGGTTACAGGTGCAGTGTTTGGTTTTACACACGGCTTACTATATGTATAAGAAAAGCCCAATAGTCTTGCAAAAAACAGATAAATTTTACTTCACTTCTGACACCTTAGAAACCCGTTTTGTGCACCATAGCAACCCATTATGAATTCGATGAATTCGAATCGACTCTGGAAATCGAAAGAAGAGTTAGCCCAGTCCAAAGCTGTATGCTCAATCGTAGTAGGTACAATTTCATTAATACGTTGTTATGGTGTCTCTACTTGGTTATAGGTGCAGTGTTTGGGTTTACACACGACTTACTATATGTATCAGAGAAGCCGAATAGTCTTGCAAAAAACAGATAAATTTAACTTCACTTCTGACACCTTAGTGACCCGTTTTGTGCACCATAGCAACCCATTATAAATTCGATGAATTCGAATCGATTCTGGAAATCGATTTTCCGCAGCTTTACATAACTTTCTATATACTACGTGCATTACTCGGTATATCCGTATGTTGACACATTGCCGGCCAAATTACTTCGAATGTGGCGCCTTGTCTTCTTTAACCGGGCGTTTGATGCTCTTTGAGGGCGTTTCAAAGAAATGACTATACATTTTAAACTTGGCGCCTTCGAGATAGTCTTAATTTTCTCCAAAAACCCGCGCGAATTTCTTCTCTTGTGTCCAGAAAATCATTTCTTTCTGCAAGTTCCTTGGGGTCGATTTCAACTTGTTCTATTAGTGCAGAGCGTCACCGAAAGATCGCACCAGCTCCTGGAGAAAGATCCACCGAACACTCCCGCGTAAATTTTGGCATGGGCGAAATTGCGGAATATATTGGCAGAATGCAAATATTACTTTATGAGTATTAATATTCATAAAGTAAAATTAGGGTCTACAACCAGTAAACTGAAAAATTGGGAAAAAAAGCAATGTACTTTGTACGGCGAGAGAGGCAGCTGGCAAGAGGATGGAACAAATCAGAATAGTTAGCCCAGTCCAAAGCTGTATGCTCAATCGTAGTAGGTACAATGTTCATTAATACGTTGTTATGGTGTCTCTACTTGGTTACAGGTGCAGTGTTTGGGTTTACACACGACTTACTATATGTGTAAGAAAAGCCGAATGGTCTTACAAAAAAACAGATAAAATTAACTTCACTTCTGACACCTTAGAAACCCGTGTTGTGCACCATAACAACCCATTATGAATTCGATGAATTCAAATCGATTCTGGGAATTGAAAGGCGAGTTAGCCCAGTCCAAAGCTGTATGCTGAATCGTAGTAGGTACAATGATCATTAATACGTTGCTATGGTGTCTCTACTTGGTTACAGGTGCAGTGTTTGGTTTTACACACGGCTTACTATATGTATAAGAAAAGCCCAATAGTCTTGCAAAAAACAGATAAATTTTACTTCACTTCTGACACCTTAGAAACCCGTTTTGTGCACCATAGCAACCCATTATGAATTCGATGAATTCGAATCGATTCTGGAAATCGAAAGAAGAGTTAGCCCAGTCCAAAGCTGTATGCTCAATCGTAGTAGGTACAATTTCATTAATACGTTGTTATGGTGTCTCTACTTGGTTACAGGTGCAGTGTTTGGGTTTACACACGACTTACTATATGTATCAGAGAAGCCGAATAGTCTTGCAAAAAACAGATAAATTTAACTTCACTTCTGACACCTTAGTGACCCGTTTTGTGCACCATAGCAACCCATTATAAATTCGATGAATTCGAATCGATTCTGGAAATCGATTTTCCGCAGCTTTACATAACTTTCTATATACTACGTGCATTACTCGGTATATACGTATGTTGACACATTGCCGGCCAAATTACTTCGAATGTGGCGCCTTGTCTTCTTTAACCGGGCGTTTGATGCTCTTTGAGGGCGTTTCAAAGAAATGACTATACATTTTAAACTTGGCGCCTTCGAGATAGTCTTAATTTTCTCCAAAAACCCGCGCGAATTTCTTCTCTTGTGTCCAGAAAATCATTTCTTTCTGCAAGTTCCTTGGGGTCGATTTCAACTTGTTCTATTAGTGCAGAGCGTCACCGAAAGATCGCACCAGCTCCTGGAGAAAGATCCACCGAACACTCCCGCGTAAATTTCGGCATGGGCGAAATTGCGGAAAATATTTGCAGAATGCAAATATTACTTTATGAGTATTAATATTCATAAAGTAAAATTAGGGTCTACAATCAGTAAACTGAAAAATTGGTAAAAAAAGCAATGTACTTTGTACGGCGAGAGACGGCAGCTGGCAAGAGGATGGAACAAATCAGAATAGTTAGCCAAGTCCAAAGCTGTATGCTCAATCGTAGTAGGTACAATGTTCATTAATACGTTGTTATGGTGTCTCTACCTGGTTACAGGTGCAGTGTTTGGGTTTACACACGACTTACTATATGTGTAAGAAAAGCCGAATAGTCTTACAAAATAACAGATAAATTTAACTTCACTTCTGACACCTTAGAAACCCGTTTTGTGCACCATAACAACCCATTATGAATTCGATGAATTCAAATCGATTCTGGAAATCGAAAGAAGAATTAGCCCAGTCCAAAGCTGTATGCAAAATCGTAGTAGGTACAATGATCATTAATACGTTGCTATGGTGTCTCTACTTGGTTACAGGTGCAGTGTTTGGGTTACACACGGCTTACTATATGTATAAGAAAAGCCGAATGGTATTGCAAAAAACAGATAAATTTTACTTCCCTTCTGACACCTTAGAAACCCGTTTTGTGCACCATAGCAACCCATTATGAATTCGATGAATTCGAATCGATTCTGGAAATCGAAAGACGACTTAGCCCACTTCAAAGCTAAATCCTCAATCGTAGTAGGTACAATGATCATTAATACGTTGCTATGGTGTCTCTACTTGGTTACAGGTGCAGTGTTTGGGTTTACACACGACTTACTATATGTATAAGAAAAGCCGATTAGTCATGCAAAAAAAAGATAAATTTAACTTCACTTCTGACACTTTAGAAACCCGTTTTGTGCACCATAGAAACCCATTATGAATTCGATGAATTCGAATCGATTCTGGAAATTGAAAGACGAGTTAGCCCACTTCAAAGCTGTATCATCAATCGTAGTAGGTACAATGATCATTAATACGTTGCTATGGTGTCTCTACTTGGTTACAGGTGCAGTGTAAGGGTTTACACACGACTTACTATATGTATAAGAAAAGCCGAATGGTCATGCAAAAAAAAGATAAATTTAACTTCACTTCTGACACTTTAGAAACCCGATTTGTGCACCATAACAACCCATTATGAATTCAATGAATTCGAATCGATTCTGGAAATTGATTTTCCGCAGCTTTACATTCCTTTCTCTATACTACGTGCATTACTCGGTATATACGTATGTTGACACATTGCCGGCCAAATTACTTCGAATGTGGCGCCTTGTCTTCTTTAACCGGGCGTTTGATGCTCTTTGAAGGCGTTTCAAAGAAAAAGACTATACATTTTAAACTTGGCGCCTTCGAGATAGTCTTAATTTTCTCCAAAAACCCGCGCGAATTTCTTCTCTTGTGTCCAGAAAATCATTTCTTTCTGCAAGTTCCTTGGGGTCGATTTCAACTTGTTCTATTAGTGCAGAGCGTCACCGAAAGTTCGCACCAGCTCCTGGAGAAAGATCCACCGAACACTCCCGCGTAAATTTCGGCATGGGCGAAATTGCGGAAAATATTGGCAGAATGCAAATATTACTTTATGAATATTAATATTCATAAAGTAAAATTATGGTCTACAACCAGTAAACTGAAAAATTGGGAAAAAAAGCAATGTACTTTGTATGGCGAGAGAGGCAGCTGGCAAGAGGATGGAACAAATCAGAATAGTTAGCCCAGTCCAAAGCTGTATGCTCAATCGTAGTAGGTACAATGTTCATTAATACGTTGTTATGGTGTCTCTACTTGGTTACAGGTGCAGTGTTTGGGTTTACACACGACTTACTATATGTATCAGAGAATCCGAATAGTCTTGCAAAAAACAGATAAATTTAACTTCACTTCTGACACCTTAGTGACCCGTTTTGTGCACCATAGCAACCCATTATAAATTCGATGAATTCGAATCGATTCTGGAAATCGGTTTTCCGCAGCTTTACATAACTTTCTATATACTACGTGCATTACTCGGTATATACGTATGTTGACACATTGCCGGCCAAATTACTTCGAATGTGGCGCCTTGTCTTCTTTAACCGGGCGTTTGATGCTCCTTGAGGGCGTTTCAAAGAAAAGACTACACATTTTAAACTTGGCGCCTTCGAGATAGTCTTAATTTTCTCCAAAAACCCGCGCGAATTTCTTCTCTTGTGTCCAGAAAATCATTTCTTTCTGCAAGTTCCTTGGGGTCGATTTCAACTTGTTCTATTAGTGCAGAGCGTCACCGAAAGATCGCACCAGCTCCTGGAGAAAGATCCACCGAACACTCCCGCGTAAATTTCGGCATGGGCGAAATTGCGGAAAATATTTGCAGAATGCAAATATTACTTTATGAGTATTAATATTCATAAAGTAAAATTAGGGTCTACAATCAGTAAACTGAAAAATTGGTAAAAAAAGCAATGTACTTTGTACGGCGAGAGACGGCAGCTGGCAAGAGGATGGAACAAATCAGAATAGTTAGCCAAGTCCAAAGCTGTATGCTCAATCGTAGTAGGTACAATGTTCATTAATACGTTGTTATGGTGTCTCTACCTGGTTACAGGTGCAGTGTTTGGGTTTACACACGACTTACTATATGTGTAAGAAAAGCCGAATAGTCTTACAAAATAACAGATAAATTTAACTTCACTTCTGACACCTTAGAAACCCGTTTTGTGCACCATAACAACCCATTATGAATTCGATGAATTCAAATCGATTCTGGAAATCGAAAGAAGAATTAGCCCAGTCCAAAGCAGTATGCAAAATCGTAGTAGGTACAATGATCATTAATACGTTGCTATGGTGTCTCTACTTGGTTACAGGTGCCGTGTTTGGGTTTACACACGGCTTACTATATGTATAAGAAAAGCCGAATGGTATTGCAAAAAACAGATAAATTTTACTTCCCTTCTGACACCTTAGAAACCCGTTTTGTGCACCATAGCAACCCATTATGAATTCGATGAATTCGAATCGATTCTGGAAATCGAAAGACGAGTTAGCCCACTTCAAAGCTAAATCCTCAATCGTAGTAGGTACAATGATCATTAATACGTTGCTATGGTGTCTCTACTTGGTTACAGGTGCAGTGTTTGGGTTTACACACGACTTACTATATGTATAAGAAAAGCCGATTAGTCATGCAAAAAAAAGATAAATTTAACTTCACTTCTGACACTTTAGAAACCCGTTTTGTGCACCATAGAAACCCATTATGAATTCGATGAATTCGAATCGATTCTGGAAATTGAAAGACGAGTTAGCCCACTTCAAAGCTGTATCATCAATCGTAGTAGGTACAATGATCATTAATACGTTGCTATGGTGTCTCTACTTGGTTACAGGTGCAGTGTAAGGGTTTACACACGACTTACTATATGTATAAGAAAAGCCGAATGGTCATGCAAAAAAAAGATAAATTTAACTTCACTTCTGACACTTTAGAAACCCGATTTGTGCACCATAACAACCCATTATGAATTCAATGAATTCGAATCGATTCTGGAAATTGATTTTCCGCAGCTTTACATTCCTTTCTCTATACTACGTGCATTACTCGGTATATACGTATGTTGACACATTGCCGGCCAAATTACTTCGAATGTGGCGCCTTGTCTTCTTTAACCGGGCGTTTGATGCTCTTTGAAGGCGTTTCAAAGAAAAAGACTATACATTTTAAACTTGGCGCCTTCGAGATAGTCTTAATTTTCTCCAAAAACCCGCGCGAATTTCTTCTCTTGTGTCCAGAAAATCATTTCTTTCTGCAAGTTCCTTGGGGTCGATTTCAACTTGTTCTATTAGTGCAGAGCGTCACCGAAAGTTCGCACCAGCTCCTGGAGAAAGATCCACCGAACACTCCCGCGTAAATTTCGGCATGGGCGAAATTGCGGAAAATATTGGCAGAATGCAAATATTACTTTATGAATATTAATATTCATAAAGTAAAATTATGGTCTACAACCAGTAAACTGAAAAATTGGGAAAAAAAGCAATGTACTTTGTATGGCGAGAGAGGCAGCTGGCAAGAGGATGGAACAAATCAGAATAGTTAGCCCAGTCCAAAGCTGTATGCTCAATCGTAGTAGGTACAATGTTCATTAATACGTTGTTATGGTGTCTCTACTTGGTTACAGGTGCAGTGTTTGGGTTTACACACGACTTACTATATGTATCAGAGAATCCGAATAGTCTTGCAAAAAACAGATAAATTTAACTTCACTTCTGACACCTTAGTGACCCGTTTTGTGCACCATAGCAACCCATTATAAATTCGATGAATTCGAATCGATTCTGGAAATCGGTTTTCCGCAGCTTTACATAACTTTCTATATACTACGTGCATTACTCGGTATATACGTATGTTGACACATTGCCGGCCAAATTACTTCGAATGTGGCGCCTTGTCTTCTTTAACCGGGCGTTTGATGCTCCTTGAGGGCGTTTCAAAGAAAAGACTACACATTTTAAACTTGGCGCCTTCGAGATAGTCTTAATTTTCTCCAAAAACCCGCGCGAATTTCTTCTCTTGTGTCCAGAAAATCATTTCTTTCTGCAAGTTCCTTGGGGTCGATTTCAACTTGTTCTATTAGTGCAGAGCGTCACCGAAAGATCGCACCAGCTCCTGGAGAAAGATCCACCGAACACTCCCGCGTAAATTTCGGCATGGGCGAAATTGCGGAAAATATTTGCAGAATGCAAATATTACTTTATGAGTATTAATATTCATAAAGTAAAATTAGGGTCTACAATCAGTAAACTGAAAAATTGGTAAAAAAAGCAATGTACTTTGTACGGCGAGAGACGGCAGCTGGCAAGAGGATGGAACAAATCAGAATAGTTAGCCAAGTCCAAAGCTGTATGCTCAATCGTAGTAGGTACAATGTTCATTAATACGTTGTTATGGTGTCTCTACCTGGTTACAGGTGCAGTGTTTGGGTTTACACACGACTTACTATATGTGTAAGAAAAGCCGAATAGTCTTACAAAATAACAGATAAATTTAACTTCACTTCTGACACCTTAGAAACCCGTTTTGTGCACCATAACAACCCATTATGAATTCGATGAATTCAAATCGATTCTGGAAATCGAAAGAAGAATTAGCCCAGTCCAAAGCAGTATGCAAAATCGTAGTAGGTACAATGATCATTAATACGTTGCTATGGTGTCTCTACTTGGTTACAGGTGCAGTGTAAGGGTTTACACACGACTTACTATATGTATAAGAAAAGCCGAATGGTCATGCAAAAAAAAGATAAATTTAACTTCACTTCTGACACTTTAGAAACCCGATTTGTGCACCATAACAACCCATTATGAATTCAATGAATTCGAATCGATTCTGGAAATTGATTTTCCGCAGCTTTACATTCCTTTCTCTATACTACGTGCATTACTCGGTATATACGTATGTTGACACATTGCCGGCCAAATTACTTCGAATGTGGCGCCTTGTCTTCTTTAACCGGGCGTTTGATGCTCTTTGAAGGCGTTTCAAAGAAAAAGACTATACATTTTAAACTTGGCGCCTTCGAGATAGTCTTAATTTTCTCCAAAAACCCGCGCGAATTTCTTCTCTTGTGTCCAGAAAATCATTTCTTTCTGCAAGTTCCTTGGGGTCGATTTCAACTTGTTCTATTAGTGCAGAGCGTCACCGAAAGTTCGCACCAGCTCCTGGAGAAAGATCCACCGAGCAATCCCGCGTAAATTTCGGCATGGGCGAAATTGCGGAAAATATTGGCAGAATGCAAATATTACTTTATGAATATTAATATTCATAAAGTAAAATTATGGTCTACAACCAGTAAACTGAAAAATTGGGAAAAAAAGCAATGTACTTTGTATGGCGAGAGAGGCAGCTGGCAAGAGGATGGAACAAATCAGAATAGTTAGCCCAGTCCAAAGCTGTATGCTCAATCGTAGTAGGTACAATGTTCATTAATACGTTGTTATGGTGTCTCTACTTGGTTACAGGTGCAGTGTTTGGGTTTACACACGACTTACTATAGGTATCAGAGAAGCCGAATAGTCTTGCAAAAAACAGATAAATTTAACTTCACTTCTGACACCTTAGTGACCCGTTTTGTGCACCATAGCAACCCATTATAAATTCGATGAATTCGAATCGATTCTGGAAATCGGTTTTCCGCAGCTTTACATAACTTTCTATATACTACGTGCATTACTCGGTATATACGTATGTTGACACATTGCCGGCCAAATTACTTCGAATGTGGCGCCTTGTCTTCTTTAACCGGGCGTTTGATGCTCTTTGAGGGCGTTTCAAAGAAAAGACTACACATTTTAAACTTGGCGCCTTCGAGATAGTCTTAATTTTCTCCAAAAACCCGCGCGAATTTCTTCTTTTGTGTCCAGAAAATCATTTCTTTCTGCAAGTTCCTTGGGGTCGATTTCAACTTGTTCTATTAGTGCAGAGCGTCACCGAAAGTTCGCACCAGCTCCTGGAGAAAGATCCACCGAACACTCCCGCGTAAATTTCGGCATGGGCGAAATTGCGGAAAATATTGGCAGAATGCAAATATTACTTTATGAATATTAATATTCATAAAGTAAAATTATGGTCTACAACCAGTAAACTGAAAAATTGGGAAAAAAAGCAATGTACTTTGTATGGCGAGAGAGGCAGCTGGCAAGAGGATGGAACAAATCAGAATAGTTAGCCCAGTCCAAAGCTGTATGCTCAATCGTAGTAGGTACAATGTTCATTAATACGTTGTTATGGTGTCTCTACTTGGTTACAGGTGCAGTGTTTGGGTTTACACACGACTTACTATATGTATCAGAGAAGCCGAATAGTCTTGCAAAAAACAGATAAATTTAACTTCACTTCTGACACCTTAGTGACCCGTTTTGTGCACCATAGCAACCCATTATAAATTCGATGAATTCGAATCGATTCTGGAAATCGGTTTTCCGCAGCTTTACATAACTTTCTATATACTACGTGCATTACTCGGTATATACGTATGTTGACACATTGCCGGCCAAATTACTTCGAATGTGGCGCCTTGTCTTCTTTAACCGGGCGTTTGATGCTCTTTGAGGGCGTTTCAAAGAAAAGACTACACATTTTAAACTTGGCGCCTTCGAGATAGTCTTAATTTTCTCCAAAAACCCGCGCGAATTTCTTCTCTTGTGTCCAGAAAATAATTTCTTTCTGCAAGTTCCTTGGGGTCGATTTCAACTTGTTCTATTAGTGCAGAGCGTCACCGAAAGATCGCACCAGCTCCTGGAGAAAGATCCACCGAACACTCCCGCGTAAATTTCGGCATGGGCGAAATTGCGGAAAATATTGGCAGAATGCAAATATTACTTTATGAGTATTAATATTCATAAAGTAAAATTAGGAAAAAAAGCAATGTACTTTGTACGGCGAGAGAGGCAGCTGGCAAGAGGATGGAACAAATCAGAATAGTTAGCCCAGTCCAAAGCTGTATGCTCAATCGTAGTAGGTACAATGTTCATTAATACGTTGTTATGGTGTCTCTACTTGGTTACAGGTGCAGTGTTTGGGTTTACACACGACTTACTATATGTGTAAGAAAAGCCGAATGGTCTTACAAAAAAACAGATAAAATTAACTACACTTCTGACACCTTAGAAACCCGTGTTGTGCACCATAACAACCCATTATGAATTCGATGAATTCGAATCGATTCTGGGAATCGAAAGGCGAGTTAGCCCAGTCCAAAGCTGTATGCTGAATCGTAGTAGGTACAATGATCATTAATACGTTGCTATGGTGTCTCTACTTGGTTACAGGTGCAGTGTTTGGTTTTACACACGGCTTACTATATGTATAAGAAAAGCCCAATAGTCTTGCAAAAAACAGATAAATTTTACTTCACTTCTGACACCTTAGAAACCCGTTTTGTGCACCATAGCAACCCATTATGAATTCGATGAATTCGAATCGATTCTGGAAATCGAAAGAAGAGTTAGCCTAGTCCAAAGCTGTATGCTCAATCGTAGTAGGTACAATGATCATTAATACGTTGCTATGGTGTCTCTACTTGGTAACAGGTGCAGTGTATGGGATTACACACGACTTACAATATGTGTAAGAAAAGCCGAATAGTCTTGCAAAAAACAGATAAATTTAACTTCACTTCTGACACCTTAGAAACCCGTTTTGTGCACCATAGCAACCCATTATGAATTCAATGAATTCGAATCGATTCTAGAAATCGAAAGAAGAGTTAGCCCAGTCGAAAGCTGTATGCTCAATCGTAGTAGGTACAATGATCATTAATACGTTGCTATGGTGTCTCTACTTGGTTACAGGTGCAGTGTTTGGGATTACACACGACTTACTATATGTATCAGATTAGCCGAATAGTCTTGCAAAAAACAGCTAAATTTTACTTCACTTCTGACACCTTAGAAACCCGTTTTGTGCACCATAGCAACCCATTATGAATTTGATGAATTTGAATCGATTCTAGAAATCAAAAGAAGAGTTAGCCCAGTCAAAAGCTGTATGCTCAATCGTAGTAGGTACAATGATCATTAATACGTTGCTATGGTGTCTCTACTTGGTTACAGGTGCAGTGTTTGGGATTACACACGACTTACAATATGTGTAAGAAAAGCCGAATAGTCTTGCAAAAAACAGATAAATTTAACTTCACTTCTGACACCTTAGTGACCCGTTTTGTGCACCATAGCAACCCATTAAAAATCGATGAATTCGAATCGATTCTGGAAATCGATTTTCCGCAGCTTTACATAACTTTCTATATACTACGTGCATTACTCGGTATATACGTATGTTGACACATTGCCGGCCAAATTACTTCGAATGTGGCGCCTTGTCTTCTTTAACCGGGCGTTTGATGCTCTTTGAGGGCGTTTCAAAGAAATGACTATACATTTTAAACTTGGCGCCTTCGAGATAGTCTTAATTTTCTCCAAAAACCCGCGCGAATTTCTTCTCTTGTGTCCAGAAAATCATTTCTTTCTGCAAGTTCCTTGGGGTCGATTTCAACTTGTTCTATTAGTGCAGAGCGTCACCGAAAGATCGCACCAGCTCCTGGAGAAAGATCCACCGAACACTCCCGCGTAAATTTCGGCATGGGCGAAATTGCGGAAAATATTGGCAGAATGCAAATATTACTTTATGAGTATTAATATTCATAAAGTAAAACTAGGAAAAAAAGCAATGTACTTTGTACGGCGAGAGAGGCAGCTGGCAAGAGGATGGAACAAATCAGAATAGTTAGCCCAGTCCAAAGCTGTATGCTCAATCGTAGTAGGTACAATGTTCATTAATACGTTGTTATGGTGTCTCTACTTGGTTACAGGTGCAGTGTTTGGGTTTACACACGACTTACTATATGTGTAAGAAAAGCCGAATGGTCTTACAAAAAAACAGATAAAATTAACTTCACTTCTGACACCTTAGAAACCCGTGTTGTGCACCATAACAACCCATTATGAATTCGATGAATTCGAATCGATTCTGGGAATCGAAAGGCGAGTTAGCCCAGTCCAAAGCTGTATGCTGAATCGTAGTAGGTACAATGATCATTAATACGTTGCTATGGTGTCTCTACTTGGTTACAGGTGCAGTGTTTGGTTTTACACACGGCCTACTATATGTATAAGAAAAGCCTAATAGTCTTGCAAAAAACAGATAAATTTAACTTCACTTCTGACACCTTAGAAACCCGTTTTGTGCACCATAGCAACCCATTAAGAATTCGATGAATTCGAATCGATTCTGGAAATCGAAAGAAGCGTTAGCCCAGTCCAAAGCTGTATGCTCAATCGTAGTAGGTACAATGATCATTAATACGTTGCTATGGTGTCTCTACTTGGTAACAGGTGCAGTGTTTGGGATTACACACGACTTACAATATGTGTAAGAAAAGCCGAATCGTCTTGCAGAAAAACAGATAAATTTAACTTCACTTCTGACACCTTAGTGACCCGTTTTGTGCACCATAACAACCCATTATGATTTCAATGAATTCGAATCGATTCTGGAAATCGATTTTCCGCAGCTTTACATATCTTTCTATATACTACGTGCATTACTCGGTATATACGTATGTTGACACATTGCCGGCCAAATTACTTCGAATGTGGAGCCTTGTCTTCTTAACCGGGCGTTTGATGCTCTTTGAAGGCGTTTCAAAGGAAAAGACTATACATTTTAAACTTGGCGCCTTCGAGATAATCTTAATTTTCTCCAAAAACCCGCGCGAATTTCTTCTCTTGTGTCCAGACAATCATTTCTTTTGGCAAGTTCCTTGGGGTCGATTTCAACTTGATCTATTAGTGCAGAGCGTCACCGAAAGATCGCACCAGCTCCTGAAGAAAGATCCACCGAACACTCCCGCGTAAATTTCGGCATGTGCGAAATTGCGGAAAATATTTGCAGAATGCAAATATTACTTTATGAATATTAATATTCATAAAGTAAAATTATGGTCTACAACCAGTAAACTGAAAAATTGGGAAAAAAAGCAATGTACTTTGTATGGCGAGAGAGGCAGCTGGCAAGAGGATGGAACAAATCAGAATAGTTAGCCCAGTCCAAAGCTGTATGCTTAATCGTAGTAGGTACAATTACATTAATACGTTGTTATGGTGTCTCTACTTGGTTACAGGTGCAGTGTTTGGGTTTACACACGACTTACTATATGTATCAGAGAAGCCGAATAGTCTTGCAAAAAACAGATAAATTGAACTTCACTTCTGACACCTTAGTGACCCGTTTTGTGCACCATAGCAACCAATTATAAATTCGATGAATTCGAATCGATTCTGGAAATCGATTTTCCGCAGCTTTACATAACTTTCTATATACTACGTGCATTACTCGGTATATACGTATGTTGACACATTGCCGGCCAAATTACTTCGAATGTGGCGCCTTGTCTTCTTAACCGGGCGTTTGATGCTCTTTGAAGGCGTTTCAAAGGAAAAGACTATACATTTTAAACTTGGCGCCTTCGAGATAATCTTAATTTTCTCCAAAAACCCGCGCGAATTTCTTCTTTTGTGTCCAGAAAATCATTTCTTTCTGCAAGTTCCTTGGGGTCGATTTCAACTTGTTCTATTAGTGCAGAGCGTCACCGAAAGATCGCACCAGCTCCTGGAGAAAGATCCACCGAACACTCCCGCGTAAATTTCGGCATGGGCGAAATTGCGGAAAATATTGGCAGAATGCAAATATTACTTTATGAGTATTAATATTCATAAAGTAAAATTAGGAAAAAAAGCAATGTACTTTGTACGGCGAGAGAGGCAGCTGGCAAGAGGATGGAACAAATCAGAATAGTTAGCCCAGTCCAAAGCTGTATGCTCAATCGTAGTAGGTACAATGTTCATTAATACGTTGTTATGGTGTCTCTACTTGGTTACAGGTGCAGTGTTTGGGTTTACACACGACTTACTATATGTGTAAGAAAAGCCGAATGGTCTTACAAAAAAACAGATAAAATTAACTTCACTTCTGACACCTTAGAAACCCGTGTTGTGCACCATAACAACCCATTATGAATTCGATGAATTCGAATCGATTCTGGGAATCGAAAGGCGAGTTAGCCCAGTCCAAAGCTGTATGCTGAATCGTAGTAGGTACAATGATCATTAATACGTTGCTATGGTGTCTCTACTTGGTTACAGGTGCAGTGTTTGGTTTTACACACGGCTTACTATATGTATAAGAAAAGCCTAATAGTCTTGCAAAAAACAGATAAATTTTACTTCACTTCTGACACCTTAGAAACCCGTTTTGTGCACCATAGCAACCCATTATGAATTCGATGAATTCGAATCGATTCTGGAAATCGAAAGAAGAGTTAGCCCAGTCAAAAGGTGTATGCTCAATCGTAGTAGGTACAATGATCATTAATACGTTGCTATGGTGTCTCTACTTGGTAACAGGTGCAGTGTTTGGGATTACACACGACTTACAATATGTGTAAGAAAAGCCGAATAGTCTTGCAAAAAACAGATAAATTTAACTTCACTTCTGACACCTTAGAAACCCGTTTTGTGCACCATAGCAACCCATTATGAATTCGATGAATTCGAATCGATTCTGGAAATCGAAAGAAGCGTTAGCCCAGTCCAAAGCTGTATGCTCAATCGTAGTAGGTACAATGATCCTTAATACGTTGCTATGGTGTCTCTACTTGGTAACAGGTGCAGTGTTTGGGATTACACACGACTTACAATATGTGTAAGAAAAGCCGAATCGTCTTGCAGAAAAACAGATAAATTTAACTTCACTTCTGACACCTTAGTGACCCGTTTTGTGCACCATAACAACCCATTATGATTTCAATGAATTCGAATCGATTCTGGAAATCGATTTTCCGCAGCTTTACATATCTTTCTATATACTACGTGCATTACTCGGTATATACGTATGTTGACACATTGCCGGCCAAATTACTTCGAATGTGGAGCCTTGTCTTCTTAACCGGGCGTTTGATGCTCTTTGAAGGCGTTTCAAAGGAAAAGACTATACATTTTAAACTTGGCGCCTTCGAGATAATCTTAATTTTCTCCAAAAACCCGCGCGAATTTCTTCTCTTGTGTCCAGACAATCATTTCTTTTGGCAAGTTCCTTGGGGTCGATTTCAACTTGATCTATTAGTGCAGAGCGTCACCGAAAGATCGCACCAGCTCCTGAAGAAAGATCCACCGAACACTCCCGCGTAAATTTCGGCATGTGCGAAATTGCGGAAAATATTTGCAGAATGCAAATATTACTTTATGAATATTAATATTCATAAAGTAAAATTATGGTCTACAACCAGTAAACTGAAAAATTGGGAAAAAAAGCAATGTACTTTGTATGGCGAGAGAGGCAGCTGGCAAGAGGATGGAACAAATCAGAATAGTTAGCCCAGTCCAAAGCTGTATGCTCAATCGTAGTAGGTACAATTTCATTAATACGTTGTTATGGTGTCTCTACTTGGTTACAGGTGCAGTGTTTGAGTTTACACACGACTTACTATATGTATCAGAGAAGCCGAATAGTCTTGCAAAAAACAGATAAATTTAACTTCACTTCTGACACCTTAGTGACCCGTTTTGTGCACCATAGCAACCCATTAAAAATTCGATGAATTCGAATCGATTCTGGAAATCGATTTTCCGCAGCTTTACATAACTTTCTATATACTACGTGCATTACTCGGTATATACGTATGTTGACACATTGCCGGCCAAATTACTTCGAATGTGGCGCCTTGTCTTCTTTAACCGGGCGTTTGATGCTCTTTGAGGGCGTTTCAAAGAAATGACTATACATTTTAAAGTTGGCGCCTTCGAGATAGTCTTAATTTTCTCCAAAAACCCGCGCGAATTCTTCTCTTGTGTCCAGAAAATCATTTCTTTCTGCAAGTTCCTTGGGGTCGATTTCAACTTGTTCTATTAGTGCAGAGCGTCACCGAAAGATCGCACCAGCTCCTGGAGAAAGATCCACCGAACACTCCCGCGTAAATTTCGGCATGGGCGAAATTGCGGAAAATATTGGCAGAATGCAAATATTACTTTATGAGTATTAATATTCATAAAGTAAAATTAGGGTCTACAACCAGTAAACTGAAAAATTGGGAAAAAAGCAATGTACTTTGTACGGCGAGAGAGGCAGCTGGCAAGAGGATGGAACAAATCAGAATAGTTAGCCCAGTCCAAAGCTGTATGCTCAATCGTAGTAGGTACAATGTTCATTAATACGTTGTTATGGTGTCTCTACTTGGTTACAGGTGCAGTGTTTGGGTTTACACACGACTTACTAAATGTGTAAGAAAAGCCGAATGGTCTTACAAAAAAACAGATAAAATTAACTTCACTTCTGACACCTTAGAAACCCGTGTTGTGCACCATAACAACCCATTATGAATTCGATGAATTCAAATCGATTCTGGGAATTGAAAGGCGAGTTAGCCCAGTCCAAAGCTGTATGCTGAATCGTAGTAGGTACAATTATCATTAATACGTTGCTATGGTGTCTCTACTTGGTTACAGGTGCAGTGTTTGGTTTTACACACGGCTTACTATATGTATAAGAAAAGCCCAATAGTCTTGCAAAAAACAGATAAATTTTACTTCACTTCTGACACCTTAGAAACCCGTTTTGTGCACCATAGCAACCCATTATGAATTCGATGAATTCGAATCGATTCTGGAAATCGAAAGAAGAGTTAGCCCAGTCCAAAGCTGTATGCTCAATCGTAGTAGGTACAATTTCATTAATACGTTGTTATGGTGTCTCTACTTGGTTACAGGTGCAGTGTTTGGGTTTACACACGACTTACTATATGTATCAGAGAAGCCGAATAGTCTTGCAAAAAACAGATAAATTTAACTTCACTTCTGACACCTTAGTGACCCGTTTTGTGCACCATAGCAACCCATTATAAATTCGATGAATTCGAATCGATTCTGGAAATCGATTTTCCGCAGCTTTACATAACTTTCTATATACTACGTGCATTACTCGGTATATACGTATGTTGACACATTGCCGGCCAAATTACTTCGAATGTGGTGCCTTGTCTTCTTTAACCGGGCGATTGATGCTCTTTGAGGGCGTTTCAAAGAAAAGACTATACATTTTAAACTTGGCGCCTTCGAGATAGTCTTAATTTTCTCCAAAAACCCGCGCGAATTCTTCTCTTGTGTCCAGAAAATCATTTCTTTCTGCAAGTTCCTTGGGGTCGATTTCAACTTGTTCTATTAGTGCAGAGCGTCACCGAAAGATCGCACCAGCTCCTGGAGAAAGATCCACCGAACACTCCCGCGTAAATTTCGGCATGGGCGAAATTGCGGAAAATATTGGCAGAATGCAAATATTACTTTATGAGTATTAATATTCATAAAGTAAAATTAGGGTCTACAACCAGTAAACTGAAAAATTGGGAAAAAAGCAATGTACTTTGTACGGCGAGAGAGGCAGCTGGCAAGAGGATGGAACAAATCAGAATAGTTAGCCCAGTCCAAAGCTGTATGCTCAATCGTAGTAGGTACAATGTTCATTAATACGTTGTTATGGTGTCTCTACTTGGTTACAGGTGCAGTGTTTGGGTTTACACACGACTTACTAAATGTGTAAGAAAAGCCGAATGGTCTTACAAAAAAACAGATAAAATTAACTTCACTTCTGACACCTTAGAAACCCGTGTTGTGCACCATAACAACCCATTATGAATTCGATGAATTCAAATCGATTCTGGGAATTGAAAGGCGAGTTAGCCCAGTCCAAAGCTGTATGCTGAATCGTAGTAGGTACAATTATCATTAATACGTTGCTATGGTGTCTCTACTTGGTTACAGGTGCAGTGTTTGGTTTTACACACGGCTTACTATATGTATAAGAAAAGCCCAATAGTCTTGCAAAAAACAGATAAATTTTACTTCACTTCTGACACCTTAGAAACCCGTTTTGTGCACCATAGCAACCCATTATGAATTCGATGAATTCGAATCGATTCTGGAAATCGAAAGAAGAGTTAGCCCAGTCCAAAGCTGTATGCTCAATCGTAGTAGGTACAATTTCATTAATACGTTGTTATGGTGTCTCTACTTGGTTACAGGTGCAGTGTTTGGGTTTACACACGACTTACTATATGTATCAGAGAAGCCGAATAGTCTTGCAAAAAACAGATAAATTTAACTTCACTTCTGACACCTTAGTGACCCGTTTTGTGCACCATAGCAACCCATTATAAATTCGATGAATTCGAATCGATTCTGGAAATCGATTTTCCGCAGCTTTACATAACTTTCTATATACTACGTGCATTACTCGGTATATACGTATGTTGACACATTGCCGGCCAAATTACTTCGAATGTGGCGCCTTGTCTTCCTTAACCGGGCGTTTGATGCTCTTTGAGGGCGTTTCAAAGAAATGACTATACATTTTAAAGTTGGCGCCTTCGAGATAGTCTTAATTTTCTCCAAAAACCCGCGCGAATTTCTTCTCTTGTGTCCAGAAAATCATTTCTTTCTGCAAGTTCCTTGGGGTCGATTTCAACTTGTTCTATTAGTGCAGAGCGTCACCGAAAGATCGCACCAGCTCCTGGAGAAAGATCCACCGAACACTCCCGCGTAAATTTCGGCATGGGCGAAATTGCGGAAAATATTTGCAGAATGCAAATATTACTTTATGAATATTAATATTCATAAAGTAAAATTAGGGTCTACAACCAGTAAACTGAAAAATTGGGAAAAAAGCAATGTACTTTGTACGGCGAGAGAGGCAGCTGGCAAGAGGATGGAACAAATCAGAATAGTTAGCCCAGTCCAAAGCTGTATGCTCAATCGTAGTAGGTACAATGTTCATTAATACGTTGTTATGGTGTCTCTACTTGGTTACAGGTGCAGTGTTTGGGTTTACACACGACTTACTAAATGTGTAAGAAAAGCCGAATGGTCTTACAAAAAAACAGATAAAATTAACTTCACTTCTGACACCTTAGAAACCCGTGTTGTGCACCATAACAACCCATTATGAATTCGATGAATTCAAATCGATTCTGGGAATTGAAAGGCGAGTTAGCCCAGTCCAAAGCTGTATGCTGAATCGTAGTAGGTACAATTATCATTAATACGTTGCTATGGTGTCTCTACTTGGTTACAGGTGCAGTGTTTGGTTTTACACACGGCTTACTATATGTATAAGAAAAGCCCAATAGTCTTGCAAAAAACAGATAAATTTTACTTCACTTCTGACACCTTAGAAACCCGTTTTGTGCACCATAGCAACCCATTATGAATTCGATGAATTCGAATCGATTCTGGAAATCGAAAGAAGAGTTAGCCCAGTCCAAAGCTGTATGCTCAATCGTAGTAGGTACAATTTCATTAATACGTTGTTATGGTGTCTCTACTTGGTTACAGGTGCAGTGTTTGGGTTTACACACGACTTACTATATGTATCAGAGAAGCCGAATAGTCTTGCAAAAAACAGATAAATTTAACTTCACTTCTGACACCTTAGTGACCCGTTTTGTGCACCATAGCAACCCATTATAAATTCGATGAATTCGAATCGATTCTGGAAATCGATTTTCCGCAGCTTTACATAACTTTCTATATACTACGTGCATTACTCGGTATATACGTATGTTGACACATTGCCGGCCAAATTACTTCGAATGTGGCGCCTTGTCTTCCTTAACCGGGCGTTTGATGCTCTTTGAGGGCGTTTCAAAGAAATGACTATACATTTTAAAGTTGGCGCCTTCGAGATAGTCTTAATTTTCTCCAAAAACCCGCGCGAATTTCTTCTCTTGTGTCCAGAAAATCATTTCTTTCTGCAAGTTCCTTGGGGTCGATTTCAACTTGTTCTATTAGTGCAGAGCGTCACCGAAAGATCGCACCAGCTCCTGGAGAAAGATCCACCGAACACTCCCGCGTAAATTTCGGCATGGGCGAAATTGCGGAAAATATTTGCAGAATGCAAATATTACTTTATGAATATTAATATTCATAAAGTAAAATTAGGGTCTACAACCAGTAAACTGAAAAATTGGGAAAAAAAGCAATGTACTTTGTACGGCGAGAGAGGCAGCTGGCCAGAGGATGGAACAAATCAGAATAGTTAGCCCAGTCCAAAGCTGTATGCTCAATCGTAGTAGGTACAATGTTCATTAATACGTTGTTATGGTGTCTCTACTTGGTTACAGGTGCAGTGTTTGGGTTTACACACGACTTACTATATGTATCAGAGAATCCGAATAGTCTTGCAAAAAACAGATAAATTTAACTTCACTTCTGACACCTTAGTGACCCGTTTTGTGCACCATAGCAACCCATTATAAATTCGATGAATTCGAATCGATTCTGGAAATCGGTTTTCCGCAGCTTTACATAACTTTCTATATACTACGTGCATTACTCGGTATATACGTATGTTGACACATTGCCGGCCAAATTACTTCGAATGTGGTGCCTTGTCTTCTTTAACCGGGCGTTTGATGCTCTTTGAGGGCGTTTCAAAGAAAAGACTATACATTTTAAACTTGGCGCCTTCGAGATAGTCTTAATTTTCTCCAAAAACCCGCGCGAATTTCTTCTCTTGTGTCCAGACAATCATTTCTTTTTGCAAGTTCCTTGGGGTCGATTTCAACTTGTTCTATTAGTGCAGAGCGTCACCGAAAGTTCGCACCAGCTCCTGGAGAAAGATCCACCGAACACTCCTGCGTAAATTTCGGCATGGGCGAAATTGCGGAAAATATTGGCAGAATGCAAATATTACTTTATGAGTATTAATATTCATAAAGTAAAATTAGGGTCTACAACCAGTAAACTGAAAAATTGTGAAATAAAGCAATGTACTTTGTACGGCGAGAGAGGCAGCTGGCAAGAGGATGGAACAAATCAGAATAGTTAGCCCAGTCCAAAGCTGTATGCTCAATCGTAGTAGGTACAATGTTCATTAATACGTTGATATGGTGACTCTACTTGGTTACAGGTGCAGTGTTTGGGTTTACACACGACTTACTATATGTGTAAGAAAAGCCGAATGGTCTTACAAAAAAACAGATAAAATTAACTTCACACCTGACACCTTAGAAACCCGTGTTGTGCACCGTAACAACCCATTATGAATTCGATGAATTCAAATCGATTCTGGGAATTGAAAGGCGAGTTAGTCCAGTCCAAAGCTGTATGCTGAATCGTAGTAGGTACAATGATCATTAATACGTTGCTATGGTGTCTCTACTTGGTTACAGGTGCAGTGTTTGGTTTTACACAGGGCTTACTATATGTATAAGAAAAGCCCAATAGTCTTGCAAAAAACAGATAAATTTTACTTCACTTCTGACACCTTAGAAACCCGTTTTGTGCACCATAGCAACCCATTATGAATTCGATGAATTCGAATCGATTCTGGAAATCGAAAGAAGAGTTAGCCCAGTCCAAAGCTGTATGCTCAATCGTAGTAGGTACAATGTTCATTAATACGTTGTTATGGTGTCTCTACTTGGTTACAGGTGCAGTGTTTGGGTTTACACACGACTTACTATATGTATCAGAGAAGCCGAATAGTCTTGCAAAAAACAGATATATTGAACTTCACTTCTGACACCTTAGTGACCCGTTTTGTGCACCATAGCAACCCATTATAAATTCGATGAATTCGAATCGATTCTGGAAATCGATTTTCCGCAGCTTTACATAACTTTCTATATACTACGTGCATTACTCGGTATATACGTATGTTGACACATGCCGGCCAAATTACTTCGAATGTGGCGCCTTGTCTTCTTTAACCGGGCGTTTGATGCTCTTTGAGGGCGTTTCAAAGAAAAGACTACACATTTTAAACTTGGCGTCTTCGAGATAGTCTTAATTTTCTCCAAAAACCCGCGCGAATTTCTTCTCTTGTGTCCAGAAAATCATTTCTTTCTGCAAGTTCCTTGGGGTCGATTTCAACTTGTTCTATTAGTGCAGAGCGTCACCGAAAGATCGCACCAGCTCCTGGAGAAAGATCCACCGAACACTCCCGCGTAAATTTCGGCATGGGCGAAATTGCGGAAAATATTGGCAGAATGCAAATATTACTTTATGAGTATTAATATTCATAAAGTAAAATTAGGAAAAAAAGCAATGTACTTCGTACGGCGAGAGAGGCAGCTGGCAAGAGGATGGAACAAATCAGAATAGTTAGCCCAGTCCAAAGCTGTATGCTCAATCGTAGTAGGTACAATGTTCATTAATACGTTGTTATGGTGTCTCTACTTGGTTACAGGTGCAGTGTTTGGGTTTACACACGACTTACTATATGTGTAAGAAAAGCCGAATGGTCTTACAAAAAAACAGATAAAATTAACTTCACTTCTGACACCTTAGAAACCCGTGTTGTGCACCATAACAACCCATTATGAATTCGATGAATTCGAATCGATTCTGGGAATCGAAAGGCGAGTTAGCCCAGTCCAAAGCTGTATGCTGAATCGTAGTAGGTACAATGATCATTAATACGTTGCTATGGTGTCTCTACTTGGTTACAGGTGCAGTGTTTGGTTTTACACACGGCTTACTATATGTATAAGAAAAGCCCAATAGTCTTGCAAAAAACAGATAAATTTTACTTCACTTCTGACACCTTAGAAACCCGTTTTGTGCACCATAGCAACCCATTATGAATTCGATGAATTCGAATCGATTCTGGAAATCGAAAGAAGCGTTAGCCCAGTCCAAAGCTGTATGCTCAATCGTAGTAGGTACAATGATCATTAATACGTTGTTATGGTGTCTCTACTTGGTTACAGGTGCAGTGTTTGGGTTTACACACGACTTACTATATGTATCAGAGAAGCCGAATAGTCTTGCAAAAAACAGATAAATTTAACTTCACTTCTGACACCTTAGTGACCCGTTTTGTGCACCATAGCAACCCATTATAAATTCGATGAATTCGAATCGATTCTGGAAATCGATTTTCCGCAGCTTTACATAACTTTCTATATACTACGTGCATTACTCGGTATATACGTATGTTGACACATTGCCGGCCAAATTACTTCGAATGTGGCGCCTTGTCTTCTTTAACCGGGCGTTTGATGCTCTTTGAGGGCGTTTCAAAGAAATGACTATACATTTTAAACTTGGCGCCTTCGAGATAGTCTTAATTTTCTCCAAAAACCCGCGCGAATTTCTTCTCTTGTGTCCAGAAAATCATTTCTTTCTGCAAGTTCCTTGGGGTCGATTTCAACTTGATCTATTAGTGCAGAGCGTCACCGAAAGATCGCACCAGCTCCTGAAGAAAGATCCACCGAACACTCCCGCGTAAATTTCGGTATGTGCGAAATAGCGGAAAATATTTGCAGAATGCAAATATTACTTTATGAATATTAATATTCATAAAGTAAAATTATGGTCTACAACCAGTAAACTGAAAAATTGGGAAAAAAAGCAATGTACTTTGTATGGCGAGAGAGGCAGCTGGCAAGAGGATGGAACAAATCAGAATAGTTAGCCCAGTCCAAAGCTGTATGCTCAATCGTAGTAGGTACAATTACATTAATACGTTGTTATGGTGTCTCTACTTGGTTACAGGTGCAGTGTTTGGGTTTACACACGACTTACTATATGTATCAGAGAATCCGAATAGTCTTGCAAAAAACAGATAAATTTAACTTCACTTCTGACACCTTAGTGACCCGTTTTGTGCACCATAGCAACCCATTATAAATTCGATGAATTCGAATCGATTCTGGAAATCGGTTTTCCGCAGCTTTACATAACTTTCTATATACTACGTGCATTACTCGGTATATACGTATGTTGACACATTGCCGGCCAAATTACTTCGAATGTGGTGCCTTGTCTTCTTTAACCGGGCGTTTGATGCTCTTTGAGGGCGTTTCAAAGAAAAGACTATACATTTTAAACTTGGCGCTTTCGAGATAGTCTTAATTTTCTCCAAAAACCCGCGCGAATTTCTTCTCTTGTGTCCAGACAATCATTTCTTTTTGCAAGTTCCTTGGGGTCGATTTCAACTTGTTCTATTAGTGCAGAGCGTCACCGAAAGATCGCACCAGCTCCTGGAGAAAGATCCACCGAACACTCCCGCGTAAATTTCGGCATGGGCGAAATTGCGGAAAATATTTGCAGAATGCAAATATTACTTTATGAATATTAATATTCATAAAGTAAAATTAGGGTCTACAACCAGTAAACTGAAAAATTGTGAAAAAAAGCAATGTACTTTGTACGGCGAGAGAGGCAGCTGGCCAGAGGATGGAACAAATCAGAATAGTTAGCCCAGTCCAAAGCTGTATGCTCAATCGTAGTAGGTACAATGTTCATTAATACGTTGTTATGGTGTCTCTACTTGGTTACAGGTGCAGTGTTTGGGTTTACACACGACTTACTATATGTATCAGAGAATCCGAATAGTCTTGCAAAAAACAGATAAATTTAACTTCACTTCTGACACCTTAGTGACCCGTTTTGTGCACCATAGCAACCCATTATAAATTCGATGAATTCGAATCGATTCTGGAAATCGGTTTTCCGCAGCTTTACATAACTTTCTATATACTACGTGCATTACTCGGTATATACGTATGTTGACACATTGCCGGCCAAATTACTTCGAATGTGGTGCCTTGTCTTCTTTAACCGGGCGTTTGATGCTCTTTGAGGGCGTTTCAAAGAAAAGACTATACATTTTAAACTTGGCGCCTTCGAGATAGTCTTAATTTTCTCCAAAAACCCGCGCGAATTTCTTCTCTTGTGTCCAGAAAATCATTTCTTTCTGCAAGTTCCTTGGGGTCGATTTCAACTTGTTCTATTAGTGCAGAGCGTCACCGAAAGTTCGCACCAGCTCCTGGAGAAAGATCCACCGAACACTCCCGCGTAAATTTCGGCATGGGCGAAATTGCGGAAAATATTGGCAGAATGCAAATATTACTTTATGAGTATTAATATTCATAAAGTAAAATTAGGGTCTACAACCAGTAAACTGAAAAATTGGGAAAAAAAGCAATGTACTTTGTACGGCGAGAGAGGCAACTGGCAAGAGGATGGAACAAATCAGAATAGTTAGCCCAGTCCAAAGCTGTATGCTCAATCGTAGTAGGTACAATGTTCATTAATACGTTGTTATGGTGTCTCTACTTGGTTACAGGTGCAGTGTTTGGGTTTACACACGACTTACTATATGTATCAGAGAATCCGAATAGTCTTGCAAAAAACAGATAAATTTAACTTCACTTCTGACACCTTAGTGACCCGTTTTGTGCACCATAGCAACCCATTATAAATTCGATGAATTCGAATCGATTCTGGAAATCGGTTTTCCGCAGCTTTACATAACTTTCTATATACTACGTGCATTACTCGGTATATACGTATGTTGACACATTGCCGGCCAAATTACTTCGAATGTGGTGCCTTGTCTTCTTTAACCGGGCGTTTGATGCTCTTTGAGGGCGTTTCAAAGAAAAGACTATACATTTTAAACTTGGCGCCTTCGAGATAGTCTTAATTTTCTCCAAAAACCAGCGCGAATTTCTTCTCTTGTGTCCAGAAAATCATTTCTTTCTGCAAGTTCCTTGGGGTCGATTTCAACTTGTTCTATTAGTGCAGAGCGTCACCGAAAGATCGCACCAGCTCCTGGAGAAAGATCCACCGAACACTCCCGCGTAAATTTCGGCATGGGCGAAATTGCGGAAAATATTTGCAGAATGCAAATATTACTTTATGAGTATTAATATTCATAAAGTAAAATTAGGGTCTACAACCAGTAAACTGAAAAATTGGGAAAAAAAGCAATGTACTTTGTACGGCGAGAGAGGCAGCTGGCCAGAGGATGGAACAAATCAGAATAGTTAGCCCAGTCCAAAGCTGTATGCTCAATCGTAGTAGGTACAATGTTCATTAATACGTTGTTATGGTGTCTCTACTTGGTTACAGGTGCAGTGTTTGGGTTTACACACGACTTACTATATGTATCAGAGAATCCGAATAGTCTTGCAAAAAACAGATAAATTTAACTTCACTTCTGACACCTAAGTGACCCGTTTTGTGCACCATAGCAACCCATTATAAATTCGATGAATTCGAATCGATTCTGGAAATCGGTTTTCCGCAGCTTTACATAACTTTCTATATACTACGTGCATTACTCGGTATATACGTATGTTGACACATTGCCGGCCAAATTACTTCGAATGTGGTGCCTTGTCTTCTTTAACCGGGCGTTTGATGCTCTTTGAGGGCGTTTCAAAGAAAAGACTATACATTTTAAACTTGGCGCCTTCGAGATAGTCTTAATTTTCTCCAAAAACCCGCGCGAATTTCTTCTCTTGTGTCCAGAAAATCATTTCTTTCTGCAAGTTCCTTGGGGTCGATTTCAACTTGTTCTATTAGTGCAGAGCGTCACCGAAAGTTCGCACCAGCTCCTGGAGAAAGATCCACCGAACACTCCCGCGTAATTTTCGGCATGGGCGAAATTGCGGAAAATATTGGCAGAATGCAAATATTACTTTATGAGTATTAATATTCATAAAATAAAATTAGGGTCTACAACCAGTAAACTGAAAAATTGGGAAAAAAAAGCAATGTACTTTGTACGGCGAGAGAGGCAACTGGCAAGAGGATGGAACAAATCAGAATAGTTAGCCCAGTCCAAAGCTGTATGCTCAATCGTAGTAGGTACAATGTTCATTAATACGTTGTTATGGTGTCTCTACTTGGTTACAGGTGCAGTGTTTGGGTTTACACACGACTTACTATATGTATCAGAGAATCCGAATAGTCTTGCAAAAAACAGATAAATTTAACTTCACTTCTGACACCTTAGTGACCCGTTTTGTGCACCATAGCAACCCATTATAAATTCGATGAATTCGAATCGATTCTGGAAATCGGTTTTCCGCAGCTTTACATAACTTTCTATATACTACGTGCATTACTCGGTATATACGTATGTTGACACATTGCCGGCCAAATTACTTCGAATGTGGTGCCTTGTCTTCTTTAACCGGGCGTTTGATGCTCTTTGAGGGCGTTTCAAAGAAAAGACTATACATTTTAAACTTGGCGCCTTCGAGATAGTCTTAATTTTCTCCAAAAACCAGCGCGAATTTCTTCTCTTGTGTCCAGAAAATCATTTCTTTCTGCAAGTTCCTTGGGGTCGATTTCAACTTGTTCTATTAGTGCAGAGCGTCACCGAAAGATCGCACCAGCTCCTGGAGGAAGATCCACCGAACACTCCCGCGTAAATTTCGGCATGGGCGAAATTGCGGAAAATATTGGCAGAATGCAAATATTACTTTATGAGTATTAATATTCATAAAGTAAAATTAGGGTCTACAACCAGTAAACTGAAAAATTGGGAAAAAAAGCAATGTACTTTGTACGGCGAGAGAGGCAGCTGGCAAGAGGATGGAACAAATCAGAATAATTAGCCCAGTCCAAAGCTGTATGCTCAATCGTAGTAGGTACAATGTTCATTAATACGTTGTTATGGTGTCTCTACTTGGTTACAGGTGCAGTGTTTGGGTTTACACACGACTTACTATATGTGTAAGAAAAGCCGAATGGTCTTACAAAAAAACAGATAAAATTAACTTCACTTCTGACACCTTAGAAACCCGTGTTGTGCACCATAACAACCCATTATGAATTCGATGAATTCAAATCGATTCTGGGAATTGAAAGGCGAGTTAGCCCAGTCCAAAGCTGTATGCTGAATCGTAGTAGGTACAATGATCATTAATACGTTGCTATGGTGTCTCTACTTGGTTACAGGTGCAGTGTTTGGTTTTACACACGGCTTACTATATGTATAAGAAAAGCCCAATAGTCTTGCAAAAAACAGATAAATTTTACTTCACTTCTGACACCTTAGAAACCCGTTTTGTGCACCATAGCAACCCATTATGGATTCGATGAATTCGAATCGATTCTGGAAATCGAAAGAAGAGTTAGCCCAGTCCAAAGCTGTATGCTCAATCGTAGTAGGTACAATTTCATTAATACGTTGTTATGGTGTCTCTACTTGGTTACAGGTGCAGTGTTTGGGTTTACACACGACTTACTATATGTATCAGAGAAGCCGAATAG
Source organism: Gryllus longicercus (assembly GCA_038098605.1). Classification (NCBI taxonomy): domain Eukaryota; kingdom Metazoa; phylum Arthropoda; class Insecta; order Orthoptera; family Gryllidae; genus Gryllus; species Gryllus longicercus. Next base: position 413,252 of record JAZDUA010000550.1, read on the forward strand.
TCTTGCAAAAAACAGATAAATTTAACTTCACTTCTGACACCTTAGTGACACGTTTTGTGCACCATAGCAACCCATTATAAATTCGATGAATTCGAATCGATTCTGGAAATCGATTTTCCGCAGCTTTACATAATTTTCTATATACTACGTGCATTACTCGGTATATACGTATGTTGACACATTGCCGGCCAAATTACTTCGAATGTGGCGCCTTGTCTTCTTTAACCGGGCGTTTGATGCTCTTTGAGGGCGTTTCAAAGAAATGACTATACATTTTAAACTTGGCGCCTTCGAGATAGTCTTAATTTTCTCCAAAAACCCGCGCGAATTTCTTCTCTTGTGTCCAGACAATCATTTCTTTTTGCAAGTTCCTTGGGGTCGATTTCAACTTGTTCTATTAGTGCAGAGCGTCACCGAAAGATCGCACCAGCTCCTGGAGAAAGATCCACCGAACACTCCCGCGTAAATTTCGGCATGGGCGAAATTGCGGAAAATATTTGCAGAATGCAAATATTACTTTATGAATATTAATATTCATAAAGTAAAATTAGGGTCTACAACCAGTAAACTGAAAAATTGGGAAAAAAAGCAATGTACTTTGTACGGCGAGAGAGGCAGCTGGCCAGAGGATGGAACAAATCAGAATAGTTAGCCCAGTCCAAAGCTGTATGCTCAATCGTAGTAGGTACAATGTTCATTAATACGTTGTTATGGTGTCTCTACTTGGTTACAGGTGCAGTGTTTGGGTTTACACACGACTTACTATATGTATCAGAGAATCCGAATAGTCTTGCAAAAAACAGATAAATTTAACTTCACTTCTGACACCTTAGTGACCCGTTTTGTGCACCATAGCAACCCATTATAAATTCGATGAATTCGAATCGATTCTGGAATTCGGTTTTCCGCAGCTTTACATAACTTTCTATATACTACGTGCATTACTCGGTATATACGTATGTTGACACATTGCCGGCCAAATTACTTCGAATGTGGTGCCTTGTCTTCTTTAACCGGGCGTTTGATGCTCTTTGAGGGCGTTTCAAAGAAAAGACTATACATTTTAAACTTGGCGCCTTCGAGATAGTCTTAATTTTCTCCAAAAACCAGCGCGAATTTCTTCTCTTGTGTCCAGAAAATCATTTCTTTCTGCAAGTTCCTTGGGGTCGATTTCAACTTGTTCTATTAGTGCAGAGCGTCACCGAAAGTTTGCACCAGCTCCTGGAGAAAGATCCACCGAACACTCCCGCGTAATTTTCGGCATGGGCGAAATTGCGGAAAATATTGGCAGAATGCAAATATTACTTTATGAGTATTAATATTCATAAAGTAAAATTAGGGTCTACAACCAGTAAAATTGAAAAATTGGGAAAAAAAGCAATGTACTTTGTACGGCGAGAGAGGCAGCTGGCAAGAGGATGGAACAAATCAGAATAGTTAGCCCAGTCCAAAGCTGTATGCTCAATCGTAGTAGGTACAATGTTCATTAATACGTTGTTATGGTGTCTCTACTTGGTTACAGGTGCAGTGTTTGGGTTTACACACGACTTACTATATGTATCAGAGAATCCGAATAGTCTTGCAAAAAACAGATAAATTTAACTTCACTTCTGACACCTTAGTGACCCGTTTTGTGCACCATAGCAACCCATTATAAATTCGATCAATTCGAATCGATTCTGGAAATCGATTTTCCGCAGCTTTACATAACTTTCTATATACTACGTGCATTACTCGGTATATACGTATGTTGACACATTGCCGGCCAAATTACTTCGAATATGGCGCCTTGTCTTCTTTAACCGGGCGTTTGATGCTCTTTGAGGGCGTTTCAAAGAAATGACTATACATTTTAAACTTGGCGCCTTCGAGATAGTCTTAATTTTCTCCAAAAACCCGCGCGAATTTCTTCTCTTGTGTCCAGACAATCATTTCTTTTTGCAAGTTCCTTGGGGTCGATTTCAACTTGTTCTATTAGTGCAGAGCGTCACCGAAAGTTCGCACCAGCTCCTGGAGAAAGATCCACCGAACACTCCCGCGTAATTTTCGGCATGGGCGAAATTGCGTAAAATATTTGCAGAATGCAAATATTACTTTATGAATATTAATATTCATAAAGTAAAATTAGGGTCTACAACCAGTAAACTGAAAAATTGGGAATACAAGCAATGTACTTTGTACGGCGAGAGAGGCAGCTGGCCAGAGGATGGAACAAATCAGAATAGTTAGCCCAGTCCAAAGCTGTATGCTCAATCGTAGTAGGTACAATGTTCATTAATACGTTGTTATGGTGTCTCTACTTGGTTACAGGTGCAGTGTTTGGGTTTACACACGACTTACTATAGGTATCAGAGAAGCCGAATAGTCTTGCAAAAAACAGATAAATTGAACTTCACTTCTGACACCTTAGTGACCCGTTTTGTGCACCATAGCAACCCATTATAAATTCGATGAATTCGAATCGATTCTGGAAATCGAAAGAAGAGTTAGCCCAGTCCAAAGCTGTATGCTCAATCGTAGTAGGTACAATGATCATTAATACGTTGCTATGGTGTCTCTACTTGGTAACAGGTGCAGTGTTTGGGATTACACACGACTTACAATATGTGTAAGAAAAGCCGAATGGTCTTACAAAAAAAACAGATAAAATTAACTTCACTTCTGACACCTTAGAAACCCGTGTTGTGCACCGTAACAACCCATTATGAATTCGATGAATTCAAATCGATTCTGGGAATTGAAAGGCGAGTTAGTCCAGTCCAAAGCTGTATGCTGAATCGTAGTAGGTACAATGATCATTAATACGTTGCTATGGTGTCTCTACTTGGTTACAGGTGCAGTGTTTGGTTTTACACACGGCTTACTATATGTATAAGAAAAGCCCAATAGTCTTGCAAAAAACAGATAAATTTTACTTCACTTCTGACACCTTAGAAACCCGTTTTGTGCACCATAGCAACCCATTATGAATTCGATGAATTCGAATCGATTCTGGAAATCGAAAGAAGAGTTAGCCCAGTCCAAAGCTGTATGCTCAATCGTAGTAGGTACAATGATCATTAATACGTTGCTATGGTGTCTCTACTTGGTAACAGGTGCAGTGTTTGGGATTACACACGACTTACAATATGTGTAAGAAAAGCCGAATAGTCATGCAAAAAACAGATAAATTTAACTTCACTTCTGACACCTTAGTGACCCGTTTTGTGCACCATAGCAACCCATTATAAATTCGATGAATTCGAATCGATTCTGGAAATCGAAAGGCGAGTTAGCCCAGTACAAAGCTGTATGCTCAATCGTAGTAGGTACAATGTTCATTAATACGTTGTTATGGTGTCTCTACTTGGTTACAGGTGCAGTGTTTGGGTTTACACACGACTTACTATATGTATCAGAGAATCCGAATAGTCTTGCAAAAAACAGATAAATTTAACTTCACTTCTGACACCTTAGTGACCCGTTTTGTGCACCATAGCAACCCATTATAAATTCGATGAATTCGAATCGATTCTGGAAATCGGTTTTCCGCAGCTTTACATAACTTTCTATATACTACGTGCATTACTCGGTATATACGTATGTTGACACATTGCCGGCCAAATTACTTCGAATGTGGTGCCTTGTCTTCTTTAACCGGGCGTTTGATGCTCTTTGAGGGCGTTTCAAAGAAAAGACTATACATTTTAAACTTGGCGCCTTCGAGATAGTCTTAATTTTCTCCAAAAACCAGCGCGAATTTCTTCTCTTGTGTCCAGAAAATCATTTCTTTCTGCAAGTTCCTTGGGGTCGATTTCAACTTGTTCTATTAGTGCAGAGCGTCACCGAAAGTTTGCACCAGCTCCTGGAGAAAGATCCACCGAACACTCCCGCGTAATTTTCGGCATGGGCGAAATTGCGGAAAATATTGGCAGAATGCAAATATTACTTTATGAGTATTAATATTCATAAAGTAAAATTAGGGTCTACAACCAGTAAACTGAAAAATTGGGAAAAAAAGCAATGTACTTTGTACGGCGAGAGAGGCAGCTGGCAAGAGGATGGAACAAATCAGAATAGTTAGCCCAGTCCAAAGCTGTATGCTCAATCGTAGTAGGTACAATGTTCATTAATACGTTGTTATGGTGTCTCTACTTGGTTACAGGTGCAGTGTTTGGGTTTACACACGACTTACTATATGTATCAGAGAATCCGAATAGTCTTGCAAAAAACAGATAAATTTAACTTCACTTCTGACACCTTAGTGACCCGTTTTGTGCACCATAGCAACCCATTATAAATTCGATCAATTCGAATCGATTCTGGAAATCGATTTTCCGCAGCTTTACATAACTTTCTATATACTACGTGCATTACTCGGTATATACGTATGTTGACACATTGCCGGCCAAATTACTTCGAATATGGCGCCTTGTCTTCTTTAACCGGGCGTTTGATGCTCTTTGAGGGCGTTTCAAAGAAATGACTATACATTTTAAACTTGGCGCCTTCGAGATAGTCTTAATTTTCTCCAAAAACCCGCGCGAATTTCTTCTCTTGTGTCCAGACAATCATTTCTTTTTGCAAGTTCCTTGGGGTCGATTTCAACTTGTTCTATTAGTGCAGAGCGTCACCGAAAGTTCGCACCAGCTCCTGGAGAAAGATCCACCGAACACTCCCGCGTAATTTTCGGCATGGGCGAAATTGCGTAAAATATTTGCAGAATGCAAATATTACTTTATGAATATTAATATTCATAAAGTAAAATTAGGGTCTACAACCAGTAAACTGAAAAATTGGGAATACAAGCAATGTACTTTGTACGGCGAGAGAGGCAGCTGGCCAGAGGATGGAACAAATCAGAATAGTTAGCCCAGTCCAAAGCTGTATGCTCAATCGTAGTAGGTACAATGTTCATTAATACGTTGTTATGGTGTCTCTACTTGGTTACAGGTGCAGTGTTTGGGTTTACACACGACTTACTATAGGTATCAGAGAAGCCGAATAGTCTTGCAAAAAACAGATAAATTGAACTTCACTTCTGACACCTTAGTGACCCGTTTTGTGCACCATAGCAACCCATTATAAATTCGATGAATTCGAATCGATTCTGGAAATCGATTTTCCGCAGCTTTACATAACTTTCTATATACTACGTGCATTACTCGGTATATACGTATGTTGACACATTGCCGGCCAAATTACTTCGAATGTGGCGCCTTGTCTTCTTTAACCGGGCGTTTGATGCTCTTTGAGGGCGTTTCAAAGAAAAGACTATACATTTTAAACTTGGCGCCTTCGAGATAGTCTTAATTTTCTCCAAAAACCCGCGCGAATTTCTTCTCTTGTGTCCAGAAAATCATTTCTTTCTGCAAGTTCCTTGGGGTCGATTTCAACTTGTTCTATTAGTGCAGAGCGTCACCGAAAGATCGCACCAGCTCCTGGAGAAAGATCCACCGAACACTCCCGCGTAATTTTCGGCATGGGCGAAATTGCGTAAAATATTTGCAGAATGCAAATATTACTTTATGAATATTAATATTCATAAAGTAAAATTAGGGTCTACAACCAGTAAACTGAAAAATTGGGAATACAAGCAATGTACTTTGTACGGCGAGAGAGGCAGCTGGCCAGAGGATGGAACAAATCAGAATAGTTAGCCCAGTCCAAAGCTGTATGCTCAATCGTAGTAGGTACAATGTTCATTAATACGTTGTTATGGTGTCTCTACTTGGTTACAGGTGCAGTGTTTGGGTTTACACACGACTTACTATAGGTATCAGAGAAGCCGAATAGTCTTGCAAAAAACAGATAAATTGAACTTCACTTCTGACACCTTAGTGACCCGTTTTGTGCACCATAGCAACCCATTATAAATTCGATGAATTCGAATCGATTCTGGAAATCGATTTTCCGCAGCTTTACATAACTTTCTATATACTACGTGCATTACTCGGTATATACGTATGTTGACACATTGCCGGCCAAATTACTTCGAATGTGGCGCCTTGTCTTCTTTAACCGGGCGTTTGATGCTCTTTGAGGGCGTTTCAAAGAAAAGACTATACATTTTAAACTTGGCGCCTTCGAGATAGTCTTAATTTTCTCCAAAAACCCGCGCGAATTTCTTCTCTTGTGTCCAGAAAATCATTTCTTTCTGCAAGTTCCTTGGGGTCGATTTCAACTTGTTCTATTAGTGCAGAGCGTCACCGAAAGATCGCACCAGCTCCTGGAGAAAAATCCACCGAACACTCCTGCGTAAATTTCGGCATGGGCGAAATTGCGGAAAATATTGGCAGAATGCAAATATTACTTTATGAGTATTAATATTCATAAAGTAAAATTAGGGTCTACAACCAGTAAACTGAAAAATTGTGAAAAAAAGCAATGTACTTTGTACGGCGAGAGAGGCAGCTGGCAAGAGGATGGAACAAATCAGAATAGTTAGCCCAGTCCAAAGCCGTATGCTCAATCGTAGTAGGTACAATGTTCATTAATACGTTGATATGGTGACTCTACTTGGTTACAGGTGCAGTGTTTGGGTTTACACACGACTTACTATATGTGTAAGAAAAGCCGAATGGTCTTACAAAAAAAACAGATAAAATTAACTTCACTTCTGACACCTTAGAAACCCGTGTTGTGCACCGTAACAACCCATTATGAATTCGATGAATTCAAATCGATTCTGGGAATTGAAAGGCGAGTTAGTCCAGTCCAAAGCTGTATGCTGAATCGTAGTAGGTACAATGATCATTAATACGTTGCTATGGTGTCTCTACTTGGTTACAGGTGCAGTGTTTGGTTTTACACACGGCTTACTATATGTATAAGAAAAGCCCAATAGTCTTGCAAAAAACAGATAAATTTTACTTCACTTCTGACACCTTAGAAACCCGTTTTGTGCACCATAGCAACCCATTATGAATTCGATGAATTCGAATCGATTCTGGAAATCGAAAGAAGAGTTAGCCCAGTCCAAAGCTGTATGCTCAATCGTAGTAGGTACAATGATCATTAATACGTTGCTATGGTGTCTCTACTTGGTAACAGGTGCAGTGTTTGGGATTACACACGACTTACAATATGTGTAAGAAAAGCCGAATAGTCATGCAAAAAACAGATAAATTTAACTTCACTTCTGACACCTTAGTGACCCGTTTTGTGCACCATAGCAACCCATTATAAATTCGATGAATTCGAATCGATTCTGGAAATCGGTTTTCCGCAGCTTTACATAACTTTCTATATACTACGTGCATTACTCGGTATATACGTATGTTGACACATTGCCGGCCAAATTACTTCGAATGTGGTGCCTTGTCTTCTTTAACCAGGCGTTTGATGCTCTTTGAGGGCGTTTCAAAGAAAAGACTATACATTTTAAACTTGGCGCCTTCGAGATAGTCTTAATTTTCTCCAAAAACCAGCGCGAATTTCTTCTCTTGTGTCCAGAAAATCATTTCTTTCTGCAAGTTCCTTGGGGTCGATTTCAACTTGTTCTATTAGTGCAGAGCGTCACCGAAAGATCGCACCAGCTCCTGGAGAAAGATCCACCGAACACTCCCGCGTAAATTTCGGCATGGGCGAAATTGCGGAAAATATTTGCAGAATGCAAATATTACTTTATGAATATTAATATTCATAAAGTAAAATTAGGGTCTACAACCAGTAAACTGAAAAATTGGGAAAAAAAGCAATGTACTTTGTACGGCGAGAGAGGCAGCTGGCAAGAGGATGGAACAAATCAGAATAGTTAGCCCAGTCCAAAGCTGTATGCTCAATCGTAGTAGGTACAATGTTCATTAATACGTTGTTATGGTGTCTCTACTTGGTTACAGGTGCAGTGTTTGGGTTTACACACGACTTACTATAGGTATCAGAGAAGCCGAATAGTCTTGCAAAAAACAGATAAATTTAACTTCACTTCTGACACCTTAGTGACCCGTTTTGTGCACCATAGCAACCCATTATAAATTCGATGAATTCGAATCGATTCTGGAAATCGGTTTTCCGCAGCTTTACATAACTTTCTATATACTACGTGCATTACTCGGTATATACGTATGTTGACACATTGCCGGCCAAATTACTTCGAATGTGGTGCCTTGTCTTCTTTAACCGGGCGTTTGATGCTCTTTGAGGGCGTTTCAAAGAAAAGACTATACATTTTAAACTTGGCGCCTTCGAGATAGTCTTAATTTTCTCCAAAAACCAGCGCGAATTTCTTCTCTTGTGTCCAGAAAATCATTTCTTTCTGCAAGTTCCTTGGGGTCGATTTCAACTTGTTCTATTAGTGCAGAGCGTCACCGAAAGTTCGCACCAGCTCCTGGAGAAAGATCCACCGAACACTCCCGCGTAATTTTCGGCATGGGCGAAATTGCGGAAAATATTGGCAGAATGCAAATATTACTTTATGAGTATTAATATTCATAAAGTAAAATTAGGGTCTACAACCAGTAAACTGAAAAATTGGGAAAAAAAGCAATGTACTTTGTACGGCGAGAGAGGCAGCTGGCAAGAGGATGGAACAAATCAGAATAGTTAGCCCAGTCCAAAGCTGTATGCTCAATCGTAGTAGGTACAATGTTCATTAATACGTTGTTATGGTGTCTCTACTTGGTTACAGGTGCAGTGTTTGGGTTTACACACGACTTACTATAGGTATCAGAGAAGCCGAATAGTCTTGCAAAAAACAGATAAATTTAACTTCACTTCTGACACCTTAGTGACCCGTTTTGTGCACCATAGCAACCCATTATAAATTCGATGAATTCGAATCGATTCTGGAAATCGGTTTTCCGCAGCTTTACATAACTTTCTATATACTACGTGCATTACTCGGTATATACGTATGTTGACACATTGCCGGCCAAATTACTTCGAATGTGGTGCCTTGTCTTCTTTAACCGGGCGTTTGATGCTCTTTGAGGGCGTTTCAAAGAAAAGACTATACATTTTAAACTTGACGCCTTCGAGATAGTCTTAATTTTCTCCAAAAACCCGCGCGAATTTCTTCTCTTGTGTCCAGACAGTCATTTCTTTTTGCAAGTTCCTTAGGGTCGATTTCAACTTGTTCTATTAGTGCAGAGCGTCACCGAAAGATCGCACCAGCTCCTGGAGAAAGATCCACCGAACACTCCCGCGTAAATTTTGGCATGGGCGAAATTGCGGAAAATATTTGCAGAATGCAAATACTACTTTATGAATATTAATATTCATAAAGTAAAATTAGGGTCTACAACCAGTAAACTGAAAAATTGTGAAAAAAAGCAATGTACTTTGTACGGCGAGAGAGGCAGCTGGCCAGAGGATGGAACAAATCAGAATAGTTAGCCCAGTCCAAAGCTGTATGCTCAATCGTAGTAGGTACAATGTTCATTAATACGTTGTTATGGTGTCTCTACTTGGTTACAGGTGCAGTGTTTGGGTTTACACACGACTTACTATATGTATCAGAGAATCCGAATAGTCTTGCAAAAAACAGATAAATTTAACTTCACTTCTGACACCTTAGTGACCCGTTTTGTGCACCATAGCAACCCATTATAAATTCGATGAATTCGAGTCGATTCTGGAAATCGGTTTTCCGCAGCTTTACATAACTTTCTATATACTACGTGCATTACTCGGTATATACGTATGTTGACACATTGCCGGCCAAATTACTTCGAATGTGGTGCCTTGTCTTCTTTAACCGGGCGTTTGATGCTCTTTGAGGGCGTTTCAAAGAAAAGACTATACATTTTAAACTTGGCGCCTTCGAGATAGTCTTAATTTTCTCCAAAAACCCGCGCGAATTTCTTCTCTTGTGTCCAGACAATCATTTCTTTTTGCAGGTTCCTTGGGGTCGATTTCAACTTGTTCTATTAGTGCAGAGCGTCACCGAAAGATCGCACCAGCTCCTGGAGAAAGATCCACCGAACACTCCCGCGTAAATTTCGGCATGGGCGAAATTGCGTAAAATATTTGCAGAATGCAAATATTACTTTATGAATATTAATATTCATAAAGTAAAATTAGGGTCTACAACCAGTAAACTGAAAAATTGGGAATACAAGCAATGTACTTTGTACGGCGAGAGAGGCAGCTGGCCAGAGGATGGAACAAATCAGAATAGTTAGCCCAGTCCAAAGCTGTATGCTCAATCGTAGTAGGTACAATGTTCATTAATACGTTGTTATGGTGTCTCTACTTGGTTACAGGTGCAGTGTTTGGGTTTACACACGACTTACTATAGGTATCAGAGAAGCCGAATAGTCTTGCAAAAAACAGATAAATTGAACTTCACTTCTGACACCTTAGTGACCCGTTTTGTGCACCATAGCAACCCATTATAAATTCGATGAATTCGAATCGATTCTGGAAATCGATTTTCCGCAGCTTTACATAACTTTCTATATACTACGTGCATTACTCGGTATATACGTATGTTGACACATTGCCGGCCAAATTACTTCGAATGTGGCGCCTTGTCTTCTTTAACCGGGCGTTTGATGCTCTTTGAGGGCGTTTCAAAGAAAAGACTATACATTTTAAACTTGGCGCCTTCGAGATAGTCTTAATTTTCTCCAAAAACCCGCGCGAATTTCTTCTCTTGTGTCCAGAAAATCATTTCTTTCTGCAAGTTCCTTGGGGTCGATTTCAACTTGTTCTATTAGTGCAGAGCGTCACCGAAAGATCGCACCAGCTCCTGGAGAAAGATCCACCGAACACTCCTGCGTAAATTTCGGCATGGGCGAAATTGCGGAAAATATTGGCAGAATGCAAATATTACTTTATGAGTATTAATATTCATAAAGTAAAATTAGGGTCTACAACCAGTAAACTGAAAAATTGTGAAAAAAAGCAATGTACTTTGTACGGCGAGAGAGGCAGCTGGCAAGAGGATGGAACAAATCAGAATAGTTAGCCCAGTCCAAAGCTGTATGCTCAATCGTAGTAGGTACAATGTTCATTAATACGTTGATATGGTGACTCTACTTGGTTACAGGTGCAGTGTTTGGGTTTACACACGACTTACTATATGTGTAAGAAAAGCCGAATGGTCTTACAAAAAAAACAGATAAAATTAACTTCACTTCTGACACCTTAGAAACCCGTGTTGTGCACCGTAACAACCCATTATGAATTCGATGAATTCAAATCGATTCTGGGAATTGAAAGGCGAGTTAGTCCAGTCCAAAGCTGTATGCTGAATCGTAGTAGGTACAATGATCATTAATACGTTGCTATGGTGTCTCTACTTGGTTACAGGTGCAGTGTTTGGTTTTACACACGGCTTACTATATGTATAAGAAAAGCCCAATAGTCTTGCAAAAAACAGATAAATTTTACTTCACTTCTGACACCTTAGAAACCCGTTTTGTGCACCATAGCAACCCATTATGAATTCGATGAATTCGAATCGATTCTGGAAATCGAAAGAATAGTTAGCCCAGTCCAAAGCTGTATGCTCAATCGTAGTAGGTACAATGTTCATTAATACGTTGTTATGGTGTCTCTACTTGGTTACAGGTGCAGTGTTTGGGTTTACACACGACTTACTATAGGTATCAGAGAAGCCGAATAGTCTTGCAAAAAACAGATAAATTTAACTTCACTTCTGACACCTTAGTGACCCGTTTTGTGCACCATAGCAACCCATTATAAATTCGATGAATTCGAATCGATTCTGGAAATCGGTTTTCCGCAGCTTTACATAACTTTCTATATACTACGTGCATTACTCGGTATATACGTATGTTGACACATTGCCGGCCAAATTACTTCGAATGTGGTGCCTTGTCTTCTTTAACCGGGCGTTTGATGCTCTTTGAGGGCGTTTCAAAGAAAAGACTATACATTTTAAACTTGACGCCTTCGAGATAGTCTTAATTTTCTCCAAAAAACAGCGCGAATTTCTTCTCTTGTGTCCAGAAAATCATTTCTTTCTGCAAGTTCCTTGGGGTCGATTTCAACTTGTTCTATTAGTGCAGAGCGTCACCGAAAGTTCGCACCAGCTCCTGGAGAAAGATCCACCGAACACTCCCGCGTAATTTTCGGCATGGGCGAAATTGCGGAAAATATTGGCAGAATGCAAATATTACTTTATGAGTATTAATATTCATAAAGTAAAATTAGGGTCTACAACCAGTAAAGTGAAAAATTGGGAAAAAAAGCAATGTACTTTGTACGGCGAGAGAGGCAGCTGGCAAGAGGATGGAACAAATCAGAATAGTTAGCCCAGTCCAAAGCTGTATGCTCAATCGTAGTAGGTACAATGTTCATTAATACGTTGTTATGGTGTCTCTACTTGGTTACAGGTGCAGTGTTTGGGTTTACACACGACTTACTATAGGTATCAGAGAAGCCGAATAGTCTTGCAAAAAACAGATAAATTTAACTTCACTTCTGACACCTTAGTGACCCGTTTTGTGCACCATAGCAACCCATTATAAATTCGATGAATTCGAATCGATTCTGGAAATCGATTTTCCGCAGCTTTACATAACTTTCTATATACTACGTGCATTACTCGGTATATACGTATGTTGACACATTGCCGGCCAAATTACTTCGAATGTGGCGCCTTGTCTTCTTTAACCGGGCCTTTGATGCTCTTTGAGGGCGTTTCAAAGAAATGACTATACATTTTAAACTTGGCGCCTTCGAGATAGTCTTAATTTTCTCCAAAAACCCGCGCGAATTTCTTCTCTTGTGTCCAGACAGTCATTTCTTTTTGCAAGTTCCTTAGGGTCGATTTCAACTTGTTCTATTAGTGCAGAGCGTCACCGAAAGATCGCACCAGCTCCTGGAGAAAGATCCACCGAACACTCCCGCGTAAATTTTGGCATGGGCGAAATTGCGGAAAATATTTGCAGAATGCAAATACTACTTTATGAATATTAATATTCATAAAGTAAAATTAGGGTCTACAACCAGTAAACTGAAAAATTGTGAAAAAAAGCAATGTACTTTGTACGGCGAGAGAGGCAGCTGGCCAGAGGATGGAACAAATCAGAATAGTTAGCCCAGTCCAAAGCTGTATGCTCAATCGTAGTAGGTACAATGTTCATTAATACGTTGTTATGGTGTCTCTACTTGGTTACAGGTGCAGTGTTTGGGTTTACACACGACTTACTATATGTATCAGAGAATCCGAATAGTCTTGCAAAAAACAGATAAATTTAACTTCACTTCTGACACCTTAGTGACCCGTTTTGTGCACCATAGCAACCCATTATAAATTCGATGAATTCGAGTCGATTCTGGAAATCGGTTTTCCGCAGCTTTACATAACTTTCTATATACTACGTGCATTACTCGGTATATACGTATGTTGACACATTGCCGGCCAAATTACTTCGAATGTGGTGCCTTGTCTTCTTTAACCGGGCGTTTGATGCTCTTTGAGGGCGTTTCAAAGAAAAGACTATACATTTGAAACTTGGCGCCTTCGAGATAGTCTTAATTTTCTCCAAAAACCCGCGCGAATTTCTTCTCTTGTGTCCAGACAATCATTTCTTTTTGCAGGTTCCTTGGGGTCGATTTCAACTTGTTCTATTAGTGCAGAGCGTCACCGAAAGATCGCACCAGCTCCTGGAGAAAGATCCACCGAACACTCCCGCGTAAATTTCGGCATGGGCGAAATTGCGTAAAATATTTGCAGAATGCAAATATTACTTTATGAATATTAATATTCATAAAGTAAAATTAGGGTCTACAACCAGTAAACTGAAAAATTGGGAATACAAGCAATGTACTTTGTACGGCGAGAGAGGCAGCTGGCCAGAGGATGGAACAAATCAGAATAGTTAGCCCAGTCCAAAGCTGTATGCTCAATCGTAGTAGGTACAATGTTCATTAATACGTTGTTATGGTGTCTCTACTTGGTTACAGGTGCAGTGTTTGGGTTTACACACGACTTACTATAGGTATCAGAGAAGCCGAATAGTCTTGCAAAAAACAGATAAATTGAACTTCACTTCTGACACCTTAGTGACCCGTTTTGTGCACCATAGCAACCCATTATAAATTCGATGAATTCGAATCGATTCTGGAAATCGATTTTCCGCAGCTTTACATAACTTTCTATATACTACGTGCATTACTCGGTATATACGTATGTTGACACATTGCCGGCCAAATTACTTCGAATGTGGCGCCTTGTCTTCTTTAACCGGGCGTTTGATGCTCTTTGAGGGCGTTTCAAAGAAAAGACTATACATTTTAAACTTGGCGCCTTCGAGATAGTCTTAATTTTCTCCAAAAACCCGCGCGAATTTCTTCTCTTGTGTCCAGAAAATCATTTCTTTCTGCAAGTTCCTTGGGGTCGATTTCAACTTGTTCTATTAGTGCAGAGCGTCACCGAAAGATCGCACCAGCTCCTGGAGAAAGATCCACCGAACACTCCTGCGTAAATTTCGGCATGGGCGAAATTGCGGAAAATATTGGCAGAATGCAAATATTACTTTATGAGTATTAATATTCATAAAGTAAAATTAGGGTCTACAACCAGTAAACTGAAAAATTGTGAAAAAAAGCAATGTACTTTGTACGGCGAGAGAGGCAGCTGGCAAGAGGATGGAACAAATCAGAATAGTTAGCCCAGTCCAAAGCTGTATGCTCAATCGTAGTAGGTACAATGTTCATTAATACGTTGATATGGTGACTCTACTTGGTTACAGGTGCAGTGTTTGGGTTTACACACGACTTACTATATGTATCAGAGTATCCGAATAGTCTTGCAAAAAACAGATAAATTTAACTTCACTTCTGACACCTTAGTGACCCGTTTTGTGCACCATAGCAACCCATTATAAATTCGATGAATTCGAATCGATTCTGGAAATCGATTTTCCGCAGCTTTACATAACTTTCTATATACTACGTGCATTACTCGGTATATACGTATGTTGACACATTGCCGGCCAAATTACTTCGAATGTGGTGCCTTGTCTTCTTTAACCGGGCGTTTGATGCTCTTTGAGGGCGTTTCAAAGAAAAGACTATACATTTTAAACTTGGCGCCTTCGAGATAGTCTTAATTTTCTCCAAAAACCCGCGCGAATTTCTTCTCTTGTGTCCAGACAATCATTTCTTTTTGCAAGTTCCTTGGGGTCGATTTCAACTTGTTCTATTAGTGCAGAGCGTCACCGAAAGATCGCACCAGCTCCTGGAGAAAGATCCACCGAACACTCCCGCGTAAATTTCGGCATGGGCGAAATTGCGTAAAATATTTGCAGAATGCAAATATTACTTTATGAATATTAATATTCATAAAGTAAAATTAGGGTCTACAACCAGTAAACTGAAAAATTGGGAATAAAAGCAATGTACTTTGTACGGCGAGAGAGGCAGCTGGCCAGAGGATGGAACAAATCAGAATAGTTAGCCCAGTCCAAAGCTGTATGCTCAATCGTAGTAGGTACAATGTTCATTAATACGTTGTTATGGTGTGTCTACTTGGTTACAGGTGCAGTGTTTGGGTTTACACACGACTTACTATATGTATCAGAGAATCCGAATAGTCTTGCAAAAAACAGATAAATTTAACTTCACTTCTGACACCTTAGTGACCCGTTTTGTGCACCATAGCAACCCATTATAAATTCGATCAATTCGAATCGATTCTGGAAATCGATTTTCCGCAGCTTTACATAACTTTCTATATACTACGTGCATTACTCGGTATATACGTATGTTGACACATTGCCGGCCAAATTACTTCGAATATGGCGCCTTGTCTTCTTTAACCGGGCGTTTGATGCTCTTTGAAGGCGTTTCAAAGAAATGACTATACATTTTAAACTTGGCGCCTTCGAGATAGTCTTAATTTTCTCCAAAAACCCGCGCGAATTTCTTCTCTTGTGTCCAGACAATCATTTTTTTTGCAAGTTCCTTGGGGTCGATTTCAACTTGTTCTATTAGTGCAGAGCGTCACCGAAAGATCGCACCAGCTCCTGGAGAAAGATCCACCGAACACTCCCGCGTAAATTTCGGCATGGGCGAAATTGCGTAAAATATTTGCAGAATGCAAATATTACTTTATGAATATTAATATTCATAAAGTAAAATTAGGGTCTACAACCAGTAAACTGAAAAATTGGGAATACAAGCAATGTACTTTGTACGGCGAGAGAGGCAGCTGGCCAGAGGATGGAACAAATCAGAATAGTTAGCCCAGTCCAAAGCTGTATGCTCAATCGTAGTAGGTACAATGTTCATTAATACGTTGTTATGGTGTCTCTACTTGGTTACAGGTGCAGTGTTTGGGTTTACACACGACTTACTATAGGTATCAGAGAAGCCGAATAGTCTTGCAAAAAACAGATAAATTGAACTTCACTTCTGACACCTTAGTGACCCGTTTTGTGCACCATAGCAACCCATTATAAATTCGATGAATTCGAATCGATTCTGGAAATCGATTTTCCGCAGCTTTACATAACTTTCTATATACTACGTGCATTACTCGGTATATACGTATGTTGACACATTGCCGGCCAAATTACTTCGAATGTGGCGCCTTGTCTTCTTTAACCGGGCGTTTGATGCTCTTTGAGGGCGTTTCAAAGAAAAGACTATACATTTTAAACTTGGCGCCTTCGAGATAGTCTTAATTTTCTCCAAAAACCCGCGCGAATTTCTTCTCTTGTGTCCAGAAAATCATTTCTTTCTGCAAGTTCCTTGGGGTCGATTTCAACTTGTTCTATTAGTGCAGAGCGTCACCGAAAGATCGCACCAGCTCCTGGAGAAAGATCCACCGAACACTCCCGCGTAAATTTCGGCATGGGCGAAATTGCGGAAAATATTGGCAGAATGCAAATATTACTTTATGAGTATTAATATTCATAAAGTAAAATTAGGGTCTACAACCAGTAAACTGAAAAATTGGGAAAAAAAGCAATGTACTTTGTACGGCGAGAGAGGCAGCTGGCAAGAGGATGGAACAAATCAGAATAGTTAGCCCAGTCCAAAGCTGTATGCTCAATCGTAGTAGGTACAATGTTCATTAATACGTTGTTATGGTGTCTCTACTTGGTTACAGGTGCAGTGTTTGGGTTTACACACGACTTACTATATGTATCAGAGAATCCGAATAGTCTTGCAAAAAACAGATAAATTTAACTTCACTTCTGACACCTTAGTGACCCGTTTTGTGCACCATAGCAACCCATTATAAATTCGATGAATTCGAATCGATTCTGGAAATCGGTTTTCCGCAGCTTTACATAACTTTCTATATACTACGTGCATTACTCGGTATATACGTATGTTGACACATTGCCGGCCAAATTACTTCGAATGTGGTGCCTTGTCTTCTTTAACCGGGCGTTTGATGCTCTTTGAGGGCGTTTCAAAGAAAAGACTATACATTTTAAACTTGGCGCCTTCGAGATAGTCTTAATTTTCTCCAAAAACCCGCGCGAATTTCTTCTCTTGTGTCCAGACAATCATTTCTTTTTGCAAGTTCCTTGGGGTCGATTTCAACTTGTTCTATTAGTGCAGAGCGTCACCGAAAGATCGCACCAGCTCCTGGAGAAAGATCCACCGAACACTCCCGCGTAAATTTCGGCATAGGCGAAATTGCGGAAAATATTTGCAGAATGCAAATATTACTTTATGAATATTAATATTCATAAAGTAAAATTAGGGTCTACAACCAGTAAACTGAAAAATTGGGAAAAAAAGCAATGTACTTTGTACGGCGAGAGAGGCAGCTGGCCAGAGGATGGAACAAATCAGAATAGTTAGCCCAGTCCAAAGCTGTATGCTCAATCGTAGTAGGTACAATGTTCATTAATACGTTGTTATGGTGTCTCTACTTGGTTACAGGTGCAGTGTTTGGGTTTACACACGACTTACTATATGTATCAGAGAATCCGAATAGTCTTGCAAAAAACAGATAAATTTAACTTCACTTCTGACACCTTAGTGACCCGTTTTGTGCACCATAGCAACCCATTATAAATTCGATGAATTCGAATCGATTCTGGAAATCGGTTTTCCGCAGCTTTACATAACTTTCTATATACTACGTGCATTACTCGGTATATACGTATGTTGACACATTGCCGACCAAATTACTTCGAATGTGGTGCCTTGTCTTCTTTAACCGGGCGTTTGATGCTCTTTGAGGGCGTTTCAAAGAAAAGACTATACATTTTAAACTTGGCGCCTTCGAGATAGTCTTAATTTTCTCCAAAAACCAGCGCGAATTTCTTCTCTTGTGTCCAGAAAATCATTTCTTTCTGCAAGTTCCTTGGGGTCGATTTCAACTTGTTCTATTAGTGCAGAGCGTCACCGAAAGTTCGCACCAGCTCCTGGAGAAAGATCCACCGAACACTCCCGCGTAAATTTTGGCATGGGCGAAATTGCGGAAAATATTTGCAGAATGCAAATATTACTTTATGAATATTAATATTCATAAAGTAAAATTAGGGTCTACAACCAGTAAACTGAAAAATTGTGAAAAAAAGCAATGTACTTTGTACGGCGAGAGAGGCAGCTGGCCAGAGGATGGAACAAATCAGAATAGTTAGCCCAGTCCAAAGCTGTATGCTCAATCGTAGTAGGTACAATGTTCATTAATACGTTGTTATGGTGTCTCTACTTGGTTACAGGTGCAGTGTTTGGGTTTACACACGACTTACTATATGTATCAGAGAATCCGAATAGTCTTGCAAAAAACAGATAAATTTAACTTCACTTCTGACACCTTAGTGACCCGTTTTGTGCACCATAGCAACCCATTATAAATTCGATGAATTCGAGTCGATTCTGGAAATCGGTTTTCCGCAGCTTTACATAACTTTCTATATACTACGTGCATTACTCGGTATATACGTATGTTGACACATTGCCGGCCAAATTACTTCGAATGTGGTGCCTTGTCTTCTTTAACCGGGCGTTTGATGCTCTTTGAGGGCGTTTCAAAGAAAAGACTATACATTTTAAACTTGGCGCCTTCGAGATAGTCTTAATTTTCTCCAAAAACCCGCGCGAATTTCTTCTCTTGTGTCCAGACAATCATTTCTTTTTGCAAGTTCCTTGGGGTCGATTTCAACTTGTTCTATTAGTGCAGAGCGTCACCGAAAGATCGCACCAGCTCCTGGAGAAAGATCCACCGAACACTCCCGCGTAAATTTCGGCATGGGCGAAATTGCGTAAAATATTTGCAGAATGCAAATATTACTTTATGAATATTAATATTCATAAAGTAAAATTAGGGTCTACAACCAGTAAACTGAAAAATTGGGAATAAAAGCAATGTACTTTGTACGGCGAGAGAGGCAGCTGGCCAGAGGATGGAACAAATCAGAATAGTTAGCCCAGTCCAAAGCTGTATGCTCAATCGTAGTAGGTACAATGTTCATTAATACGTTGTTATGGTGTGTCTACTTGGTTACAGGTGCAGTGTTTGGGTTTACACACGACTTACTATATGTATCAGAGAATCCGAATAGTCTTGCAAAAAACAGATAAATTTAACTTCACTTCTGACACCTTAGTGACCCGTTTTGTGCACCATAGCAACCCATTATAAATTCGATCAATTCGAATCGATTCTGGAAATCGATTTTCCGCAGCTTTACATAACTTTCTATATACTACGTGCATTACTCGGTATATACGTATGTTGACACATTGCCGGCCAAATTACTTCGAATATGGCGCCTTGTCTTCTTTAACCGGGCGTTTGATGCTCTTTGAGGGCGTTTCAAAGAAATGACTATACATTTTAAACTTGGCGCCTTCGAGATAGTCTTAATTTTCTCCAAAAACCCGCGCGAATTTCTTCTCTTGTGTCCAGACAATCATTTCTTTTTGCAAGTTCCTTGGGGTCGATTTCAACTTGTTCTATTAGTGCAGAGCGTCACCGAAAGATCGCACCAGCTCCTGGAGAAAGATCCACCGAACACTCCCGCGTAAATTTCGGCATGGGCGAAATTGCGTAAAATATTTGCAGAATGCAAATATTACTTTATGAATATTAATATTCATAAAGTAAAATTAGGGTCTACAACCAGTAAACTGAAAAATTGGGAATACAAGCAATGTACTTTGTACGGCGAGAGAGGCAGCTGGCCAGAGGATGGAACAAATCAGAATAGTTAGCCCAGTCCAAAGCTGTATGCTCAATCGTAGTAGGTACAATGTTCATTAATACGTTGTTATGGTGTCTCTACTTGGTTACAGGTGCAGTGTTTGGGTTTACACACGACTTACTATAGGTATCAGAGAAGCCGAATAGTCTTGCAAAAAACAGATAAATTGAACTTCACTTCTGACACCTTAGTGACCCGTTTTGTGCACCATAGCAACCCATTATAAATTCGATGAATTCGAATCGATTCTGGAAATCGATTTTCCGCAGCTTTACATAACTTTCTATATACTACGTGCATTACTCGGTATATACGTATGTTGACACATTGCCGGCCAAATTACTTCGAATGTGGCGCCTTGTCTTCTTTAACCGGGCGTTTGATGCTCTTTGAGGGCGTTTCAAAGAAAAGACTATACATTTTAAACTTGGCGCCTTCGAGATAGTCTTAATTTTCTCCAAAAACCCGCGCGAATTTCTTCTCTTGTGTCCAGAAAATCATTTCTTTCTGCAAGTTCCTTGGGGTCGATTTCAACTTGTTCTATTAGTGCAGAGCGTCACCGAAAGATCGCACCAGCTCCTGGAGAAAGATCCACCGAACACTCCTGCGTAAATTTCGGCATGGGCGAAATTGCGGAAAATATTGGCAGAATGCAAATATTACTTTATGAGTATTAATATTCATAAAGTAAAATTAGGGTCTACAACCAGTAAACTGAAAAATTGTGAAAAAAAGCAATGTACTTTGTACGGCGAGAGAGGCAGCTGGCAAGAGGATGGAACAAATCAGAATAGTTAGCCCAGTCCAAAGCTGTATGCTCAATCGTAGTAGGTATAATGTTCATTAATACGTTGATATGGTGACTCTACTTGGTTACAGGTGCAGTGTTTGGGTTTACACACGACTTACTATATGTGTAAGAAAAGCCGAATGGTCTTACAAAAAAAACAGATAAAATTAACTTCACTTCTGACACCTTAGAAACCCGTGTTGTGCACCGTAACAACCCATTATGAATTCGATGAATTCAAATCGATTCTGGGAATTGAAAGGCGAGTTAGTCCAGTCCAAAGCTGTATGCTGAATCGTAGTAGGTACAATGATCATTAATACGTTGCTATGGTGTCTCTACTTGGTTACAGGTGCAGTGTTTGGTTTTACACACGGCTTACTATATGTATAAGAAAAGCCCAATAGTCTTGCAAAAAACAGATAAATTTTACTTCACTTCTGACACCTTAGAAACCCGTTTTGTGCACCATAGCAACCCATTATGAATTCGATGAATTCGAATCGATTCTGGAAATCGAAAGAAGAGTTAGCCCAGTCCAAAGCTGTATGCTCAATCGTAGTAGGTACAATGATCATTAATACGTTGCTATGGTGTCTCTACTTGGTAACAGGTGCAGTGTTTGGGATTACACACGACTTACAATATGTGTAAGAAAAGCCGAATAGTCATGCAAAAAACAGATAAATTTAACTTCACTTCTGACACCTTAGTGACCCGTTTTGTGCACCATAGCAACCCATTATAAATTCGATGAATTCGAGTCGATTCTGGAAATCGGTTTTCCGCAGCTTTACATAACTTTCTATATACTACGTGCATTACTCGGTATATACGTATGTTGACACATTGCCGGCCAAATTACTTCGAATGTGGTGCCTTGTCTTCTTTAACCGGGCGTTTGATGCTCTTTGAGGGCGTTTCAAAGAAAAGACTATACATTTTAAACTTGGCGCCTTCGAGATAGTCTTAATTTTCTCCAAAAACCCGCGCGAATTTCTTCTCTTGTGTCCAGACAATCATTTCTTTTTGCAAGTTCCTTGGGGTCGATTTCAACTTGTTCTATTAGTGCAGAGCGTCACCGAAAGATCGCACCAGCTCCTGGAGAAAGATCCACCGAACACTCCCGCGTAAATTTCGGCATGGGCGAAATTGCGTAAAATATTTGCAGAATGCAAATATTACTTTATGAATATTAATATTCATAAAGTAAAATTAGGGTCTACAACCAGTAAACTGAAAAATTGGGAATAAAAGCAATGTACTTTGTACGGCGAGAGAGGCAGCTGGCCAGAGGATGGAACAAATCAGAATAGTTAGCCCAGTCCAAAGCTGTATGCTCAATCGTAGTAGGTACAATGTTCATTAATACGTTGTTATGGTGTCTCTACTTGGTTACAGGTGCAGTGTTTGGGTTTACACACGACTTACTATATGTATCAGAGAATCCGAATAGTCTTGCAAAAAACAGATAAATTTAACTTCACTTCTGACACCTTAGTGACCCGTTTTGTGCACCATAGCAACCCATTATAAATTCGATCAATTCGAATCGATTCTGGAAATCGATTTTCCGCAGCTTTACATAACTTTCTATATACTACGTGCATTACTCGGTATATACGTATGTTGACACATTGCCGGCCAAATTACTTCGAATATGGCGCCTTGTCTTCTTTAACCGGGCGTTTGATGCTCTTTGAGGGCGTTTCAAAGAAATGACTATACATTTTAAACTTGGCGCCTTCGAGATAGTCTTAATTTTCTCCAAAAACCCGCGCGAATTTCTTCTCTTGTGTCCAGACAATCATTTCTTTTTGCAAGTTCCTTGGGGTCGATTTCAACTTGTTCTATTAGTGCAGAGCGTCACCGAAAGATCGCACCAGCTCCTGGAGAAAGATCCACCGAACACTCCCGCGTAAATTTCGGCATGGGCGAAATTGCGTAAAATATTTGCAGAATGCAAATATTACTTTATGAATATTAATATTCATAAAGTAAAATTAGGGTCTACAACCAGTAAACTGAAAAATTGGGAATACAAGCAATGTACTTTGTACGGCGAGAGAGGCAGCTGGCCAGAGGATGGAACAAATCAGAATAGTTAGCCCAGTCCAAAGCTGTATGCTCAATCGTAGTAGGTACAATGTTCATTAATACGTTGTTATGGTGTCTCTACTTGGTTACAGGTGCAGTGTTTGGGTTTACACACGACTTACTATAGGTATCAGAGAAGCCGAATAGTCTTGCAAAAAACAGATAAATTGAACTTCACTTCTGACACCTTAGTGACCCGTTTTGTGCACCATAGCAACCCATTATAAATTCGATGAATTCGAATCGATTCTGGAAATCGATTTTCCGCAGCTTTACATAACTTTCTATATACTACGTGCATTACTCGGTATATACGTATGTTGACACATTGCCGGCCAAATTACTTCGAATGTGGCGCCTTGTCTTCTTTAACCGGGCGTTTGATGCTCTTTGAGGGCGTTTCAAAGAAAAGACTATACATTTTAAACTTGGCGCCTTCGAGATAGTCTTAATTTTCTCCAAAAACCCGCGCGAATTTCTTCTCTTGTGTCCAGAAAATCATTTCTTTCTGCAAGTTCCTTGGGGTCGATTTCAACTTGTTCTATTAGTGCAGAGCGTCACCGAAAGATCGCACCAGCTCCTGGAGAAAGATCCACCGAACACTCCTGCGTAAATTTCGGCATGGGCGAAATTGCGGAAAATATTGGCAGAATGCAAATATTACTTTATGAGTATTAATATTCATAAAGTAAAATTAGGGTCTACAACCAGTAAACTGAAAAATTGTGAAAAAAAGCAATGTACTTTGTACGGCGAGAGAGGCAGCTGGCAAGAGGATGGAACAAATCAGAATAGTTAGCCCAGTCCAAAGCTGTATGCTCAATCGTAGTAGGTATAATGTTCATTAATACGTTGATATGGTGACTCTACTTGGTTACAGGTGCAGTGTTTGGGTTTACACACGACTTACTATATGTGTAAGAAAAGCCGAATGGTCTTACAAAAAAAACAGATAAAATTAACTTCACTTCTGACACCTTAGAAACCCGTGTTGTGCACCGTAACAACCCATTATGAATTCGATGAATTCAAATCGATTCTGGGAATTGAAAGGCGAGTTAGTCCAGTCCAAAGCTGTATGCTGAATCGTAGTAGGTACAATGATCATTAATACGTTGCTATGGTGTCTCTACTTGGTTACAGGTGCAGTGTTTGGTTTCACACACGGCTTACTATATGTATAAGAAAAGCCCAATAGTCTTGCAAAAAACAGATAAATTTTACTTCACTTCTGACACCTTAGAAACCCGTTTTGTGCACCATAGCAACCCATTATGAATTCGATGAATTCGAATCGATTCTGGAAATCGAAAGAAGAGTTAGCCCAGTCCAAAGCTGTATGCTCAATCGTAGTAGGTACAATGATCATTAATACGTTGCTATGGTGTCTCTACTTGGTAACAGGTGCAGTGTTTGGGATTACACACGACTTACAATATGTGTAAGAAAAGCCGAATAGTCATGCAAAAAACAGATAAATTTAACTTCACTTCTGACACCTTAGTGACCCGTTTTGTGCACCATAGCAACCCATTATAAATTCGATGAATTCGAGTCGATTCTGGAAATCGGTTTTCCGCAGCTTTACATAACTTTCTATATACTACGTGCATTACTCGGTATATACGTATGTTGACACATTGCCGGCCAAATTACTTCGAATGTGGTGCCTTGTCTTCTTTAACCGGGCGTTTGATGCTCTTTGAGGGCGTTTCAAAGAAAAGACTATACATTTTAAACTTGGCGCCTTCGAGATAGTCTTAATTTTCTCCAAAAACCCGCGCGAATTTCTTCTCTTGTGTCCAGACAATCATTTCTTTTTGCAAGTTCCTTGGGGTCGATTTCAACTTGTTCTATTAGTGCAGAGCGTCACCGAAAGATCGCACCAGCTCCTGGAGAAAGATCCACCGAACACTCCCGCGTAAATTTCGGCATGGGCGAAATTGCGTAAAATATTTGCAGAATGCAAATATTACTTTATGAATATTAATATTCATAAAGTAAAATTAGGGTCTACAACCAGTAAACTGAAAAATTGGGAATACAAGCAATGTACTTTGTACGGCGAGAGAGGCAGCTGGCCAGAGGATGGAACAAATCAGAATAGTTAGCCCAGTCCAAAGCTGTATGCTCAATCGTAGTAGGTACAATGTTCATTAATACGTTGTTATGGTGTCTCTACTTGGTTACAGGTGCAGTGTTTGGGTTTACACACGACTTACTATAGGTATCAGAGAAGCCGAATAGTCTTGCAAAAAACAGATAAATTGAACTTCACTTCTGACACCTTAGTGACCCGTTTTGTGCACCATAGCAACCCATTATAAATTCGATGAATTCGAATCGATTCTGGAAATCGATTTTCCGCAGCTTTACATAACTTTCTATATACTACGTGCATTACTCGGTATATACGTATGTTGACACATTGCCGGCCAAATTACTTCGAATGTGGCGCCTTGTCTTCTTTAACCGGGCGTTTGATGCTCTTTGAGGGCGTTTCAAAGAAAAGACTATACATTTTAAACTTGGCGCCTTCGAGATAGTCTTAATTTTCTCCAAAAACCCGCGCGAATTTCTTCTCTTGTGTCCAGAAAATCATTTCTTTCTGCAAGTTCCTTGGGGTCGATTTCAACTTGTTCTATTAGTGCAGAGCGTCACCGAAAGATCGCACCAGCTCCTGGAGAAAGATCCACCGAACACTCCTGCGTAAATTTCGGCATGGGCGAAATTGCGGAAAATATTGGCAGAATGCAAATATTACTTTATGAGTATTAATATTCATAAAGTAAAATTAGGGTCTACAACCAGTAAACTGAAAAATTGTGAAAAAAAGCAATGTACTTTGTACGGCGAGAGAGGCAGCTGGCAAGAGGATGGAACAAATCAGAATAGTTAGCCCAGTCCAAAGCTGTATGCTCAATCGTAGTAGGTATAATGTTCATTAATACGTTGATATGGTGACTCTACTTGGTTACAGGTGCAGTGTTTGGGTTTACACACGACTTACTATATGTGTAAGAAAAGCCGAATGGTCTTACAAAAAAAACAGATAAAATTAACTTCACTTCTGACACCTTAGAAACCCGTGTTGTGCACCGTAACAACCCATTATGAATTCGATGAATTCAAATCGATTCTGGGAATTGAAAGGCGAGTTAGTCCAGTCCAAAGCTGTATGCTGAATCGTAGTAGGTACAATGATCATTAATACGTTGCTATGGTGTCTCTACTTGGTTACAGGTGCAGTGTTTGGTTTTACACACGGCTTACTATATGTATAAGAAAAGCCCAATAGTCTTGCAAAAAACAGATAAATTTTACTTCACTTCTGACACCTTAGAAACCCGTTTTGTGCACCATAGCAACCCATTATGAATTCGATGAATTCGAATCGATTCTGGAAATCGAAAGAAGAGTTAGCCCAGTCCAAAGCTGTATGCTCAATCGTAGTAGGTACAATGATCATTAATACGTTGCTATGGTGTCTCTACTTGGTAACAGGTGCAGTGTTTGGGATTACACACGACTTACAATATGTGTAAGAAAAGCCGAATAGTCATGCAAAAAACAGATAAATTTAACTTCACTTCTTACACCTTAGTGACCCGTTTTGTGCACCATAGCAACCCATTATAAATTCGATGAATTCGAGTCGATTCTGGAAATCGGTTTTCCGCAGCTTTACATAACTTTCTATATACTACGTGCATTACTCGGTATATACGTATGTTGACACATTGCCGGCCAAATTACTTCGAATGTGGTGCCTTGTCTTCTTTAACCGGGCGTTTGATGCTCTTTGAGGGCGTTTCAAAGAAAAGACTATACATTTTAAACTTGGCGCCTTCGAGATAGTCTTAATTTTCTCCAAAAACCCGCGCGAATTTCTTCTCTTGTGTCCAGACAATCATTTCTTTTTGCAAGTTCCTTGGGGTCGATTTCAACTTGTTCTATTAGTGCAGAGCGTCACCGAAAGATCGCACCAGCTCCTGGAGAAAGATCCACCGAACACTCCCGCGTAAATTTCGGCATGGGCGAAATTGCGTAAAATATTTGCAGAATGCAAATATTACTTTATGAATATTAATATTCATAAAGTAAAATTAGGGTCTACAACCAGTAAACTGAAAAATTGGGAATACAAGCAATGTACTTTGTACGGCGAGAGAGGCAGCTGGCCAGAGGATGGAACAAATCAGAATAGTTAGCCCAGTCCAAAGCTGTATGCTCAATCGTAGTAGGTACAATGTTCATTAATACGTTGTTATGGTGTCTCTACTTGGTTACAGGTGCAGTGTTTGGGTTTACACACGACTTACTATAGGTATCAGAGAAGCCGAATAGTCTTGCAAAAAACAGATAAATTGAACTTCACTTCTGACACCTTAGTGACCCGTTTTGTGCACCATAGCAACCCATTATAAATTCGATGAATTCGAATCGATTCTGGAAATCGATTTTCCGCAGCTTTACATAACTTTCTATATACTACGTGCATTACTCTATATATACGTATGTTGACACATTGCCGGCCAAATTACTTCGAATGTGGCGCCTTGTCTTCTTTAACCGGGCGTTTGATGCTCTTTGAGGGCGTTTCAAAGAAAAGACTATACATTTTAAACTTGGCGCCTTCGAGATAGTCTTAATTTTCTCCAAAAACCCGCGCGAATTTCTTCTCTTGTGTCCAGAAAATCATTTCTTTCTGCAAGTTCCTTGGGGTCGATTTCAACTTGTTCTATTAGTGCAGAGCGTCACCGAAAGATCGCACCAGCTCCTGGAGAAAGATCCACCGAACACTCCTGCGTAAATTTCGGCATGGGCGAAATTGCGGAAAATATTGGCAGAATGCAAATATTACTTTATGAGTATTAATATTCATAAAGTAAAATTAGGGTCTACAACCAGTAAACTGAAAAATTGTGAAAAAAAGCAATGTACTTTGTACGGCGAGAGAGGCAGCTGGCAAGAGGATGGAACAAATCAGAATAGTTAGCCCAGTCCAAAGCTGTATGCTCAATCGTAGTAGGTATAATGTTCATTAATACGTTGATATGGTGACTCTACTTGGTTACAGGTGCAGTGTTTGGGTTTACACACGACTTACTATATGTGTAAGAAAAGCCGAATGGTCTTACAAAAAAAACAGATAAAATTAACTTCACTTCTGACACCTTAGAAACCCGTGTTGTGCACCGTAACAACCCATTATGAATTCGATGAATTCAAATCGATTCTGGGAATTGAAAGGCGAGTTAGTCCAGTCCAAAGCTGTATGCTGAATCGTAGTAGGTACAATGATCATTAATACGTTGCTATGGTGTCTCTACTTGGTTACAGGTGCAGTGTTTGGTTTTACACACGGCTTACTATATGTATAAGAAAAGCCCAATAGTCTTGCAAAAAACAGATAAATTTTACTTCACTTCTGACACCTTAGAAACCCGTTTTGTGCACCATAGCAACCCATTATGAATTCGATGAATTCGAATCGATTCTGGAAATCGAAAGAAGAGTTAGCCCAGTCCAAAGCTGTATGCTCAATCGTAGTAGGTACAATGATCATTAATACGTTGCTATGGTGTCTCTACTTGGTAACAGGTGCAGTGTTTGGGATTACACACGACTTACAATATGTGTAAGAAAAGCCGAATAGTCATGCAAAAAACAGATAAATTTAACTTCACTTCTGACACCTTAGTGACCCGTTTTGTGCACCATAGCAACCCATTATAAATTCGATGAATTCGAGTCGATTCTGGAAATCGGTTTTCCGCAGCTTTACATAACTTTCTATATACTACGTGCATTACTCGGTATATACGTATGTTGACACATTGCCGGCCAAATTACTTCGAATGTGGTGCCTTGTCTTCTTTAACCGGGCGTTTGATGCTCTTTGAGGGCGTTTCAAAGAAAAGACTATACATTTTAAACTTGGCGCCTTCGAGATAGTCTTAATTTTCTCCAAAAACCCGCGCGAATTTCTTCTCTTGTGTCCAGACAATCATTTCTTTTTGCAAGTTCCTTGGGGTCGATTTCAACTTGTTCTATTAGTGCAGAGCGTCACCGAAAGATCGCACCAGCTCCTGGAGAAAGATCCACCGAACACTCCCGCGTAAATTTCGGCATGGGCGAAATTGCGTAAAATATTTGCAGAATGCAAATATTACTTTATGAATATTAATATTCATAAAGTAAAATTAGGGTCTACAACCAGTAAACTGAAAAATTGGGAATAAAAGCAATGTACTTTGTACGGCGAGAGAGGCAGCTGGCCAGAGGATGGAACAAATCAGAATAGTTAGCCCAGTCCAAAGCTGTATGCTCAATCGTAGTAGGTACAATGTTCATTAATACGTTGTTATGGTGTGTCTACTTGGTTACAGGTGCAGTGTTTGGGTTTACACACGACTTACTATATGTATCAGAGAATCCGAATAGTCTTGCAAAAAACAGATAAATTTAACTTCACTTCTGACACCTTAGTGACCCGTTTTGTGCACCATAGCAACCCATTATAAATTCGATCAATTCGAATCGATTCTGGAAATCGATTTTCCGCAGCTTTACATAACTTTCTATATACTACGTGCAATACTCGGTATATACGTATGTTGACACATTGCCGGCCAAATTACTTCGAATATGGCGCCTTGTCTTCTTTAACCGGGCGTTTGATGCTCTTTGAGGGCGTTTCAAAGAAATGACTATACATTTTAAACTTGGCGCCTTCGAGATAGTCTTAATTTTCTCCAAAAACCCGCGCGAATTTCTTCTCTTGTGTCCAGACAATCATTTCTTTTTGCAAGTTCCTTGGGGTCGATTTCAACTTGTTCTATTAGTGCAGAGCGTCACCGAAAGATCGCACCAGCTCCTGGAGAAAGATCCACCGAACACTCCCGCGTAAATTTCGGCATGGGCGAAATTGCGTAAAATATTTGCAGAATGCAAATATTACTTTATGAATATTAATATTCATAAAGTAAAATTAGGGTCTACAACCAGTAAACTGAAAAATTGGGAATACAAGCAATGTACTTTGTACGGCGAGAGAGGCAGCTGGCCAGAGGATGGAACAAATCAGAATAGTTAGCCCAGTCCAAAGCTGTATGCTCAATCGTAGTAGGTACAATGTTCATTAATACGTTGTTATGGTGTCTCTACTTGGTTACAGGTGCAGTGTTTGGGTTTACACACGACTTACTATAGGTATCAGAGAAGCCGAATAGTCTTGCAAAAAACAGATAAATTGAACTTCACTTCTGACACCTTAGTGACCCGTTTTGTGCACCATAGCAACCCATTATAAATTCGATGAATTCGAATCGATTCTGGAAATCGATTTTCCGCAGCTTTACATAACTTTCTATATACTACGTGCATTACTCGGTATATACGTATGTTGACACATTGCCGGCCAAATTACTTCGAATGTGGCGCCTTGTCTTCTTTAACCGGGCGTTTGATGCTCTTTGAGGGCGTTTCAAAGAAAAGACTATACATTTTAAACTTGGCGCCTTCGAGATAGTCTTAATTTTCTCCAAAAACCCGCGCGAATTTCTTCTCTTGTGTCCAGACAATCATTTCTTTTTGCAAGTTCCTTGGGGTCGATTTCAACTTGTTCTATTAGTGCAGAGCGTCACCGAAAGATCGCACCAGCTCCTGGAGAAAGATCCACCGAACACTCCCGCGTAAATTTCGGCATGGGCGAAATTGCGTAAAATATTTGCAGAATGCAAATATTACTTTATGAATATTAATATTCATAAAGTAAAATTAGGGTCTACAACCAGTAAACTGAAAAATTGGGAATAAAAGCAATGTACTTTGTACGGCGAGAGAGGCAGCTGGCCAGAGGATGGAACAAATCAGAATAGTTAGCCCAGTCCAAAGCTGTATGCTCAATCGTAGTAGGTACAATGTTCATTAATACGTTGTTATGGTGTCTCTACTTGGTTACAGGTGCAGTGTTTGGGTTTACACACGACTTACTATATGTATCAGAGAATCCGAATAGTCTTGCAAAAAACAGATAAATTTAACTTCACTTCTGACACCTTAGTGACCCGTTTTGTGCACCATAGCAACCCATTATAAATTCGATCAATTCGAATCGATTCTGGAAATCGATTTTCCGCAGCTTTACATAACTTTCTATATACTACGTGCATTACTCGGTATATACGTATGTTGACACATTGCCGGCCAAATTACTTCGAATATGGCGCCTTGTCTTCTTTAACCGGGCGTTTGATGCTCTTTGAGGGCGTTTCAAAGAAATGACTATACATTTTAAACTTGGCGCCTTCGAGATAGTCTTAATTTTCTCCAAAAACCCGCGCGAATTTCTTCTCTTGTGTCCAGACAATCATTTCTTTTTGCAAGTTCCTTGGGGTCGATTTCAACTTGTTCTATTAGTGCAGAGCGTCACCGAAAGATCGCACCAGCTCCTGGAGAAAGATCCACCGAACACTCCCGCGTAAATTTCGGCATGGGCGAAATTGCGTAAAATATTTGCAGAATGCAAATATTACTTTATGAATATTAATATTCATAAAGTAAAATTAGGGTCTACAACCAGTAAACTGAAAAATTGGGAATACAAGCAATGTACTTTGTACGGCGAGAGAGGCAGCTGGCCAGAGGATGGAACAAATCAGAATAGTTAGCCCAGTCCAAAGCTGTATGCTCAATCGTAGTAGGTACAATGTTCATTAATACGTTGTTATGGTGTCTCTACTTGGTTACAGGTGCAGTGTTTGGGTTTACACACGACTTACTATAGGTATCAGAGAAGCCGAATAGTCTTGCAAAAAACAGATAAATTGAACTTCACTTCTGACACCTTAGTGACCCGTTTTGTGCACCATAGCAACCCATTATAAATTCGATGAATTCGAATCGATTCTGGAAATCGATTTTCCGCAGCTTTACATAACTTTCTATATACTACGTGCATTACTCGGTATATACGTATGTTGACACATTGCCGGCCAAATTACTTCGAATGTGGCGCCTTGTCTTCTTTAACCGGGCGTTTGATGCTCTTTGAGGGCGTTTCAAAGAAAAGACTATACATTTTAAACTTGGCGCCTTCGAGATAGTCTTAATTTTCTCCAAAAACCCGCGCGAATTTCTTCTCTTGTGTCCAGAAAATCATTTCTTTCTGCAAGTTCCTTGGGGTCGATTTCAACTTGTTCTATTAGTGCAGAGCGTCACCGAAAGATCGCACCAGCTCCTGGAGAAAGATCCACCGAACACTCCTGCGTAAATTTCGGCATGGGCGAAATTGCGGAAAATATTGGCAGAATGCAAATATTACTTTATGAGTATTAATATTCATAAAGTAAAATTAGGGTCTACAACCAGTAAACTGAAAAATTGTGAAAAAAAGCAATGTACTTTGTACGGCGAGAGAGGCAGCTGGCAAGAGGATGGAACAAATCAGAATAGTTAGCCCAGTCCAAATCTGTATGCTCAATCGTAGTAGGTACAATGTTCATTAATACGTTGATATGGTGACTCTACTTGGCTACAGGTGCAGTGTTTGGGTTTACACACGACTTACTATATGTGTAAGAAAAGCCGAATGGTCTTACAAAAAAAACAGATAAAATTAACTTCACTTCTGACACCTTAGAAACCCGTGTTGTGCACCGTAACAACCCATTATGAATTCGATGAATTCAAATCGATTCTGGGAATTGAAAGGCGAGTTAGTCCAGTCCAAAGCTGTATGCTGAATCGTAGTAGGTACAATGATCATTAATACGTTGCTATGGTGTCTCTACTTGGTTACAGGTGCAGTGTTTGGTTTTACACACGGCTTACTATATGTATAAGAAAAGCCCAATAGTCTTGCAAAAAACAGATAAATTTTACTTCACTTCTGACACCTTAGAAACCCGTTTTGTGCACCATAGCAACCCATTATGAATTCGATGAATTCGAATCGATTCTGGAAATCGAAAGAAGAGTTAGCCCAGTCCAAAGCTGTATGCTCAATCGTAGTAGGTACAATGATCATTAATACGTTGCTATGGTGTCTCTACTTGGTAACAGGTGCAGTGTTTGGGATTACACACGACTTACAATATGTGTAAACAAAGCCGAATAGTCATGCAAAAAACAGATAAATTTAACTTCACTTCTGACACCTTAGTGACCCGTTTTGTGCACCATAGCAACCCATTATAATTTCGATGAATTCGAATCGATTCTGGAAATCGATTTTCCGCAGCTTTACATAACTTTCTATATACTACGTGCATTACTCGGTATATACGTATGTTGACACATTGCCGGCCAAATTACTTCGAATGTGGCGCCTTGTCTTCTTTAACCGGGCGTTTGATGCTCTTTGAGGGCGTTTCAAAGAAATGACTATACATTTTAAACTTGGCGCCTTCGAGATAGTCTTAATTTTCTCCAAAAATCCCGCGCGAATTTCTTCTCTTGTGTCCAGACAATCATTTCTTTTTGCAAGTTCCTTGGGGTCGATTTCAACTTGTTCTATTAGTGCAGAGCGTCACCGAAAGATCGCACCAGCTCCTGGAGAAAGATCCACCGAACACTCCCGCGTAAATTTCGGCATGGGCGAAATTGCGGAAAATATTTGCAGAATGCAAATATTACTTTATGAATATTAATATTCATAAAGTAAAATTAGGGTCTACAAACAGTAAACTGAAAAATTGGGAAAAAAAGCAATGTACTTTGTACGGCGAGAGAGGCAGCTGGCCAGAGGATGGAACAAATCAGAATAGTTAGCCCAGTCCAAAGCTGTATGCTCAATCGTAGTAGGTACAATGTTCATTAATACGTTGTTATGGTGTCTCTACTTGGTTACAGGTGCAGTGTTTGGGTTTACACACGACTTACTATATGTATCAGAGAAGCCGAATAGTCTTGCAAAAAACAGATAAATTTAACTTCACTTCTGACACCTTAGTGACCCGTTTTGTGCACCATAGCAACCCATTATAAATTCGATGAATTCGAGTCGATTCTGGAATTCGGTTTTCCGCAGCTTTACATAACTTTCTATATACTACGTGCATTACTCGGTATATACGTATGTTGACACATTGCCGGCCAAATTACTTCGAATGTGGTGCCTTGTCTTCTTTAACCGGGCGATTGATGCTCTTTGAGGGCGTTTCAAAGAAAAGACTATACATTTTAAACTTGGCGCCTTCGAGATAGTCTTAATTTTCTCCAAAAACCCGCGCGAATTTCTTCTCTTGTGTCCAGACAATCATTTCTTTTTGCAAGTTCCTTGGGGTCGATTTCAACTTGTTCTATTAGTGCAGAGCGTCACCGAAAGATCGCACCAGCTCCTGGAGAAAGATCCACCGAACACTCCCGCGTAAATTTCGGCATGGGCGAAATTGCGGAAAATATTTGCAGAATGCAAATATTACTTTATGAATATTAATATTCATAAAGTAAAATTAGGGTCTACAACCAGTAAACTGAAAAATTGGGAAAAAAAGCAATGTACTTTGTACGGCGAGAGAGGCAGCTGGCAAGAGGATGGAACAAATCAGAATAGTTAGCCCAGTCCAAAGCTGTATGCTCAATCGTAGTAGGTACAATGTTCATTAATACGTTGTTATGGTGTCTCTACTTGGTTACAGGTGCAGTGTTTGGGTTTACACACGACTTACTATAGGTATCAGAGAAGCCGAATAGTCTTGCAAAAAACAGATAAATTGAACTTCACTTCTGACACCTTAGTGACCCGTTTTGTGCACCATAGCAACCCATTATAAATTCGATGAATTCGAATCGATTCTGGAAATCGATTTTCCGCAGCTTTACATAACTTTCTATATACTACGTGCATTACTCGGTATATACGTATGTTGACACATTGCCGGCCAAATTACTTCGAATGTGGCGCCTTGTCTTCTTTAACCGGGCGTTTGATGCTCTTTGAGGGCGTTTCAAAGAAAAGACTATACATTTTAAACTTGGCGCCTTCGAGATAGTCTTAATTTTCTCCAAAAACCCGCGCGAATTTCTTCTCTTGTGTCCAGAAAATCATTTCTTTCTGCAAGTTCCTTGGGGTCGATTTCAACTTGTTCTATTAGTGCAGAGCGTCACCGAAAGATCGCACCAGCTCCTGGAGAAAGATCCACCGAACACTCCTGCGTAAATTTCGGCATGGGCGAAATTGCGGAAAATATTGGCAGAATGCAAATATTACTTTATGAGTATTAATATTCATAAAGTAAAATTAGGGTCTACAACCAGTAAACTGAAAAATTGTGAAAAAAAGCAATGTACTTTGTACGGCGAGAGAGGCAGCTGGCAAGAGGATGGAACAAATCAGAATAGTTAGCCCAGTCCAAAGCTGTATGCTCAATCGTAGTAGGTACAATGTTCATTAATACGTTGATATGGTGACTCTACTTGGTTACAGGTGCAGTGTTTGGGTTTACACACGACTTACTATATGTGTAAGAAAAGCCGAATGGTCTTACAAAAAAAACAGATAAAATTAACTTCACTTCTGACACCTTAGAAACCCGTGTTGTGCACCGTAACAACCCATTATGAATTCGATGAATTCAAATCGATTCTGGGAATTGAAAGGCGAGTTAGTCCAGTCCAAAGCTGTATGCTGAATCGTAGTAGGTACAATGATCATTAATACGTTGCTATGGTGTCTCTACTTGGTTACAGGTGCAGTGTTTGGTTTTACACACGGCTTACTATATGTATAAGAAAAGCCCAATAGTCTTGCAAAAAACAGATAAATTTTACTTCACTTCTGACACCTTAGAAACCCGTTTTGTGCACCATAGCAACCCATTATGAATTCGATGAATTCGAATCGATTCTGGAAATCGAAAGAAGAGTTAGCCCAGTCCAAAGCTGTATGCTCAATCGTAGTAGGTACAATGATCATTAATACGTTGCTATGGTGTCTCTACTTGGTAACAGGTGCAGTGTTTGGGATTACACACGACTTACAATATGTGTAAACAAAGCCGAATAGTCATGCAAAAAACAGATAAATTTAACTTCACTTCTGACACCTTAGTGACCCGTTTTGTGCACCATAGCAACCCATTATAATTTCGATGAATTCGAATCGATTCTGGAAATCGATTTTCCGCAGCTTTACATAACTTTCTATATACTACGTGCATTACTCGGTATATACGTATGTTGACACATTGCCGGCCAAATTACTTCGAATGTGGCGCCTTGTCTTCTTTAACCGGGCGTTTGATGCTCTTTGAGGGCGTTTCAAAGAAATGACTATACATTTTAAACTTGGCGCCTTCGAGATAGTCTTAATTTTCTCCAAAAATCCCGCGCGAATTTCTTCTCTTGTGTCCAGACAATCATTTCTTTTTGCAAGTTCCTTGGGGTCGATTTCAACTTGTTCTATTAGTGCAGAGCGTCACCGAAAGATCGCACCAGCTCCTGGAGAAAGATCCACCGAACACTCCCGCGTAAATTTCGGCATGGGCGAAATTGCGGAAAATATTTGCAGAATGCAAATATTACTTTATGAATATTAATATTCATAAAGTAAAATTAGGGTCTACAAACAGTAAACTGAAAAATTGGGAAAAAAAGCAATGTACTTTGTACGGCGAGAGAGGCAGCTGGCCAGAGGATGGAACAAATCAGAATAGTTAGCCCAGTCCAAAGCTGTATGCTCAATCGTAGTAGGTACAATGTTCATTAATACGTTGTTATGGTGTCTCTACTTGGTTACAGGTGCAGTGTTTGGGTTTACACACGACTTACTATATGTATCAGAGAAGCCGAATAGTCTTGCAAAAAACAGATAAATTTAACTTCACTTCTGACACCTTAGTGACCCGTTTTGTGCACCATAGCAACCCATTATAAATTCGATGAATTCGAGTCGATTCTGGAATTCGGTTTTCCGCAGCTTTACATAACTTTCTATATACTACGTGCATTACTCGGTATATACGTATGTTGACACATTGCCGGCCAAATTACTTCGAATGTGGTGCCTTGTCTTCTTTAACCGGGCGATTGATGCTCTTTGAGGGCGTTTCAAAGAAAAGACTATACATTTTAAACTTGGCGCCTTCGAGATAGTCTTAATTTTCTCCAAAAACCCGCGCGAATTTCTTCTCTTGTGTCCAGACAATTATTTCTTTTTGCAAGTTCCTTGGGGTCGATTTCAACTTGTTCTATTAGTGCAGAGCGTCACCGAAAGATCGCACCAGCTCCTGGAGAAAGATCCACCGAACACTCCCGCGTAAATTTCGGCATGGGCGAAATTGCGGAAAATATTTGCAGAATGCAAATATTACTTTATGAATATTAATATTCATAAAGTAAAATTAGGGTCTACAACCAGTAAACTGAAAAATTGGGAAAAAAAGCAATGTACTTTGTACGGCGAGAGAGGCAGCTGGCAAGAGGATGGAACAAATCAGAATAGTTAGCCCAGTCCAAAGCTGTATGCTCAATCGTAGTAGGTACAATGTTCATTAATACGTTGTTATGGTGTCTCTACTTGGTTACAGGTGCAGTGTTTGGGTTTACACACGACTTACTATAGGTATCAGAGAAGCCGAATAGTCTTGCAAAAAACAGATAAATTGAACTTCACTTCTGACACCTTAGTGACCCGTTTTGTGCACCATAGCAACCCATTATAAATTCGATGAATTCGAATCGATTCTGGAAATCGATTTTCCGCAGCTTTACATAACTTTCTATATACTACGTGCATTACTCGGTATATACGTATGTTGACACATTGCCGGCCAAATTACTTCGAATGTGGCGCCTTGTCTTCTTTAACCGGGCGTTTGATGCTCTTTGAGGGCGTTTCAAAGAAAAGACTATACATTTTAAACTTGGCGCCTTCGAGATAGTCTTAATTTTCTCCAAAAACCCGCGCGAATTTCTTCTCTTGTGTCCAGAAAATCATTTCTTTCTGCAAGTTCCTTGGGGTCGATTTCAACTTGTTCTATTAGTGCAGAGCGTCACCGAAAGATCGCACCAGCTCCTGGAGAAAGATCCACCGAACACTCCTGCGTAAATTTCGGCATGGGCGAAATTGCGGAAAATATTGGCAGAATGCAAATATTACTTTATGAGTATTAATATTCATAAAGTAAAATTAGGGTCTACAACCAGTAAACTGAAAAATTGTGAAAAAAAGCAATGTACTTTGTACGGCGAGAGAGGCAGCTGGCAAGAGGATGGAACAAATCAGAATAGTTAGCCCAGTCCAAAGCTGTATGCTCAATCGTAGTAGGTACAATGTTCATTAATACGTTGATATGGTGACTCTACTTGGTTACAGGTGCAGTGTTTGGGTTTACACACGACTTACTATATGTGTAAGAAAAGCCGAATGGTCTTACAAAAAAAACAGATAAAATTAACTTCACTTCTGACACCTTAGAAACCCGTGTTGTGCACCGTAACAACCCATTATGAATTCGATGAATTCAAATCGATTCTGGGAATTGAAAGGCGAGTTAGTCCAGTCCAAAGCTGTATGCTGAATCGTAGTAGGTACAATGATCATTAATACGTTGCTATGGTGTCTCTACTTGGTTACAGGTGCAGTGTTTGGTTTTACACACGGCTTACTATATGTATAAGAAAAGCCCAATAGTCTTGCAAAAAACAGATAAATTTTACTTCACTTCTGACACCTTAGAAACCCGTTTTGTGCACCATAGCAACCCATTATGAATTCGATGAATTCGAATCGATTCTGGAAATCGAAAGAAGAGTTAGCCCAGTCCAAAGCTGTATGCTCAATCGTAGTAGGTACAATGATCATTAATACGTTGCTATGGTGTCTCTACTTGGTAACAGGTGCAGTGTTTGGGATTACACACGACTTACAATATGTGTAAGAAAAGCCGAATAGTCATGCAAAAAACAGATAAATTTAACTTCACTTCTGACACCTTAGTGACCCGTTTTGTGCACCATAGCAACCCATTATAAATTCGATGAATTCGAATCGATTCTGGAAATCGATTTTCCGCAGCTTTACATAACTTTCTATATACTACGTGCATTACTCGGTATATACGTATGTTGACACATTGCCGGCCAAATTACTTCGAATGTGGCGCCTTGTCTTCTTTAACCGGGCGTTTGATGCTCTTTGAGGGCGTTTCAAAGAAAAGACTATACATTTTAAACTTGGCGCCTTCGAGATAGTCTTAATTTTCTCCAAAAATCCCGCGCGAATTTCTTCTCTTGTGTCCAGACAATCATTTCTTTTTGCAAGTTCCTTGGGGTCGATTTCAACTTGTTCTATTAGTGCAGAGCGTCACCGAAAGATCGCACCAGCTCCTGGAGAAAGATCCACCGAACACTCCCGCGTAAATTTCGGCATGGGCGAAATTGCGGAAAATATTTGCAGAATGCAAATATTACTTTATGAATATTAATATTCATAAAGTAATATTAGGGTCTACAACCAGTAAACTGAAAAATTGGGAAAAAAAGCAATGTACTTTGTACGGCGAGAGAGGCAGCTGGCCAGAGGATGGAACAAATCAGAATAGTTAGCCCAGTCCAAAGCTGTATGCTCAATCGTAGTAGGTACAATGTTCATTAATACGTTGTTATGGTGTCTCTAGTTGGTTACAGGTGCAGTGTTTGGGTTTACACACGACTTACTATATGTATCAGAGAATCCGAATAGTCTTGCAAAAAACAGATAAATTTAACTTCACTTCTGACACCTTAGTGACCCGTTTTGTGCACCATAGCAACCCATTATAAATTCGATGAATTCGAATCGATTCTGGAAATCGGTTTTCCGCAGATTTACATAACTTTCTATATACTACGTGCATTACTCGGTATATACGTATGTTGACACATTGCCGGCCAAATTACTTCGAATGTGGTGCCTTGTCTTCTTTAACCGGGCGTTTGATGCTCTTTGAGGGCGTTTCAAAGAAAAGACTATACATTTTAAACTTGGCGCCTTCGAGATAGTCTTAATATTCTCCAAAAACCCGCGCGAATTTCTTCTCTTGTGTCCAGACAATCATTTCTTTTTGCAAGTTCCTTGGGGTCGATTTCAACTTGTTCTATTAGTGCAGAGCGTCACCGAAAGATCGCACCAGCTCCTGGAGAAAGATCCACCGAACACTCCCGCGTAAATTTCGGCATGGGCGAAATTGCGGAAAATATTTGCAGAATGCAAATATTACTTTATGAATATTAATATTCATAAAGTAAAATTAGGGTCTACAACCAGTAAACTGAAAAATTGGGAAAAAAAGCAATGTACTTTGTACGGCGAGAGAGGCAGCTGGCCAGAGGATGGAACAAATCAGAATAGTTAGCCCAGTCCAAAGCTGTATGCTCAATCGTAGTAGGTACAATGTTCATTAATACGTTGTTATGGTGTCTCTACTTGGTTACAGGTGCAGTGTTTGGGTTTACACACGACTTACTATATGTATCAGAGAATCCGAATAGTCTTGCAAAAAACAGATAAATTTAACTTCACTTCTGACACCTTAGTGACCCGTTTTGTGCACCATAGCAACCCATTATAAATTCGATGAATTCGAATCGATTCTGGAAATCGGTTTTCCGCAGCTTTACATAACTTTCTATATACTACGTGCATTACTCGGTATATACGTATGTTGACACATTGCCGGCCAAATTACTTCGAATGTGGTGCCTTGTCTTCTTTAACCGGGCGTTTGATGCTCTTTGAGGGCGTTTCAAAGAAAAGACTATACATTTTAAACTTGGCGCCTTCGAGATAGTCTTAATTTTCTCCAAAAACCCGCGCGAATTTCTTCTCTTGTGTCCAGAAAATCATTTCTTTCTGCAAGTTCCTTGGGGTCGATTTCAACTTGTTCTATTAGTGCAGAGCGTCACCGAAAGATCGCACCAGCTCCTGGAGAAAGATCCACCGAACACTCCCGCGTAAATTTCGGCATGGGCGAAATTGCGGAAAATATTGGCAGAATGCAAATATTACTTTATGAGTATTAATATTCATAAAGTAAAATTAGGGTCTACAACCAGTAAACTGAAAAATTGGGAAAAAAAGCAATGTACTTTGTACGGCGAGAGAGGCAGCTGGCAAGAGGAATGAACAAATCAGAATAGTTAGCCCAGTCCAAAGCTGTATGCTCAATCGTAGTAGGTACAATGTTCATTAATACGTTGTTATGGTGTCTCTACTTGGTTACAGGTGCAGTGTTTGGGTTTACACACGACTTACTATATGTGTAAGAAAAGCCGAATGGTCTTACAAAAAAACAGATAAAATTAACTTCACTTCTGACACCTTAGAAACCCGTGTTGTGCACCATAACAACCCATTATGAATTCGATGAATTCAAATCGATTCTGGGAATTGAAAGGCGAGTTAGCCCAGTCCAAAGCTGTATGCTTAATCGTAGTAGGTACAATGATCATTAATACGTTGCTATGGTGTCTCTACTTGGTTACAGGTGCAGTGTTTGGTTTTACACACGGCTTACTATATGTATAAGAAAAGCCCAATAGTCTTGCAAAAAACAGATAAATTTTACTTCACTTCTGACACCTTAGAAACCCGTTTTGTGCACCATAGCAACCCATTATGAATTCGATGAATTCGAATCGATTCTGGAAATCGAAAGAAGAGTTAGCCCAGTCCAAAGCTGTATGCTCAATCGTAGTAGGTACAATGATCATTAATACGTTGCTATGGTGTCTCTACTTGGTAACAGGTGCAGTGTTTGGGATTACACACGACTTACAATATGTGTAAGAAAAGCCGAATAGTCATGCAAAAAACAGATAAATTTAACTTCACTTCTGACACCTTAGTGACCCGTTTTGTGCACCATAGCAACCCATTATAAATTCGATGAATTCGAATCGATTCTGGAAATCGATTTTCCGCAGCATTACATAACTTTCTATATACTACGTGCATTACTCGGTATATACGTATGTTGACACATTGCCGGCCAAATTACTTCGAATGTGGCGCCTTGTCTTCTTTAACCGGGCGTTTGATGCTCTTTGAGGGCGTTTCAAAGAAATGACTATACATTTTAAACTTGGCGCCTTCGAGATAGTCTTAATTTTCTCCAAAAACCCGCGCGAATTTCTTCTCTTGTGTCCAGACAATCATTTCTTTTTGCAAGTTCCTTAGGGTCGATTTCAACTTGTTCTATTAGTGCAGAGCGTCACCGAAAGATCGCACCAGCTCCTGGAGAAAGATCCACCGAACACTCCCGCGTAAATTTCGGCATGGGCGAAATTGCGGAAAATATTTGCAGAATGCAAATATTACTTTATGAATATTAATATTCATAAAGTAAAATTAGGGTCTACAACCAGTAAACTGAAAAATTGGGAAAAAAAGCAATGTACTTTGTACGGCGAGAGAGGCAGCTGGCCAGAGGATGGAACAAATCAGAATAGTTAGCCCAGTCCAAAGCTGTATGCTCAATCGTAGTAGGTACAATGTTGATTAATACGTTGTTATGGTGTCTCTACTTGGTTACAGGTGCAGTGTTTGGGTTTACACACGACTTACTATATGTATCAGAGAATCCGAATAGTCTTGCAAAAAACAGATAAATTTAACTTCACTTCTGACACCTTAGTGACCCGTTTTGTGCACCATAGCAACCCATTATAAATTCGATGAATTCGAGTCGATTCTGGAAATCGGTTTTCCGCAGCTTTACATAACTTTCTATATACTACGTGCATTACTCGGTATATACGTATGTTGACACATTGCCGGCCAAATTACTTCGAATGTGGTGCCTTGTCTTCTTTAACCGGGCGTTTGATGCTCTTTGAGGGCGTTTCAAAGAAAAGACTATACATTTTAAACTTGGCGCCTTCGAGATAGTCTTAATTTTCTCAAAAACCCGCGCGAATTTCTTCTCTTGTGTCCAGACAATCATTTCTTTTTGCAAGTTCCTTGGGGTCGATTTCAACTTGTTCTATTAGTGCAGAGCGTCACCGAAAGATCGCACCAGCTCCTGGAGAAAGATCCACCGAACACTCCCGCGTAAATTTCGGCATGGGCGAAATTGCGGAAAATATTTGCAGAATGCAAATATTACTTTATGAATATTAATATTCATAAAGTAAAATTAGGGTCTACAACCAGTAAACTGAAAAATTGGGAATAAAAGCAATGTACTTTGTACGGCGAGAGAGGCAGCTGGCCAGAGGATGGAACAAATCAGAATAGTTAGCCCAGTCCAAAGCTGTATGCTCAATCGTAGTAGGTACAATGTTCATTAATACGTTGTTATGGTGTCTCTACTTGGTTACAGGTGCAGTGTTTGGGTTTACACACGACTTACTATATGTATCAGAGAATCCGAATAGTCTTGCAAAAAACAGATAAATTTAACTTCACTTCTGACACCTTAGTGACCCGTTTTGTGCACCATAGCAACCCATTATAAATTCGATCAATTCGAATCGATTCTGGAAATCGATTTTCCGCAGCTTTACATAACTTTCTATATACTACGTGCATTACTCGGTATATACGTATGTTGACACATTGCCGGCCAAATTACTTCGAATATGGCGCCTTGTCTTCTTTAACCGGGCGTTTGATGCTCTTTGAGGGCGTTTCAAAGAAATGACTATACATTTTAAACTTGGCGCCTTCGAGATAGACTTAATTTTCTCCAAAAACCCGCGCGAATTTCTTCTCTTGTGTCCAGAAAACCATTTCTTTCTGCAAGTTCCTTGGGGTCGATTTCAACTTGTTCTATTAGTGCAGAGCGTCACCGAAAGATCGCACCAGCTCCTGGAGAAAGATCCACCGAACACTCCTGCGTAAATTTCGGCATGGGCGAAATTGCGGAAAATATTGGCAGAATGCAAATATTACTTTATGAGTATTAATATTCATAAAGTAAAATTAGGGTCTACAACCAGTAAACTGAAAAATTGTGAAAAAAAGCAATGTACTTTGTACGGCGAGAGAGGCAGCTGGCAAGAGGATGGAACAAATCAGAATAGTTAGCCCAGTCCAAAGCTGTATGCTCAATCGTAGTAGGTACAATGTTCATTAATACGTTGATATGGTGACTCTACTTGGTTACAGGTGCAGTGTTTGGGTTTACACACGACTTACTGTATGTGTAAGAAAAGCCGAATGGTCTTACAAAAAAAACAGATAAAATTAACTTCACTTCTGACACCTTAGAAACCCGTGTTGTGCACCGTAACAACCCATTATGAATTCGATGAATTCAAATCGATTCTGGGAATTGAAAGGCGAGTTAGTCCAGTCCAAAGCTGTATGCTGAATCGTAGTAGGTACAATGATCATTAATACGTTGCTATGGTGTCTCTACTTGGTTACAGGTGCAGTGTTTGGTTTTACACACGGCTTACTATATGTATAAGAAAAGCCCAATA
Source organism: Gryllus longicercus (assembly GCA_038098605.1). Taxonomy (NCBI): domain Eukaryota; kingdom Metazoa; phylum Arthropoda; class Insecta; order Orthoptera; family Gryllidae; genus Gryllus; species Gryllus longicercus. The sequence continues at coordinate 457,625 of JAZDUA010000550.1, forward strand.
GTCTTGCAAAAAACAGATAAATTTTACTTCACTTCTGACACCTTAGAAACCCGTTTTGTGCACCATAGCAACCCATTATGAATTCGATGAATTCGAATCGATTCTGGAAATCGAAAGAAGAGTTAGCCCAGTCCAAAGCTGTATGCTCAATCGTAGTAGGTACAATGATCATTAATACGTTGCTATGGTGTCTCTACTTGGTAACAGGTGCAGTGTTTGGGATTACACACGACTTACAATATGTGTAAGAAAAGCCGAATAGTCATGCAAAAAACAGATAAATTTAACTTCACTTCTGACACCTTAGTGACCCGTTTTGTGCACCATAGCAACCCATTATAAATTCGATGAATTCGAATCGATTCTGGAAATCGATTTTCCGCAGCTTTACATAACTTTCTATATACTACGTGCATTACTCGGTATATACGTATGTTGACACATTGCCGGCCAAATTACTTCGAATGTGGCGCCTTGTCTTCTTTAACCGGGCGTTTGATGCTCTTTGAGGGCGTTTCAAAGAAATGACTATACATTTTAAACTTGGCGCCTTCGAGATAGTCTTAATTTTCTCCAAAAATCCCGCGCGAATTTCTTCTCTTGTGTCCAGACAATCATTTCTTTTTGCAAGTTCCTTGGGGTCGATTTCAACTTGTTCTATTAGTGCAGAGCGTCACCGAAAGATCGCACCAGCTCCTGGAGAAAGATCCACCGAACACTCCCGCGTAAATTTCGGCATGGGCGAAATTGCGGAAAATATTTGCAGAATGCAAATATTACTTTATGAATATTAATATTCATAAAGTAATATTAGGGTCTACAACCAGTAAACTGAAAAATTGGGAAAAAAAGCAATGTACTTTGTACGGCGAGAGAGGCAGCTGGCCAGAGGATGGAACAAATCAGAATAGTTAGCCCAGTCCAAAGCTGTATGCTCAATCGTAGTAGGTACAATGTTCATTAATACGTTGTTATGGTGTCTCTAGTTGGTTACAGGTGCAGTGTTTGGGTTTACACACGACTTACTATATGTATCAGAGAAGCCGAATAGTCTTGCAAAAAACAGATAAATTGAACTTCACTTCTGACACCTTAGTGACCCGTTTTGTGCACCATAGCAACCCATTATAAATTCGATGAATTCGAATCGATTCTGGAAATCGATTTTCCGCAGCTTTACATAACTTTCTATATACTACGTGCATTACTCGGTATATACGTATGTTGACACATTGCCGGCCAAATTACTTCGAATGTGGCGCCTTGTCTTCTTTAACCGGGCGTTTGATGCTCTTTGAGGGCGTTTCAAAGAAAAGACTATACATTTTAAACTTGGCGCCTTCGAGATAGACTTAATTTTCTCCAAAAACCCGCGCGAATTTCTTCTCTTGTGTCCAGAAAATCATTTCTTTCTGCAAGTTCCTTGGGGTCGATTTCAACTTGTTCTATTAGTGCAGAGCGTCACCGAAAGATCGCACCAGCTCCTGGAGAAAGATCCACCGAACACTCCTGCGTAAATTTCGGCATGGGCGAAATTGCGGAAAATATTGGCAGAATGCAAATATTACTTTATGAGTATTAATATTCATAAAGTAAAATTAGGGTCTACAACCAGTAAACTGAAAAATTGTGAAAAAAAGCAATGTACTTTGTACGGCGAGAGAGGCAGCTGGCAAGAGGATGGAACAAATCAGAATAGTTAGCCCAGTCCAAAGCTGTATGCTCAATCGTAGTAGGTACAATGTTCATTAATACGTTGATATGGTGACTCTACTTGGTTACAGGTGCAGTGTTTGGGTTTACACACGACTTACTGTATGTGTAAGAAAAGCCGAATGGTCTTACAAAAAAAACAGATAAAATTAACTTCACTTCTGACACCTTAGAAACCCGTGTTGTGCACCGTAACAACCCATTATGAATTCGATGAATTCAAATCGATTCTGGGAATTGAAAGGCGAGTTAGCCCAGTCCAAAGCTGTATGCTCAATCGTAGTAGGTACAATGTTCATTAATACGTTGTTATGGTGTCTCTACTTGGTTACAGGTGCAGTGTTTGGGTTTACACACGACTTACTATATGTATCAGAGAATCCGAATAGTCTTGCAAAAAACAGATAAATTTAACTTCACTTCTGACACCTTAGTGACCCGTTTTGTGCACCATAGCAACCCATTATAAATTCGATGAATTCGAATCGATTCTGGAAATCGGTTTTCCGCAGCTTTACATAACTTTCTATATACTACGTGCATTACTCGGTATATACGTATGTTGACACATTGCCGGCCAAATTACTTCGAATGTGGTGCCTTGTCTTCTTTAACCGGGCGTTTGATGCTCTTTGAGGGCGTTTCAAAGAAAAGACTATACATTTTAAACTTGGCGCCTTCGAGATAGTCTTAATTTTCTCCAAAAACCCGCGCGAATTTCTTCTCTTGTGTCCAGAAAATCATTTCTTTCTGCAAGTTCCTTGGGGTCGATTTCAACTTGTTCTATTAGTGCAGAGCGTCACCGAAAGTTCGCACCAGCTCCTGGAGAAAGATCCACCGAACACTCCCGCGTAAATTTCGGCATGGGCGAAATTGCGGAAAATATTGGCAGAATGCAAATATTACTTTATGAGTATTAATATTCATAAAGTAAAATTAGGGTCTACAACCAGTAAACTGAAAAATTGGGAAAAAAAGCAATGTACTTTGTACGGCGAGAGAGGCAGCTGGCAAGAGGATGGAACAAATCAGAATAGTTAGCCCAGTCCAAAGCTGTATGCTCAATCGTAGTAGGTACAATGTTCATTAATACGTTGATATGGTGACTCTACTTGGTTACAGGTGCAGTGTTTGGGTTTACACACGACTTACTATATGTGTAAGAAAAGCCGAATGGTCTTACAAAAAAAACAGATAAAATTAACTTCACTTCTGACACCTTAGAAACCCGTGTTGTGCACCGTAACAACCCATTATGAATTCGATGAATTCAAATCGATTCTGGGAATTGAAAGGCGAGTTAGCCCAGTCCAAAGCTGTATGCTCAATCGTAGTAGGTACAATGTTCATTAATACGTTGTTATGGTGTCTCTACTTGGTTACAGGTGCAGTGTTTGGGTTTACACACGACTTACTATATGTATCAGAGAATCCGAATAGTCTTGCAAAAAACAGATAAATTTAACTTCACTTCTGACACCTTAGTGACCCGTTTTGTGCACCATAGCAACCCATTATAAATTCGATGAATTCGAATCGATTCTGGAAATCGGTTTTCCGCAGCTTTACATAACTTTCTATATACTACGTGCAGTACTCGGTATATACGTATGTTGACACATTGCCGGCCAAATTACTTCGAATGTGGTGCCTTGTCTTCCTTAACCGGGCGTTTGATGCTCTTTGAGGGCGTTTCAAAGAAAAGACTATACATTTTAAACTTGGCGCCTTCGAGATAGTCTTAATTTTCTCCAAAAACCCGCGCGAATTTCTTCTCTTGTGTCCAGAAAATCATTTCTTTCTGCAAGTTCCTTGGGGTCGATTTCAACTTGTTCTATTAGTGCAGAGCGTCACCGAAAGATCGCACCAGCTCCTGGAGAAAGATCCACCGAACACTCCCGCGTAAATTTCGGCATGGGCGAAATTGCGGAAAATATTGGCAGAATGCAAACATTACTTTATGAGTATTAATATTCATAAAGTAAAATTAGGGTCTACAACCAGTAAACTGAAAAATTGGGAAAAAAAGCAATGTACTTTGTACGGCGAGAGAGGCAGCTGGCAAGAGGATGGAACAAATCAGAATAGTTAGCCCAGTCCAAAGCTGTATGCTCAATCGTAGTAGGTACAATGTTCATTAATACGTTGATATGGTGACTCTACTTGGTTACAGGTGCAGTGTTTGGGTTTACACACGACTTACTATATGTGTAAGAAAAGCCGAATGGTCTTACAAAAAAAACAGATAAAATTAACTTCACTTCTGACACCTTAGAAACCCGTGTTGTGCACCGTAACAACCCATTATGAATTCGATGAATTCAAATCGATTCTGGGAATTGAAAGGCGAGTTAGCCCAGTCCAAAGCTGTATGCTCAATCGTAGTAGGTACAATGTTCATTAATACGTTGTTATGGTGTCTCTACTTGGTTACAGGTGCAGTGTTTGGGTTTACACACGACTTACTATATGTATCAGAGAATCCGAATAGTCTTGCAAAAAACAGATAAATTTAACTTCACTTCTGACACCTTAGTGACCCGTTTTGTGCACCATAGCAACCCATTATAAATTCGATGAATTCGAATCGATTCTGGAAATCGGTTTTCCGCAGCTTTACATAACTTTCTATATACTACGTGCAGTACTCGGTATATACGTATGTTGACACATTGCCGGCCAAATTACTTCGAATGTGGTGCCTTGTCTTCCTTAACCGGGCGTTTGATGCTCTTTGAGGGCGTTTCAAAGAAAAGACTATACATTTTAAACTTGGCGCCTTCGAGATAGTCTTAATTTTCTCCAAAAACCCGCGCGAATTTCTTCTCTTGTGTCCAGAAAATCATTTCTTTCTGCAAGTTCCTTGGGGTCGATTTCAACTTGTTCTATTAGTGCAGAGCGTCACCGAAAGATCGCACCAGCTCCTGGAGAAAGATCCACCGAACACTCCCGCGTAAATTTCGGCATGGGCGAAATTGCGGAAAATATTGGCAGAATGCAAATATTACTTTATGAGTATTAATATTCATAAAGTAAAATTAGGTTCTACAACCAGTAAACTGAAAAATTGGGAAAAAAAGCAATGGACTTTGTACGGCGAGAGAGGCAGCTGGCAAGAGGATGGAACAAATCAGAATAGTTAGCCCAGTCCAAAGCTGTATGCTCAATCGTAGTAGGTACAATGTTCATTAATACGTTGATATGGTGACTCTACTTGGTTACAGGTGCAGTGTTTGGGTTTACACACGACTTACTATATGTGTAAGAAAAGCCGAATGGTCTTACAAAAAAAACAGATAAAATTAACTTCACTTCTGACACCTTAGAAACCCGTGTTGTGCACCGTAACAACCCATTATGAATTCGATGAATTCAAATCGATTCTGGGAATTGAAAGGCGAGTTAGCCCAGTCCAAAGCTGTATGCTCAATCGTAGTAGGTACAATGTTCATTAATACGTTGTTATGGTGTCTCTACTTGGTTACAGGTGCAGTGTTTGGGTTTACACACGACTTACTATATGTATCAGAGAATCCGAATAGTCTTGCAAAAAACAGATAAATTTAACTTCACTTCTGACACCTTAGTGACCCGTTTTGTGCACCATAGCAACCCATTATAAATTCGATGAATTCGAATCGATTCTGGAAATCGGTTTTCCGCAGCTTTACATAACTTTCTATATACTACGTGCATTACTCGGTATATACGTATGTTGACACATTGCCGGCCAAATTACTTCGAATGTGGTGCCTTGTCTTCTTTAACCGGGCGTTTGATGCTCTTTGAGGGCGTTTCAAAGAAAAGACTATACATTTTAAACTTGGCGCCTTCGAGATAGTCTTAATTTTCTCCAAAAACCCGCGCGAATTTCTTCTCTTGTGTCCAGAAAATCATTTCTTTCTGCAAGTTCCTTGGGGTCGATTTCAACTTGTTCTATTAGTGCAGAGCGTCACCGAAAGATCGCACCAGCTCCTGGAGAAAGATCCACCGAACACTCCCGCGTAAATTTCGGCATGGGCGAAATTGCGGAAAATATTGGCAGAATGCAAATATTACTTTATGAGTATTAATATTCATAAAGTAAAATTAGGTTCTACAACCAGTAAACTGAAAAATTGGGAAAAAAAGCAATGGACTTTGTACGGCGAGAGAGGCAGCTGGCAAGAGGATGGAACAAATCAGAATAGTTAGCCCAGTCCAAAGCTGTATGCTCAATCGTAGTAGGTACAATGTTCATTAATACGTTGATATGGTGACTCTACTTGGTTACAGGTGCAGTGTTTGGGTTTACACACGACTTACTATATGTGTAAGAAAAGCCGAATGGTCTTACAAAAAAAACAGATAAAATTAACTTCACTTCTGACACCTTAGAAACCCGTGTTGTGCACCGTAACAACCCATTATGAATTCGATGAATTCAAATCGATTCTGGGAATTGAAAGGCGAGTTAGCCCAGTCCAAAGCTGTATGCTCAATCGTAGTAGGTACAATGTTCATTAATACGTTGTTATGGTGTCTCTACTTGGTTACAGGTGCAGTGTTTGGGTTTACACACGACTTACTATATGTATCAGAGAATCCGAATAGTCTTGCAAAAAACAGATAAATTTAACTTCACTTCTGACACCTTAGTGACCCGTTTTGTGCACCATAGCAACCCATTATAAATTCGATGAATTCGAATCGATTCTGGAAATCGGTTTTCCGCAGCTTTACATAACTTTCTATATACTACGTGCATTACTCGGTATATACGTATGTTGACACATTGCCGGCCAAATTACTTCGAATGTGGTGCCTTGTCTTCTTTAACCGGGCGTTTGATGCTCTTTGAGGGCGTTTCAAAGAAAAGACTATACATTTTAAACTTGGCGCCTTCGAGATAGTCTTAATTTTCTCCAAAAACCCGCGCGAATTTCTTCTCTTGTGTCCAGAAAATCATTTCTTTCTGCAAGTTCCTTGGGGTCGATTTCAACTTGTTCTATTAGTGCAGAGCGTCACCGAAAGTTCGCACCAGCTCCTGGAGAAAGATCCACCGAACACTCCCGCGTAAATTTCGGCATGGGCGAAATTGCGGAAAATATTGGCAGAATGCAAATATTACTTTATGAGTATTAATATTCATAAAGTAAAATTAGGGTCTACAACCAGTAAACTGAAAAATTGGGAAAAAAAGCAATGTACTTTGTACGGCGAGAGAGGCAGCTGGCAAGAGGATGGAACAAATCAGAATAGTTAGCCCAGTCCAAAGCTGTATGCTCAATCGTAGTAGGTACAATGTTCATTAATACGTTGATATGGTGACTCTACTTGGTTACAGGTGCAGTGTTTGGGTTTACACACGACTTACTATATGTGTAAGAAAAGCCGAATGGTCTTACAAAAAAAACAGATAAAATTAACTTCACTTCTGACACCTTAGAAACCCGTGTTGTGCACCGTAACAACCCATTATGAATTCGATGAATTCAAATCGATTCTGGGAATTGAAAGGCGAGTTAGCCCAGTCCAAAGCTGTATGCTCAATCGTAGTAGGTACAATGTTCATTAATACGTTGTTATGGTGTCTCTACTTGGTTACAGGTGCAGTGTTTGGGTTTACACACGACTTACTATATGTATCAGAGAATCCGAATAGTCTTGCAAAAAACAGATAAATTTAACTTCACTTCTGACACCTTAGTGACCCGTTTTGTGCACCATAGCAACCCATTATAAATTCGATGAATTCGAATCGATTCTGGAAATCGGTTTTCCGCAGCTTTACATAACTTTCTATATACTACGTGCAGTACTCGGTATATACGTATGTTGACACATTGCCGGCCAAATTACTTCGAATGTGGTGCCTTGTCTTCCTTAACCGGGCGTTTGATGCTCTTTGAGGGCGTTTCAAAGAAAAGACTATACATTTTAAACTTGGCGCCTTCGAGATAGTCTTAATTTTCTCCAAAAACCCGCGCGAATTTCTTCTCTTGTGTCCAGAAAATCATTTCTTTCTGCAAGTTCCTTGGGGTCGATTTCAACTTGTTCTATTAGTGCAGAGCGTCACCGAAAGATCGCACCAGCTCCTGGAGAAAGATCCACCGAACACTCCCGCGTAAATTTCGGCATGGGCGAAATTGCGGAAAATATTGGCAGAATGCAAATATTACTTTATGAGTATTAATATTCATAAAGTAAAATTAGGTTCTACAACCAGTAAACTGAAAAATTGGGAAAAAAAGCAATGGACTTTGTACGGCGAGAGAGGCAGCTGGCAAGAGGATGGAACAAATCAGAATAGTTAGCCCAGTCCAAAGCTGTATGCTCAATCGTAGTAGGTACAATGTTCATTAATACGTTGATATGGTGACTCTACTTGGTTACAGGTGCAGTGTTTGGGTTTACACACGACTTACTATATGTGTAAGAAAAGCCGAATGGTCTTACAAAAAAAACAGATAAAATTAACTTCACTTCTGACACCTTAGAAACCCGTGTTGTGCACCGTAACAACCCATTATGAATTCGATGAATTCAAATCGATTCTGGGAATTGAAAGGCGAGTTAGCCCAGTCCAAAGCTGTATGCTCAATCGTAGTAGGTACAATGTTCATTAATACGTTGTTATGGTGTCTCTACTTGGTTACAGGTGCAGTGTTTGGGTTTACACACGACTTACTATATGTATCAGAGAATCCGAATAGTCTTGCAAAAAACAGATAAATTTAACTTCACTTCTGACACCTTAGTGACCCGTTTTGTGCACCATAGCAACCCATTATAAATTCGATGAATTCGAATCGATTCTGGAAATCGGTTTTCCGCAGCTTTACATAACTTTCTATATACTACGTGCAGTACTCGGTATATACGTATGTTGACACATTGCCGGCCAAATTACTTCGAATGTGGTGCCTTGTCTTCTTTAACCGGGCGTTTGATGCTCTTTGAGGGCGTTTCAAAGAAAAGACTATACATTTTAAACTTGGCGCCTTCGAGATAGTCTTAATTTTCTCCAAAAACCCGCGCGAATTTCTTCTCTTGTGTCCAGAAAATCATTTCTTTCTGCAAGTTCCTTGGGGTCGATTTCAACTTGTTCTATTAGTGCAGAGCGTCACCGAAAGTTCGCACCAGCTCCTGGAGAAAAATCCACCGAACACTCCCGCGTAATTTTCGGCATGGGCGAAATTGCGGAAAATATTGGCAGAATGCAAATATTACTTTATGAGTATTAATATTCATAAAGTAAAATTAGGGTCTACAACCAGTAAACTGAAAAATTGGGAAAAAAAGCAATGTACTTTGTACGGCGAGAGAGGCAGCTGGCAAGAGGATGGAACAAATCAGAATAGTTAGCCCAGTCCAAAGCTGTATGCTCAATCGTAGTAGGTACAATGTTCATTAATACGTTGTTATGGTGTCTCTACTTGGTTACAGGTGCAGTGTTTGGGTTTACACACGACTTACTATATGTGTAAGAAAAGCCGAATGGTCTTACAAAAAAAACAGATAAAATTAACTTCACTTCTGACACCTTAGAAACCCGTGTTGTGCACCGTAACAACCCATTATGAATTCGATGAATTCAAATCGATTCTGGGAATTGAAAGGCGAGTTAGCCCAGTCCAAAGCTGTATGCTCAATCGTAGTAGGTACAATGTTCATTAATACGTTGTTATGGTGTCTCTACTTGGTTACAGGTGCAGTGTTTGGGTTTACACACGACTTACTATATGTATCAGAGAATCCGAATAGTCTTGCAAAAAACAGATAAATTTAACTTCACTTCTGACACCTTAGTGACCCGTTTTGTGCACCATAGCAACCCATTATAAATTCGATGAATTCGAATCGATTCTGGAAATCGGTTTTCCGCAGCTTTACATAACTTTCTATATACTACGTGCAGTACTCGGTATATACGTATGTTGACACATTGCCGGCCAAATTACTTCGAATGTGGTGCCTTGTCTTCCTTAACCGGGCGTTTGATGCTCTTTGAGGGCGTTTCAAAGAAAAGACTATACATTTTAAACTTGGCGCCTTCGAGATAGTCTTAATTTTCTCCAAAAACCCGCGCGAATTTCTTCTCTTGTGTCCAGAAAATCATTTCTTTCTGCAAGTTCCTTGGGGTCGATTTCAACTTGTTCTATTAGTGCAGAGCGTCACCGAAAGATCGCACCAGCTCCTGGAGAAAGATCCACCGAACACTCCCGCGTAAATTTCGGCATGGGCGAAATTGCGGAAAATATTGGCAGAATGCAAACATTACTTTATGAGTATTAATATTCATAAAGTAAAATTAGGGTCTACAACCAGTAAACTGAAAAATTGGGAAAAAAAGCAATGTACTTTGTACGGCGAGAGAGGCAGCTGGCAAGAGGATGGAACAAATCAGAATAGTTAGCCCAGTCCAAAGCTGTATGCTCAATCGTAGTAGGTACAATGTTCATTAATACGTTGATATGGTGACTCTACTTGGTTACAGGTGCAGTGTTTGGGTTTACACACGACTTACTATATGTGTAAGAAAAGCCGAATGGTCTTACAAAAAAAACAGATAAAATTAACTTCACTTCTGACACCTTAGAAACCCGTGTTGTGCACCGTAACAACCCATTATGAATTCGATGAATTCAAATCGATTCTGGGAATTGAAAGGCGAGTTAGCCCAGTCCAAAGCTGTATGCTCAATCGTAGTAGTTACAATGTTCATTAATACGTTGTTATGGTGTCTCTACTTGGTTACAGGTGCAGTGTTTGGGTTTACACACGACTTACTATAGGTATCAGAGAAGCCGAATAGTCTTGCAAAAAACAGATAAATTGAACTTCACTTCTGACACCTTAGTGACCCGTTTTGTGCACCATAGCAACCCATTATGAATTCGATGAATTCGAATCGATTCTGGAAATCGAAAGAAGAGTTAGCCCAGTCCAAAGCTGTATGCTCAATCGTAGTAGGTACAATGATCATTAATACGTTGCTATGGTGTCTCTACTTGGTAACAGGTGCAGTGTTTGGGATTACACACGACTTACAATATGTGTAAGAAAAGCCGAATAGTCATGCAAAAAACTGATAAATTTAACTTCACTTCTGACACCTTAGTGACCCGTTTTGTGCACCATAGCAACCCATTATAAATTCGATGAATTCGAATCGATTCTGGAAATCGGTTTTCCGCAGCTTTACATAACTTTCTATATACTACGTGCATTACTCGGTATATACGTATGTTGACACATTGCCGGCCAAATTACTTCGAATGTGGTGCCTTGTCTTCTTTAACCGGGCGTTTGATGCTCTTTGAGGGCGTTTCAAAGAAAAGACTATACATTTTAAACTTGGCGCCTTCGAGATAGTCTTAATTTTCTCCAAAAACCCGCGCGAATTTCTTCTCTTGTGTCCAGAAAATCATTTCTTTCTGCAAGTTCCTTGGGGTCGATTTCAACTTGTTCTATTAGTGCAGAGCGTCACCGAAAGTTCGCACCAGCTCCTGGAGAAAAATCCACCGAACACTCCCGCGTAATTTTCGGCATGGGCGAAATTGCGGAAAATATTGGCAGAATGCAAATATTACTTTATGAGTATTAATATTCATAAAGTAAAATTAGGGTCTACAACCAGTAAACTGAAAAATTGGGAAAAAAAGCAATGTACTTTGTACGGCGAGAGAGGCAGCTGGCAAGAGGATGGAACAAATCAGAATAGTTAGCCCAGTCCAAAGCTGTATGCTCAATCGTAGTAGGTACAATGTTCATTAATACGTTGTTATGGTGTCTCTACTTGGTTACAGGTGCAGAGTTTGGGTTTACACACGACTTACTATAGGTATCAGAGAAGCCGAATAGTTTTGCAAAAAACAGATAAATTGAACTTCACTTCTGACACCTTAGTGACCCGTTTTGTGCACCATAGCAACCCATTATAAATTCGATGAATTCGAATCGATTCTGGAAATCGGTTTTCCGCAGCTTTACATAACTTTCTATATACTACGTGCATTACTCGGTATATACGTATGTTGACACATTGCCGGCCAAATTACTTCGAATGTGGTGCCTTGTCTTCTTTAACCGGGCGTTTGATGCTCTTTGAGGGCGTTTCAAAGAAAAGACTATACATTTTAAACTTGGCGCCTTCGAGATAGTCTTAATTTTCTCCAAAAACCCGCGCGAATTTCTTCTCTTGTGTCCAGAAAATCATTTCTTTCTGCAAGTTCCTTGGGGTCGATTTCAACTTGTTCTATTAGTGCAGAGCGTCACCGAAAGTTCGCACCAGCTCCTGGAGAAAGATCCACCGAACACTCCCGCGTAATTTTCGGCATGGGCGAAATTGCGGAAAATATTGGCAGAATGCAAATATTACTTTATGAGTATTAATATTCATAAAGTAAAATTAGGGTCTACAACCAGTAAACTGAAAAATTGGGAAAAAAAGCAATGGACTTTGTACGGCGAGAGAGGCAGCTGGCAAGAGGATGGAACAAATCAGAATAGTTAGCCCAGTCCAAAGCTGTATGCTCAATCGTAGTAGGTACAATGTTCATTAATACGTTGTTATGGTGTCTCTACTTGGTTACAGGTGCAGTGTTTGGGTTTACACACGACTTACTATAGGTATCAGAGAAGCCGAATAGTCTTGCAAAAAACAGATAAATTGAACTTCACTTCTGACACCTTAGTGACCCGTTTTGTGCACCATAGCAACCCATTATAAATTCGATGAATTCGAATCGATTCTGGAAATCGATTTTCCGCAGCTTTACATAACTTTCTATATACTACGTGCATTACTCGGTATATACGTATGTTGACACATTGCCGGCCAAATTACTTCGAATGTGGTGCCTTGTCTTCTTTAACCGGGCGTTTGATGCTCTTTGAGGGCGTTTCAAAGAAAAGACTATACATTTTAAACTTGGCGCCTTCGAGATAGTCTTAATTTTCTCCAAAAACCCGCGCGAATTTCTTCTCTTGTGTCCAGAAAATCATTTCTTTCTGCAAGTTCCTTGGGGTCGATTTCAACTTGTTCTATTAGTGCAGAGCGTCACCGAAAGTTCGCACCAGCTCCTGGAGAAAGATCCACCGAACACTCCCGCGTAAATTTCGGCATGGGCGAAATTGCGGAAAATATTGGCAGAATGCAAATATTACTTTATGAGTATTAATATTCATAAAGTAAAATTAGGGTCTACAACCAGTAAACTGAAAAATTGGGAAAAAAAGCAATGTACTTTGTACGGCGAGAGAGGCAGCTGGCAAGAGGATGGAACAAATCAGAATAGTTAGCCCAGTCCAAAGCTGTATGCTCAATCGTAGTAGGTACAATGTTCATTAATACGTTGATATGGTGACTCTACTTGGTTACAGGTGCAGTGTTTGGGTTTACACACGACTTACTATATGTGTAAGAAAAGCCGAATGGTCTTACAAAAAAAACAGATAAAATTAACTTCACTTCTGACACCTTAGAAACCCGTGTTGTGCACCGTAACAACCCATTATGAATTCGATGAATTCAAATCGATTCTGGGAATTGAAAGGCGAGTTAGCCCAGTCCAAAGCTGTATGCTCAATCGTAGTAGGTACAATGTTCATTAATACGTTGTTATGGTGTCTCTACTTGGTTACAGGTGCAGTGTTTGGGTTTACACACGACTTACTATATGTATCAGAGAATCCGAATAGTCTTGCAAAAAACAGATAAATTTAACTTCACTTCTGACACCTTAGTGACCCGTTTTGTGCACCATAGCAACCCATTATAAATTCGATGAATTCGAATCGATTCTGGAAATCGGTTTTCCGCAGCTTTACATAACTTTCTATATACTACGTGCAGTACTCGGTATATACGTATGTTGACACATTGCCGGCCAAATTACTTCGAATGTGGTGCCTTGTCTTCCTTAACCGGGCGTTTGATGCTCTTTGAGGGCGTTTCAAAGAAAAGACTATACATTTTAAACTTGGCGCCTTCGAGATAGTCTTAATTTTCTCCAAAAACCCGCGCGAATTTCTTCTCTTGTGTCCAGAAAATCATTTCTTTCTGCAAGTTCCTTGGGGTCGATTTCAACTTGTTCTATTAGTGCAGAGCGTCACCGAAAGATCGCACCAGCTCCTGGAGAAAGATCCACCGAACACTCCCGCGTAAATTTCGGCATGGGCGAAATTGCGGAAAATATTGGCAGAATGCAAATATTACTTTATGAGTATTAATATTCATAAAGTAAAATTAGGTTCTACAACCAGTAAACTGAAAAATTGGGAAAAAAAGCAATGGACTTTGTACGGCGAGAGAGGCAGCTGGCAAGAGGATGGAACAAATCAGAATAGTTAGCCCAGTCCAAAGCTGTATGCTCAATCGTAGTAGGTACAATGTTCATTAATACGTTGATATGGTGACTCTACTTGGTTACAGGTGCAGTGTTTGGGTTTACACACGACTTACTATATGTGTAAGAAAAGCCGAATGGTCTTACAAAAAAAACAGATAAAATTAACTTCACTTCTGACACCTTAGAAACCCGTGTTGTGCACCGTAACAACCCATTATGAATTCGATGAATTCAAATCGATTCTGGGAATTGAAAGGCGAGTTAGCCCAGTCCAAAGCTGTATGCTCAATCGTAGTAGGTACAATGTTCATTAATACGTTGTTATGGTGTCTCTACTTGGTTACAGGTGCAGTGTTTGGGTTTACACACGACTTACTATATGTATCAGAGAATCCGAATAGTCTTGCAAAAAACAGATAAATTTAACTTCACTTCTGACACCTTAGTGACCCGTTTTGTGCACCATAGCAACCCATTATAAATTCGATGAATTCGAATCGATTCTGGAAATCGGTTTTCCGCAGCTTTACATAACTTTCTATATACTACGTGCATTACTCGGTATATACGTATGTTGACACATTGCCGGCCAAATTACTTCGAATGTGGTGCCTTGTCTTCTTTAACCGGGCGTTTGATGCTCTTTGAGGGCGTTTCAAAGAAAAGACTATACATTTTAAACTTGGCGCCTTCGAGATAGTCTTAATTTTCTCCAAAAACCCGCGCGAATTTCTTCTCTTGTGTCCAGAAAATCATTTCTTTCTGCAAGTTCCTTGGGGTCGATTTCAACTTGTTCTATTAGTGCAGAGCGTCACCGAAAGATCGCACCAGCTCCTGGAGAAAGATCCACCGAACACTCCCGCGTAAATTTCGGCATGGGCGAAATTGCGGAAAATATTGGCAGAATGCAAACATTACTTTATGAGTATTAATATTCATAAAGTAAAATTAGGGTCTACAACCAGTAAACTGAAAAATTGGGAAAAAAAGCAATGTACTTTGTACGGCGAGAGAGGCAGCTGGCAAGAGGATGGAACAAATCAGAATAGTTAGCCCAGTCCAAAGCTGTATGCTCAATCGTAGTAGGTACAATGTTCATTAATACGTTGATATGGTGACTCTACTTGGTTACAGGTGCAGTGTTTGGGTTTACACACGACTTACTATATGTGTAAGAAAAGCCGAATGGTCTTACAAAAAAAACAGATAAAATTAACTTCACTTCTGACACCTTAGAAACCCGTGTTGTGCACCGTAACAACCCATTATGAATTCGATGAATTCAAATCGATTCTGGGAATTGAAAGGCGAGTTAGCCCAGTCCAAAGCTGTATGCTCAATCGTAGTAGTTACAATGTTCATTAATACGTTGTTATGGTGTCTCTACTTGGTTACAGGTGCAGTGTTTGGGTTTACACACGACTTACTATAGGTATCAGAGAAGCCGAATAGTCTTGCAAAAAACAGATAAATTGAACTTCACTTCTGACACCTTAGTGACCCGTTTTGTGCACCATAGCAACCCATTATGAATTCGATGAATTCGAATCGATTCTGGAAATCGAAAGAAGAGTTAGCCCAGTCCAAAGCTGTATGCTCAATCGTAGTAGGTACAATGATCATTAATACGTTGCTATGGTGTCTCTACTTGGTAACAGGTGCAGTGTTTGGGATTACACACGACTTACAATATGTGTTAGAAAAGCCGAATAGTCATGGAAAAAACTGATAAATTTAACTTCACTTCTGACACCTTAGTGACCCGTTTTGTGCACCATAGCAACCCATTATAAATTCGATGAATTCGAATCGATTCTGGAAATCGGTTTTCCGCAGCTTTACATAACTTTCTATATACTACGTGCATTACTCGGTATATACGTATGTTGACACATTGCCGGCCAAATTACTTCGAATGTGGTGCCTTGTCTTCTTTAACCGGGCGTTTGATGCTCTTTGAGGGCGTTTCAAAGAAAAGACTATACATTTTAAACTTGGCGCCTTCGAGATAGTCTTAATTTTCTCCAAAAACCCGCGCGAATTTCTTCTCTTGTGTCCAGAAAATCATTTCTTTCTGCAAGTTCCTTGGGGTCGATTTCAACTTGTTCTATTAGTGCAGAGCGTCACCGAAAGTTCGCACCAGCTCCTGGAGAAAAATCCACCGAACACTCCCGCGTAATTTTCGGCATGGGCGAAATTGCGGAAAATATTGGCAGAATGCAAATATTACTTTATGAGTATTAATATTCATAAAGTAAAATTAGGGTCTACAACCAGTAAACTGAAAAATTGGGAAAAAAAGCAATGTACTTTGTACGGCGAGAGAGGCAGCTGGCAAGAGGATGGAACAAATCAGAATAGTTAGCCCAGTCCAAAGCTGTATGCTCAATCGTAGTAGGTACAATGTTCATTAATACGTTGTTATGGTGTCTCTACTTGGTTACAGGTGCAGAGTTTGGGTTTACACACGACTTACTATAGGTATCAGAGAAGCCGAATAGTTTTGCAAAAAACAGATAAATTGAACTTCACTTCTGACACCTTAGTGACCCGTTTTGTGCACCATAGCAACCCATTATAAATTCGATGAATTCGAATCGATTCTGGAAATCGGTTTTCCGCAGCTTTACATAACTTTCTATATACTACGTGCATTACTCGGTATATACGTATGTTGACACATTGCCGGCCAAATTACTTCGAATGTGGTGCCTTGTCTTCTTTAACCGGGCGTTTGATGCTCTTTGAGGGCGTTTCAAAGAAAAGACTATACATTTTAAACTTGGCGCCTTCGAGATAGTCTTAATTTTCTCCAAAAACCCGCGCGAATTTCTTCTCTTGTGTCCAGAAAATCATTTCTTTCTGCAAGTTCCTTGGGGTCGATTTCAACTTGTTCTATTAGTGCAGAGCGTCACCGAAAGTTCGCACCAGCTCCTGGAGAAAGATCCACCGAACACTCCCGCGTAATTTTCGGCATGGGCGAAATTGCGGAAAATATTGGCAGAATGCAAATATTACTTTATGAGTATTAATATTCATAAAGTAAAATTAGGGTCTACAACCAGTAAACTGAAAAATTGGGAAAAAAAGCAATGGACTTTGTACGGCGAGAGAGGCAGCTGGCAAGAGGATGGAACAAATCAGAATAGTTAGCCCAGTCCAAAGCTGTATGCTCAATCGTAGTAGGTACAATGTTCATTAATACGTTGTTATGGTGTCTCTACTTGGTTACAGGTGCAGTGTTTGGGTTTACACACGACTTACTATAGGTATCAGAGAAGCCGAATAGTCTTGCAAAAAACAGATAAATTGAACTTCACTTCTGACACCTTAGTGACCCGTTTTGTGCACCATAGCAACCCATTATAAATTCGATGAATTCGAATCGATTCTGGAAATCGATTTTCCGCAGCTTTACATAACTTTCTATATACTACGTGCATTACTCGGTATATACGTATGTTGACACATTGCCGGCCAAATTACTTCGAATGTGGTGCCTTGTCTTCTTTAACCGGGCGTTTGATGCTCTTTGAGGGCGTTTCAAAGAAAAGACTATACATTTTAAACTTGGCGCCTTCGAGATAGTCTTAATTTTCTCCAAAAACCCGCGCGAATTTCTTCTCTTGTGTCCAGAAAATCATTTCTTTCTGCAAGTTCCTTGGGGTCGATTTCAACTTGTTCTATTAGTGCAGAGCGTCACCGAAAGTTCGCACCAGCTCCTGGAGAAAGATCCACCGAACACTCCCGCGTAAATTTCGGCATGGGCGAAATTGCGGAAAATATTGGCAGAATGCAAATATTACTTTATGAGTATTAATATTCATAAAGTAAAATTAGGGTCTACAACCAGTAAACTGAAAAATTGGGAAAAAAAGCAATGTACTTTGTACGGCGAGAGAGGCAGCTGGCAAGAGGATGGAACAAATCAGAATAGTTAGCCCAGTCCAAAGCTGTATGCTCAATCGTAGTAGGTACAATGTTCATTAATACGTTGATATGGTGACTCTACTTGGTTACAGGTGCAGTGTTTGGGTTTACACACGACTTACTATATGTGTAAGAAAAGCCGAATGGTCTTACAAAAAAAACAGATAAAATTAACTTCACTTCTGACACCTTAGAAACCCGTGTTGTGCACCGTAACAACCCATTATGAATTCGATGAATTCAAATCGATTCTGGGAATTGAAAGGCGAGTTAGCCCAGTCCAAAGCTGTATGCTCAATCGTAGTAGGTACAATGTTCATTAATACGTTGTTATGGTGTCTCTACTTGGTTACAGGTGCAGTGTTTGGGTTTACACACGACTTACTATATGTATCAGAGAATCCGAATAGTCTTGCAAAAAACAGATAAATTTAACTTCACTTCTGACACCTTAGTGACCCGTTTTGTGCACCATAGCAACCCATTATAAATTCGATGAATTCGAATCGATTCTGGAAATCGGTTTTCCGCAGCTTTACATAACTTTCTATATACTACGTGCAGTACTCGGTATATACGTATGTTGACACATTGCCGGCCAAATTACTTCGAATGTGGTGCCTTGTCTTCCTTAACCGGGCGTTTGATGCTCTTTGAGGGCGTTTCAAAGAAAAGACTATACATTTTAAACTTGGCGCCTTCGAGATAGTCTTAATTTTCTCCAAAAACCCGCGCGAATTTCTTCTCTTGTGTCCAGAAAATCATTTCTTTCTGCAAGTTCCTTGGGGTCGATTTCAACTTGTTCTATTAGTGCAGAGCGTCACCGAAAGATCGCACCAGCTCCTGGAGAAAGATCCACCGAACACTCCCGCGTAAATTTCGGCATGGGCGAAATTGCGGAAAATATTGGCAGAATGCAAATATTACTTTATGAGTATTAATATTCATAAAGTAAAATTAGGTTCTACAACCAGTAAACTGAAAAATTGGGAAAAAAAGCAATGGACTTTGTACGGCGAGAGAGGCAGCTGGCAAGAGGATGGAACAAATCAGAATAGTTAGCCCAGTCCAAAGCTGTATGCTCAATCGTAGTAGGTACAATGTTCATTAATACGTTGATATGGTGACTCTACTTGGTTACAGGTGCAGTGTTTGGGTTTACACACGACTTACTATATGTGTAAGAAAAGCCGAATGGTCTTACAAAAAAAACAGATAAAATTAACTTCACTTCTGACACCTTAGAAACCCGTGTTGTGCACCGTAACAACCCATTATGAATTCGATGAATTCAAATCGATTCTGGGAATTGAAAGGCGAGTTAGCCCAGTCCAAAGCTGTATGCTCAATCGTAGTAGGTACAATGTTCATTAATACGTTGTTATGGTGTCTCTACTTGGTTACAGGTGCAGTGTTTGGGTTTACACACGACTTACTATATGTATCAGAGAATCCGAATAGTCTTGCAAAAAACGGATAAATTTAACTTCACTTCTGACACCTTAGTGACCCGTTTTGTGCACCATAGCAACCCATTATAAATTCGATGAATTCGAATCGATTCTGGAAATCGGTTTTCCGCAGCTTTACATAACTTTCTATATACTACGTGCATTACTCGGTATATACGTATGTTGACACATTGCCGGCCAAATTACTTCGAATGTGGTGCCTTGTCTTCTTTAACCGGGCGTTTGATGCTCTTTGAGGGCGTTTCAAAGAAAAGACTATACATTTTAAACTTGGCGCCTTCGAGATAGTCTTAATTTTCTCCAAAAACCCGCGCGAATTTCTTCTCTTGTGTCCAGAAAATCATTTCTTTCTGCAAGTTCCTTGGGGTCGATTTCAACTTGTTCTATTAGTGCAGAGCGTCACCGAAAGTTCGCACCAGCTCCTGGAGAAAGATCCACCGAACACTCCCGCGTAAATTTCGGCATGGGCGAAATTGCGGAAAATATTGGCAGAATGCAAATATTACTTTATGAGTATTAATATTCATAAAGTAAAATTAGGGTCTACAACCAGTAAACTGAAAAATTGGGAAAAAAAGCAATGTACTTTGTACGGCGAGAGAGGCAGCTGGCAAGAGGATGGAACAAATCAGAATAGTTAGCCCAGTCCAAAGCTGTATGCTCAATCGTAGTAGGTACAATGTTCATTAATACGTTGATATGGTGACTCTACTTGGTTACAGGTGCAGTGTTTGGGTTTACACACGACTTACTATATGTGTAAGAAAAGCCGAATGGTCTTACAAAAAAAACAGATAAAATTAACTTCACTTCTGACACCTTAGAAACCCGTGTTGTGCACCGTAACAACCCATTATGAATTCGATGAATTCAAATCGATTCTGGGAATTGAAAGGCGAGTTAGCCCAGTCCAAAGCTGTATGCTCAATCGTAGTAGGTACAATGTTCATTAATACGTTGTTATGGTGTCTCTACTTGGTTACAGGTGCAGTGTTTGGGTTTACACACGACTTACTATATGTATCAGAGAATCCGAATAGTCTTGCAAAAAACAGATAAATTTAACTTCACTTCTGACACCTTAGTGACCCGTTTTGTGCACCATAGCAACCCATTATAAATTCGATGAATTCGAATCGATTCTGGAAATCGGTTTTCCGCAGCTTTACATAACTTTCTATATACTACGTGCAGTACTCGGTATATACGTATGTTGACACATTGCCGGCCAAATTACTTCGAATGTGGTGCCTTGTCTTCCTTAACCGGGCGTTTGATGCTCTTTGAGGGCGTTTCAAAGAAAAGACTATACATTTTAAACTTGGCGCCTTCGAGATAGTCTTAATTTTCTCCAAAAACCCGCGCGAATTTCTTCTCTTGTGTCCAGAAAATCATTTCTTTCTGCAAGTTCCTTGGGGTCGATTTCAACTTGTTCTATTAGTGCAGAGCGTCACCGAAAGTTCGCACCAGCTCCTGGAGAAAGATCCACCGAACACTCCCGCGTAATTTTCGGCATGGGCGAAATTGCGGAAAATATTGGCAGAATGCAAATATTACTTTATGAGTATTAATATTCATAAAGTAAAATTAGGGTCTACAACCAGTAAACTGAAAAATTGGGAAAAAAAGCAATGTACTTTGTACGGCGAGAGAGGCAGCTGGCAAGAGGATGGAACAAATCAGAATAGTTAGCCCAGTCCAAAGCTGTATGCTCAATCGTAGTAGGTACAATGTTCATTAATACGTTGATATGGTGACTCTACTTGGTTACAGGTGCAGTGTTTGGGTTTACACACGACTTACTATATGTGTAAGAAAAGCCGAATGGTCTTACAAAAAAAACAGATAAAATTAACTTCACTTCTGACACCTTAGAAACCCGTGTTGTGCACCGTAACAACCCATTATGAATTCGATGAATTCAAATCGATTCTGGGAATTGAAAGGCGAGTTAGCCCAGTCCAAAGCTGTATGCTCAATCGTAGTAGGTACAATGTTCATTAATACGTTGTTATGGTGTCTCTACTTGGTTACAGGTGCAGTGTTTGGGTTTACACACGACTTACTATATGTATCAGAGAATCCGAATAGTCTTGCAAAAAACAGATAAATTTAACTTCACTTCTGACACCTTAGTGACCCGTTTTGTGCACCATAGCAACCCATTATAAATTCGATGAATTCGAATCGATTCTGGAAATCGGTTTTCCGCAGCTTTACATAACTTTCTATATACTACGTGCATTACTCGGTATATACGTATGTTGACACATTGCCGGCCAAATTACTTCGAATGTGGTGCCTTGTCTTCTTTAACCGGGCGTTTGATGCTCTTTGAGGGCGTTTCAAAGAAAAGACTATACATTTTAAACTTGGCGCCTTCGAGATAGTCTTAATTTTCTCCAAAAACCCGCGCGAATTTCTTCTCTTGTGTCCAGAAAATCATTTCTTTCTGCAAGTTCCTTGGGGTCGATTTCAACTTGTTCTATTAGTGCAGAGCGTCACCGAAAGTTCGCACCAGCTCCTGGAGAAAGATCCACCGAACACTCCCGCGTAAATTTCGGCATGGGCGAAATTGCGGAAAATATTGGCAGAATGCAAATATTACTTTATGAGTATTAATATTCATAAAGTAAAATTAGGGTCTACAACCAGTAAACTGAAAAATTGGGAAAAAAAGCAATGTACTTTGTACGGCGAGAGAGGCAGCTGGCAAGAGGATGGAACAAATCAGAATAGTTAGCCCAGTCCAAAGCTGTATGCTCAATCGTAGTAGGTACAATGTTCATTAATACGTTGATATGGTGACTCTACTTGGTTACAGGTGCAGTGTTTGGGTTTACACACGACTTACTATATGTGTAAGAAAAGCCGAATGGTCTTACAAAAAAAACAGATAAAATTAACTTCACTTCTGACACCTTAGAAACCCGTGTTGTGCACCGTAACAACCCATTATGAATTCGATGAATTCAAATCGATTCTGGGAATTGAAAGGCGAGTTAGCCCAGTCCAAAGCTGTATGCTCAATCGTAGTAGGTACAATGTTCATTAATACGTTGTTATGGTGTCTCTACTTGGTTACAGGTGCAGTGTTTGGGTTTACACACGAC
Organism: Gryllus longicercus; assembly: GCA_038098605.1. Taxonomy (NCBI): domain Eukaryota; kingdom Metazoa; phylum Arthropoda; class Insecta; order Orthoptera; family Gryllidae; genus Gryllus; species Gryllus longicercus. Next base: position 480,188 of record JAZDUA010000550.1, read on the forward strand.
TTACTATATGTATCAGAGAATCCGAATAGTCTTGCAAAAAACAGATAAATTTAACTTCACTTCTGACACCTTAGTGACCCGTTTTGTGCACCATAGCAACCCATTATAAATTCGATGAATTCGAATCGATTCTGGAAATCGGTTTTCCGCAGCTTTACATAACTTTCTATATACTACGTGCAGTACTCGGTATATACGTATGTTGACACATTGCCGGCCAAATTACTTCGAATGTGGTGCCTTGTCTTCCTTAACCGGGCGTTTGATGCTCTTTGAGGGCGTTTCAAAGAAAAGACTATACATTTTAAACTTGGCGCCTTCGAGATAGTCTTAATTTTCTCCAAAAACCCGCGCGAATTTCTTCTCTTGTGTCCAGAAAATCATTTCTTTCTGCAAGTTCCTTGGGGTCGATTTCAACTTGTTCTATTAGTGCAGAGCGTCACCGAAAGATCGCACCAGCTCCTGGAGAAAGATCCACCGAACACTCCCGCGTAAATTTCGGCATGGGCGAAATTGCGGAAAATATTGGCAGAATGCAAACATTACTTTATGAGTATTAATATTCATAAAGTAAAATTAGGGTCTACAACCAGTAAACTGAAAAATTGGGAAAAAAAGCAATGTACTTTGTACGGCGAGAGAGGCAGCTGGCAAGAGGATGGAACAAATCAGAATAGTTAGCCCAGTCCAAAGCTGTATGCTCAATCGTAGTAGGTACAATGTTCATTAATACGTTGTTATGGTGTCTCTACTTGGTTACAGGTGCAGTGTTTGGGTTTACACACGACTTACTATATGTGTAAGAAAAGCCGAATGGTCTTACAAAAAAAACAGATAAAATTAACTTCACTTCTGACACCTTAGAAACCCGTGTTGTGCACCGTAACAACCCATTATGAATTCGATGAATTCAAATCGATTCTGGGAATTGAAAGGCGAGTTAGCCCAGTCCAAAGCTGTATGCTCAATCGTAGTAGGTACAATGTTCATTAATACGTTGTTATGGTGTCTCTACTTGGTTACAGGTGCAGTGTTTGGGTTTACACACGACTTACTATATGTATCAGAGAATCCGAATAGTCTTGCAAAAAACAGATAAATTTAACTTCACTTCTGACACCTTAGTGACCCGTTTTGTGCACCATAGCAACCCATTATAAATTCGATGAATTCGAATCGATTCTGGAAATCGGTTTTCCGCAGCTTTACATAACTTTCTATATACTACGTGCATTACTCGGTATATACGTATGTTGACACATTGCCGGCCAAATTACTTCGAATGTGGTGCCTTGTCTTCTTTAACCGGGCGTTTGATGCTCTTTGAGGGCGTTTCAAAGAAAAGACTATACATTTTAAACTTGGCGCCTTCGAGATAGTCTTAATTTTCTCCAAAAACCCGCGCGAATTTCTTCTCTTGTGTCCAGAAAATCATTTCTTTCTGCAAGTTCCTTGGGGTCGATTTCAACTTGTTCTATTAGTGCAGAGCGTCACCGAAAGATCGCACCAGCTCCTGGAGAAAGATCCACCGAACACTCCCGCGTAAATTTCGGCATGGGCGAAATTGCGGAAAATATTGGCAGAATTCAAATATTACTTTATGAGTATTAATATTCATAAAGTAAAATTAGGGTCTACAACCAGTAAACTGAAAAATTGGGAAAAAAAGCAATGTACTTTGTACGGCGAGAGAGGCAGCTGGCAAGAGGATGGAACAAATCAGAATAGTTAGCCCAGTCCAAAGCTGTATGCTCAATCGTAGTAGGTACAATGTTCATTAATACGTTGATATGTTGACTCTACTTGGTTACAGGTGCAGTGTTTGGGTTTACACACGACTTACTATATGTGTAAGAAAAGCCGAATGGTCTTACAAAAAAAACAGATAAAATTAACTTCACTTCTGACACCTTAGAAACCCGTGTTGTGCACCGTAACAACCCATTATGAATTCGATGAATTCAAATCGATTCTGGGAATTGAAAGGCGAGTTAGCCCAGTCCAAAGCTGTATGCTCAATCGTAGTAGGTACAATGTTCATTAATACGTTGTTATGGTGTCTCTACTTGGTTACAGGTGCAGTGTTTGGGTTTACACACGACTTACTATATGTATCAGAGAATCCGAATAGTCTTGCAAAAAACAGATAAATTTAACTTCACTTCTGACACCTTAGTGACCCGTTTTGTGCACCATAGCAACCCATTATAAATTCGATGAATTCGAATCGATTCTGGAAATCGGTTTTCCGCAGCTTTACATAACTTTCTATATACTACGTGCATTACTCGGTATATACGTATGTTGACACATTGCCGGCCAAATTACTTCGAATGTGGTGCCTTGTCTTCTTTAACCGGGCGTTTGATGCTCTTTGAGGGCGTTTCAAAGAAAAGACTATACATTTTAAACTTGGCGCCTTCGAGATAGTCTTAATTTTCTCCAAAAACCCGCGCGAATTTCTTCTCTTGTGTCCAGAAAATCATTTCTTTCTGCAAGTTCCTTGGGGTCGATTTCAACTTGTTCTATTAGTGCAGAGCGTCACCGAAAGTTCGCACCAGCTCCTGGAGAAAGATCCACCGAACACTCCCGCGTAATTTTCGGCATGGGCGAAATTGCGGAAAATATTGGCAGAATGCAAATATTACTTTATGAGTATTAATATTCATAAAGTAAAATTAGGGTCTACAACCAGTAAACTGAAAAATTGGGAAAAAAAGCAATGTAGTTTGTACGGCGAGAGAGGCAGCTGGCAAGAGGATGGAACAAATCAGAATAGTTAGCCCAGTCCAAAGCTGTATGCTCAATCGTAGTAGGTACAATGTTCATTAATACGTTGATATGGTGACTCTACTTGGTTACAGGTGCAGTGTTTGGGTTTACACACGACTTACTATATGTGTAAGAAAAGCCGAATGGTCTTACAAAAAAAACAGATAAAATTAACTTCACTTCTGACACCTTAGAAACCCGTGTTGTGCACCGTAACAACCCATTATGAATTCGATGAATTCAAATCGATTCTGGGAATTGAAAGGCGAGTTAGCCCAGTCCAAAGCTGTATGCTCAATCGTAGTAGGTACAATGTTCATTAATACGTTGTTATGGTGTCTCTACTTGGTTACAGGTGCAGTGTTTGGGTTTACACACGACTTACTATATGTATCAGAGAATCCGAATAGTCTTGCAAAAAACAGATAAATTTAACTTCACTTCTGACACCTTAGTGACCCGTTTTGTGCACCATAGCAACCCATTATAAATTCGATGAATTCGAATCGATTCTGGAAATCGGTTTTCCGCAGCTTTACATAACTTTCTATATACTACGTGCATTACTCGGTATATACGTATGTTGACACATTGCCGGCCAAATTACTTCGAATGTGGTGCCTTGTCTTCTTTAACCGGGCGTTTGATGCTCTTTGAGGGCGTTTCAAAGAAAAGACTATACATTTTAAACTTGGCGCCTTCGAGATAGTCTTAATTTTCTCCAAAAACCCGCGCGAATTTCTTCTCTTGTGTCCAGAAAATCATTTCTTTCTGCAAGTTCCTTGGGGTCGATTTCAACTTGTTCTATTAGTGCAGAGCGTCACCGAAAGATCGCACCAGCTCCTGGAGAAAGATCCACCGAACACTCCCGCGTAAATTTCGGCATGGGCGAAATTGCGGAAAATATTGGCAGAATTCAAATATTACTTTATGAGTATTAATATTCATAAAGTAAAATTAGGGTCTACAACCAGTAAACTGAAAAATTGGGAAAAAAAGCAATGTACTTTGTACGGCGAGAGAGGCAGCTGGCAAGAGGATGGAACAAATCAGAATAGTTAGCCCAGTCCAAAGCTGTATGCTCAATCGTAGTAGGTACAATGTTCATTAATACGTTGATATGTTGACTCTACTTGGTTACAGGTGCAGTGTTTGGGTTTACACACGACTTACTATATGTGTAAGAAAAGCCGAATGGTCTTACAAAAAAAACAGATAAAATTAACTTCACTTCTGACACCTTAGAAACCCGTGTTGTGCACCGTAACAACCCATTATGAATTCGATGAATTCAAATCGATTCTGGGAATTGAAAGGCGAGTTAGCCCAGTCCAAAGCTGTATGCTCAATCGTAGTAGGTACAATGTTCATTAATACGTTGTTATGGTGTCTCTACTTGGTTACAGGTGCAGTGTTTGGGTTTACACACGACTTACTATATGTATCAGAGAATCCGAATAGTCTTGCAAAAAACAGATAAATTTAACTTCACTTCTGACACCTTAGTGACCCGTTTTGTGCACCATAGCAACCCATTATAAATTCGATGAATTCGAATCGATTCTGGAAATCGGTTTTCCGCAGCTTTACATAACTTTCTATATACTACGTGCATTACTCGGTATATACGTATGTTGACACATTGCCGGCCAAATTACTTCGAATGTGGTGCCTTGTCTTCTTTAACCGGGCGTTTGATGCTCTTTGAGGGCGTTTCAAAGAAAAGACTATACATTTTAAACTTGGCGCCTTCGAGATAGTCTTAATTTTCTCCAAAAACCCGCGCGAATTTCTTCTCTTGTGTCCAGAAAATCATTTCTTTCTGCAAGTTCCTTGGGGTCGATTTCAACTTGTTCTATTAGTGCAGAGCGTCACCGAAAGATCGCACCAGCTCCTGGAGAAAGATCCACCGAACACTCCCGCGTAAATTTCGGCATGGGCGAAATTGCGGAAAATATTGGCAGAATTCAAATATTACTTTATGAGTATTAATATTCATAAAGTAAAATTAGGGTCTACAACCAGTAAACTGAAAAATTGGGAAAAAAAGCAATGTACTTTGTACGGCGAGAGAGGCAGCTGGCAAGAGGATGGAACAAATCAGAATAGTTAGCCCAGTCCAAAGCTGTATGCTCAATCGTAGTAGGTACAATGTTCATTAATACGTTGATATGTTGACTCTACTTGGTTACAGGTGCAGTGTTTGGGTTTACACACGACTTACTATATGTGTAAGAAAAGCCGAATGGTCTTACAAAAAAAACAGATAAAATTAACTTCACTTCTGACACCTTAGAAACCCGTGTTGTGCACCGTAACAACCCATTATGAATTCGATGAATTCAAATCGATTCTGGGAATTGAAAGGCGAGTTAGCCCAGTCCAAAGCTGTATGCTCAATCGTAGTAGGTACAATGTTCATTAATACGTTGTTATGGTGTCTCTACTTGGTTACAGGTGCAGTGTTTGGGTTTACACACGACTTACTATATGTATCAGAGAATCCGAATAGTCTTGCAAAAAACAGATAAATTTAACTTCACTTCTGACACCTTAGTGACCCGTTTTGTGCACCATAGCAACCCATTATAAATTCGATGAATTCGAATCGATTCTGGAAATCGGTTTTCCGCAGCTTTACATAACTTTCTATATACTACGTGCATTACTCGGTATATACGTATGTTGACACATTGCCGGCCAAATTACTTCGAATGTGGTGCCTTGTCTTCTTTAACCGGGCGTTTGATGCTCTTTGAGGGCGTTTCAAAGAAAAGACTATACATTTTAAACTTGGCGCCTTCGAGATAGTCTTAATTTTCTCCAAAAACCCGCGCGAATTTCTTCTCTTGTGTCCAGAAAATCATTTCTTTCTGCAAGTTCCTTGGGGTCGATTTCAACTTGTTCTATTAGTGCAGAGCGTCACCGAAAGATCGCACCAGCTCCTGGAGAAAGATCCACCGAACACTCCCGCGTAAATTTCGGCATGGGCGAAATTGCGGAAAATATTGGCAGAATTCAAATATTACTTTATGAGTATTAATATTCATAAAGTAAAATTAGGGTCTACAACCAGTAAACTGAAAAATTGGGAAAAAAAGCAATGTACTTTGTACGGCGAGAGAGGCAGCTGGCAAGAGGATGGAACAAATCAGAATAGTTAGCCCAGTCCAAAGCTGTATGCTCAATCGTAGTAGGTACAATGTTCATTAATACGTTGATATGTTGACTCTACTTGGTTACAGGTGCAGTGTTTGGGTTTACACACGACTTACTATATGTGTAAGAAAAGCCGAATGGTCTTACAAAAAAAACAGATAAAATTAACTTCACTTCTGACACCTTAGAAACCCGTGTTGTGCACCGTAACAACCCATTATGAATTCGATGAATTCAAATCGATTCTGGGAATTGAAAGGCGAGTTAGCCCAGTCCAAAGCTGTATGCTCAATCGTAGTAGGTACAATGTTCATTAATACGTTGTTATGGTGTCTCTACTTGGTTACAGGTGCAGTGTTTGGGTTTACACACGACTTACTATATGTATCAGAGAATCCGAATAGTCTTGCAAAAAACAGATAAATTTAACTTCACTTCTGACACCTTAGTGACCCGTTTTGTGCACCATAGCAACCCATTATAAATTCGATGAATTCGAATCGATTCTGGAAATCGGTTTTCCGCAGCTTTACATAACTTTCTATATACTACGTGCATTACTCGGTATATACGTATGTTGACACATTGCCGGCCAAATTACTTCGAATGTGGTGCCTTGTCTTCTTTAACCGGGCGTTTGATGCTCTTTGAGGGCGTTTCAAAGAAAAGACTATACATTTTAAAATTGGCGCCTTCGAGATAGTCTTAATTTTCTCCAAAAACCCGCGCGAATTTCTTCTCTTGTGTCCAGAAAATCATTTCTTTCTGCAAGTTCCTTGGGGTCGATTTCAACTTGTTCTATTAGTGCAGAGCGTCACCGAAAGTTCGCACCAGCTCCTGGAGAAAGATCCACCGAACACTCCCGCGTAATTTTCGGCATGGGCGAAATTGCGGAAAATATTGGCAGAATGCAAATATTACTTTATGAGTATTAATATTCATAAAGTAAAATTAGGGTCTACAACCAGTAAACTGAAAAATTGGGAAAAAAAGCAATGTACTTTGTACGGCGAGAGAGGCAGCTGGCAAGAGGATGGAACAAATCAGAATAGTTAGCCCAGTCCAAAGCTGTATGCTCAATCGTAGTAGGTACAATGTTCATTAATACGTTGATATGTTGACTCTACTTGGTTACAGGTGCAGTGTTTGGGTTTACACACGACTTACTATATGTGTAAGAAAAGCCGAATGGTCTTACAAAAAAAACAGATAAAATTAACTTCACTTCTGACACCTTAGAAACCCGTGTTGTGCACCGTAACAACCCATTATGAATTCGATGAATTCAAATCGATTCTGGGAATTGAAAGGCGAGTTAGCCCAGTCCAAAGCTGTATGCTCAATCGTAGTAGGTACAATGTTCATTAATACGTTGTTATGGTGTCTCTACTTGGTTACAGGTGCAGTGTTTGGGTTTACACACGACTTACTATATGTATCAGAGAATCCGAATAGTCTTGCAAAAAACAGATAAATTTAACTTCACTTCTGACACCTTAGTGACCCGTTTTGTGCACCATAGCAACCCATTATAAATTCGATGAATTCGAATCGATTCTGGAAATCGGTTTTCCGCAGCTTTACATAACTTTCTATATACTACGTGCAATACTCGGTATATACGTATGTTGACACATTGCCGGCCAAATTACTTCGAATGTGGTGCCTTGTCTTCTTTAACCGGGCGTTTGATGCTCTTTGAGGGCGTTTCAAAGAAAAGACTATACATTTTAAAATTGGCGCCTTCGAGATAGTCTTAATTTTCTCCAAAAACCCGCGCGAATTTCTTCTCTTGTGTCCAGAAAATCATTTCTTTCTGCAAGTTCCTTGGGGTCGATTTCAACTTGTTCTATTAGTGCAGAGCGTCACCGAAAGTTCGCACCAGCTCCTGGAGAAAGATCCACCGAACACTCCCGCGTAATTTTCGGCATGGGCGAAATTGCGGAAAATATTGGCAGAATGCAAATATTACTTTATGAGTATTAATATTCATAAAGTAAAATTAGGGTCTACAACCAGTAAACTGAAAAATTGGGAAAAAAAGCAATGTACTTTGTACGGCGAGAGAGGCAGCTGGCAAGAGGATGGAACAAATCAGAATAGTTAGCCCAGTCCAAAGCTGTATGCTCAATCGTAGTAGGTACAATGTTCATTAATACGTTGATATGTTGACTCTACTTGGTTACAGGTGCAGTGTTTGGGTTTACACACGACTTACTATATGTGTAAGAAAAGCCGAATGGTCTTACAAAAAAAACAGATAAAATTAACTTCACTTCTGACACCTTAGAAACCCGTGTTGTGCACCGTAACAACCCATTATGAATTCGATGAATTCAAATCGATTCTGGGAATTGAAAGGCGAGTTAGCCCAGTCCAAAGCTGTATGCTCAATCGTAGTAGGTACAATGTTCATTAATACGTTGTTATGGTGTCTCTACTTGGTTACAGGTGCAGTGTTTGGGTTTACACACGACTTACTATATGTATCAGAGAATCCGAATAGTCTTGCAAAAAACAGATAAATTTAACTTCACTTCTGACACCTTAGTGACCCGTTTTGTGCACCATAGCAACCCATTATAAATTCGATGAATTCGAATCGATTCTGGAAATCGGTTTTCCGCAGCTTTACATAACTTTCTATATACTACGTGCATTACTCGGTATATACGTATGTTGACACATTGCCGGCCAAATTACTTCGAATGTGGTGCCTTGTCTTCTTTAACCGGGCGTTTGATGCTCTTTGAGGGCGTTTCAAAGAAAAGACTATACATTTTAAAATTGGCGCCTTCGAGATAGACTTAATTTTCTCCAAAAACCCGCGCGAATTTCTTCTCTTGTGTCCAGAAAATCATTTCTTTCTGCAAGTTCCTTGGGGTCGATTTCAACTTGTTCTATTAGTGCAGAGCGTCACCGAAAGTTCGCACCAGCTCCTGGAGAAAGATCCACCGAACACTCCCGCGTAATTTTCGGCATGGGCGAAATTGCGGAAAATATTGGCAGAATGCAAATATTACTTTATGAGTATTAATATTCATAAAGTAAAATTAGGGTCTACAACCAGTAAACTGAAAAATTGGGAAAAAAAGCAATGTACTTTGTACGGCGAGAGAGGCAGCTGGCAAGAGGATGGAACAAATCAGAATAGTTAGCCCAGTCCAAAGCTGTATGCTCAATCGTAGTAGGTACAATGTTCATTAATACGTTGATATGTTGACTCTACTTGGTTACAGGTGCAGTGTTTGGGTTTACACACGACTTACTATATGTGTAAGAAAAGCCGAATGGTCTTACAAAAAAAACAGATAAAATTAACTTCACTTCTGACACCTTAGAAACCCGTGTTGTGCACCGTAACAACCCATTATGAATTCGATGAATTCAAATCGATTCTGGGAATTGAAAGGCGAGTTAGCCCAGTCCAAAGCTGTATGCTCAATCGTAGTAGGTACAATGTTCATTAATACGTTGTTATGGTGTCTCTACTTGGTTACAGGTGCAGTGTTTGGGTTTACACACGACTTACTATATGTATCAGAGAATCCGAATAGTCTTGCAAAAAACAGATAAATTTAACTTCACTTCTGACACCTTAGTGACCCGTTTTGTGCACCATAGCAACCCATTATAAATTCGATGAATTCGAATCGATTCTGGAAATCGGTTTTCCGCAGCTTTACATAACTTTCTATATACTACGTGCATTACTCGGTATATACGTATGTTGACACATTGCCGGCCAAATTACTTCGAATGTGGTGCCTTGTCTTCTTTAACCGGGCGTTTGATGCTCTTTGAGGGCGTTTCAAAGAAAAGACTATACATTTTAAAATTGGCGCCTTCGAGATAGACTTAATTTTCTCCAAAAACCCGCGCGAATTTCTTCTCTTGTGTCCAGAAAATCATTTCTTTCTGCAAGATCCTTGGGGTCGATTTCAACTTGTTCTATTAGTGCAGAGCGTCACCGAAAGTTCGCACCAGCTCCTGGAGAAAGATCCACCGAACACTCCCGCGTAATTTTCGGCATGGGCGAAATTGCGGAAAATATTGGCAGAATGCAAATATTACTTTATGAGTATTAATATTCATAAAGTAAAATTAGGGTCTACAACCAGTAAACTGAAAAATTGGGAAAAAAAGCAATGTACTTTGTACGGCGAGAGAGGCAGCTGGCAAGAGGATGGAACAAATCAGAATAGTTAGCCCAGTCCAAAGCTGTATGCTCAATCGTAGTAGGTACAATGTTCATTAATACGTTGTTATGGTGTCTCTTCTTGGTTACAGGTGCAGTGTTTGGGTTTACACACGACTTACTATAGGTATCAGAGAAGCCGAATAGTCTTGCAAAAAACAGATAAATTGAACTTCACTTCTGACACCTTAGTGACCCGTTTTGTGCACCATAGCAACCCATTATAAATTCGATGAATTCGAATCGATTCTGGAAATCGATTTTCCGCAGCTTTACATAACTTTCTATATACTACGTGCATTACTCGGTATATACGTATGTTGACACATTGCCGGCCAAATTACTTCGAATGTGGCGCCTTGTCTTCTTTAACCGGGCGTTTGATGCTCTTTGAGGGCGTTTCAAAGAAAAGACTATACATTTTAAACTTGGCGCCTTCGAGATAGTCTTAATTTTCTCCAAAAACCCGCGCGAATTTCTTCTCTTGTGTCCAGAAAATCATTTCTTTCTGCAAGTTCCTTGGGGTCGATTTCAACTTGTTCTATTAGTGCAGAGCGTCACCGAAAGATCGCACCAGCTCCTGGAGAAAGATCCACCGAACACTCCCGCGTAAATTTCGGCATGGGCGAAATTGCGGAAAATATTGGCAGAATGCAAATATTACTTTATGAGTATTAATATTCATAAAGTAAAATTAGGGTCTACAACCAGTAAACTGAAAAATTGGGAAAAAAAGCAATGTACTTTGTACGGCGAGAGAGGCAGCTGGCAAGAGGATGGAACAAATCAGAATAGTTAGCCCAGTCCAAAGCTGTATGCTCAATCGTAGTAGGTACAATGTTCATTAATACGTTGATATGGTGACTCTACTTGGTTACAGGTGCAGTGTTTGGGTTTACACACGACTTACTATATGTGTAAGAAAAGCCGAATGGTCTTACAAAAAAAACAGATAAAATTAACTTCACTTCTGACACCTTAGAAACCCGTGTTGTGCACCGTAACAACCCATTATGAATTCGATGAATTCAAATCGATTCTGGGAATTGAAAGGCGAGTTAGCCCAGTCCAAAGCTGTATGCTCAATCGTAGTAGGTACAATGTTCATTAATACGTTGTTATGGTGTCTCTACTTGGTTACAGGTGCAGTGTTTGGGTTTACACACGACTTACTATATGTATCAGAGAATCCGAATAGTCTTGCAAAAAACAGATAAATTGAACTTCACTTCTGACACCTTAGTGACCCGTTTTGTGCACCATAGCAACCCATTATAAATTCGATGAATTCGAATCGATTCTGGAAATCGGTTTTCCGCAGCTTTACATAACTTTCTATATACTACGTGCATTACTCGGTATATACGTATGTTGACACATTGCCGGCCAAATTACTTCGAATGTGGTGCCTTGTCTTCTTTAACCGGGCGTTTGATGCTCTTTGAGGGCGTTTCAAAGAAAAGACTATACATTTTAAACTTGGCGCCTTCGAGATAGTCTTAATTTTCTCCAAAAACCCGCGCGAATTTCTTCTCTTGTGTCCAGAAAATCATTTCTTTCTGCAAGTTCCTTGGGGTCGATTTCAACTTGTTCTATTAGTGCAGAGCGTCACCGAAAGTTCGCACCAGCTCCTGGAGAAAGATCCACCGAACACTCCCGCGTAATTTTCGGCATGGGCGAAATTGCGGAAAATATTGGCAGAATGCAAATATTACTTTATGAGTATTAATATTCATAAAGTAAAATTAGGGTCTACAACCAGTAAACTGAAAAATTGGGAAAAAAAGCAATGTACTTTGTACGGCGAGAGAGGCAGCTGGCAAGAGGATGGAACAAATCAGAATAGTTAGCCCAGTCCAAAGCTGTATGCTCAATCGTAGTAGGTACAATGTTCATTAATACGTTGTTATGGTGTCTCTACTTGGTTACAGGTGCAGTGTTTGGGTTTACACACGACTTACTATAGGTATCAGAGAAGCCGAATAGTCTTGCAAAAAACAGATAAATTGAACTTCACTTCTGACACCTTAGTGACCCGTTTTGTGCACCATAGCAACCCATTATAAATTCGATGAATTCGAATCGATTCTGGAAATCGATTTTCCGCAGCTTTACATAACTTTCTATATACTACGTGCATTACTCGGTATATACGTATGTTGACACATTGCCGGCCAAATTACTTCGAATGTGGCGCCTTGTCTTCTTTAACCGGGCGTTTGATGCTCTTTGAGGGCGTTTCAAAGTAAAGACTATACATTTTAAACTTGGCGCCTTCGAGATAGTCTTAATTTTCTCCAAAAACCCGCACGAATTTCTTCTCTTGTGTCCAGAAAATCATTTCTTTCTGCAAGTTCCTTGGGGTCGATTTCAACTTGTTCTATTAGTGCAGAGCGTCACCGAAAGATCGCACCAGCTCCTGGAGAAAGATCCACCGAACACTCCCGCGTAAATTTCGGCATGGGCGAAATTGCGGAAAATATTGGCAGAATGCAAACATTACTTTATGAGTATTAATATTCATAAAGGAAAATTAGGGTCTACAACCAGTAAACTGAAAAATTGGGAAAAAAGCAATGTACTTTGTACGGCGAGAGAGGCAGCTGGCAAGAGGATGGAACAAATCAGAATAGTTAGCCCAGTCCAAAGCTGTATGCTCAATCGTAGTAGGTACAATGTTCATTAATACGTTGATATGGTGACTCTACTTGGTTACAGGTGCAGTGTTTGGGTTTACACACGACTTACTATATGTGTAAGAAAAGCCGAATGGTCTTACAAAAAAAACAGATAAAATTAACTTCACTTCTGACACCTTAAAAACCCGTGTTGTGCACCGTAACAACCCATTATGAATTCGATGAATTCAAATCGATTCTGGGAATTGAAAGGCGAGTAGCCCAGTCCAAAGCTGTATGCTCAATCGTAGTAGGTACAATGTTCATTAATACGTTGTTATGGTGTCTCTACTTGGTTACCGGTGCAGTGTTTGGGTTTACACACGACTTACTATAGGTATCAGAGAAGCCGAATAGTCTTGCAAAAAACAGATAAATTGAACTTCACTTCTGACACCTTAGTGACCCGTTTTGTGCACCATAGCAACCCATTATAAATTCGATGAATTCGAATCGATTCTGGAAATCGATTTTCCGCAGCTTTACATAACTTTCTATATACTACGTGCATTACTCGGTATATACGTATGTTGACACATTGCCGGCCAAATTACTTCGAATGTTGCGCCTTGTCTTCTTTAACCGGGCGTTTGATGCTCTTTGAGGGCGTTTCAAAGAAAAGACTATACATTTTAAACTTGGCGCCTTCGAGATAATCTTAATTTTCTCCAAAAACCCGCGCGAATTTCTTCTCTTGTGTCCAGAAAATCATTTCTTTCTGCAAGTTCCTTGGGGTCGATTTCAACTTGTTCTATTAGTGCAGAGCGTCACCGAAAGATCGCACCAGCTCCTGGAGAAAGATCCACCGAACACTCCCGCGTAAATTTCGGCATGGGCGGAATTGCGGAAAATATTGGCAGAATGCAAATATTACTTTATGAGTATTAATATTCATAAAGTAAAATTAGGGTCTACAACCAGTAAACTGAAAAATTGGGAAAAAAAGCAATGTACTTTGTACGGCGAGAGAGGCAGCTGGCAAGAGGATGGAACAAATCAGAATAGTTAGCCCAGTCCAAAGCTGTATGCTCAATCGTAGTAGGTACAATGTTCATTAATACGTTGATATGGTGACTCTACTTGGTTACAGGTGCAGTGTTTGGGTTTACACACGACTTACTATATGTGTAAGAAAAGCCGAATGGTCTTACAAAAAAAACAGATAAAATTAACTTCACTTCTGACACCTTAGAAACCCGTGTTGTGCACCGTAACAACCCATTATGAATTCGATGAATTCAAATCGATTCTGGGAATTGAAAGGCGAGTTAGCCCAGTCCAAAGCTGTATGCTGAATCGTAGTAGGTACAATGATCATTAATACGTTGCTATGGTGTCTCTACTTGGTTACAGGTGCAGTGTTTGGTTTTACACACGGCTTACTATATGTATAAGAAAAGCCCAATAGTCTTGCAAAAAACAGATAAATTTTACTTCACTTCTGACACCTTAGAAACCCGTTTTGTGCACCATAGCAACCCATTATGAATTCGATGAATTCGAATCGATTCTGGAAATCGAAAGAAGCGTTAGCCCAGTCCAAAGCTGTATGCTCAATCGTAGTAGGTACAATGATCATTAATACGTTGCTATGGTGTCTCTACTTGGTAACAGGTGCAGTGTTTGGGATTACACACGACTTACAATATGTGTAAGAAAAGCCGAATCGTCTTGCAGAAAAACAGATAAATTTAACTTCACTTCTGACACCTTAGTGACCCGTTTTGTGCACCATAACAACCCATTATGATTTCAATGAATTCGAATCGATTCTGGAAATCGATTTTCCGCAGCTTTACATATCTTTCTATATACTACGTGCATTACTCGGTATATACGTATGTTGACACATTGCCGGCCAAATTACTTCGAATGTGGCGCCTTGTCTTCTTAACCGGGCGTTTGATGCTCTTTGAAGGCGTTTCAAAGGAAAAGACTATACATTTTAAACTTGGCGCCTTCGAGATAATCTTAATTTTCTCCAAAAACCCGCGCGAATTTCTTCTCTTGTGTCCAGTCAATCATTCCTTTTTGCAAGTTCCATGGGGTCGATTTCAACTTGATCTATTAGTGCAGAGCGTCACCGAAAGATCGCACCAGCTCCTGGAGAAGATCCACCGAACACTGCCGCGTTAATTTCGGCATGGGCGAAATTGCGGAAAATATTGGCAGAATGCAAATATTACTTTATGAGTATTAATATTCATAAAGTAAAATTAGGGTCTACAACCAGTAAACTGAAAAATTAGGAAAAAAAGCAATGTACTTTGTACGGCGAGAGAGGCAGCTGGCAAGAGGATGGAACAAATCAGAATAGTTAGCCCAGTCCAAAGCTGTATGCTCAATCGTAGTAGGTACAATGTTCATTAATACGTTGTTATGGTGTCTCTACTTGGTTACAGGTGCAGTGTTTGGGTTTACACACGACTTACTATATGTGTAAGAAAAGCCGAATGGTCTTACAAAATAACAGATAAAATTAACTTTACTTCTGACACCTTAGAAACCCGTGTTGTGCACCATAACAACCCATTATGAATTCGATGAATTCGAATCGATTCTGGAAATCGAAAGGCGAGTTAGCCCAGTCCAAAGCTGTATGATCAATCGTAGTAGGTACAATGATCATTAATACGTTGCTATGGTGTCTCTACTTGGTTACAGGTGCAGTGTTTGGGTTTACACACGGCTTACTATATGTATAAGAAAAGCCGAATAGTCTTGCAAAAAACAGATAAATTTTACTTCACTTCTGACACCTTAGAAACCCGTTTTGTGCACCATAGCAACCCATTATGAATTCGATGAATTCGAATCGATTCTGGAAATTGAAAGAAGAGTTAGCCCAGTCCAAAGCTGTATGCTCAATCGTAGTAGGTACAATGATCATTAATACGTTGTAATGGGGTCTCTACTTGGTTACAGGTGCAGTGTTTGGGATTACACACGACTTACAATATGTGTAAGAAAAGCCGAATCGTCTTGCAGAAAAACAGATAAATTTAACTTCACTTCTGACACCTTAGTGACCCGTTTTGTGCACCATAACAACCCATTATGATTTCAATGAATTCGAATCGATTCTGGAAATCGATTTTCCGCAGCTTTACATAACTTTCTCTATACTACGTGCATTACTCGGTATATACGTATGTTGACACATTGCCCGCCAAATTACTTCGAATGTGGCGCCTTGTCTTCTTTAACCGGGCGTTTGATGCTCTTTAAGGCGTTTCAAAGGAAAAGACTATACATTTTAAACATGGCGCCTTCGAGATAGTCTTAATTTTCTCCAAAAACCCGCGCGAATTTCTTCTCTTGTGTCCAGACAATCATTTCTTTTTGCAAGTTCCTTGGGGTCGATTTCAACTTGTTCTATTAGTGCAGAGCGTCACCGAAAGTTCGCACCAGCTCCTGGAGAAAGATCCACCGAACACTCCCGCGTAATTTTCGGCATGGGCGAAATTGCGGAAAATATTGGCAGAATGCAAATATTACTTTATGAGTATTAATATTCATAAAGTAAAATTAGGGTCTACAACCAGTAAACTGAAATATTGGGAAAAAAAGCAATGTACTTTGTACGGCGAGAGAGGCAGCTGGCAAGAGGATGGAACAAATCAGAATAGTTAGCCCAGTCCAAAGCTGTATGCTCAATCGTAGTAGGTACAATGTTCATTAATACGTTGTTATGGTGTCTCTACTTGGTTACAGGTGCAGTGTTTGGGTTTACACACGACTTACTATAGGTATCAGAGAAGCCGAATAGTCTTGCAAAAAACAGATAAATTGAACTTCACTTCTGACACCTTAGTGACCCGTTTTGTGCACCATAGCAACCCATTATAAATTCGATGAATTCGAATCGATTCTGGAAATCGATTTTCCGCAGCTTTACATAACTTTCTATATACTACGTGCATTACTCGGTATATACGTATGTTGACACATTGCCGGCCAAATTACTTCGAATGTGGCGCCTTGTCTTCTTTAACCGGGCGTTTGATGCTCTTTGAGGGCGTTTCAAAGAAAAGACTATACATTTTAAACTTGGCGCCTTCGAGATAGTCTTAATTTTCTCCAAAAACCCGCGCGAATTTCTTCTCTTGTGTCCAGAAAATCATTTCTTTCTGCAAGTTCCTTGTGGTCGATTTCAACTTGTTCTATTAGTGCAGAGCGTCACCGAAAGATCGCACCAGCTCCTGGAGAAAGATCCACCGAACACTCCCGCGTAAATTTCGGCATGGGCGAAATTGCGGAAAATATTGGCAGAATGCAAATATTACTTTATGAGTATTAATATTCATAAAGTAAAATTAGGGTCTACAACCAGTAAACTGAAAAATTGGGAAAAAAAGCAATGTACTTTGTACGGCGAGAGAGGCAGCTGGCAAGAGGAATGAACAAATCAGAATAGTTAGCCCAGTCCAAAGCTGTATGCTCAATCGTAGTAGGTACAATGTTCATTAATACGTTGTTATGGTGTCTCTACTTGGTTACAGGTGCAGTGTTTGGGATTACACACGACTTACAATATGTGTAAGAAAAGCCGAATCGTCTTGCAGAAAAACAGATAAATTTAACTTCACTTCTGACACCTTAGTGACCCGTTTTGTGCACCATAACAACCCATTATGATTTCAATGAATTCGAATCGATTCTGGAAATCGATTTTCCGCAGCTTTACATATCTTTCTATATACTACGTGCATTACTCGGTATATACGTATGTTGACACATTGCCGGCCAAATTACTTCGAATGTGGCGCCTTGTCTTCTTAACCGGGCGTTTGATGCTCTTTGAAGGCGTTTCAAAGGAAAAGACTATACATTTTAAACTTGGCGCCTTCGAGATAATCTTAATTTTCTCCAAAAACCCGCGCGAATTTCTTCTCTTGTGTCCAGTCAATTATTCCTTTTTGCAAGTTCCATGGGGTCGATTTCAACTTGATCTATTAGTGCAGAGCGTCACCGAAAGATCGCACCAGCTCCTGGAGAAGATCCACCGAACACTGCCGCGTTAATTTCGGCATGGGCGAAATTGCGGAAAATATTGGCAGAATGCAAATATTACTTTATGAGTATTAATATTCATAAAGTAAAATTAGGGTCTACAACCAGTAAACTGAAAAATTAGGAAAAAAAGCAATGTACTTTGTACGGCGAGAGAGGCAGCTGGCAAGAGGATGGAACAAATCAGAATAGTTAGCCCAGTCCAAAGCTGTATGCTCAATCGTAGTAGGTACAATGTTCATTAATACGTTGATATGGTGACTCTACTTGGTTACAGGTGCAGTGTTTGGGTTTACACACGACTTACTATATGTGTAAGAAAAGCCGAATGGTCTTACAAAAAAAAACAGATAAAATTAACTTCACTTCTGACACCTTAGAAACCCGTGTTGTGCACCGTAACAACCCATTATGAATTCGATGAATTCAAATCGATTCTGGGAATTGAAAGGCGAGTTAGCCCAGTCCAAAGCTGTATGCTGAATCGTAGTAGGTACAATGATCATTAATACGTTGCTATGGTGACTCTACTTGGTAACAGGTGAAGTGTTTGGTTTTACACAGGGCTTACTATATGTATAAAAAAAGCCGAAAAGTCTTGCAAAAAACAGATAAATTTTACTTCACTTCTGACACCTTAGAAACCCGTTTTGTGCACCATAGCAACCCATTATGAATTCGATGAATTCGAATCGATTCTGGAAATCGAAAGAAGCGTTAGCCCAGTCCAAAGCTGTATGCTCAATCGTAGTAGGTACAATGATCATTAATACGTTGCTATGGTGTCTCTACTTGGTAACAGGTGCAGTGTTTGGGATTACACACGACTTACAATATGTGTAAGAAAAGCCGAATCGTCTTGCAGAAAAACAGATAAATTTAACTTCACTTCTGACACCTTAGTGACCCGTTTTGTGCACCATAACAACCCATTATGATTTCAATGAATTCGAATCGATTCTGGAAATCGATTTTCCGCAGCTTTACATATCTTTCTATATACTACGTGCATTACTCGGTATATACGTATGTTGACACATTGCCGGCCAAATTACTTCGAATGTGGCGCCTTGTCTTCTTAACCGAGCGTTTGATGCTCTTTGAAGGCGTTTCAAAGGAAAAGACTATACATTTTAAACTTGGCGCCTTCGAGATAATCTTAATTTTCTCCAAAAACCCGCGCGAATTTCTTCTCTTGTGTCCAGTCAATCATTCCTTTTTGCAAGTTCCATGGGGTCGATTTCAACTTGATCTATTAGTGCAGAGCGTCACCGAAAGATCGCACCAGCTCCTGGAGAAGATCCACCGAACACTGCCGCGTTAATTTCGGCATGGGCGAAATTGCGGAAAATATTGGCAGAATGCAAATATTACTTTATGAGTATTAATATTCATAAAGTAAAATTAGGGTCTACAACCAGTAAACTGAAAAATTAGGAAAAAAAGCAATGTACTTTGTACGGCGAGAGAGGCAGCTGGCAAGAGGATGGAACAAATCAGAATAGTTAGCCCAGTCCAAAGCTGTATGCTCAATCGTAGTAGGTACAATGTTCATTAATACGTTGTTATGGTGTCTCTACTTGGTTACAGGTGCAGTGTTTGGGTTTACACACGACTTACTATATGTGTAAGAAAAGCCGAATGGTCTTACAAAATAACAGATAAAATTAACTTTACTTCTGACACCTTAGAAACCCGTGTTGTGCACCATAACAACCCATTATGAATTCGATGAATTCGAATCGATTCTGGAAATCGAAAGGCGAGTTAGCCCAGTCCAAAGCTGTATGATCAATCGTAGTAGGTACAATGATCATTAATACGTTGCTATGGTGTCTCTACTTGGTTACAGGTGCAGTGTTTGGGTTTACACACGGCTTACTATATGTATAAGAAAAGCCGAATAGTCTTGCAAAAAACAGATAAATTTTATTTCACTTCTGACACCTTAGAAACCCGTTTTGTGCACCATAGCAACCCATTATGAATTCGATGAATTCGAATCGATTCTGGAAATTGAAAGAAGAGTTAGCCCAGTCCAAAGCTGTATGCTCAATCGTAGTAGGTACAATGATCATTAATACGTTGTAATGGGGTCTCTACTGGGTTACAGGTGCAGTGTTTGGGATTACACACGACTTACAATATGTGTAAGAAAAGCCGAATCGTCTTGCAGAAAAACAGATAAATTTAACTTCACTTCTGACACCTTAGTGACCCGTTTTGTGCATCATAACAACCCATTATGATTTCAATGAATTCGAATCGATTCTGGAAATCGATTTTCCGCAGCTTTACATAACTTTCTCTATACTACGTGCATTACTCGGTATATACGTATGTTGACACATTGCCCGCCAAATTACTTCGAATGTGGCGCCTTGTTTTCTTTAACCGGGCGTTTGATGCTCTTTAAGGCGTTTCAAAGGAAAAGACTATACATTTTAAACATGGCGCCTTCGAGATAGTCTTAATTTTCTCCAAAAACCCGCGCGAATTTCTTCTCTTGTGTCCAGAAAATCATTTCTTTCTGCAAGTTCCTTGGGGTCGATTTCAACTTGTTCTATTAGTGCAGAGCGTCACCGAAAGATCGCACCAGCTCCTGGAGAAAGATCCACCGAACACTCCCGCGTAAATTTCGGCATGGGCGAAATTGCGGAAAATATTGGCAGAATGCAAATATTACTTTATGAGTATTAATATTCATAAAGTAAAATTAGGGTCTACAACCAGTAAACTGAAAAATTGGGAAAAAAAGCAATGGACTTTGTACGGCGAGAGAGGCAGCTGGCAAGAGGATGGAACAATTTAGAATAGTTAGCCCAGTCCAAAGCTGTATGCTCAATCGTAGTAGGTACAATGTTCATTAATACGTTGTTATGGTGTCTCTACTTGGTTACAGGTGCAGTGATTGGGTTTACACACGACTTACTATATGTGTAAGAAAAGCCGAATGGTCTTACAAAAAAACAGATAAAATTAACTTCACTTCTGACACCTTAGAGACCCGTGTTGTGCACCATAACAACCCATTATGAATTCGATGAATTCGAATCGATTCTGGGAATCGAAAGGCGAGTTAGACCAGTCCAAAGCTGTATGCTGAATCGTAGTAGGTACAATGATCATTAATACGTTGCTATGGTGTCTCTACTTGGTTACAGGTGCAGTGTTTGGTTTTACACAGGGCTTACTATATGTATAAGAAAAGCCGAAAAGTCTTGCAAAAAACAGATAAATTTTACTTCACTTCTGACACCTTAGAAACCCGTTTTGTGCACCATAGCAACCCATTATGAATTCGATGAATTCGAATCGATTCTGGAAATCGAAAGAAGCGTTAGCCCAGTCCAAAGCTGTATGCTCAATCGTAGTAGGTACAATGATCATTAATACGTTGCTATGGTGTCTCTACTTGGTAACAGGTGCAGTGTTTGGGATTACACACGACTTACAATATGTGTAAGAAAAGCCGAATCGTCTTGCAGAAAAACAGATAAATTTAACTTCACTTCTGACACCTTAGTGACCCGTTTTGTGCACCATAACAACCCATTATGATTTCAATGAATTCGAATCGATTCTGGAAATCGATTTTCCGCAGCTTTACATATCTTTCTATATACTACGTGCATTACTCGGTATATACGTATGTTGACACATTGCCGGCCATATTACTTCGAATGTGGCGCCTTGTCTTCTTAACCGGGCGTTTGATGCTCTTTGAAGGCGTTTCAAAGGAAAAGACTATACATTTTAAACTTGGCGCCTTCGAGATAATCTTAATTTTCTCCAAAAACCCGCGCGAATTTCTTCTCTTGTGTCCAGAAAATCATTTCTTTCTGCAAGTTCCTTGGGGTCGATTTCAACTTGTTCTATTAGTGCAGAGCGTCACCGAAAGATCGCACCAGCTCCTGGAGAAAGATCCACCGAACACTCCCGCGTAAATTTCGGCATGGGCGAAATTGCGGAAAATATTGGCAGAATGCAAATATTACTTTATGAGTATTAATATTCATAAAGTAAAATTAGGGTCTACAACCAGTAAACTGAAAAATTGGGAAAAAAAGCAATGGACTTTTTACGGCGAGAGAGGCAGCTGGCAAGAGGATGGAACAAATCAGAATAGTTAGCCCAGTCCAAAGCTGTATGCTCAATCGTAGTAGGTACAATGTTCATTAATACGTTGTTATGGTGTCTCTACTTGGTTACAGGTGCAGTGTTTGGGTTTACACACGACTTACTATATGTGTAAGAAAAGCCGAATGGTCTTACAAAAAAACAGATAAAATTAACTTCACTTCTGACACCTTAGAGACCCGTGTTGTGCACCATAACAACCCATTATGAATTCGATGAATTCGAATCGATTCTGGGAATCGAGAGGCGAGTTAGACCAGTCCAAAGCTGTATGCCGAATCGTAGTAGGTACAATGATCATTAATACGTTGCTATGGTGTCTCTACTTGGTTACAGGTGAAGTGTTTGGTTTTACACAGGGCTTACTATATGTATAAAAAAAGCCGAAAAGTCTTGCAAAAAACAGATAAATTTTACTTCACTTCTGACACCTTAGAAACCCGTTTTGTGCACCATAGCAACCCATTATGAATTCGATGAATTCGAATCGATTCTGGAAATCGAAAGAAGCGTTAGCCCAGTCCAAAGCTGTATGCTCAATCGTAGTAGGTACAATGATCATTAATACGTTGCTATGGTGTCTCTACTTGGTAACAGGTGCAGTGTTTGGGATTACACACGACTTACAATATGTGTAAGAAAAGCCGAATCGTCTTGCAGAAAAACAGATAAATTTAACTTCACTTCTGACACCTTAGTGACCCGTTTTGTGCACCATAACAACCCATTATGATTTCAATGAATTCGAATCGATTCTGGAAATCGATTTTCCGCAGCTTTACATATCTTTCTATATACTACGTGCATTACTCGGTATATACGTATGTTGACACATTGCCGGCCAAATTACTTCGAATGTGGCGCCTTGTCTTCTTAACCGGGCGTTTGATGCTCTTTGAAGGCGTTTCAAAGGAAAAGACTATACATTTTAAACTTGGCGCCTTCGAGATAATCTTAATTTTCTCCAAAAACCCGCGCGAATTTCTTCTCTTGTGTCCAGTCAATCATTCCTTTTTGCAAGTTCCATGGGGTCGATTTCAACTTGATCTATTAGTGCAGAGCGTCACCGAAAGATCGCACCAGCTCCTGGAGAAGATCCACCGAACACTGCCGCGTTAATTTCGGCATGGGCGAAATTGCGGAAAATATTGGCAGAATGCAAATATTACTTTATGAGTATTAATATTCATAAAGTAAAATTAGGGTCTACAACCAGTAAACTGAAAAATTAGGAAAAAAAGCAATGTACTTTGTACGGCGAGAGAGGCAGCTGGCAAGAGGATGGAACAAATCAGAATAGTTAGCCCAGTCCAAAGCTGTATGCTCAATCGTAGTAGGTACAATGTTCATTAATACGTTGATATGGTGACTCTACTTGGTTACAGGTGCAGTGTTTGGGTTTACACACGACTTACTATATGTGTAAGAAAAGCCGAATGGTCTTACAAAAAAAACAGATAAAATTAACTTCACTTCTGACACCTTAGAAACCCGTGTTGTGCACCGTAACAACCCATTATGAATTCGATGAATTCAAATCGATTCTGGGAATTGAAAGGCGAGTTAGCCCAGTCCAAAGCTGTATGCTGAATCGTAGTAGTACAATGATCATTAATACGTTGCTATGGTGACTCTACTTGGTAACAGGTGAAGTGTTTGGTTTTACACAGGGCTTACTATATGTATAAAAAAAGCCGAAAAGTCTTGCAAAAAACAGATAAATTTTACTTCACTTCTGACACCTTAGAAACCCGTTTTGTGCACCATAGCAACCCATTATGAATTCGATGAATTCGAATCGATTCTGGAAATCGAAAGAAGCGTTAGCCCAGTCCAAAGCTGTATGCTCAATCGTAGTAGGTACAATGATCATTAATACGTTGCTATGGTGTCTCTACTTGGTAACAGGTGCAGTGTTTGGGATTACACACGACTTACAATATGTGTAAGAAAAGCCGAATCGTCTTGCAGAAAAACAGATAAATTTAACTTCACTTCGGACACCTTAGTGACCCGTTTTGTGCACCATAACAACCCATTATGATTTCAATGAATTCGAATCGATTCTGGAAATCGATTTTCCGCAGCTTTACATATCTTTCTATATACTACGTGCATTACTCGGTATATACGTATGTTGACACATTGCCGGCCAAATTACTTCGAATGTGGCGCCTTGTCTTCTTAACCGAGCGTTTGATGCTCTTTGAAGGCGTTTCAAAGGAAAAGACTATACATTTTAAACTTGGCGCCTTCGAGATAATCTTAATTTTCTCCAAAAACCCGCGCGAATTTCTTCTCTTGTGTCCAGTCAATCATTCCTTTTTGCAAGTTCCATGGGGTCGATTTCAACTTGATCTATTAGTGCAGAGCGTCACCGAAAGATCGCACCAGCTCCTGGAGAAGATCCACCGAACACTGCCGCGTTAATTTCGGCATGGGCGAAATTGCGGAAAATATTGGCAGAATGCAAATATTACTTTATGAGTATTAATATTCATAAAGTAAAATTAGGGTCTACAACCAGTAAACTGAAAAATTAGGAAAAAAAGCAATGTACTTTGTACGGCGAGAGAGGCAGCTGGCAAGAGGATGGAACAAATCAGAATAGTTAGCCCAGTCCAAAGCTGTATGCTCAATCGTAGTAGGTACAATGTTCATTAATACGTTGTTATGGTGTCTCTACTTGGTTACAGGTGCAGTGTTTGGGTTTACACACGACTTACTATATGTGTAAGAAAAGCCGAATGGTCTTACAAAATAACAGATAAAATTAACTTTACTTCTGACACCTTAGAAACCCGTGTTGTGCACCATAACAACCCATTATGAATTCGATGAATTCGAATCGATTCTGGAAATCGAAAGGCGAGTTAGCCCAGTCCAAAGCTGTATGATCAATCGTAGTAGGTACAATGATCATTAATACGTTGCTATGGTGTCTCTACTTGGTTACAGGTGCAGTGTTTGGGTTTACACACGGCTTACTATATGTATAAGAAAAGCCGAATAGTCTTGCAAAAAACAGATAAATTTTATTTCACTTCTGACACCTTAGAAACCCGTTTTGTGCACCATAGCAACCCATTATGAATTCGATGAATTCGAATCGATTCTGGAAATTGAAAGAAGAGTTAGCCCAGTCCAAAGCTGTATGCTCAATCGTAGTAGGTACAATGATCATTAATACGTTGTAATGGGGTCTCTACTTGGTTACAGGTGCAGTGTTTGGGATTACACACGACTTACAATATGTGTAAGAAAAGCCGAATCGTCTTGCAGAAAAACAGATAAATTTAACTTCACTTCTGACACCTTAATGACCCGTTTTGTGCATCATAACAACCCATTATGATTTCAATGAATTCGAATCGATTCTGGAAATCGATTTTCCGCAGCTTTACATAACTTTCTCTATACTACGTGCATTACTCGGTATATACGTATGTTGACACATTGCCCGCCAAATTACTTCGAATGTGGCGCCTTGTTTTCTTTAACCGGGCGTTTGATGCTCTTTAAGGCGTTTCAAAGGAAAAGACTATACATTTTAAACATGGCGCCTTCGAGATAGTCTTAATTTTCTCCAAAAACCCGCGCGAATTTCTTCTCTTGTGTCCAGAAAATCATTTCTTTCTGCAAGTTCCTTGGGGTCGATTTCAACTTGTTCTATTAGTGCAGAGCGTCACCGAAAGATCGCACCAGCTCCTGGAGAAAGATCCACCGAACACTCCCGCGTAAATTTCGGCATGGGCGAAATTGCGGAAAATATTGGCAGAATGCAAATATTACTTTATGAGTATTAATATTCATAAAGTAAAATTAGGGTCTACAACCAGTAAACTGAAAAATTGGGAAAAAAAGCAATGGACTTTGTACGGCGAGAGAGGCAGCTGGCAAGAGGATGGAACAATTTAGAATAGTTAGCCCAGTCCAAAGCTGTATGCTCAATCGTAGTAGGTACAATGTTCATTAATACGTTGTTATGGTGTCTCTACTTGGTTACAGGTGCAGTGATTGGGTTTACACACGACTTACTATATGTGTAAGAAAAGCCGAATGGTCTTACAAAAAAACAGATAAAATTAACTTCACTTCTGACACCTTAGAGACCCGTGTTGTGCACCATAACAACCCATTATGAATTCGATGAATTCGAATCGATTCTGGGAATCGAAAGGCGAGTTAGACCAGTCCAAAGCTGTATGCTGAATCGTAGTAGGTACAATGATCATTAATACGTTGCTATGGTGTCTCTACTTGGTTACAGGTGCAGTGTTTGGTTTTACACAGGGCTTACTATATGTATAAGAAAAGCCGAAAAGTCTTGCAAAAAACAGATAAATTTTACTTCACTTCTGACACCTTAGAAACCCGTTTTGTGCACCATAGCAACCCATTATGAATTCGATGAATTCGAATCGATTCTGGAAATCGAAAGAAGCGTTAGCCCAGTCCAAAGCTGTATGCTTAATCGTAGTAGGTACAATGATCATTAATACGTTGCTATGGTGTCTCTACTTGGTAACAGGTGCAGTGTTTGGGATTACACACGACTTACAATATGTGTAAGAAAAGCCGAATCGTCTTGCAGAAAAACAGATAAATTTAACTTCACTTCTGACACCTTAGTGACCCGTTTTGTGCACCATAACAACCCATTATGATTTCAATGAATTCGAATCGATTCTGGAAATCGATTTTCCGCAGCTTTACATATCTTTCTATATACTACGTGCATTACTCGGTATATACGTATGTTGACACATTGCCGGCCATATTACTTCGAATGTGGCGCCTTGTCTTCTTAACCGGGCGTTTGATGCTCTTTGAAGGCGTTTCAAAGGAAAAGACTATACATTTTAAACTTGGCGCCTTCGAGATAATCTTAATTTTCTCCAAAAACCCGCGCGAATTTCTTCTCTTGTGTCCAGAAAATCATTTCTTTCTGCAAGTTCCTTGGGGTCGATTTCAACTTGTTCTATTAGTGCAGAGCGTCACCGAAAGATCGCACCAGCTCCTGGAGAAAGATCCACCGAACACTCCCGCGTAAATTTCGGCATGGGCGAAATTGCGGAAAATATTGGCAGAATGCAAATATTACTTTATGAGTATTAATATTCATAAAGTAAAATTAGGGTCTACAACCAGTAAACTGAAAAATTGGGAAAAAAAGCAATGGACTTTTTACGGCGAGAGAGGCAGCTGGCAAGAGGATGGAACAAATCAGAATAGTTAGCCCAGTCCAAAGCTGTATGCTCAATCGTAGTAGGTACAATGTTCATTAATACGTTGTTATGGTGTCTCTACTTGGTTACAGGTGCAGTGTTTGGGTTTACACACGACTTACTATATGTGTAAGAAAAGCCGAATGGTCTTACAAAAAAACAGATAAAATTAACTTCACTTCTGACACCTTAGAGACCCGTGTTGTGCACCATAACAACCCATTATGAATTCGATGAATTCGAATCGATTCTGGGAATCGAAAGGCGAGTTAGACCAGTCCAAAGCTGTATGCCGAATCGTAGTAGGTACAATGATCATTAATACGTTGCTATGGTGTCTCTACTTGGTTACAGGTGAAGTGTTTGGTTTTACACAGGGCTTACTATATGTATAAAAAAAGCCGAAAAGTCTTGCAAAAAACAGATAAATTTTACTTCACTTCTGACACCTTAGAAACCCGTTTTGTGCACCATAGCAACCCATTATGAATTCGATGAATTCGAATCGATTCTGGAAATCGAAAGAAGCGTTAGCCCAGTCCAAAGCTGTATGCTCAATCGTAGTAGGTACAATGATCATTAATACGTTGCTATGGTGTCTCTACTTGGTAACAGGTGCAGTATTTGGGATTACACACGACTTACAATATGTGTAAGAAAAGCCGAATCGTCTTGCAGAAAAACAGATAAATTTAACTTCACTTCTGACACCTTAGTGACCCGTTTTGTGCACCATAACAACCCATTATGATTTCAATGAATTCGAATCGATTCTGGAAATCGATTTTCCGCAGCTTTACATATCTTTCTATATACTACGTGCATTACTCGGTATATACGTATGTTGACACATTGCCGGCCATATTACTTCGAATGTGGCGCCTTGTCTTCTTAACCGGGCGTTTGATGCTCTTTGAAGGCGTTTCAAAGGAAAAGACTATACATTTTAAACTTGGCGCCTTCGAGATAATCTTAATTTTCTCCAAAAACCCGCGCGAATTTCTTCTCTTGTGTCCAGTCAATCATTCCTTTTTGCAAGTTCCATGGGGTCGATTTCAACTTGATCTATTAGTGCAGAGCGTCACCGAAAGATCGCACCAGCTCCTGGAGAAGATCCACCGAACACTGCCGCGTTAATTTCGGCATGGGCGAAATTGCGGAAAATATTGGCAGAATGCAAATATTACTTTATGAGTATTAATATTCATAAAGTAAAATTAGGGTCTACAACCAGTAAACTGAAAAATTAGGAAAAAAAGCAATGTACTTTGTACGGCGAGAGAGGCAGCTGGCAAGAGGATGGAACAAATCAGAATAGTTAGCCCAGTCCAAAGCTGTATGCTCAATCGTAGTAGGTACAATGTTCATTAATACGTTGTTATGGTGTCTCTACTTGGTTACAGGTGCAGTGTTTGGGTTTACACACGACTTACTATATGTGTAAGAAAAGCCGAATGGTCTTACAAAATAACAGATAAAATTAACTTTACTTCTGACACCTTAGAAACCCGTGTTGTGCACCATAACAACCCATTATGAATTCGATGAATTCGAATCGATTCTGGAAATCGAAAGGCGAGTTAGCCCAGTCCAAAGCTGTATGATCAATCGTAGTAGGTACAATGATCATTAATACGTTGCTATGGTGTCTCTACTTGGTTACAGGTGCAGTGTTTGGGTTTACACACGGCTTACTATATGTATAAGAAAAGCCGAATAGTCTTGCAAAAAACAGATAAATTTTACTTCACTTCTGACACCTTAGAAACCCGTTTTGTGCACCATAGCAACCCATTATGAATTCGATGAATTCGAATCGATTCTGGAAATTGAAAGAAGAGTTAGCCCAGTCCAAAGCTGTATGCTCAATCGTAGTAGGTACAATGATCATTAATACGTTGTAATGGGGTCTCTACTTGGTTACAGGTGCAGTGTTTGGGATTACACACGACTTACAATATTTGTAAGAAAAGCCGAATCGTCTTGCAGAAAAACAGATAAATTTAACTTCACTTCTGACACCTTAGTGACCCGTTTTGTGCACCATAAAAACCCATTATGATTTCAATGAATTCTAATCGATTCTGGAAATCGATTTTCCGCAGCTTTACATAACTTTCTCTATACTACGTGCATTACTCGGTATATACGTATGTTGACACATTGCCCGCCAAATTACTTCGAATGTGGCGCCTTGTCTTCTTTAACCGGGCGTTTGATGCTCTTTAAGGCGTTTCAAAGGAAAAGACTATACATTTTAAACATGGCGCCTTCGAGATAGTCTTAATTTTCTCCAAAAACCCGCGCGAATTTCTTCTCTTGTGTCCAGACAATCATTTCTTTTTGCAAGTTCCTTGGGGTCGATTTCAACTTGTTCTATTAGTGCAGAGCGTCACCGAAAGTTCGCACCAGCTCCTGGAGAAAGATCCACCGAACACTCCCGCGTAATTTTCGGCATGGGCGAAATTGCGGAAAATATTGGCAGAATGCAAATATTACTTTATGAGTATTAATATTCATAAAGTAAAATTAGGGTCTACAACCAGTAAACTGAAATATTGGGAAAAAAAGCAATGTACTTTGTACGGCGAGAGAGGCAGCTGGCAAGAGGATGGAACAAATCAGAATAGTTAGCCCAGTCCAAAGCTGTATGCTCAATCGTAGTAGGTACAATGTTCATTAATACGTTGTTATGGTGTCTCTACTTGGTTACAGGTGCAGTGTTTGGGTTTACACACGACTTACTATAGGTATCAGAGAAGCCGAATAGTCTTGCAAAAAACAGAGAAATTGAACTTCACTTCTGACACCTTAGTGACCCGTTTTGTGCACCATAGCAACCCATTATAAATTCGATGAATTCGAATCGATTCTGGAAATCGATTTTCCGCAGCTTTACATAACTTTCTATATACTACGTGCATTACTCGGTATATACGTATGTTGACACATTGCCGGCCAAATTACTTCGAATGTGGCGCCTTGTCTTCTTTAACCGGGCGTTTGATGCTCTTTGAGGGCGTTTCAAAGAAAAGACTATACATTTTAAACTTGGCGCCTTCGAGATAGTCTTAATTTTCTCCAAAAACCCGCGCGAATTTCTTCTCTTGTGTCCAGAAAATCATTTCTTTCTGCAAGTTCCTTGGGGTCGATTTCAACTTGTTCTATTAGTGCAGAGCGTCACCGAAAGATCGCACCAGCTCCTGGAGAAAGATCCACCGAACACTCCCGCGTAAATTTCGGCATGGGCGAAATTCGGAAAATATTGGCAGAATGCAAATATTACTTTATGAGTATTAATATTCATAAAGTAAAATTAGGGTCTACAACCAGTAAACTGAAAAATTGGGAAAAAAAGCAATGTACTTTGTACGGCGAGAGAGGCAGCTGGCAAGAGGATGGAACAAATCAGAATAGTTAGCCCAGTCCAAAGCTGTATGCTCAATCGTAGTAGGTACAATGTTCATTAATACGTTGTTATGGTGTCTCTACTTGGTTACAGGTGCAGTGTTTGGGTTTACACACGACTTACTATAGGTATCAGAGAAGCCGAATAGTCTTGCAAAAAACAGATAAATTAAACTTCACTTCTGACACCTTAGTGACCCGTTTTGTGCACCATAGCAACCCATTATAAATTCGATGAATTCGAATCGATTCTGGAAATCGATTTTCCGCAGCTTTACATAACTTTCTATATACTACGTGCATTACTCGGTATATACGTATGTTGACACATTGCCGGCCAAATTACTTCGAATGTGGCGCCTTGTCCTCTTTAACCGGGCGTTTGATGCTCTTTGAGGGCGTTTCAAAGAAAAGACTATACATTTTAAACTTGGCGCCCTCGAGATAATCTTAATTTTCTCCAAAAACCCGCGCGAATTTCTTCTCTTGTGTCCAGAAAATCATTTCCTTCTGCAAGTTCCTTGGGGTCGATTTCAACTTGTTCTATTAGTGCAGAGCGTCACCGAAAGATCGCACCAGCTCCTGGAGAAAGATCCACCGAACACTCCCGCGTAAATTTCGGCATGGGCGAAATTGCGGAAAATATTGGCAGAAAGCAAATATTACTTTATGAGTATTAATATTCATAAAGTAAAATTAGGGTCTACAACCAGTAAACTGAAAAATTGGGAAAAAAAGCAATGTACTTTGTACGGCGAGAGAGGCAGCTGGCAAGAGGATGGAACAAATCAGAATAGTTAGCCCAGTCCAAAGCTGTATGCTCAATCGTAGTAGGTACAATGTTCATTAATACGTTGATATGGTGACTCTACTTGGTTACAGGTGCAGTGTTTGGGTTTACACACGACTTACTATATGTGTAAGAAAAGCCGAATGGTCTTACAAAAAAACAGATAAAATTAACTTCACTTCTGACACCTTAGAAACCCGTGTTGTGCACCGTAACAACCCATTATGAATTCGATGAATTCAAATCGATTCTGGGAATTGAAAGGCGAGTTAGCCCAGTCCAAAGCTGTATGCTGAATCGTAGTAGGTACAATGATCATTAATACGTTGCTATGGTGTCTCTACTTGGTTACAGGTGCAGTGTTTGGTTTTACACACGGCTTACTATATGTATAAGAAAAGCTCAATAGTCTTGCAAAAAACAGATAAATTTTACTTCACTTCTGACACCTTAGAAACCCGTTTCGTGCACCATAGCAACCCATTATGAATTCGATGAATTCGAATCGATTCTGGAAATCGAAAGAAGAGTTAGCCCAGTCCAAAGCTGTATGCTCAATCGTAGTAGGTACAATGATCATTAATACGTTGCTATGGTGTCTCTACTTGGTAACAGGTGCAGTGTTTGGGATTACACACGACTTACAATATGTGTAAGAAAAGCCGAATCGTCTTGCAGAAAAACAGATAAATTTAACTTCACTTCTGACACCTTAGTGACCCGTTTTGTGCACCATAACAACCCATTATGATTTCAATGAATTCGAATCGATTCTGGAAATCGATTTTCCGCAGCTTTACATAACTTTCTATATACTACGTGCATTACTCGGTATATACGTATGTTGACACATTGCCGGCCAAATTACTTCGAATGTGGTGCCTTGTCTTCTTTAACCGGGCGTTTGATGCTCTTTGAGGGCGTTTCAAAGAAAAGACTATACATTTTAAACTTGGCGCCTTCGAGATAGTCTTAATTTTCTCCAAAAACCCGCGCGAATTTCTTCTCTTGTGTCCAGAAAATCATTTCTTTCTGCAAGTTCCTTGGGGTCGATTTCAACTTGTTCTATTAGTGCAGAGCGTCACCGAAAGATCGCACCAGCTCCTGGAGAAAGATCCACCGAACACTCCCGCGTAAATTTCGGCATGGGCGAAATTGCGGAAAATATTGGCAGAATGCAAATATTACTTTATGAGTATTAATATTCATAAAGTAAAATTAGGGTCTACAACCAGTAAACTGAAAAATTGGGAAAAAAAGCAATGTACTTTGTACGGCGAGAGAGGCAGCTGGCAAGAGGATGGAACAAATCAGAATAGTTAGCCCAGTCCAAAGCTGTATGCTCAATCGTAGTAGGTACAATGTTCATTAATACGTTGATATGGTGACTCTACTTGGTTACAGGTGCAGTGTTTGGGTTTACACACGACTTACTATATGTGTAAGAAAAGCCGAATGGTCTTACAAAAAAAACAGATAAAATTAACTTTACTTCTGACACCTTAGAAACCCGTGTTGTGCACCGTAACAACCCATTATGAATTCGATGAATTCAAATCGATTCTGGGAATTGAAAGGCGAGTTAGCCCAGTCCAAAGCTGTCTGCTGAATCATAGTAGGTACAATGATCATTAATACGTTGCTATGGTGTCTCTACTTGGTTACAGGTGCAGTGTTTGGTTTTACACACGGCTTACTATATGTATAAGAAAAGCCCAATAGTCTTGCAAAAAACAGATAAATTTTACTTCACTTCTGACACCTTAGAAACCCGTTTTGTGCACCATAGCAACCCATTATGAATTCGATGAATTCGAATAGATTCTGGAAATCGAAAGAAGAGTTAGCCCAGTCCAAAGCTGTATGCTCAATCGTAGTAGGTACAATGATCATTAATACGTTGCTATGGTGTCTCTACTTGGTAACAGGTGCAGTGTTTGGGATTACACACGACTTACAATATGTGTAAGAAAAGCCGAATAGTCATGCAAAAAACAGATAAATTTAACTTCACTTCTGACACCTTAGTGACCCGTTTTGTGCACCATAGCAACCCATTATAAATTCGATGAATTCGAATCGATTCTGGAAATCGATTTTCCGCAGCTTTACATAACTTTCTATATACTACGTGCATTACTCGGTATATACGTATGTTGACACATTGCCGGCCAAATTACTTCGAATGTGGTGCCTTGTCTTCTTTAACCGGGCGTTTGATGCTCTTTGAGGGCGTTTCAAAGAAAAGACTATACATTTTAAACTTGGCGCCTTCGAGATAGTCTTAATTTTCTCCAAAAACCCGCGCGAATTTCTTCTCTTGTGTCCAGAATATCATTTCTTTCTGCAAGTTCCTTGGGGTCGATTTCAACTTGTTCTATTAGTGCAGAGCGTCACCGAAAGATCGCACCAGCTCCTGGAGAAAGATCCACCGAACACTCCCGCGTAAATTTCGGCATGGGCGAAATTGCGGAAAATATTGGCAGAATGCAAATATTACTTTATGAGTATTAATATTCATAAAGTAAAATTAGGGTCTACAACCAGTAAACTGAAAAATTGGGAAAAAAAGCAATGTACTTTGTACGGCGAGAGAGGCAGCTGGCAAGAGGATGGAACAAATCAGAATAGTTAGCCCAGTCCAAAGCTGTATGCTCAATCGTAGTAGGTACAATGTTCATTAATACGTTGATATGGTGACTCTACTTGGTTACAGGTGCAGTGTTTGGGTTTACACACGACTTACTATATGTGTAAGAAAAGCCGAATAGTCTTACAAAAAAAACAGATAAAATTAACTTCACTTCTGACACCTTAGAAACCCGTGTTGTGCACCGTAACAACCCATTATGAATTCGATGAATTCAAATCGATTCTGGGAATTGAAAGGCGAGTTAGCCCAGTCCAAAGCTGTATGCTGAATCGTAGTAGGTACAATGATCATTAATACGTTGCTATGGTGTCTCTACTTGGTTACAGGTGCAGTGTTTGGTTTTACACACGGCTTACTATATGTATAAGAAAAGCCCAATAGTCTTGCAAAAAACAGATAAATTTTACTTCACTTCTGACACCTTAGAAACCCGTTTTGTGCACCATAGCAACCCATTATGAATTCGATGAATTCGAATCGATTCTGGAAATCGATTTTCCGCAGCTTTACATAACTTTCTATATACTACGTGCATTACTCGGTATATACGTATGTTGACACATTGCCGGCCAAATTACTTCGAATGTGGCGCCTTGTCTTCTTTAACCGGGCGTTTGATGCTCTTTGAGGGCGTTTCAAAGAAATGACTATACATTTTAAACTTGGCGCCTTCGAGATAATCTTAATTTTCTCCAAAAACCCGCGCGAATTTCTTCTCTTGTGTCCAGAAAATCATTTCTTTCTGCAAGTTCCTTGGGGTCGATTTCAACTTGTTCTATTAGTGCAGAGCGTCACCGAAAGATCGCACCAGCTCCTGGAGAAAGATCCACCGAACACTCCCGCGTAAATTTCGGCATGGGCGAAATTGCGGAAAATATTTGCAGAATGCAAATATTACTTTATGAATATTAATATTCATAAAGTAAAATTAGGGTCTACAACCAGTAAACTGAAAAATTGGGAAAAAAAGCAATGTACTTTGTACGGCGAGAGAGGCAGCTGGCAAGAGGATGGAACAAATCAGAATAGTTAGCCCAGTCCAAAGCTGTATGCTCAATCGTAGTAGGTACAATGTTCATTAATACGTTGTTATGGTGTCTCTACTTGGTTACAGGTGCAGTGTTTGGGTTTACACACGACTTACTATAGGTATCAGAGAAGCCGAATAGTCTTGCAAAAAACAGATAAATTAAACTTCACTTCTGACACCTTAGTGACCCGTTTTGTGCACCATAGCAACCCATTATAAATTCGATGAATTCGAATCGATTCTGGAAATCGATTTTCCGCAGCTTTACATAACTTTCTATATACTACGTGCATTACTCGGTATATACGTATGTTGACACATTGCCGGCCAAATTACTTCGAATGTGGCGCCTTGTCTTCTTTAACCGGGCGTTTGATGCTCTTTGAGGGCGTTTCAAAGAAAAGACTATACATTTTAAACTTGGCGCCTTCGAGATAATCTTAATTTTCTCCAAAAACCCGCGCGAATTTCTTCTCTTGTGTCCAGAAAATCATTTCTTTCTGCAAGTTCCTTGGGGTCGATTTCAACTTGTTCTATTAGTGCAGAGCGTCACCGAAAGATCGCACCAGCTCCTGGAGAAAGATCCACCGAACACTCCCGCGTAAATTTCGGCATGGGCGAAATTGCGGAAAATATTGGCAGAAAGCAAATATTACTTTATGAGTATTAATATTCATAAAGTAAAATTAGGGTCTACAACCAGTAAACTGAAAAATTGGGAAAAAAAGCAATGTACTTTGTACGGCGAGAGAGGCAGCTGGCAAGAGGATGGAACAAATCAGAATAGTTAGCCCAGTCCAAAGCTGTATGCTCAATCGTAGTAGGTACAATGTTCATTAATACGTTGATATGGTGACTCTACTTGGTTACAGGTGCAGTGTTTGGGTTTACACACGACTTACTATATGTGTAAGAAAAGCCGAATGGTCTTACAAAAAAACAGATAAAATTAACTTCACTTCTGACACCTTAGAAACCCGTGTTGTGCACCGTAACAACCCATTATGAATTCGATGAATTCAAATCGATTCTGGGAATTGAAAGGCGAGTTAGCCCAGTCCAAAGCTGTATGCTGAATCGTAGTAGGTACAATGATCATTAATACGTTGCTATGGTGTCTCTACTTGGTTACAGGTGCAGTGTTTGGTTTTACACACGGCTTACTATATGTATAAGAAAAGCCCAATAGTCTTGCAAAAAACAGATAAATTTTACTTCACTTCTGACACCTTAGAAACCCGTTTCGTGCACCATAGCAACCCATTATGAATTCGATGAATTCGAATCGATTCTGGAAATCGAAAGAAGAGTTAGCCCAGTCCAAAGCTGTATGCTCAATCGTAGTAGGTACAATGATCATTAATACGTTGCTATGGTGTCTCTACTTGGTAACAGGTGCAGTGTTTGGGATTACACACGACTTACAATATGTGTAAGAAAAGCCGAATCGTCTTGCAGAAAAACAGATAAATTTAACTTCACTTCTGACACCTTAGTGACCCGTTTTGTGCACCATAACAACCCATTATGATTTCAATGAATTCGAATCGATTCTGGAAATCGATTTTCCGCAGCTTTACATAACTTTCTATATACTACGTGCATTACTCGGTATATACGTATGTTGACACATTGCCGGCCAAATTACTTCGAATGTGGTGCCTTGTCTTCTTTAACCGGGCGTTTGATGCTCTTTGAGGGCGTTTCAAAGAAAAGACTATACATTTTAAACTTGGCGCCTTCGAGATAGTCTTAATTTTCTCCAAAAACCCGCGCGAATTTCTTCTCTTGTGTCCAGAAAATCATTTCTTTCTGCAAGTTCCTTGGGGTCGATTTCAACTTGTTCTATTAGTGCAGAGCGTCACCGAAAGATCGCACCAGCTCCTGGAGAAAGATCCACCGAACACTCCCGCGTAAATTTCGGCATGGGCGAAATTGCGGAAAATATTGGCAGAATGCAAATATTACTTTATGAGTATTAATATTCATAAAGTAAAATTAGGGTCTACAACCAGTAAACTGAAAAATTGGGAAAAAAAGCAATGTACTTTGTACGGCGAGAGAGGCAGCTGGCAAGAGGATGGAACAAATCAGAATAGTTAGCCCAGTCCAAAGCTGTATGCTCAATCGTAGTAGGTACAATGTTCATTAATACGTTGATATGGTGACTCTACTTGGTTACAGGTGCAGTGTTTGGGTTTACACACGACTTACTATATGTGTAAGAAAAGCCGAATAGTCTTACAAAAAAAACAGATAAAATTAACTTCACTTCTGACACCTTAGAAACCCGTGTTGTGCACCGTAACAACCCATTATGAATTCGATGAATTCAAATCGATTCTGGGAATTGAAAGGCGAGTTAGCCCAGTCCAAAGCTGTATGCTGAATCGTAGTAGGTACAATGATCATTAATACGTTGCTATGGTGTCTCTACTTGGTTACAGGTGCAGTGTTTGGTTTTACACACGGCTTACTATATGTATAAGAAAAGCCCAATAGTCTTGCAAAAAACAGATATATTTTACTTCACTTCTGACACCTTAGAAACCCGTTTTGTGGACCATAGCAACCCATTATGAATTCGATGAATTCGAATCGATTCTGGAAATCGAAAGAAGAGTTAGCCCAGTCCAAAGCTGTATGCTCAATCGTAGTAGGTACAATGATCATTAATACGTTGCTATGGTGTCTCTACTTGGTAACAGGTGCAATGTTTGGGATTACACACGACTTACAATATGTGTAAGAAAAGCCGAATAGTCATGCAAAAAACAGATAAATTTAACTTCACTTCTGACACCTTAGTGACCCGTTTTGTGCACCATAGCAACCCATTATAAATTCGATGAATTCGAATCGATTCTGGAAATCGATTTTCCGCAGCTTTACATAACTTTCTATATACTACGTGCATTACTCGGTATATACGTATGTTGACACATTGCCGGCCAAATTACTTCGAATGTGGCGCCTTGTCTTCTTTAACCGGGCGTTTGATGCTCTTTGAGGGCGTTTCAAAGAAAAGACTATACATTTTAAACTTGGCGCCTTCGAGATAGTCTTAATTTTCTCCAAAAACCCGCGCGAATTTCTTCTCTTGTGTCCAGAAAATCATTTCTTTCTGCAAGTTCCTTGGGGTCGATTTCAACTTGTTCTATTAGTGCAGAGCGTCACCGAAAGATCGCACCAGCTCCTGGAGAAAGATCCACCGAACACTCCCGCGTAAATTTCGGCATGGGCGAAATTGCGGAAAATATTTGCAGAATGCAACTATTACTTTATGAATATTAATATTCATAAAGTAAAATTAGGGTCTACAACCAGTAAACTGAAAAATTGGGAAAAAAAGCAATGTACTTTGTACGGCGAGAGAGGCAGCTGGCAAGAGGATGGAACAAATCAGAATAGTTAGCCCAGTCCAAAGCTGTATGCTCAATCGTAGTAGGTACAATGTTCATTAATACGTTGTTATGGTGTCTCTACTTGGTTACAGGTGCAGTGTTTGGGTTTACACACGACTTATTATAGGTATCAGAGAAGCCGAATAGTCTTGCAAAAAACAGATAAATTAAACTTCACTTCTGACACCTTAGTGACCGGTTTTGTGCACCATAGCAACCCATTATAAATTCGATGAATTCGAATCGATTCTGGAAATCGATTTTCCGCAGCTTTACATAACTTTCTATATACTACGTGCATTACTCGGTATATACGTATGTTGACACATTGCCGGCCAAATTACTTCGAATGTGGCGCCTTGTCTTCTTTAACCGGGCGTTTGATGCTCTTTGAGGGCGTTTCAAAGAAAAGACTATACATTTTAAACTTGGCGCCTTCGAGATAATCTTAATTTTCTCCAAAAACCCGCGCGAATTTCTTCTCTTGTGTCCAGAAAATCATTTCTTTCTGCAAGTTCCTTGGGGTCGATTTCAACTTGTTCTATTAGTGCAGAGCGTCACCGAAAGATCGCACCAGCTCCTGGAGAAAGATCCACCGAACACTCCCGCGTAAATTTCGGCATGGGCGAAATTGCGGAAAATATTGGCAGAAAGCAAATATTACTTTATGAGTATTAATATTCATAAAGTAAAATTAGGGTCTACAACCAGTAAACTGAAAAATTGGGAAAAAAAGCAATGTACTTTGTACGGCGAGAGAGGCAGCTGGCAAGAGGATGGAACAAATCAGAATAGTTAGCCCAGTCCAAAGCTGTATGCTCAATCGTAGTAGGTACAATGTTCATTAATACGTTGATATGGTGACTCTACTTGGTTACAGGTGCAGTGTTTGGGTTTACACACGACTTACTATATGTGTAAGAAAAGCCGAATGGTCTTACAAAAAAACAGATAAAATTAACTTCACTTCTGACACCTTAGAAACCCGTGTTGTGCACCGTAACAACCCATTATGAATTCGATGAATTCAAATCGATTCTGGGAATTGAAAGGCGAGTTAGCCCAGTCCAAAGCTGTATGCTGAATCGTAGTAGGTACAATGATCATTAATACGTTGCTATGGTGTCTCTACTTGGTTACAGGTGCAGTGTTTGGTTTTACACACGGCTTACTATATGTATAAGAAAAGCCCAATAGTCTTGCAAAAAACAGATAAATTTTACTTCACTTCTGACACCTTAGAAACCCGTTTCGTGCACCATAGCAACCCATTATGAATTCGATGAATTCGAATCGATTCTGGAAATCGAAAGAAGAGTTAGCCCAGTCCAAAGCTGTATGCTCAATCGTAGTAGGTACAATGATCATTAATACGTTGCTATGGTGTCTCTACTTGGTAACAGGTGCAGTGTTTGGGATTACACACGACTTACAATATGTGTAAGAAAAGCCGAATCGTCTTGCAGAAAAACTGATAAATTTAACTTCACTTCTGACACCTTAGTGACCCGTTTTGTGCACCATAACAACCCATTATGATTTCAATGAATTCGAATCGATTCTGGAAATCGATTTTCCGCAGCTTTACATAACTTTCTATATACTACGTGTATTACTCGGTATATACGTATGTTGACACATTGCCGGCCAAATTACTTCGAATGTGGTGCCTTGTCTTCTTTAACCGGGCGTTTGATGCTCTTTGAGGGCGTTTCAAAGAAAAGACTATACATTTTAAACTTGGCGCCTTCGAGATAGTCTTAATTTTCTCCAAAAACCCGCGCGAATTTCTTCTCTTGTGTTCAGAAAATCATTTCTTTCTGCAAGTTCCTTGGGGTCGATTTCAACTTGTTCTATTAGTGCAGAGCGTCACCGAAAGTTCGCACCAGCTCCTGGAGAAAGATCCACCGAACACTCCCGCGTAATTTTCGGCATGGGCGAAATTGCTGAAAATATTGGCAGAATGCAAATATTACTTTATGAGTATTAATATTCATAAAGTAAAATTAGGGTCTACAACCAGTAAACTGAAAAATTGGGAAAAAAAGCAATGTACTTTGTACGGCGAGAGAGGCAGCTGGCAAGAGGATGGAACAAATCAGAATAGTTAGCCCAGTCCAAAGCTGTATGCTCAATCGTAGTAGGTACAATGTTCATTAATACGTTGTTATGGTGTCTCTACTTGGTTACAGGTGCAGTGTTTGGGTTTACACACGCTTTACTATAGGTATCAGAGAAGCCGAATAGTCTTGCAAAAAACAGATAAATTGAACTTCACTTCTGACACATTAGTGGCCCGTTTTGTGCACCATAGCAACCCATTATAAATTCGATGAATTCGAATCGATTCTGGAAATCGATTTTCCGCAGCTTTACATATCTTTCTATATACTACGTGCATTACTCGGTATATACGTATGTTGACACATTGCCGGCCAAATTACTTCGGATGTGGCGCCTTGTCTTCTTAACCGGGCGTTTGATGCTCTTTGAAGGCGTTTCAAAGGAAAAGACTATACATTTTAAACTTGGCGCCTTCGAGATAATCTTAATTTTCTCCAAAAACCCGCGCGAATTTCTTCTCTTGTGTCCAGAAAATCATTTCTTTCTGCAAGTTCCTTGGGGTCGATTTCAACTTGTTCTATTAGTGCAGAGCGTCACCGAAAGATCGCACCAGCTCCTGGAGAAAGATCCACCGAACACTCCCGCGTAAATTTCGGCATGGGCGAAATTGCGGAAAATATTGGCAGAATGCAAATATTACTTTATGAGTATTAATATTCATAAAGAAAAATTAGGGTCTACAACCAGTAAACTGAAAAATTGGGAAAAAAAGCAATGTACTTTGTACGGCGAGAGAGGCAGCTGGCAAGAGGATGGAACAAATCAGAATAGTTAGCCCAGTCCAAAGCTGTATGCTCAATCGTAGTAGGTACAATGTTCATTAATACGTTGTTATGGTGTCTCTACTTGGTTACAGGTGCAGTGTTTGGGTTTACACACGACTTACTATAGGTATCAGAGAAGCCGAATAGTCTTGCAAAAAACAGATAAATTGAACTTCACTTCTGACACCTTAGTGACCCGTTTTGTGCACCATAGCAACCCATTATAAATTCGATGAATTCGAATCGATTCTGGAAATCGATTTTCCGCAGCTTTACATAACTTTCTAAATACTACGTGCATTACTCGGTATATACGTATGTTGACACATTGCCGGCCAAATTACTTCGAATGTGGCGCCATGTCTTCTTTAACCGGGCGTTTGATGCTCTTTGAGGGCGTTTCAAAGAAAAGACTATACATTTTAAACTTGGCGCCTTCGAGATAAACTTAATTTTCTCCAAAAACCCGCGCGAATTTCTTCTCTTGTGTCCAGAAAATCATTTCTTTCTGCAAGTTCCTTGGGGTCGATTTCAACTTGTTCTATTAGTGCAGAGCGTCACCGAAAGTTCGCACCAGCTCCTGGAGAAAGATCCACCGAACACTCCCGCGTAATTTTCGGCATGGGCGAAATTGCTGAAAATATTGGCAGAATGCAAATATTACTTTATGAGTATTAATATTCATAAAGTAAAATTAGGGTCTACAACCAGTAAACTGAAAAATTGGGAAAAAAAGCAATGTACTTTGTACGGCGAGAGAGGCAGCTGGCAAGAGGATGGAACAAATCAGAATAGTTAGCCCAGTCCAAAGCTGTATGCTCAATCGTAGTAGGTACAATGTTCATTAATACGTTGTTATGGTGTCTCTACTTGGTTACAGGTGCAGTGTTTGGGTTTACACACGCTTTACTATAGGTATCAGAGAAGCCGAATAGTCTTGCAAAAAACAGATAAATTGAACTTCACTTCTGACACCTTAGTGGCCCGTTTTGTGCACCATAGCAACCCATTATAAATTCGATGAATTCGAATCGATTCTGGAAATCGATTTTCCGCAGCTTTACATATCTTTCTATATACTACGTGCATTACTCGGTATATACGTATGTTGACACATTGCCGGCCAAATTACTTCGGATGTGGCGCCTTGTCTTCTTAACCGGGCGTTTGATGCTCTTTGAAGGCGTTTCAAAGGAAAAGACTATACATTTTAAACTTGGCGCCTTCGAGATAATCTTAATTTTCTCCAAAAACCCGCGCGAATTTCTTCTCTTGTGTCCAGAAAATCATTTCTTTCTGCAAGTTCCTTGGGGTCGATTTCAACTTGTTCTATTAGTGCAGAGCGTCACCGAAAGATCGCACCAGCTCCTGGAGAAAGATCCACCGAACACTCCCGCGTAAATTTCGGCATGGGCGAAATTGCGGAAAATATTGGCAGAATGCAAATATTACTTTATGAGTATTAATATTCATAAAGTAAAATTAGGGTCTACAACCAGTAAACTGAAAAATTGGGAAAAAAAGCAATGTACTTTGTACGGCGAGAGAGGCAGCTGGCAAGAGGATGGAACAAATCAGAATAGTTAGCCCAGTCCAAAGCTGTATGCTCAATCGTAGTAGGTACAATGTTCATTAATACGTTGATATGGTGACTCTACTTGGTTACAGGTGCAGTGTTTGGGTTTACACACGACTTACTATATGTGTAAGAAAAGCCGAATGGTCTTACAAAACAAACAGATAAAATTAACTTCACTTCTGACACCTTAGAAACCCGTGTTGTGCACCGTAACAACCCATTATGAATTCGATGAAT
Source organism: Gryllus longicercus (assembly GCA_038098605.1). Taxonomy (NCBI): domain Eukaryota; kingdom Metazoa; phylum Arthropoda; class Insecta; order Orthoptera; family Gryllidae; genus Gryllus; species Gryllus longicercus. Next base: position 523,365 of record JAZDUA010000550.1, read on the forward strand.
TCAAATCGATTCTGGGAATTGAAAGGCGAGTTAGCCCAGTCCAAAGCTGTATGCTGAAACGTAGTAGGTACAATGATCATTAATACGTTGCTATGGTGTCTCTACTTGGTTACAGGTGCAGTGTTTGGTTTTACACACGGCTTACTATATGTATAAGAAAAGCCCAATAGTCTTGCAAAAAACAGATAAATTTTACTTCACTTCTGACACCTTAGAAACCCGTTTTGTGCACCATAGCAACCCATTATGAATTCGATGAATTCGAATCGATTCTGGAAATCGAAAGAAGAGTTAGCCCAGTCCAAAGCTGTATGCTCAATCGTAGTAGGTACAATGATCATTAATACGTTGCTATGGTGTCTCTACTTGGTAACAGGTGCAGTGTTTGGGATTACACACGACTTACAATATGTGTAAGAAAAGCCGAATCGTCTTGCAGAAAAACAGATAAATTTAACTTCACTTCTGACACCTTAGTGACCCGTTTTGTGCACCATAACAACCCATTATGATTTCAATGAATTCGAATCGATTCTGGAAATCGATTTTCCGCAGCTTTACATAACTTTCTATATACTACGTGCATTACTCGGTATATACGTATGTTGAAACATTGCCGGCCAAATTACTTCGAATGTGGTGCCTTGTCTTCTTTAACCGGGCGTTTGATGCTCTTTGAGGGCGTTTCAAAGAAAAGACTATACATTTTAAACTTGGCGCCTTCGAGATAATCTTAATTTTCTCCAAAAACCCGCGCGAATTTCTTCTCTTGTGTCCAGAAAATCATTTCTTTCTGCAAGTTCCTTGGGGTCGATTTCAACTTGTTCTATTAGTGCAGAGCGTCACCGAAAGTTCGCACCAGCTCCTGGAGAAAGATCCACCGAACACTCCCGCGTAATTTTCGGCATGGGCGAAATTGCTGAAAATATTGGCAGAATGCAAATATTAGTTTATGAGTATTAATATTCATAAAGTAAAATTAGGGTCTACAACCAGTAAACTGAAAAATTGGGAAAAAAAGCAATGTACTTTGTACGGCGAGAGAGGCAGCTGGCAAGAGGATGGAACAAATCAGAATAGTTAGCCCAGTCCAAAGCTGTATGCTCAATCGTAGTAGGTACAATGTTCATTAATACGTTGTTATGGTGTCTCTACTTGGTTACAGGTGCAGTGTTTGGGTTTACACACGCTTTACTATAGGTATCAGAGAAGCCGAATAGTCTTGCAAAAAACAGATAAATTGAACTTCACTTCTGACACCTTAGTGGCCCGTTTTGTGCACCATAGCAACCCATTATAAATTCGATGAATTCGAATCGATTCTGGAAATCGATTTTCCGCAGCTTTACATATCTTTCTATATACTACGTGCATTACTCGGTATATACGTATGTTGACACATTGCCGGCCAAATTACTTCGGATGTGGCGCCTTGTCTTCTTAACCGGGCGTTTGATGCTCTTTGAAGGCGTTTCAAAGGAAAAGACTATACATTTTAAACTTGGCGCCTTCGAGATAATCTTAATTTTCTCCAAAAACCCGCGCGAATTTCTTCTCTTGTGTCCAGAAAATCATTTCTTTCTGCAAGTTCCTTGGGGTCGATTTCAACTTGTTCTATTAGTGCAGAGCGTCACCGAAAGATCGCACCAGCTCCTGGAGAAAGATCCACCGAACACTCCCGCGTAAATTTCGGCATGGGCGAAATTGCGGAAAATATTGGCAGAATGCAAATATTACTTTATGAGTATTAATATTCATAAAGTAAAATTAGGGTCTACAACCAGTAAACTGAAAAATTGGGAAAAAAAGCAATGTACTTTGTACGGCGAGAGAGGCAGCTGGCAAGAGGATGGAACAAATCAGAATAGTTAGCCCAGTCCAAAGCTGTATGCTCAATCGTAGTAGGTACAATGTTCATTAATACGTTGATATGGTGACTCTACTTGGTTACAGGTGCAGTGTTTGGGTTTACACACGACTTACTATATGTGTAAGAAAAGCCGAATGGTCTTACAAAAAAAACAGATAAAATTAACTTCACTTCTGACACCTTAGAAACCCGTGTTGTGCACCGTAACAACCCATTATGAATTCGATGAATTCAAATCGATTCTGGGAATTGAAAGGCGAGTTAGCCCAGTCCAAAGCTGTCTGCTGAATCATAGTAGGTACAATGATCATTAATACGTTGCTATGGTGTCTCTACTTGGTTACAGGTGCAGTGTTTGGTTTTACACACGGCTTACTATATGTATAAGAAAAGCCCAATAGTCTTGCAAAAAACAGATAAATTTTACTTCACTTCTGACACCTTAGAAACCCATTTTGTGCACCATAGCAACCCATTATGAATTCGATGAATTCGAATCGATTCTGGAAATCGAAAGAAGAGTTAGCCCAGTCCAAAGCTGTATGCTCAATCGTAGTAGGTACAATGATCATTAATACGTTGCTATGGTGTCTCTACTTGGTAACAGGTGCAGTGTTTGGGTTTACACACGACTTACTATATGTGTAAGAAAAGCCGAATGGTCTTACAAAAAAACAGATAAAATTAACTTCACTTCTGACACCTTAGAAACCCGTGTTGTGCACCATAACAACCCATTATGAATTCGATGAATTCGAATCGATTCTGGGAATCGAAAGGCGAGTTAGCCCAGTCCAAAGCTGTATGCTGAATCGTAGTAGGTACAATGATCATTAATACGTTGCTATGGTGTCTCTACTTGGTTACAGGTGCAGTGTTTGGTTTTACACACGGCTTACTATTTGTATAAGAAAAGCCGAATAGTCTTGCAAAAAACAGATAAATTTTACTTCACTTCTGACACCTTAGAAACCCGTTTTGTGCACCATAGCAACCCATTATTAATTCGATGAATTCGAATCGATTCTGGAAATCGAAAGAAGAGTTAGCCCAGTCCAGAGCTGTATGCTCAATCGTAGTAGGTACAATGATCATTAATACGTTGTAATGGGGTCTCTACTTGGTTACAGGTGCAGTGTCTGGGTTTACACACGACTTACTATATGTATCAGAAAAGCCGAATAGTCTTGCAAAAAACAGATAAATTTTACTTCACTTCTGACACCTTAGAAACCCGTTCTGTGCACCATAGAAACCCATTATGAATTCGATGAATTCGAATCGATTCTGGAAATCGAAAGAAGAGTTAGCCCAGTCCAAAGCTGTATGCTCAATCGTAGTAGGTACAATGATCATTAATACGTTGCTATGGTGTCTCTACTTGGTAACAGGTGCAGTGTTTCGGATTACACACGACTTACAATATGTGTAAGAAAAGCCGAATCGTCTTGCAGAAAAACAGATAAATTTAACTTCACTTCTGACACCTTAGTGACCCGTTTTGTGCACCATAACAACCCATTATGATTTCAATGAATTCGAATCGATTCTGGAAATCGATTTTCCGCAGCTTTACATATCTTTCTATATACTACGTGCATTACTCGGTATATACGTATGTTGAAACATTGCCGGCCAAATTACTTCGAATGTGGCGCCTTGTCTTCTTTAACCGGGCGTTTGATGCTCTTTGAAGGCGTTTCAAAGGAAAAGACTATACATTTTAAACTTGGCGCCTTCGAGATAATCTTAATTTTCTCCAAAAACCCGCGCGAATTTCTTCTCTTGTGTCCAGAAAATCATTTCTTTCTGCAAGTTCCTTGGGGTCGATTTCAACTTGTTCTATTAGTGCAGAGCGTCACCGAAAGATCGCACCAGCTCCTGGAGAAAGATCCACCGAACACTCCCGCGTAAATTTCGGCATGGGCGAAATTGCGGAAAATATTGGCAGAATGCAAATATTACTTTATGAGTATTAATATTCATAAAGTAAAATTAGGGTCTACAACCAGTAAACTGAAAAATTGGGAAAAAAAGCAATGTACTTTTTACGGCGAGAGAGGCAGCTGGCAAGAGGATGGAACAAATCAGAATAGTTAGCCCAGTCCAAAGCTGTATGCTCAATCGTAGTAGGTACAATGTTCATTAATACGTTGTTATGGTGTCTCTACTTGGTTACAGGTGCAGTGTTTGGGTTTACACACGACTTACTATATGTGTAAGAAAAGCCGAATGGTCTTACAAAAAAACAGATAAAATTAACTTCACTTCTGACACCTTAGAAACCCGTGTTGTGCACCATAACAACCCATTATGAATTCGATGAATTCGAATCGATTCTGGGAATCGAAAGGCGAGTTAGCCCAGTCCAAAGCTGTATGCTGAATCGTAGTAGGTACAATGATCATTAATACGTTGCTATGGTGTCTCTACTTGGTTACAGGTGCAGTGTTTGGTTTTACACACGGCTTACTATTTGTATAAGAAAAGCCGAATAGTCTTGCAAAAAACAGATAAATTTTACTTCACTTCTGACACCTTAGAAACCCGTTTTGTGCACCATAGCAACCCATTATTAATTCGATGAATTCGAATCGATTCTGGAAATCGAAAGAAGAGTTAGCCCAGTCCAAAGCTGTATGCTCAATCGTAGTAGGTACAATGATCATTAATACGTTGCTATGGTGTCTCTACTTGGTAACAGGTGCAGTGTTTGGGATTACACACGACTTACAATATGTGTAAGAAAAGCCGAATCGTCTTGCAGAAAAACAGATAAATTTAACTTCACTTCTGACACCTTAGTGACCCGTTTTGTGCACCATAACAACCCATTATGATTTCAATGAATTCGAATCGATTCTGGAAATCGATTTTCCGCAGCTTTACATATCTTTCTATATACTACGTGCATTACTCGGTATATACGTATGTTGAAACATTGCCGGCCAAATTACTTCGAATGTGGCGCCTTGTCTTCTTTAACCGGGCGTTTGATGCTCTTTGAAGGCGTTTCAAAGGAAAAGACTATACATTTTAAACTTGGCGCCTTCGAGATAATCTTAATTTTCTCCAAAAACCCGCGCGAATTTCTTCTCTTGTGTCCAGAAAATCATTTCTTTCTGCAAGTTCCTTGGGGTCGATTTCAACTTGTTCTATTAGTGCAGAGCGTCACCGAAAGATCGCACCAGCTCCTGGAGAAAGATCCACCGAACACTCCCGCGTAAATTTCGGCATGGGCGAAATTGCGGAAAATATTGGCAGAATGCAAATATTACTTTATGAGTATCAATATTCATAAAGTAAAATTAGGGTCTACAACCAGTAAACTGAAAAATTAGGAAAAAAAGCAATGTACTTTTTACGGCGAGAGAGGCAGCTGGCAAGAGGATGGAACAAATCAGAATAGTTAGCCCAGTCCAAAGCTGTATGCTGAATCGTAGTAGGTACAATGATCATTAATACGTTGCTATGGTGTCTCTACTTGGTTACAGGTGCAGTGTTTGGTTTTACACACGGCTTACTATTTGTATAAGAAAAGCCGAATAGTCTTGCAAAAAACAGATAAATTTAACTTCACTTCTGACACCTTAGAAACCCGTTTTGTGCACCATAGCAACCCATTATTAATTCGATGAATTCGAATCGATTCTGGAAATCGAAAGAAGAGTTAGCCCAGTCCAGAGCTGTATGCTCAATCGTAGTAGGTACAATGATCATTAATACGTTGCTATGGTGTCTCTACTTGGTTACAGGTGCAGTGTTTGGTTTTACACACGGCTTACTATATGTATAAGAAAAGCCCAATAGTCTTGCAAAAAACAGATAAATTTTACTTCACTTCTGACACCTTAGAAACCCATTTTGTGCACCATAGCAACCCATTATGAATTCGATGAATTCGAATCGATTCTGGAAATCGAAAGAAGAGTTAGCCCAGTCCAAAGCTGTATGCTCAATCGTAGTAGGTACAATGATCATTAATACGTTGCTATGGTGTCTCTACTTGGTAACAGGTGCAGTGTTTGGGATTACACACGACTTACAATATGTGTAAGAAAAGCCGAATAGTCTTGCAAAAAACAGATAAATTTTACTTCACTTCTGACACCTTAGTGACCCGTTTTGTGCACCATAACAACCCATTATGATTTCAATGAATTCGAATCGATTCTGGAAATCGAAAGAAGAGTTAGCCCAGTCCAAAGCTGTATGCTCAATCGTAGTAGGTACAATGATCATTAATACGTTGCTATGGTGTCTCTACTTGGTAACAGGTGCAGTGTTTGGGATTACACACGACTTACAATATGTGTAAGAAAAGCCGAATCGTCTTGCAGAAAAACAGATAAATTTAACTTCACTTCTGACACCTTAGTGACCCGTTTTGTGCACCATAACAACCCATTATGATTTCAATGAATTCGAATCGATTCTGGAAATCGATTTTCCGCAGCTTTACATATCTTTCTATATACTACGTGCATTACTCGGTATATACGTATGTTGAAACATTGCCGGCCAAATTACTTCGAATGTGGCGCCTTGTCTTCTTTAACCGGGCGTTTGATGCTCTTTGAAGGCGTTTCAAAGGAAAAGACTATACATTTTAAACTTGGCGCCTTCGAGATAATCTTAATTTTCTCCAAAAACCCGCGCGAATTTCTTCTCTTGTGTCCAGAAAATCATTTCTTTCTGCAAGTTCCTTGGGGTCGATTTCAACTTGTTCTATTAGTGCAGAGCGTCACCGAAAGATCGCACCAGCTCCTGGAGAAAGATCCACCGAACACTCCCGCGTAAATTTCGGCATGGGCGAAATTGCGGAAAATATTGGCAGAATGCAAATATTACTTTATGAGTATCAATATTCATAAAGTAAAATTAGGGTCTACAACCAGTAAACTGAAAAATTAGGAAAAAAAGCAATGTACTTTTTACGGCGAGAGAGGCAGCTGGCAAGAGGATGGAACAAATCAGAATAGTTAGCCCAGTCCAAAGCTGTATGCTGAATCGTAGTAGGTACAATGATCATTAATACGTTGCTATGGTGTCTCTACTTGGTTACAGGTGCAGTGTTTGGTTTTACACACGGCTTACTATTTGTATAAGAAAAGCCGAATAGTCTTGCAAAAAACAGATAAATTTAACTTCACTTCTGACACCTTAGAAACCCGTTTTGTGCACCATAGCAACCCATTATTAATTCGATGAATTCGAATCGATTCTGGAAATCGAAAGAAGAGTTAGCCCAGTCCAGAGCTGTATGCTCAATCGTAGTAGGTACAATGATCATTAATACGTTGCTATGGTGTCTCTACTTGGTTACAGGTGCAGTGTTTGGTTTTACACACGGCTTACTATATGTATAAGAAAAGCCCAATAGTCTTGCAAAAAACAGATAAATTTTACTTCACTTCTGACACCTTAGAAACCCATTTTGTGCACCATAGCAACCCATTATGAATTCGATGAATTCGAATCGATTCTGGAAATCGAAAGAAGAGTTAGCCCAGTCCAAAGCTGTATGCTCAATCGTAGTAGGTACAATGATCATTAATACGTTGCTATGGTGTCTCTACTTGGTAACAGGTGCAGTGTTTGGGATTACACACGACTTACAATATGTGTAAGAAAAGCCGAATAGTCATGCAAAAAACAGATAAATTTAACTTCACTTCTGACACCTTAGTGACCCGTTTTGTGCACCATAGCAACCCATTATAAATTCGATGAATTCGAATCGATTCTGGAAATCGATTTTCCGCAGCTTTACATAACTTTCTATATACTACGTGCATTACTCGGTATATACGTATGTTGACACATTGCCGGCCAAATTACTTCGAATGTGGCGCCTTGTCTTCTTTAACCGGGCGTTTGATGCTCTTTGAGGGCGTTTCAAAGAAATGACTATACATTTTAAACTTGGCGCCTTCGAGATAGTCTTAATTTTCTCCAAAAACCCGCGCGAATTTCTTCTCTTGAGTCCAGAAAATCATTTCTTTCTGCAAGTTCCTTGGGGTCGATTTCAACTTGTTCTATTAGTGCAGAGCGTCACCGAAAGATCGCACCAGCTCCTGGAGAAAGATCCACCGAACACTCCCGCGTAAATTTCGGCATGGGCGAAATTGCGGAAAATATTGGCAGAATGCAAATATTACTTTATGAGTATTAATATTCATAAAGTAAAATTAGGGTCTACAACCAGTAAACTGAAAAATTGGGAAAAAAAGCAATGTACTTTTTACGGCGAGAGAGGCAGCTGGCAAGAGGATGGAACAAATCAGAATAGTTAGCCCAGTCCAAAGCTGTATGCTCAATCGTAGTAGGTACAATGTTCATTAATACGTTGTTATGGTGTCTCTACTTGGTTACAGGTGCAGTGTTTGGGTTTACACACGACTTACTATATGTGTAAGAAAAGCCGAATGGTCTTACAAAAAAACAGATAAAATTAACTTCACTTCTGACACCTTAGAAACCCGTGTTGTGCACCATAACAACCCATTATGAATTCGATGAATTCGAATCGATTCTGGGAATCGAAAGGCGAGTTAGCCCAGTCCAAAGCTGTATGCTGAATCGTAGTAGGTACAATGATCATTAATACGTTGCTATGGTGTCTCTACTTGGTTACAGGTGCAGTGTTTGGTTTTACACACGGCTTACTATTTGTATAAGAAAAGCCGAATAGTCTTGCAAAAAACAGATAAATTTTACTTCACTTCTGACACCTTAGAAACCCGTTTTGTGCACCATAGCAACCCATTATTAATTCGATGAATTCGAATCGATTCTGGAAATCGAAAGAAGAGTTAGCCCAGTCCAGAGCTGTATGCTCAATCGTAGTAGGTACAATGATCATTAATACGTTGTAATGGGGTCTCTACTTGGTTACAGGTGCAGTGTCTGGGTTTACACACGACTTACTATATGTATCAGAAAAGCCGAATAGTCTTGCAAAAAACAGATAAATTTTACTTCACTTCTGACACCTTAGAAACCCGTTCTGTGCACCATAGAAACCCATTATGAATTCGATGAATTCGAATCGATTCTGGAAATCGAAAGAAGAGTTAGCCCAGTCCAAAGCTGTATGCTCAATCGTAGTAGGTACAATGATCATTAATACGTTGCTATGGTGTCTCTACTTGGTAACAGGTGCAGTGTTTGGGATTACACACGACTTACAATATGTGTAAGAAAAGCCGAATCGTCTTGCAGAAAAACAGATAAATTTAACTTCACTTCTGACACCTTAGTGACCCGTTTTGTGCACCATAACAACCCATTATGATTTCAATGAATTCGAATCGATTCTGGAAATCGATGTTCCGCAGCTTTACATATCTTTCTCTATACTACGTGCATTACTCGGTATATACGTATGTTGACACATTGCCGGCCAAATTACTTCGAATGTGGCGCCTTGTCTTCTTTAACCGGGTGTTTGATGCTCTTTGAAGGCGTTTCAAAGGAAAAGACTATACATTTTAAACTTGGCGCCTTCGAGATAATCTTAATTTTCTCCAAAAACCCGCGCGAATTTCTTCTCTTGTGTCCAGTCAATCATTCCTTTTTGCAAGTTCCTTGGGGTCGATTTCAACTTGATCTATTAGTGCAGAGCGTCACCGAAAGATCGCACCAGCTCCTGGAGAAAGATCCACCGAACACTTCCGCGTAAATTTCGGCATGGGCGAAATTGCGGAAAATATTTGCAGAATGCAAATATTACTTTATGAATATTAGTATTCATAAAGTAAAATTAGGGTCTACAACCAGTAAACTGAAAAATTGGGAAAAAAGCAATGTACTTTGTACGGCGAGAGAGGCAGCTGGCAAGAGGATGGAACACATCAGAATAGTTAGCCCAGTCCAAAGCTGTATGCTCAATCGTAGTAGGTACAATGTTCATTAATACGTTGTTATGGTGTCTCTACTTGGTAACAGGTGCAGTGTTTGGGTTTACACACGACTTACTATATGTGTAAGAAAAGCCGAATGGTCTTACAAAAAAACAGATAAAATTAACTTCACTTCTGACACCTTAGAAACCCGTGTTGTGCACCATAACAGCCCATTATGAATTCGATGAATTCGAATCGGTTCTGGGAATCGAAAGGCGATTTAGCCCAGTCCAAAGCTGTATGCTGAATCGTAGTAGGTACAATGATCATTAATACGTTGCTATGGTGTCTCTACTTGGTTACAGGTGCAGTGTTTGGTTTTACACACGGCTTACTATATGTATAAGAAAAGCCCAATAGTCTTGCAAAAAACAGATAAATTTTACTTCACTTCTGACACCTTAGAAACCCGTTTTGTGCACCAGAGCAACCCATTATGCATTCGATGAATTCGAATCGATTCTGGGAATCGAAAGGCGAGTTAGCCCAGTCCAAAGCTGTATGCTGAATCGTAGTAGGTACAATGATCATTAATACGTTGCTATGGGGTCTCTACTTGGTAACAGGTGCAGTGTTTGGGATTACACACGACTTACAATATGTGTAAGAATAGCCGAATCGTCTTGCAGAAAAACACATAAATTTAACTTCACTTCTGACACCTTAGTGACCCGTTTCGTGCACCATAAAAACCCATTATGATTTCAATGAATTCGAATCGATTCTGGAAATCGATTTTCCGCAGCTTTACATATCTTTCTATATACTACGTGCATTACTCGGTATATACGTATGTTGACACATTGCCGGCCAAATTACTTCGAATGTGGCGCCTTGTCTTCTTTAACCGGGCGTTTGATGCTCTTTGAGGGCGTTTCAAAGAAATGACTATACATTTTAAACTTGGCGCCTTCGAGATAGTCTTAATTTTCTCCAAAAACCCGCGCGAATTTCTTCTCTTGAGTCCAGAAAATCATTTCTTTCTGCAAGTTCCTTGGGGTCGATTTCAACTTGTTCTATTAGTGCAGAGCGTCACCGAAAGATCGCACCAGCTCCTGGAGAAAGATCCACCGAACACTCCCGCGTAAATTTCGGCATGGGCGAAATTGCGGAAAATATTGGCAGAATGCAAATATTACTTTATGAGTATTAATATTCATAAAGTAAAATTAGGGTCTACAACCAGTAAACTGAAAAATTGGGAAAAAAAGCAATGTACTTTTTACGGCGAGAGAGGCAGCTGGCAAGAGGATGGAACAAATCAGAATAGTTAGCCCAGTCCAAAGCTGTATGCTCAATCGTAGTAGGTACAATGTTCATTAATACGTTGTTATGGTGTCTCTACTTGGTTACAGGTGCAGTGTTTGGGTTTACACACGACTTACTATATGTGTAAGAAAAGCCGAATGGTCTTACAAAAAAACAGATAAAATTAACTTCACTTCTGACACCTTAGAAACCCGTGTTGTGCACCATAACAACCCATTATGAATTCGATGAATTCGAATCGATTCTGGGAATCGAAAGGCGAGTTAGCCCAGTCCAAAGCTGTATGCTGAATCGTAGTAGGTACAATGATCATTAATACGTTGCTATGGTGTCTCTACTTGGTTACAGGTGCAGTGTTTGGTTTTACACACGGCTTACTATTTGTATAAGAAAAGCCGAATAGTCTTGCAAAAAACAGATAAATTTTACTTCACTTCTGACACCTTAGAAACCCGTTTTGTGCACCATAGCAACCCATTATTAATTCGATGAATTCGAATCGATTCTGGAAATCGAAAGAAGAGTTAGCCCAGTCCAGAGCTGTATGCTCAATCGTAGTAGGTACAATGATCATTAATACGTTGTAATGGGGTCTCTACTTGGTTACAGGTGCAGTGTCTGGGTTTACACACGACTTACTATATGTATCAGAAAAGCCGAATAGTCTTGCAAAAAACAGATAAATTTTACTTCACTTCTGACACCTTAGAAACCCGTTCTGTGCACCATAGAAACCCATTATGAATTCGATGAATTCGAATCGATTCTGGAAATCGAAAGAAGAGTTAGCCCAGTCCAAAGCTGTATGCTCAATCGTAGTAGGTACAATGATCATTAATACGTTGCTATGGTGTCTCTACTTGGTAACAGGTGCAGTGTTTGGGATTACACACGACTTACAATATGTGTAAGAAAAGCCGAATCGTCTTGCAGAAAAACAGATAAATTTAACTTCACTTCTGACACCTTAGTGACCCGTTTTGTGCACCATAACAACCCATTATGATTTCAATGAATTCGAATCGATTCTGGAAATCGATGTTCCGCAGCTTTACATATCTTTCTATATACTACGTGCATTACTCGGTATATACGTATGTTGAAACATTGCCGGCCAAATTACTTCGAATGTGGCGCCTTGTCTTCTTTAACCGGGCGTTTGATGCTCTTTGAAGGCGTTTCAAAGGAAAAGACTATACATTTTAAACTTGGCGCCTTCGAGATAATCTTAATTTTCTCCAAAAACCCGCGCGAATTTCTTCTCTTGTGTCCAGAAAATCATTTCTTTCTGCAAGTTCCTTGGGGTCGATTTCAACTTGTTCTATTAGTGCAGAGCGTCACCGAAAGATCGCACCAGCTCCTGGAGAAAGATCCACCGAACACTCCCGCGTAAATTTCGGCATGGGCGAAATTGCGGAAAATATTGGCAGAATGCAAATATTACTTTATGAGTATTAATATTCATAAAGTAAAATTAGGGTCTACAACCAGTAAACTGAAAAATTGGGAAAAAAAGCAATGTACTTTTTACGGCGAGAGAGACAGCTGGCAAGAGGATGGAACAAATCAGAATAGTTAGCCCAGTCCAAAGCTGTATGCTCAATCGTAGTAGGTACAATGTTCATTAATACGTTGTTATGGTGTCTCTACTTGGTTACAGGTGCAGTGTTTGGGTTTACACACGACTTACTATATGTGTAAGAAAAGCCGAATGGTCTTACAAAAAAACAGATAAAATTAACTTCACTTCTGACACCTTAGAAACCCGTGTTGTGCACCATAACAACCCATTATGAATTCGATGAATTCGAATCGATTCTGGGAATCGAAAGGCGAGTTAGCCCAGTCCAAAGCTGTATGCTGAATCGTAGTAGGTACAATGATCATTAATACGTTGCTATGGTGTCTCTACTTGGTTACAGGTGCAGTGTTTGGTTTTACACACGGCTTACTATTTGTATAAGAAAAGCCGAATAGTCTTGCAAAAAACAGATAAATTTTACTTCACTTCTGACACCTTAGAAACCCGTTTTGTGCACCATAGCAACCCATTATTAATTCGATGAATTCGAATCGATTCTGGAAATCGAAAGAAGAGTTAGCCCAGTCCAAAGCTGTATGCTCAATCGTAGTAGGTACAATGATCATTAATACGTTGCTATGGTGTCTCTACTTGGTAACAGGTGCAGTGTTTGGGATTACACACGACTTACAATATGTGTAAGAAAAGCCGAATCGTCTTGCAGAAAAACAGATAAATTTAACTTCACTTCTGACACCTTAGTGACCCGTTTTGTGCACCATAACAACCCATTATGATTTCAATGAATTCGAATCGATTCTGGAAATCGATTTTCCGCAGCTTTACATATCTTTCTATATACTACGTGCATTACTCGGTATATACGTATGTTGAAACATTGCCGGCCAAATTACTTCGAATGTGGCGCCTTGTCTTCTTTAACCGGGCGTTTGATGCTCTTTGAAGGCGTTTCAAAGGAAAAGACTATACATTTTAAACTTGGCGCCTTCGAGATAATCTTAATTTTCTCCAAAAACCCGCGCGAATTTCTTCTCTTGTGTCCAGAAAATCATTTCTTTCTGCAAGTTCCTTGGGGTCGATTTCAACTTGTTCTATTAGTGCAGAGCGTCACCGAAAGATCGCACCAGCTCCTGGAGAAAGATCCACCGAACACTCCCGCGTAAATTTCGGCATGGGCGAAATTGCGGAAAATATTGGCAGAATGCAAATATTACTTTATGAGTATCAATATTCATAAAGTAAAATTAGGGTCTACAACCAGTAAACTGAAAAATTAGGAAAAAAAGCAATGTACTTTTTACGGCGAGAGAGGCAGCTGGCAAGAGGATGGAACAAATCAGAATAGTTAGCCCAGTCCAAAGCTGTATGCTGAATCGTAGTAGGTACAATGATCATTAATACGTTGCTATGGTGTCTCTACTTGGTTACAGGTGCAGTGTTTGGTTTTACACACGGCTTACTATTTGTATAAGAAAAGCCGAATAGTCTTGCAAAAAACAGATAAATTTAACTTCACTTCTGACACCTTAGAAACCCGTTTTGTGCACCATAGCAACCCATTATTAATTCGATGAATTCGAATCGATTCTGGAAATCGAAAGAAGAGTTAGCCCAGTCCAGAGCTGTATGCTCAATCGTAGTAGGTACAATGATCATTAATACGTTGTAATGGGGTCTCTACTTGGTTACAGGTGCAGTGTCTGGGTTTACACACGACTTACTATATGTATCAGAAAAGCCGAATAGTCTTGCAAAAAACAGATAAATTTTACTTCACTTCTGACACCTTAGAAACCCGTTCTGTGCACCATAGAAACCCATTATGAATTCGATGAATTCGAATCGATTCTGGAAATCGAAAGAAGAGTTAGCCCAGTCCAAAGCTGTATGCTCAATCGTAGTAGGTACAATGATCATTAATACGTTGCTATGGTGTCTCTACTTGGTAACAGGTGCAGTGTTTGGGATTACACACGACTTACAATATGTGTAAGAAAAGCCGAATCGTCTTGCAGAAAAACAGATAAATTTAACTTCACTTCTGACACCTTAGTGACCCGTTTTGTGCACCATAACAACCCATTATGATTTCAATGAATTCGAATCGATTCTGGAAATCGATTTTCCGCAGCTTTACATATCTTTCTATATACTACGTGCATTACTCGGTATATACGTATGTTGAAACATTGCCGGCCAAATTACTTCGAATGTGGCGCCTTGTCTTCTTTAACCGGGCGTTTGATGCTCTTTGAAGGCGTTTCAAAGGAAAAGACTATACATTTTAAACTTGGCGCCTTCGAGATAATCTTAATTTTCTCCAAAAACCCGCGCGAATTTCTTCTCTTGTGTCCAGAAAATCATTTCTTTCTGCAAGTTCCTTGGGGTCGATTTCAACTTGTTCTATTAGTGCAGAGCGTCACCGAAAGATCGCACCAGCTCCTGGAGAAAGATCCACCGAACACTCCCGCGTAAATTTCGGCATGGGCGAAATTGCGGAAAATATTGGCAGAATGCAAATATTACTTTATGAGTATCAATATTCATAAAGTAAAATTAGGGTCTACAACCAGTAAACTGAAAAATTAGGAAAAAAAGCAATGTACTTTTTACGGCGAGAGAGGCAGATGGCAAGAGGATGGAACAAATCAGAATAGTTAGCCCAGTCCAAAGCTGTATGCTGAATCGTAGTAGGTACAATGATCATTAATACGTTGCTATGGTGTCTCTACTTGGTTACAGGTGCAGTGTTTGGTTTTACACACGGCTTACTATTTGTATAAGAAAAGCCGAATAGTCTTGCAAAAAACAGATAAATTTAACTTCACTTCTGACACCTTAGAAACCCGTTTTGTGCACCATAGCAACCCATTATTAATTCGATGAATTCGAATCGATTCTGGAAATCGAAAGAAGAGTTAGCCCAGTCCAGAGCTGTATGCTCAATCGTAGTAGGTACAATGATCATTAATACGTTGTAATGGGGTCTCTACTTGGTTACAGGTGCAGTGTCTGGGTTTACACACGACTTACTATATGTATAAGAAAAGCCGAATAGTCTTGCAAAAAACAGATAAATTTTACTTCACTTCTGACACCTTAGAAACCCGTTTTGTGCACCATAGCAACCCATTATGAATTCGATGAATTCGAATCGATTCTGGAAAAAGAAAGAAGAGTTAGCCCAGTCCAAAGCTGTATGCTCAATCGTAGTAGGTACAATGATCATTAATACGTTGTAATGGGGTCTCTACTTGGTTACAGGTGCAGTGTTTGGGATTACACACGACTTACAATATGTGTAAGAAAAGCCGAATCGCCTTGCAGAAAAACAGATAAATTTAACTTCACTTCTGATACCTTAGTGACCCGTTTTGTGCACCATAACAACCCATTATGATTTCAATGAATTCGAATCGATTCTGGAAATCGATTTTCCGCAGCTGTACATAACTTTCTCTATACTACGTGCATTACTCGGTATATACGTATGTTGACACATTGCCGGCCAAATTACTTCGAATGTGGCGCCTTGTCTTCTTTAACCGGGTGTTTGATGCTCTTTGAAGGCGTTTCAAAGGAAAAGACTATACATTTTAAACTTGGCGCCTTCGAGATAATCTTAATTTTCTCCAAAAACCCGCGCGAATTTCTTCTCTTGTGTCCAGTCAATCATTCCTTTTTGCAAGTTCCTTGGGGTCGATTTCAACTTGATCTATTAGTGCAGAGCGTCACCGAAAGATCGCACCAGCTCCTGGAGAAAGATCCACCGAACACTTCCGCGTAAATTTCGGCATGGGCGAAATTGCGGAAAATATTTGCAGAATGCAAATATTACTTTATGAATATTAATATTCATAAAGTAAAATTAGGGTCTACAACCAGTAAACTGAAAAATTGGGAAAAAAGCAATGTACTTTGTACGGCGAGAGAGGCAGCTGGCAAGAGGATGGAACAAATCAGAATAGTTAGCCCAGTCCAAAGCTGTATGCTCAATCGTAGTAGGTACAATGTTCATTAATACGTTGTTATGGTGTCTCTACTTGGTAACAGGTGCAGTGTTTGGGTTTACACACGACTTACTATATGTGTAAGAAAAGCCGAATGGTCTTACAAAAAAACAGATAAAATTAACTTCACTTCTGACACCTTAGAAACCCGTGTTGTGCACCATAACAGCCCATTATGAATTCGATGAATTCGAATCGGTTCTGGGAATCGAAAGGCGATTTAGCCCAGTCCAAAGCTGTATGCTGAATCGTAGTAGGTACAATGATCATTAATACGTTGCTATGGTGTCTCTACTTGGTTACAGGTGCAGTGTTTGGTTTTACACACGGCTTACTATATGTATAAGAAAAGCCCAATAGTCTTGCAAAAAACAGATAAATTTTACTTCACTTCTGACACCTTAGAAACCCGTTTTGTGCACCAGAGCAACCCATTATGCATTCGATGAATTCGAATCGATTCTGGGAATCGAAAGGCGAGTTAGCCCAGTCCAAAGCTGTATGCTGAATCGTAGTAGGTACAATGATCATTAATACGTTGCTATGGGGTCTCTACTTGGTAACAGGTGCAGTGTTTGGGATTACACACGACTTACAATATGTGTAAGAATAGCCGAATCGTCTTGCAGAAAAACACATAAATTTAACTTCACTTCTGACACCTTAGTGACCCGTTTCGTGCACCATAAAAACCCATTATGATTTCAATGAATTCGAATCGATTCTGGAAATCGATTTTCCGCAGCTTTACATATCTTTCTATATACTACGTGCATTACTCGGTATATACGTATGTTGACACATTGCCGGCCAAATTACTTCGAATGTGGCGCCTTGTCTTCTTTAACCGGGCGTTTGATGCTCTTTGAGGGCGTTTCAAAGAAATGACTATACATTTTAAACTTGGCGCCTTCGAGATAGTCTTAATTTTCTCCAAAAACCCGCGCGAATTTCTTCTCTTGAGTCCAGAAAATCATTTCTTTCTGCAAGTTCCTTGGGGTCGATTTCAACTTGTTCTATTAGTGCAGAGCGTCACCGAAAGATCGCACCAGCTCCTGGAGAAAGATCCACCGAACACTCCCGCGTAAATTTCGGCATGGGCGAAATTGCGGAAAATATTGGCAGAATGCAAATATTACTTTATGAGTATTAATATTCATAAAGTAAAAGTAGGGTCTACAACCAGTAAACTGAAAAATTGGGAAAAAAAGCAATGTACTTTTTACGGCGAGAGAGGCAGCTGGCAAGAGGATGGAACAAATCAGAATAGTTAGCCCAGTCCAAAGCTGTATGCTCAATCGTAGTAGGTACAATGTTCATTAATACGTTGTTATGGTGTCTCTACTTGGTTACAGGTGCAGTGTTTGGGTTTACACACGACTTACTATATGTGTAAGAAAAGCCGAATGGTCTTACAAAAAAACAGATAAAATTAACTTCACTTCTGACACCTTAGAAACCCGTGTTGTGCACCATAACAACCCATTATGAATTCGATGAATTCGAATCGATTCTGGGAATCGAAAGGCGAGTTAGCCCAGTCCAAAGCTGTATGCTGAATCGTAGTAGGTACAATGATCATTAATACGTTGCTATGGTGTCTCTACTTGGTTACAGGTGCAGTGTTTGGTTTTACACACGGCTTACTATTTGTATAAGAAAAGCCGAATAGTCTTGCAAAAAACAGATAAATTTTACTTCACTTCTGACACCTTAGAAACCCGTTTCGTGCACCAGAGCAACCCATTATGAATTCGATGAATTCGAATAGATTCTGGAAATCGAAAGAAGAGTTAGCCCAGTCAAGAAGCTGTATGCTCAATCGTAGTAGGTACAATGATCAATAATACGTTGCTATGGTGTCTCTACTTGGTAACAGGTGCAGTGTTTGGGATTACACACGACTTACAATATGTGTAAGAAAAGCCGAATCGTCTTGCAGAAAAACAGATAAATTTAACTTCACTTCTGACACCTTAGTGACCCGTTTCGTGCACCATAACAACCCATTATGATTTCAATGAATTCGAATCGATTCTGGAAATCGATTTTCCGCAGCTTTACATATCTTTCTATATACTACGTGCATTACTCGGTATATACGTATGTTGACACATTGCCGGCCAAATTACTTCGAATGTGGCGCCTTGTCTTCTTTAACCGGGCGTTTGATGCTCTTTGACGGCGTTTCAAAGGAAAAGACTATACATTTTAAACTTGGCGCCTTCGAGATAATCTTAATTTTCTCCAAAAACCCGCGCGAATTTCTTCTCTTGTGTCCAGTCAATCATTCCTTTTTGCAAGTTTTTTGGGGTCGATTTCAACTTGATCTATTAATGCAGAGCGTCACCGAAAGATCGCACCAGCTCCTGGAGAAAGATCCACCGAACACAGCCGCGTAAATTTCGGCAAGGGCGAAATTGCGGAAAATATTGGCAGAATGCAAATATTACTTTATGAGTATTAATATTCATAAAGTAAAATTAGGGTCTACAACCAGTAAACTGAAAAATTGGGAAAAAAAGCCATGTACTTTGTACGGCGAGAGAGGCAGCTGGCAAGAGGATGGAACAAATCAGAATAGTTAGCCCAGTCCAAAGCTGTATGCTCAATCGTAGTAGGTACAATGTTCATTAATACTTTGTTATGGTGTCTCTACTTGGTTACAGGTGCAGTGTTTGGATTTACACAAGACTTACTATATTTGTAAGAAAAGCCGAATAATCTTACAAAATAACAGATAAAATTAACTTCACTTCTGACACCTTAGAAACCCGTGTTGTGCACCATAACAACCCATTATGAATTCGATGAATTCGAATCGATTCTGGAAATCGAAAGGCGAGTTAGCCCAGTCCAAACCTGTATGCTCAATCGTAGTAGGTACAATAATCATTAATACGTTGTTATGGTGTCTCTACTTGGTTACAGGTGCAGTGTTTGGGTTTACACACGGCTTACTATATGTATAAGAAAAGCCGAATAGTCTTGCAAAAAACAGATAAATTTTACTTCACTTCTGACACCTTAGAAACCCGTTTTGTGCACCATAGCAACCAATTATGAATTCGATGAATTCGAATCGATTCTGGAAATCGAAAGAAGAGTTAGCCCAGTCCAAAGCTGTATGCTCAATCGTTGTAGGTACAATGATCATTAATACGTTGCTATGGTGTCTCTACTTGGTTACAGGTGCAGTGTTTGGGTTTACACACGGCTTACTATATGTATAAGAAAAGCCGAATGGTCTTTCAAAAAACAAATAAATTTACCTTCACATCTGACACCTTAGAAATTCGTTTTCTGCACCATAGCATACCATTATGAATTCGATGAATTAAATCAGTTCTGGAAATCGAAAGGCGAGTTAGACCAGTCCAAAGCTGTATGCTCAATCGTAGTAGGTAAAATGATCATTAATACGTTGCTAAGGTGTCTCTACTTGGTTACAGGTGCAGTGTTTGGGTTTACACACGGCTTACTATGTGTATAAGAATAGCCGAATAGTCTTGCAAAAAACAGATAAATTTTACTTCACTTCTGACACCTTAGAAACCCGTTTTGTGCACCATAGCAACCCATTATGAATTTGATGAATTCGAATCGTTTCTGGAAATCGAAATGCGAGTTAGCCCAGTCCAAAGCTGTATGCTCAATCGTAGTAGGTACAATGATCATTAATACGTTGCTATGGTGTCTCTACTTGGTTACAGGTGCAGTGTTTGGGTTTACACACGGCTTACTATATGTATAAGAAAAGCCGAATAGTCTTGCAAAAAACAGATAAATTTTACTTCACTTCTGACACCTTAGAGACCCGTTTTGTACACCATAGCAACCCATTATGAATTCGATGAATTCGAATCGATTCTGGAAATCGAAAGAAGAGTTAGCCCAGTCCAGAGCTGTATGCTCAATCGTAGTAGGTACAATGATCATTAATACGTTGTAATGGGGTCTCTACTTGGTTACAGGTGCAGTGTCTGGGTTTACACACGACTTACTATATGTATCAGAAAAGCCGAATAGTCTTGCAAAAAACAGATAAATTTTACTTCACTTCTGACACCTTAGAAACCCGTTCTGTGCACCATAGAAACCCATTATGAATTCGATGAATTCGAATCGATTCTGGAAATCGAAAGAAGAGTTAGCCCAGTCCAAAGCTGTATGCTCAATCGTAGTAGGTACAATGATCATTAATACGTTGCTATGGTGTCTCTACTTGGTAACAGGTGCAGTGTTTGGGATTACACACGACTTACAATATGTGTAAGAAAAGCCGAATCGTCTTGCAGAAAAACAGATAAATTTAACTTCACTTCTGACACCTTAGTGACCCGTTTTGTGCACCATAACAACCCATTATGATTTCAATGAATTCGAATCGATTCTGGAAATCGATTTTCCGCAGCTTTACATATCTTTCTATATACTACGTGCATTACTCGGTATATACGTATGTTGAAACATTGCCGGCCAAATTACTTCGAATGTGGCGCCTTGTCTTCTTTAACCGGGCGTTTGATGCTCTTTGAAGGCGTTTCAAAGGAAAAGACTATACATTTTAAACTTGGCGCCTTCGAGATAATCTTAATTTTCTCCAAAATCCCGCGCGAATTTCTTCTCTTGTGTCCAGAAAATCATTTCTTTCTGCAAGTTATTTGGGGTCGATTTCAACTTGTTCTATTAGTGCAGAGCGTCACCGAAAGATCGCACCAGCTCCTGGAGAAAGATCCACCGAACACTCCCGCGTAAATTTCGGCATGGGCGAAATTGCGGAAAATATTGGCAGAATGCAAATATTACTTTATGAGTATCAATATTCATAAAGTAAAATTAGGGTCTACAACCAGTAAACTGAAAAATTAGGAAAAAAAGCAATGTACTTTTTACGGCGAGAGAGGCAGCTGGCAAGAGGATGGAACAAATCAGAATAGTTAGCCCAGTCCAAAGCTGTATGCTGAATCGTAGTAGGTACAATGATCATTAATACGTTGCTATGGTGTCTCTACTTGGTTACAGGTGCAGTGTTTGGTTTTACACACGGCTTACTATTTGTATAAGAAAAGCCGAATAGTCTTGCAAAAAACAGATAAATTTAACTTCACTTCTGACACCTTAGAAACCCGTTTTGTGCACCATAGCAACCCATTATTAATTCGATGAATTCGAATCGATTCTGGAAATCGAAAGAAGAGTTAGCCCAGTCCAGAGCTGTATGCTCAATCGTAGTAGGTACAATGATCATTAATACGTTGTAATGGGGTCTCTACTTGGTTACAGGTGCAGTGTCTGGGTTTACACACGACTTACTATATGTATAAGAAAAGCCGAATAGTCTTGCAAAAAACAGATAAATTTTACTTCACTTCTGACACCTTAGAAACCCGTTTTGTGCACCATAGCAACCCATTATGAATTCGATGAATTCGAATCGATTCTGGAAATTGAAAGAAGAGTTAGCCCAGTCCAAAGCTGTATGCTCAATCGTAGTAGGTACAATGATTATTAATACGTTGTAATGGGGTCTCTACTTGGTTACAGGTGCAGTGTTTGGGATTACACACGACTTACAATATGTGTAAGAAAAGCCGAATCGTCTTGCAGAAAACAGATAAATTTAACTTCACTTCTGACATCTTAGTGACCCGTTTTGTGCACCATAACAACCCATTATGATTTCAATGAATTCGAATCGATTCTGGAAATCGATTTTCCGCAGCTTTACATAACTTTCTCTATACTACGTGCATTACTCGGTATATACGTATGTTGACACATTGCCGGCCAAATTACTTCGAATGTGGCGCCTTGTCTTCTTTAACCGGGTGTTTGATGCTCTTTGAAGGCGTTTCAAAGGAAAAGACTATACATTTTAAACTTGGCGCCTTCGAGATAATCTTAATTTTCTCCAAAAACCCGCGCGAATTTCTTCTCTTGTGTCCAGTCAATCATTCCTTTTTGCAAGTTCCTTGGGGTCGATTTCAACTTGATCTATTAGTGCAGAGCGTCACCGAAAGATCGCACCAGCTCCTGGAGAAAGATCCACCGAACACTTCCGCGTAAATTTCGGCATGGGCGAAATTGCGGAAAATATTTGCAGAATGCAAATATTACTTTATGAATATTAATATTCATAAAGTAAAATTAGGGTCTACAACCAGTAAACTGAAAAATTGGGAAAAAAGCAATGTACTTTGTACGGCGAGAGAGGCAGCTGGCAAGAGGATGGAACAAATCAGAATAGTTAGCCCAGTCCAAAGCTGTATGCTCAATCGTAGTAGGTACAATGTTCATTAATACGTTGTTATGGTGTCTCTACTTGGTAACAGGTGCAGTGTTTGGGTTTACACACGACTTACTATATGTGTAAGAAAAGCCGAATGGTCTTACAAAAAAACAGATAAAATTAACTTCACTTCTGACACCTTAGAAACCCGTGTTGTGCACCATAACAGCCCATTATGAATTCGATGAATTCGAATCGGTTCTGGGAATCGAAAGGCGAGTTAGCCCAGTCCAAAGCTGTATGCTCAATCGTTGTAGGTACAATGATCATTAATACGTTGCTATGGTGTCTCTACTTGGTTACAGGTGCAGTGTTTGGGTTTACACACGGCTTACTATATGTATAAGAAAGGCCGAATGGTCTTGCAAAAAACAAATAAATTTAACTTCCCATCTGACACCTTAGAAACCCGTTTTGTGCACCATAGCAACCCATTATGAATTCAATGAATTCGAATCGATTCTGGAAATTGAATGGCGAGTTAGCCCAGTCCAAAGCTGTATGCTCAATCGTAGTAGGTACAATGATCATTAATACGTTGCTACGGTGTCTCTACTTGGTTACAGGTGCAGTGTTTGGGTTTACACACGGCTTACTATATGTATAAGTAAAGCCGAATAGTCTTGCAAAAAACAGATTAATTTTACTTCACTTCTGACACTTTAGAAACCAGTTTTGTGAACCATAACAACCCATTAGGAATTCGATGAATTCAAATCGATTCTGGAAATCGAAAGAAGAGTTAGCCCAGTCCAAAGCTGTATGCTCAATCGTTGTAGGTACAATGATCATTAATACGTTGCTATGGTGTCTCTACTTGGTTACAGGTGCAGTGTTTGGGTTTACACACGGCTTACTATATGTATAAGAAAAGCCGAATAGTCTTGCAAAAAACAGATAAATTTTACTTCACTTCTGACACCTTAGAGACCCGTTTTGTGCACCATAGCAACCCATTATGAATTCGATGAATTCGAATCGATTCTGGAAATCGAAAGAAGAGTTAGCCCAGTCCAAAGCTGTATGCTCAATCGTAGTAGGTACAATGATCATTAATACGTTGCTATGGTGTCTCTACTTGGTAACAGGTGCAGTGTTTGGGATTACACACGACTTACAATATGTGTAAGAAAAGCCGAATCGTCTTGCAGAAAAACAGATAAATTTAACTTCACTTCTGACTCCTTAGTGACCCGTTTTGTGCACCATAGCAACCTATTATAAATTCGATGAAATCGAATCGATTCTGGAAATCGATTTTCCGCAGCTTTACATAACTTTCTATATACTACGTGCATTACTCGGTATATACGTATGTTGACACATTGTCGGCCAAATTACTTCGAATGTGGCGGCTTGTCTTCTTTAACCGGGCGTTTGATGCTCTTTGAAGGCGTTTCAAAGGAAAAGACTATACATTTTAAACTTGGCGCCTTCGAGATAATCTTAATTTTCTCCAAAAACCCGCGCGAATTTCTTCTCTTGTGTCCAGTCAATCATTCCTTTTTGCAAGTTTTTTGGGGTCGATTTCAACTTGATCTATTAATGCAGAGCGTCACCGAAAGATCGCACCAGCTCCTGGAGAAAGATCCACCGAACACAGTCGCGTAAATTTCGGCAAGGGCGAAATTGCGGAAAATATTGGCAGAATGCAAATATTACTTTATGAGTATTAATATTCATAAAGTAAAATTAGGGTCTACAACCAGTAAACTGAAAAATTGGGAAAAAAAGCCATGTACTTTGTACGGCGAGAGAGGCAGCTGGCAAGAGGATGGAACAAATCAGAATAGTTAGCCCAGTCCAAAGCTGTATGCTCAATCGTAGTAGGTACAATGTTCATTAATACTTTGTTATGGTGTCTCTACTTGGTTACAGGTGCAGTGTTTGGATTTACACAAGACTTACTATATTTGTAAGAAAAGCCGAATAATCTTACAAAATAACAGATAAAATTAACTTCACTTCTGACACCTTAGAAACCCGTGTTGTGCACCATAACAACCCATTATGAATTCGATGAATTCGAATCGATTCTGGAAATCGAAAGGCGAGTTAGCCCAGTCCAAACCTGTATGCTCAATCGTAGTAGGTACAATAATCATTAATACGTTGTTATGGTGTCTCTACTTGGTTACAGGTGCAGTGTTTGGGTTTACACACGGCTTACTATATGTATAAGAAAAGCCGAATAGTCTTGCAAAAAACAGATAAATTTTACTTCACTTCTGACACCTTAGAAACCCGTTTTGTGCACCATAGCAACCAATTATGAATTCGATGAATTCGAATAGATTCTGGAAATCGAAAGAAGAGTTAGCCCAGTCCAAAGCTGTATGCTCAATCGTTGTAGGTACAATGATCATTAATACGTTGCTATGGTGTCTCTACTTGGTTACAGGTGCAGTGTTTGGGTTTACACACGGCTTACTATATGTATAAGAAAAGCCGAATGGTCTTTCAAAAAACAAATAAATTTACCTTCACATCTGACACCTTAGAAATTCGTTTTCTGCACCATAGCATACCATTATGAATTCGATGAATTAAATCAGTTCTGGAAATCGAAAGGCGAGTTAGTCCAGTCCAAAGCTGTATGCTCAATCGTAGTAGGTAAAATGATCATTAATACGTTGCTAAGGTGTCTCTACTTGGTTACAGGTGAAGTGTTTGGGTTTACATACGGCTTACTATGTGTATAAGAATAGCCGAATAGTCTTGCAAAAAACAGATAAATTTTACTTCACTTCTGACACCTTTGAAACCCGTTTTGTGCACCATAGCAACCCATTATGAATTCGATGAATTCGAATCGTTTCTGGAAATCGAAATGCGAGTTAGCCCAGTCCAAAGCTGTATGCTCAATCGTAGTAGGTACAATGATCATTAATACGTTGCTATGGTGTCTCTACTTGGTTACAGGTGCAGTGTTTGGGTTTACACACGGCTTACTATATGTATAAGAAAAGCCGAATAGTCTTGCAAAAAACAGATAAATTTTACTTCACTTCTGACACCTTAGAGACCCGTTTTGTACACCATAGCAACCCATTATGAATTCGATGAATTCGAATCGATTCTGGAAATCGAAAGAAGAGTTAGCCCAGTCCAAAGCTGTATGCTCAATCGTAGTAGGTACAATGATCATTAATACGTTGCTATGGTGTCTCTACTTGGTAACAGGTGCAGTGTTTGGGATTACACACGACTTACAATATGTGTAAGAAAAGCCGAATAGTCTTGCAAAAAACAGATAAATTTAACTTCACTTCTGACACCTTAGAAACCCGTTTTGTGCACCATAGCAACCCATTATGAATTCGATGAATTCGAATCGATTCTAGAAATCGAAAGAAGAGTTAGCCCAGTCAAAACTGTATGCTCAATCTTTGTAGGTACAATGACCATTAATACGTTGCTATGGTGTCACTACTTGGTTACAGGTGCAGTGTTTGTGTTTACACACGGCTTACTATATGTATAAGAAAAGCCGAATGGTCTTGCAAAAAACAAATAAATTTAACTTCACATCTGACACCTTAGAAACCCGTTTTCTGCACCATAGCATACCATTATGAATTCGATGAATTAAATCAGTTCTGGAAATCGAAAGGCGAGTTAGACCAGTCCAAAGCTGTATGCTCAATCGTAGTAGGTAAAATGATCATTAATACGTTGCTAAGGTGTCTCTACTTGGTTACAGGTGCAGTGTTTGGGTTTACACACGGCTTACTATATGTATAAGAAAAGCCGAATAGTCTTGCAAAAAACAGATGAATTTTACTTCACTTCTGACACCTTAGAAACCCGTTTTGTACACCATAGCAACCCATTATGAATTCGATGAATTCGAATCGATTCTGGAAATCGAATGGCGAGTTAGCCCAGTCCAAAGCTGTATGCTCAATCGTAGTAGGTACAATGATCATTAATACGTTGCTATGGTGTCTCTACTTGGTTACAGGTGCAGTGTTTGGGTTTACACCCGGCTTACAATATGTATAAGGAAAGCCGAATGGTCTTGCAAAAAACAAATAAATTTAACTTCACATCTGACACCTTAGAAACCCGTTTTCTGCACCCAAGCAACCCACTATGAATTCGATGAATTTAAATCAGTTCTGGAAATCGAAAGGCGAGTTAGCCCAGTCCAAAGCTGTATGCTCAATCGTAGTAGGTACAATGATCATTAATACGTTGCTATGGTGTCTCTACTTGGATACAGGTGCAGTGTTTTAGTTTACACACGACTTACTATATGTGTAAGAAAAGCCGAATGGTCTTACAAAAAAACAGATATATTTAACTTCACATCTGACACCTTAGAAACCCGTTTTGTGCACCATAGCAACCCATTATGAATTCGATGAATTCGAATCGATTCTGGAAATCGAATGGCGAGTTAGCCCAGTCCAAAGCTGTATGCTCAATCGTAGTAGGTACAATGATCATAAATACGTTGCTACGGTGTCTCTACTTGGTTACAGGTGCAGTGTTTGGGTTTACACACGGCTTACTATATGCATAAGAAAAGCCGAATGGTCATGCAAAAAAAAAAGATAAATGTAACTTCACTTCTGACACTTTAGAAACCCGTTTTGTGCACCATAAAAACCCATTATGAATTCGATGAATTCGAATCGATTCTGGAAATCGATCTTCCGCAGCTTTACATAACTTTCTCTATACTACGTGCATTACTCGGTACATACGTATGTTGACACATTGCAGGCCAAATTACTTCGAATGTGGCGCCTTGTCCTCTTTAACCGGGCGTTTGATGCTCTTTGAAGGCGTTTCAAAGTAAAAGACTATACATTTTGAACTTGGCGCCTTCGAGATAGTCTTAAATTTCTCCAAAAACCCGCGCGAATTTCTTCTCTTGTGTCCAGACAAACATTTCTTTTTGCAAGTTCCTTGGGGACGATTTCAACTTGTTCTGTTAGTGCAGAGCGTCACCGAAAGATCGCACCAGCTCCTGGTGAAAGATCCACCGAACACTCCCACGTAAATTTCGGCATGGGCGAAATTGCGGAAAATATTGGCAGAATTCAAATATTACTTTATGAGTATTAATATTCATAAACTAAAATTAGGGTCTACAACCAGTAAACTGAAAAATTGGGAAAAAAAGCAACGTACTTTGTACGGGGAGAGAGGCAGCTGGCACGAGGATGGATTAAATCAGAATAGTTAGCCCAGTCCAAAGCTGTATGCTCAATCGTAGTAGGTACAATGTTCATTAATACGTTGTTATAATGTCTCTACTTGGTTACAGGTGCAGTGTTTGGGTTTACACACGAGTTACTATATGTGTAAGAAAAGCCGAATGGTCTTACAAAAAAACAGATAAAATTAACTTCACTTCTGACACCTTAGAAACCCGTGTTGTGCACCATAACAACCCATTATGAATTCGATGAATTCGAATCGATTCTGGAAATCGAAAGGCGAGTTAGCCCAGTCCAAAGCTTAATGCTCAATCGTTGTAGGTCCAATGATCATTAATACGTTGCTATGGTGTCTCTACTTGGTTACATGTGCAGTGTTTGGTTTACACACGGCTTACTATATGTATAAGAAAGGCCGAATGGTCTTGCAAAAAACAAATAAATTTAACTTCACATCTGACACCTTAGAAACCCGTTTTGTGCACCATAGCAACCCATTATGAATTCGATGAATTCGAATCGATTCTGGAAATCGAAAGGCGAGTTAGCCCAGTCCAAAGCTGTATGCTCAATCGTTGTAGGTACAATGATCATTAATACGTTGCTATGGTGTCTCTACTTGGTTACAGGTGCAGTGTTTGGGTTTACACACGGCTTACTATATGTATAAGAAAGGCCGAATGGTCTTGCAAAAAACAAATAAATTTAACTTCCCATCTGACACCTTAGAAACCCGTTTTGTGCACCATAGCAACCCATTATGAATTCAATGAATTCGAATCGATTCTGGAAATTGAATGGCGAGTTAGCCCAGTCCAAAGCTGTATGCTCAATCGTAGTAGGTACAATGATCATTAATACGTTGCTACGGTGTCTCTACTTGGTTACAGGTGCAGTGTTTGGGTTTACACACGGCTTACTATATGTATAAGAAAAGCCGAATAGTCTTGCAAAAAACAGATTAATTTTACTTCACTTCTGACACTTTAGAAACCAGTTTTGTGAACCATAACAACCCATTAGGAATTCGATGAATTCAAATCGATTCTGGAAATCGAAAGAAGAGTTAGCCCAGTCCAAAGCTGTATGCTCAATCGTTGTAGGTACAATGATCATTAATACGTTGCTATGGTGTCTCTACTTGGTTACAGGTGCAGTGTTTGGGTTTACACACGGCTTACTATATGTATAAGAAAAGCCGAATAGTCTTGCAAAAAACAGATAAATTTTACTTCACTTCTGACACCTTAGAGACCCGTTTTGTGCACCATAGCAACCCATTATGAATTCGATGAATTCGAATCGATTCTGGAAATCGAAAGAAGAGTTAGCCCAGTCCAAAGCTGTATGCTCAATCGTAGTAGGTACAATGATCATTAATACGTTGCTATGGTGTCTCTACTTGGTAACAGGTGCAGTGTTTGGGATTACACACGACTTACAATATGTGTAAGAAAAGCCGAATAGTCTTGCAAAAAACAGATAAATTTAACTTCACTTCTGACACCTTAGAAACCCGTTTTGTGCACCATAGCAACCCATTATGAATTCGATGAATTCGAATCGATTCTAGAAATCGAAAGAAGAGTTAGCCCAGTCAAAACTGTATGCTCAATCGTAGTAGGTACAATGACCATTAATACGTTGCTAAGGTGTCTCTACTTGGTTACAGGTGCAGTGTTTGTGTTTACACACGGCTTACTATATGAGTAAGAAAAGCCGAATGGTCTTACAAAAAAACAGATATATTTAACTTCACATCTGACACCTTAGAAACCCGTTTTGTGCACCATAGCAACCCATTATGAATTCGATGAATTCGAATCGATTCTGGAAATCGAATGGCGAGTTAGCCCAGTCCAAAGCTGTATGCTCAATCGTAGTAGGTACAATGATCATAAATACGTTGCTACGGTGTCTCTACTTGGTTACAGGTGCAGTGTTTGGGTTTACACACGGCTTACTATATGCATAAGAAAAGCCGAATGGTCATGCAAAAAAAGAAAGATAAATGTAACTTCACTTCTGACACTTTAGAAACCCGTTTTGTGCACCATAAAAACCCATTATGAATTCGATGAATTCGAATCGATTCTGGAAATCGATCTTCCGCAGCTTTACATAACTTTCTCTATACTACGTGCATTACTCGGTATATACGTATGTTGACACATTGCCGGCCAAATTACTTCGAATGTGGCGCCTTGTCCTCTTTAACCGGGCGTTTGATGCTCTTTGAAGGCGTTTCAAAGTAAAAGACTATACATTTTGAACTTGGCGCCTTCGAGATAGTCTTAAATTTCTCCAAAAACCCGCGCGAATTTCTTCTCTTGTGTCCAGACAAACATTTCTTTTTGCAAGTTCCTTGGGGACGATTTCAACTTGTTCTGTTAGTGCAGAGCGTCACCGAAAGATCGCACCAGCTCCTGGTGAAAGATCCACCGAACACTCCCGCGTAAATTTCGGCATGGGCGAAATTGCGGAAAATATTGGCAGAATTCAAATATTACTTTATGAGTATTAATATTCATAAACTAAAATTAGGGTCTACAACCAGTAAACTGAAAAATTGGGAAAAAAAGCAACGTACTTTGTACGGGGAGAGAGGCAGCTGGCACGAGGATGGAACAAATCAGAATAGTTAGCCCAGTCCAAAGCTGTATGCTCAATCGTTGTAGGTACAATGATCATTAATACGTTGCTATGGTGTCTCTACTTGGTTACATGTGCAGTGTTTGGGTTTACACACGGCTTACTATATGTATAAGAAAGGCCGAATGGTCTTGCAAAAAACAAATAAATTTAACTTCACATCTGACACCTTAGAAACCCGTTTTGTGCACCATAGCAACCCATTATGAATTCGATGAATTCGTATCGATTCTGGAAATCGAAAGGCGAGTTAGCCCAGTCCAAAGCTGTGTGCTCAATCGTTGTAGGTACAATGATCATTAATACGTTGCTATGGTGTCTCTACTTGGTTACAGGTGCAGTGTTTGGGTTTACACACGGCTTACTATATGTATAAGAAAGGCCGAATGGTCTTGCAAAAAACAAATAAATTTAACTTCCCATCTGACACCTTAGAAACCCGTTTTGTGCACCATAGCAACCCATTATGAATTCGATGAATTCGAATCGATTCTGGAAATCGAATGGCGAGTTAGCCCAGTCCAAAGCTGTATGCTCAATCGTAGTAGGTACAATGATCATTAATACGTTGCTACGGTGTCTCTACTTGGTTACAGGTGCAGTGTTTGGGTTTACACACGGCTTACTATATGTATAAGAAAAGCCGAATAGTCTTGCAAAAAACAGATTAATTTTACTTCACTTCTGACACTTTAGAAACCAGTTTTGTGAACCATAACAACCCATTAGGAATTCGATGAATTCAAATCGATTCTGGAAATCGAAAGAAGAGTTAGCCCAGTCCAAAGCTGTATGCTCAATCGTTGTAGGTACAATGATCATTAATACGTTGCTATGGTGTCTCTACTTGGTTACAGGTGCAGTGTTTGGGTTTACACACGGCTTACTATATGTATAAGAAAAGCCGAATGGTCTTGCAAAAAACAAATAAATTTAACTTCACATCTGACACCTTAGAAATTCGTTTTCTGCACCATAGCATACCATTATGAATTCGATGAATTAAATCAGTTCTGGAAATCGAAAGGCGAGTTAGACCAGTCCAAAGCTGTATGCTCAATCGTAGTAGGTAAAATGATCATTAATACGTTGCTAAGGTGTCTCTACTTGGTTACAGGTGCAGTGTTTGGGTTTACACACGGCTTACTATGTCTATAAGAATAGCCGAATAGTCTTGCAAAAAACAGATAAATTTTACTTCACTTCTGACACCTTAGAAACCCGTTTTGTGCACCATAGCAACCCATTATGAATTCGATGAATTCGAATCGATTCTGGAAATCGAATGGCGAGTTAGCCCAGTCCAAAGCTGTATGCTCAATCGTAGTAGGTACAATGATCATTAATACGTTGCTATGGTGTCTCTACTTGGTTACAGGTGCAGTGTCTGGGTTTACACACGACTTACTATATGTATCAGAAAAGCCGAATAGTCTTGCAAAAACAGAAAAATTTTACTTCACTTCTGACACCTTAGAAACCCGTTTTGTGCACCATAGCAACCCATTATGAATTCGATGAATTTGAATCGATTCTGGAAATCAAAAGAAGAGTTAGCCCAGTCTAAAGCTGTATGCTCAATCGTTGTAGGTACAATGATCATTAATACGTTGCTATGGTGTCTCTACTTGGTTACAGGTGCAGTGTTTGTGTTTACACACGGCTTACTATATGTATAAGAAAAGCCGAATGGTCTTGCAAAAAACAAATAAATTTAACTTCACATCTGACACCTTAGAAACCCGTTTTCTGCACCATAGCATACCATTATGAATTCGATGAATTAAATCAGTTCTGGAAATCGAAAGGCGAGTTAGACCAGTCCAAAGCTTTATGCTCAATCGTAGTAGGTAAAATGATCATTAATACGTTGCTAAGGTGTCTCTACTTGGTTACAGGTGCAGTGTTTGGGTTTACACACGGCTTACTATATGTATAAGAAAAGCCGAATAGTCTTGCAAAAAACAGATGAATTTTACTTCACTTCTGACACCTTAGAAACCCGTTTTGTACACCATAGCAACCCATTATGAATTCGATGAATTCGAATCGATTCTGGAAATCGAATGGCGAGTTAGCCCAGTCCAAAGCTGTATGCTCAATCGTAGTAGGTACAATGATCATTAATACGTTGCTATGGTGTCTCTACTTGGTTACAGGTGCAGTGTTTGGGTTTACACCCGGCTTACAATATGTATAAGGAAAGCCGAATGGTCTTGCAAAAAACAAATAAATTTAACTTCACATCTGACACCTTAGAAACCCGTTTTCTGCACCCAAGCAACCCATTATGAATTCGATGAATTTAAATCAGTTCTGGAAATCGAAAGGGGAGTTAGCCCAGTCCAAAGCTGTATGCTCAATCGTAGTAGGTACAATGATCATTAATACGTTGCTATGGTGTCTCTACTTGGTTACAGGTGCAGTGTTTGGGTTTACACACGGCTTACTATATGTATAAGAAAGACCGAATGGTCTTGCAAAAAACAAATAAATTTAACTTCCCATCTGACACCTTAGAAACCCGTTTTGTGCACCATAGCAACCCATTATGAATTCGATGAATTCGAATCGATTCTGGAAATCGAATGGCGAGTTAGCCCAGTCCAAAGCTGTATGCTCAATCGTAGTAGGTACAATGATCATTAATACGTTGCTACGGTGTCTCTACTTGGTTACAGGTGCAGTGTTTGGGTTTACACACGGCTTACTATATGTATAAGAAAAGCCGAATAGTCTTGCAAAAAACAGATTAATTTTACTTCACTTCTGACACTTTAGAAACCAGTTTTGTGAACCATAACAACCCATTAGGAATTCGATGAATTCAAATCGATTCTGGAAATCGAAAGGCGAGTTAGCCCAGTCCAATGCTGTATGCTCAATCGTAGTAGGTACAATGATCATTAATACGTTGCTATGGTGTCTATACCTGGTTACAGGTGCAGTGTCTGGGTTTACACGCGACTTACTATATGTATCAGAAAAGCCGAATAGTCTTGCAAAAACAGATAAATTTTACTTCACTTCTGACACCTTAGAAACCCGTTTTGTGCACCATAGCAACCCATTATGAATTCGATGAATTCGAATCGATTCTGGAAATCAAAAGAAGAGTTAGCCCAGTCCAATGCTGTATGCTCAATCGTAGTAGGTACAATGATCATTAATACGTTGCTATGGTGTCTATACTTGGTTACAGGTGCAGTGTTTGGGTTTACACACGGCTTACTATATGCATAAGAAAAGGCGAATGGTCATGCAAAAAAAAAAAGATAAATGTAACTTCACTTCTGAGACTTTAAAAATCCGTTTTGTGCACCATAAAAACCCATTATGAATTCGATGAATTCGAATCGATTCTGGAAATCGATTTTCCGCAGCTTTACATAACTTTCTCTATACTACGTGCATTACTCGGTATATACGTATGTTGACACATTGCCCGCCAAATTACTTCGAATGTGGCGCCTTGTTTTCTTTAACCGGGCGTTTGATGCTCTTTCAAGGCGTTTCAAAGGAAAAGACTATACATTTTAAACATGGCGCTTTCGAGATAGTCTTAATTTTCTCCAAAAACCCGCGCGAATTTCTTCTCTTGTGTCCAGTCAATCATTTCTTTTTGCAAGTTCCTTGGGGTCGATTTCAACTTGATCTATTAGTGCAGAGCGTCACCGAAAGATCGCACCAGCTCCTGGAGAAAGATCCACCGAACACTCCCGCGTAAATTTCGGCATGGGCGAAATTGCGGAAAATATTTGCAGAATGCAAATATTACTTTTTGAATATTAATATTCATAAAGTAAAATTAGGGTCTACAACCAGTAAACTGAAAAATTGGGAAAAAAAGCAATGTACTTTGTACGGCGAAAGAGGCAGCTGGCAAGAGGATGGAACAAATCAGAATAGTTAGCCCAGTCCAAAGCTGTATGCTCAATCGTAGTAGGTACAATGTTCATTAATACGTTGTTATGGTGTCTCTACTTGGTTACAGGTGCAGTGTTTGGGTTTACACACGACTTACTATATGTGTAAGAAAAGCCGAATGGTCTTACAAAAAAACAGATAAAATTAACTTCACTTCTGACACCTTAGAAACCCGTGTTGTGCACCATAACAACCCATTATGAATTCGATGAATTCGAATCGATTCTGGGAACCAAAAGGCGAGTTAGCCCAGTCCAAAGCTGTATGCTGAATCGTAGTAGGTACAATGATCATTAATACGTTGCTATGGTGTCTATACTTGGTTACAGGTGCAGTGTTTGGGTTTACACACGGCTTACTATATGTATAAGAAAAGCCGAATAGTCTTGCAAAAAACAGATAAATTTTACTTCACTTCTGACACCTTAGAAACCCGTTTTGTGCACCATAGCAACTTATTATAAATTCGATGAATTCGAATCGATTCTGGAAATCGAAAGAAGAGTTAGCCCAGTCCAAAGCTGTATGCTCAATCGTAGTAGGTACAATGATCATTAATACGTTGCTATGGTGTCTCTACTTGGTAACAGGTGCAGTGTTTGGGATTACACACGACTTACAATATGTGTAAGAAAAGCCGAATCGTCTTGCAGAAAAACAGATAAATTTAACTTCACTTCTGACACCTTAGTGACCCGTTTTGTGCACCATAACAACCCATTATGATTTCAATGAATTCGAATCGATTCTGGAAATCGATTTTCCGCAGCTTTACATAACTTTCTATATACTACGTGCATTACTCGGTATATACGTATGTTGACACATTGCCGGCCAAATTACTTCGAATGTGGCGCCTTGTCTTCTTTAACCGGGCGTTTGATGCTCTTTGAAGGCGTTTCAAAGGAAAAGACTATACATTTTAAACTTGGCGCCTTCGAGATAATCTTAATTTTCTCCAAAAACCCGCGCGAAATTCTTCTCTTGTGTCCAGACAATCATTTCTTTTTGCAAGTTCCTTGGGGGCGATTTCAACTTGATCTATTAGTGCAGAGCGTCACCGAAAGATCGCACCAGCTCCTGGAGAAAGATCCACCGAACACTCCCGCGTAAATTTCGGCATGGGCGAAATTGCGGAAAATATTGGCAGAATGCAAATATTACTCTATGAGTAATAATATTCATGAAGTAAAATTAGGGTCTACAACCAGTAAACTGAAAAATTGGGAAAAAAAGGAATGTACTTTGTACGGCGAGAGAGGAGGCTGGCAAGAGGATGGAACAAATCAGAATAGTTAGCCCAGTCCAAAGCTGTATGCTCAATCGTAGTAGGTACAATGTTCATTAATACGTTGTTATGGTGTCTCTACTTGGTTACAGGTGCAGTGTTTGTGTTTACACACGACTTACTATATGTGTAAGAAAAGCCGAATGGTCTTACAAAAAAACAGAAAAATTAACTTCACTTCTGACACCTTAGAAACCCGTGTTGTGCACCATAACAACCCATTATGAAATCGATGAATTCGAATCGATTCTGGAAATCGAAAGGCGAGTTAGCCCAGTCCAAAGCTGTATGCTCAATCGTAGTATGTACAATGATCATTAATACGTTGCTATGGTGTCTCTACTTGGTTACAGGTGCAGTGTTTGGGATTACACACGGCTTACTATATGTATAAGAAAGGCCGAATGGTCTTGCAAAAAACAAATAAATTTAACTTCCCATCTGACACCTTAGAAACCCGTTTTGTGCACCATAGCAACCCATTATGAATTCGATGAATTCGAATCGATTCTGGAAATCGAATGGCGAGTTAGCCCAGTCCAAAGCTGTATGCTCAATCGTAGTAGGTACAATGATCATTAATACGTTGCTACGGTGTCTCTACTTGGTTACAGGTGCAGTGTTTGGGTTTACACACGGCTTACTATATGTATAAGAAAAGCCGAATAGTCTTGCAAAAAACAGATTAATTTTACTTCACTTCTGACACTTTAGAAACCAGTTTTGTGAACCATAACAACCCATTAGGAATTCGATGAATTCAAATCGATTCTGGAAATCGAAAGAAGAGTTAGCCCAGTCCAAAGCTGTATGCTCAATCGTTGTAGGTACAATGATCATTAATACGTTGCTATGGTGTCTCTACTTGGTTACAGGTGCAGTGTTTGGGTTTACACACGGCTTACTATATGTATAAGAAAAGCCGAATGGTCTTGCAAAAAACAAATAAATTTAACTTCACATCTGACACCTTAGAAATTCGTTTTCTGCACCATAGCATACCATTATGAATTCGATGAATTAAATCAGTTCTGGAAATCGAAAGGCGAGTTAGACCAGTCCAAAGCTGTATGCTCAATCGTAGTAGGTAAAATGATCATTAATACGTTGCTAAGGTGTCTCTACTTGGTTACAGGTGCAGTGTTTGGGTTTACACACGGCTTACTATGTCTATAAGAATAGCCGAATAGTCTTGCAAAAAACAGATAAATTTTACTTCACTTCTGACACCTTAGAAACCCGTTTTGTGCACCATAGCAACCCATTATGAATTCGATGAATTCGAATCGATTCTGGAAATCGAATGGCGAGTTAGCCCAGTCCAAAGCTGTATGCTCAATCGTAGTAGGTACAATGATCATTAATACGTTGCTATGGTGTCTCTACTTGGTTACAGGTGCAGTGTCTGGGTTTACACACGACTTACTATATGTATCAGAAAAGCCGAATAGTCTTGCAAAAACAGAAAAATTTTACTTCACTTCTGACACCTTAGAAACCCGTTTTGTGCACCATAGCAACCCATTATGAATTCGATGAATTTGAATCGATTCTGGAAATCAAAAGAAGAGTTAGCCCAGTCTAAAGCTGTATGCTCAATCGTTGTAGGTACAATGATCATTAATACGTTGCTATGGTGTCTCTACTTGGTTACAGGTGCAGTGTTTGTGTTTACACACGGCTTACTATATGTATAAGAAAAGCCGAATGGTCTTGCAAAAAACAAATAAATTTAACTTCACATCTGACACCTTAGAAACCCGTTTTCTGCACCATAGCATACCATTATGAATTCGATGAATTAAATCAGTTCTGGAAATCGAAAGGCGAGTTAGACCAGTCCAAAGCTTTATGCTCAATCGTAGTAGGTAAAATGATCATTAATACGTTGCTAAGGTGTCTCTACTTGGTTACAGGTGCAGTGTTTGGGTTTACACACGGCTTACTATATGTATAAGAAAAGCCGAATAGTCTTGCAAAAAACAGATGAATTTTACTTCACTTCTGACACCTTAGAAACCCGTTTTGTACACCATAGCAACCCATTATGAATTCGATGAATTCGAATCGATTCTGGAAATCGAATGGCGAGTTAGCCCAGTCCAAAGCTGTATGCTCAATCGTAGTAGGTACAATGATCATTAATACGTTGCTATGGTGTCTCTACTTGGTTACAGGTGCAGTGTTTGGGTTTACACCCGGCTTACAATATGTATAAGGAAAGCCGAATGGTCTTGCAAAAAACAAATAAATTTAACTTCACATCTGACACCTTAGAAACCCGTTTTCTGCACCCAAGCAACCCATTATGAATTCGATGAATTTAAATCAGTTCTGGAAATCGAAAGGCGAGTTAGCCCAGTCCAATGCTGTATGCTCAATCGTAGTAGGTACAATGATCATTAATACGTTGCTATGGTGTCTCTACTTGGTTACAGGTGCAGTGTTTGGGTTTACACACGGCTTACTATATGTATAAGAAAGACCGAATGGTCTTGCAAAAAACAAATAAATTTAACTTCCCATCTGACACCTTAGAAACCCGTTTTGTGCACCATAGCAACCCATTATGAATTCGATGAATTCGAATCGATTCTGGAAATCGAATGGCGAGTTAGCCCAGTCCAAAGCTGTATGCTCAATCGTAGTAGGTACAATGATCATTAATACGTTGCTACGGTGTCTCTACTTGGTTACAGGTGCAGTGTTTGGGTTTACACACGGCTTACTATATGTATAAGAAAAGCCGAATAGTCTTGCAAAAAACAGATTAATTTTACTTCACTTCTGACACTTTAGAAACCAGTTTTGTGAACCATAACAACCCATTAGGAATTCGATGAATTCAAATCGATTCTGGAAATCGAAAGGCGAGTTAGCCCAGTCCAATGCTGTATGCTCAATCGTAGTAGGTACAATGATCATTAATACGTTGCTATGGTGTCTATACCTGGTTACAGGTGCAGTGTCTGGGTTTACACGCGACTTACTATATGTATCAGAAAAGCCGAATAGTCTTGCAAAAACAGATAAATTTTACTTCACTTCTGACACCTTAGAAACCCGTTTTGTGCACCATAGCAACCCATTATGAATTCGATGAATTCGAATCGATTCTGGAAATCAAAAGAAGAGTTAGCCCAGTCCAATGCTGTATGCTCAATCGTAGTAGGTACAATGATCATTAATACGTTGCTATGGTGTCTATACTTGGTTACAGGTGCAGTGTTTGGGTTTACACACGGCTTACTATATGCATAAGAAAAGGCGAATGGTCATGCAAAAAAAAAAAGATAAATGTAACTTCACTTCTGAGACTTTAAAAATCCGTTTTGTGCACCATAAAAACCCATTATGAATTCGATGAATTCGAATCGATTCTGGAAATCGATTTTCCGCAGCTTTACATAACTTTCTCTATACTACGTGCATTACTCGGTATATACGTATGTTGACACATTGCCCGCCAAATTACTTCGAATGTGGCGCCTTGTTTTCTTTAACCGGGCGTTTGATGCTCTTTCAAGGCGTTTCAAAGGAAAAGACTATACATTTTAAACATGGCGCTTTCGAGATAGTCTTAATTTTCTCCAAAAACCCGCGCGAATTTCTTCTCTTGTGTCCAGTCAATCATTTCTTTTTGCAAGTTCCTTGGGGTCGATTTCAACTTGATCTATTAGTGCAGAGCGTCACCGAAAGATCGCACCAGCTCCTGGAGAAAGATCCACCGAACACTCCCGCGTAAATTTCGGCATGGGCGAAATTGCGGAAAATATTTGCAGAATGCAAATATTACTTTTTGAATATTAATATTCATAAAGTAAAATTAGGGTCTACAACCAGTAAACTGAAAAATTGGGAAAAAAAGCAATGTACTTTGTACGGCGAAAGAGGCAGCTGGCAAGAGGATGGAACAAATCAGAATAGTTAGCCCAGTCCAAAGCTGTATGCTCAATCGTAGTAGGTACAATGTTCATTAATACGTTGTTATGGTGTCTCTACTTGGTTACAGGTGCAGTGTTTGGGTTTACACACGACTTACTATATGTGTAAGAAAAGCCGAATGGTCTTACAAAAAAACAGATAAAATTAACTTCACTTCTGACACCTTAGAAACCCGTGTTGTGCACCATAACAACCCATTATGAATTCGATGAATTCGAATCGATTCTGGGAACCAAAAGGCGAGTTAGCCCAGTCCAAAGCTGTATGCTGAATCGTAGTAGGTACAATGATCATTAATACGTTGCTATGGTGTCTATACTTGGTTACAGGTGCAGTGTTTGGGTTTACACACGGCTTACTATATGTATAAGAAAAGCCGAATAGTCTTGCAAAAAACAGATAAATTTTACTTCACTTCTGACACCTTAGAAACCCGTTTTGTGCACCATAGCAACTTATTATAAATTCGATGAATTCGAATCGATTCTGGAAATCGAAAGAAGAGTTAGCCCAGTCCAAAGCTGTATGCTCAATCGTAGTAGGTACAATGATCATTAATACGTTGCTATGGTGTCTCTACTTGGTAACAGGTGCAGTGTTTGGGATTACACACGACTTACAATATGTGTAAGAAAAGCCGAATCGTCTTGCAGAAAAACAGATAAATTTAACTTCACTTCTGACACCTTAGTGACCCGTTTTGTGCACCATAACAACCCATTATGATTTCAATGAATTCGAATCGATTCTGGAAATCGATTTTCCGCAGCTTTACATAACTTTCTATATACTACGTGCATTACTCGGTATATACGTATGTTGACACATTGCCGGCCAAATTACTTCGAATGTGGCGCCTTGTCTTCTTTAACCGGGCGTTTGATGCTCTTTGAAGGCGTTTCAAAGGAAAAGACTATACATTTTAAACTTGGCGCCTTCGAGATAATCTTAATTTTCTCCAAAAACCCGCGCGAAATTCTTCTCTTGTGTCCAGACAATCATTTCTTTTTGCAAGTTCCTTGGGGGCGATTTCAACTTGATCTATTAGTGCAGAGCGTCACCGAAAGATCGCACCAGCTCCTGGAGAAAGATCCACCGAACACTCCCGCGTAAATTTCGGCATGGGCGAAATTGCGGAAAATATTGGCAGAATGCAAATATTACTCTATGAGTAATAATATTCATGAAGTAAAATTAGGGTCTACAACCAGTAAACTGAAAAATTGGGAAAAAAAGGAATGTACTTTGTACGGCGAGAGAGGAGGCTGGCAAGAGGATGGAACAAATCAGAATAGTTAGCCCAGTCCAAAGCTGTATGCTCAATCGTAGTAGGTACAATGTTCATTAATACGTTGTTATGGTGTCTCTACTTGGTTACAGGTGCAGTGTTTGTGTTTACACACGACTTACTATATGTGTAAGAAAAGCCGAATGGTCTTACAAAAAAACAGAAAAATTAACTTCACTTCTGACACCTTAGAAACCCGTGTTGTGCACCATAACAACCCATTATGAAATCGATGAATTCGAATCGATTCTGGAAATCGAAAGGCGAGTTAGCCCAGTCCAAAGCTGTATGCTCAATCGTAGTATGTACAATGATCATTAATACGTTGCTATGGTGTCTCTACTTGGTTACAGGTGCAGTGTTTGGGATTACACACGGCTTACTATATGTATAAGAAAGGCCGAATGGTCTTGCAAAAAACAAATAAATTTAACTTCCCATCTGACACCTTAGAAACCCGTTTTGTGCACCATAGCAACCCATTATGAATTCGATGAATTCGAATCGATTCTGGAAATCGAATGGCGAGTTAGCCCAGTCCAAAGCTGTATGCTCAATCGTAGTAGGTACAATGATCATTAATACGTTGCTACGGTGTCTCTACTTGGTTACAGGTGCAGTGTTTGGGTTTACACACGGCTTACTATATGTATAAGAAAAGCCGAATAGTCTTGCAAAAAACAGATTAATTTTACTTCACTTCTGACACTTTAGAAACCAGTTTTGTGAACCATAACAACCCATTAGGAATTCGATGAATTCAAATCGATTCTGGAAATCGAAAGAAGAGTTAGCCCAGTCCAAAGCTGTATGCTCAATCGTTGTAGGTACAATGATCATTAATACGTTGCTATGGTGTCTCTACTTGGTTACAGGTGCAGTGTTTGGGTTTACACACGGCTTACTATATGTATAAGAAAAGCCGAATGGTCTTGCAAAAAACAAATAAATTTAACTTCACATCTGACACCTTAGAAATTCGTTTTCTGCACCATAGCATACCATTATGAATTCGATGAATTAAATCAGTTCTGGAAATCGAAAGGCGAGTTAGACCAGTCCAAAGCTGTATGCTCAATCGTAGTAGGTAAAATGATCATTAATACGTTGCTAAGGTGTCTCTACTTGGTTACAGGTGCAGTGTTTGGGTTTACACACGGCTTACTATGTCTATAAGAATAGCCGAATAGTCTTGCAAAAAACAGATAAATTTTACTTCACTTCTGACACCTTAGAAACCCGTTTTGTGCACCATAGCAACCCATTATGAATTCGATGAATTCGAATCGATTCTGGAAATCGAATGGCGAGTTAGCCCAGTCCAAAGCTGTATGCTCAATCGTAGTAGGTACAATGATCATTAATACGTTGCTATGGTGTCTCTACTTGGTTACAGGTGCAGTGTCTGGGTTTACACACGACTTACTATATGTATCAGAAAAGCCGAATAGTCTTGCAAAAACAGAAAAATTTTACTTCACTTCTGACACCTTAGAAACCCGTTTTGTGCACCATAGCAACCCATTATGAATTCGATGAATTTGAATCGATTCTGGAAATCAAAAGAAGAGTTAGCCCAGTCTAAAGCTGTATGCTCAATCGTTGTAGGTACAATGATCATTAATACGTTGCTATGGTGTCTCTACTTGGTTACAGGTGCAGTGTTTGTGTTTACACACGGCTTACTATATGTATAAGAAAAGCCGAATGGTCTTGCAAAAAACAAATAAATTTAACTTCACATCTGACACCTTAGAAACCCGTTTTCTGCACCATAGCATACCATTATGAATTCGATGAATTAAATCAGTGCTGGAAATCGAAAGGCGAGTTAGACCAGTCCAAAGCTTTATGCTCAATCGTAGTAGGTAAAATGATCATTAATACGTTGCTAAGGTGTCTCTACTTGGTTACAGGTGCAGTGTTTGGGTTTACACACGGCTTACTATATGTATAAGAAAAGCCGAATAGTCTTGCAAAAAACAGATGAATTTTACTTCACTTCTGACACCTTAGAAACCCGTTTTGTACACCATAGCAACCCATTATGAATTCGATGAATTCGAATCGATTCTGGAAATCGAATGGCGAGTTAGCCCAGTCCAAAGCTGTATGCTCAATCGTAGTAGGTACAATGATCATTAATACGTTGCTATGGTGTCTCTACTTGGTTACAGGTGCAGTGTTTGGGTTTACACCCGGCTTACAATATGTATAAGGAAAGCCGAATGGTCTTGCAAAAAACAAATAAATTTAACTTCACATCTGACACCTTAGAAACCCGTTTTCTGCACCCAAGCAACCCATTATGAATTCGATGAATTTAAATCAGTTCTGGAAATCGAAAGGCGAGTTAGCCCAGTCCAATGCTGTATGCTCAATCGTAGTAGGTACAATGATCATTAATACGTTGCTATGGTGTCTCTACTTGGTTACAGGTGCAGTGTTTGGGTTTACACACGGCTTACTATATGTATAAG
The DNA here is from genome assembly GCA_038098605.1 of Gryllus longicercus. NCBI lineage: Eukaryota > Metazoa > Arthropoda > Insecta > Orthoptera > Gryllidae > Gryllus > Gryllus longicercus. The sequence goes on from JAZDUA010000550.1 coordinate 567,007, forward strand.
AAAGACCGAATGGTCTTGCAAAAAACAAATAAATTTAACTTCCCATCTGACACCTTAGAAACCCGTTTTGTGCACCATAGCAACCCATTATGAATTCGATGAATTCGAATCGATTCTGGAAATCGAATGGCGAGTTAGCCCAGTCCAAAGCTGTATGCTCAATCGTAGTAGGTACAATGATCATTAATACGTTGCTACGGTGTCTCTACTTGGTTACAGGTGCAGTGTTTGGGTTTACACACGGCTTACTATATGTATAAGAAAAGCCGAATAGTCTTGCAAAAAACAGATTAATTTTACTTCACTTCTGACACTTTAGAAACCAGTTTTGTGAACCATAACAACCCATTAGGAATTCGATGAATTCAAATCGATTCTGGAAATCGAAAGGCGAGTTAGCCCAGTCCAATGCTGTATGCTCAATCGTAGTAGGTACAATGATCATTAATACGTTGCTATGGTGTCTATACCTGGTTACAGGTGCAGTGTCTGGGTTTACACGCGACTTACTATATGTATCAGAAAAGCCGAATAGTCTTGCAAAAACAGATAAATTTTACTTCACTTCTGACACCTTAGAAACCCGTTTTGTGCACCATAGCAACCCATTATGAATTCGATGAATTCGAATCGATTCTGGAAATCAAAAGAAGAGTTAGCCCAGTCCAATGCTGTATGCTCAATCGTAGTAGGTACAATGATCATTAATACGTTGCTATGGTGTCTATACTTGGTTACAGGTGCAGTGTTTGGGTTTACACACGGCTTACTATATGCATAAGAAAAGGCGAATGGTCATGCAAAAAAAAAAAGATAAATGTAACTTCACTTCTGAGACTTTAAAAATCCGTTTTGTGCACCATAAAAACCCATTATGAATTCGATGAATTCGAATCGATTCTGGAAATCGATTTTCCGCAGCTTTACATAACTTTCTCTATACTACGTGCATTACTCGGTATATACGTATGTTGACACATTGCCCGCCAAATTACTTCGAATGTGGCGCCTTGTTTTCTTAACCCGGGCGTTTGATGCTCTTTCAAGGCGTTTCAAAGGAAAAGACTATACATTTTAAACATGGCGCTTTCGAGATAGTCTTAATTTTCTCCAAAAACCCGCGCGAACTTCTTCTCTTGTGTCCAGTCAATCATTTCTTTTTGCAAGTTCCTTGGGGTCGATTTCAACTTGATCTATTAGTGCAGAGCGTCACCGAAAGATCGCACCAGCTCCTGGAGAAAGATCCACCGAACACTCCCGCGTAAATTTCGGCATGGGCGAAATTGCGGAAAATATTTGCAGAATGCAAATATTACTTTTTGAATATTAATATTCATAAAGTAAAATTAGGGTCTACAACCAGTAAACTGAAAAATTGGGAAAAAAAGCAATGTACTTTGTACGGCGAAAGAGGCAGCTGGCAAGAGGATGGAACAAATCAGAATAGTTAGCCCAGTCCAAGCTGTATGCTCAATCGTAGTAGGTACAATGTTCATTAATACGTTGTTATGGTGTCTCTACTTGGTTACAGGTGCAGTGTTTGGGTTTACACACGACTTACTATATGTGTAAGAAAAGCCGAATGGTCTTACAAAAAAACAGATAAAATTAACTTCACTTCTGACACCTTAGAAACCCGTGTTGTGCACCATAACAACCCATTATGAATTCGATGAATTCGAATCGATTCTGGGAACCAAAAGGCGAGTTAGCCCAGTCCAAAGCTGTATGCTGAATCGTAGTAGGTACAATGATCATTAATACGTTGCTATGGTGTCTATACTTGGTTACAGGTGCAGTGTTTGGGTTTACACACGGCTTACTATATGTATAAGAAAAGCCGAATAGTCTTGCAAAAAACAGATAAATTTTACTTCACTTCTGACACCTTAGAAACCCGTTTTGTGCACCATAGCAACTTATTATAAATTCGATGAATTCGAATCGATTCTGGAAATCGAAAGAAGAGTTAGCCCAGTCCAAAGCTGTATGCTCAATCGTAGTAGGTACAATGATCATTAATACGTTGCTATGGTGTCTCTACTTGGTAACAGGTGCAGTGTTTGGGATTACACACGACTTACAATATGTGTAAGAAAAGCCGAATCGTCTTGCAGAAAAACAGATAAATTTAACTTCACTTCTGACACCTTAGTGACCCGTTTTGTGCACCATAACAACCCATTATGATTTCAATGAATTCGAATCGATTCTGGAAATCGATTTTCCGCAGCTTTACATAACTTTCTATATACTACGTGCATTACTCGGTATATACGTATGTTGACACATTGCCGGCCAAATTACTTCGAATGTGGCGCCTTGTCTTCTTTAACCGGGCGTTTGATGCTCTTTGAAGGCGTTTCAAAGGAAAAGACTATACATTTTAAACTTGGCGCCTTCGAGATAATCTTAATTTTCTCCAAAAACCCGCGCGAAATTCTTCTCTTGTGTCCAGACAATCATTTCTTTTTGCAAGTTCCTTGGGGGCGATTTCAACTTGATCTATTAGTGCAGAGCGTCACCGAAAGATCGCACCAGCTCCTGGAGAAAGATCCACCGAACACTCCCGCGTAAATTTCGGCATGGGCGAAATTGCGGAAAATATTGGCAGAATGCAAATATTACTCTATGAGTAATAATATTCATAAAGTAAAATTAGGGTCTACAACCAGTAAACTGAAAAATTGGGAAAAAAAGGAATGTACTTTGTACGGCGAGAGAGGAGGCTGGCAAGAGGATGGAACAAATCAGAATAGTTAGCCCAGTCCAAAGCTGTATGCTCAATCGTAGTAGGTACAATGTTCATTAATACGTTGTTATGGTGTCTCTACTTGGTTACAGGTGCAGTGTTTGTGTTTACACACGACTTACTATATGTGTAAGAAAAGCCGAATGGTCTTACAAAAAAACAGAAAAATTAACTTCACTTCTGACACCTTAGAAACCCGTGTTGTGCACCATAACAACCCATTATGAAATCGATGAATTCGAATCGATTCTGGAAATCGAAAGGCGAGTTAGCCCAGTCCAAAGCTGTATGCTCAATCGTAGTAGGTACAATGATCATTAATACGTTGCTATGGTGTCTCTACTTGGTTACAGGTGCAGTGTTTGGGATTACACACGACTTACAATATGTGTAAGAAAAGCCGAATCGTCTTGCAGAAAAACAGATAAATTTAACTTCACTTCTGACTCCTTAGTGACCCGTTTTGTGCACCATAGCAACCTATTATAAATTCGATGAAATCGAATCGATTCTGGAAATCGATTTTCCGCAGCTTTACATAAATTTCTATATACTACGTGCATTACTCGGTATATACGTATGTTGACACATTGTCGGCCAAATTACTTCGAATGTGGCGGCTTGTCTTCTTTAACCGGGCGTTTGATGCTCTTTGAAGGCGTTTCAAAGAAAAAGACTATACATTTTAAACTTGGCGCCTTCGAGATAATCTTAATTTTCTCCAAAAACCCGCGCGAATTTCTTCTCTTGTGTCCAGAAAATCATTTCTTTCTGCAAGTTCCTTGGGGTCGATTTCAACTTGTTCTATTAGTGCAGAGCGTCACCGAAAGATCGCACCAGCTCCTGGAGAATGATCCAACGAACACTCCCGCGTAAATTTCGGCATGGGCGAAATTGCGGAAAATATTTGCAGAATGCAAATATTACTTTTTGAATATTAATATTCATAAAGTAAAATTAGGGTCTACAACCAGTAAACTGAAAAATTGGGAAAAAAAGCAATGTACTTTGTACGGCGAGAGAGGCAGCTGGCAAGAGGATGGGACAAATCAGAATAGTTAGCCCAGTCCAAAGCTGTATGCTCAATCGTAGTAGGTACAATGTTCATTAATACGTTGTTATGGTGTCTCTACTTGGTTACAGGTGCAATGTTTGGGTTTACACACGACTTACTATATGTGTAAGAAAAGCCGAATGGTCTTACAAAAAAACAGATAAAATTAACTTCATTTCTGACACCTTAGAAACCCGTGTTGTGCAACATAACAACCCATTATGAATTCGATGAATTCGAATCGATTCTGGGAATCGAAAGGCGAGTTAGCCCAGTCCAAAGCTGTATGCTGAATCGTAGTAGGTACAATGATCATTAATACGTTGCTATGGTGTCTATACTTGGTTACAGGTGCAGTGTTTGGGTTTACACACGGCTTACTATATGTATAAGAAAAGCCGAATAGTCTTGCAAAAAACAGATAAATTTTACTTCACTTCTGACACCTTAGAAACCCGTTTTGTGCACCATAGCAACCTATTATAAATTCGATGAATTCGAATCGATTCTGGAATTCGAAAGAAGAGTTAGCCCAGTCCAAAGCTGTATGCTCAATCGTAGTAGGTACAATGATCATTAATACGTTGCTATGGTGTCTCTACTTGGTAACAGGTGCAGTGTTTGGGATTACACACGACTTACAATATGTGTAAGAAATGCCGAATCGTCTTGCAGAAAAACAGATAAATTTAACTTCACTTCTGACACCTTAGTGACCCGTTTTGTGCACCATAACAACCCATTATGATTTCAATGAATTCGAATCGATTCTGGAAATCGATTTTCCGCAGCTTTACATAACTTTCTATATACTACGTGCATTACTCGGTATATACGTATGTTGACACATTGGCGGCCAAATTACTCGGAATGTGGCGCCTTGTCTTCTTTAACCGGGCGTTTGATGCTCTTTGAAGGCGTTTCAAAGGAAAAGACTATACATTTTAAACTTGGCGCCTTCGAGATAATCTTAATTTTCTCCAAAAACCCGCGCGAATTTCTTCTCTTGTGTCCAGAAAATCATTTCTTTCTGCAAGTTCCTTGGGGTCGATTTCAACTTGTTCTATTAGTGCAGAGCGTCACCGAAAGATCGCACCAGCTCCTGGAGAATGATCCAACGAACACTCCCGCGTAAATTTCGGCATGGGCGAAATTGCGGAAAATATTTGCAGAATGCAAATATTACTTTTTGAATATTAATATTCATAAAGTAAAATTAGGGTCTACAACCAGTAAACTGAAAAATTGAGAAAAAAAGCAATGTACTTTGTACGGCGAGAGAGGCAGCTGGCAAGAGGATGGAACAAATCAGAATAGTTAGCCCAGTCCAAAGCTGTATGCTCAATCGTAGTAGGTACAATGTTCATTAATACGTTGTTATGGTGTCTCTACTTGGTTACAGGTGCAGAGTTTGGGTTTACACACGACTTACTATATGTGTAAGAAAAGCCGAATGGTCTTACAAAAAAACAGATAAAATTAACTTCATTTCTGACACCTTAGAAACCCGTGTTGTGCAACATAACAACCCATTATGAATTCGATGAATTCGAATCGATTCTGGGAATCGAAAGGCGAGTTAGCCCAGTCCAAAGCTGTATGCTGAATCGTAGTAGGTACAATGATCATTAATACGTTGCTATGGTGTCTATACTTGGTTACAGGTGCAGTGTTTTGGTTTACACACGGCTTACTATATGTATAAGAAAAGCCGAATAGTCTTGCAAAAAACAGATAAATTTTACTTCACTTCTGACACCTTAGAAACCCGTTTTGTGCACCATAGCAACCTATTATAAATTCGATGAATTCGAATCGATTCTGGAATTCGAAAGAAGAGTTAGCCCAGTCCAAAGCTGTATGCTCAATCGTAGTAGGTACAATGATCATTAATACGTTGCTATGGTGTCTCTACTTGGTAACAGGTGCAGTGTTTGGGATTACACACGACTTACAATATGTGTAAGAAAAGCCGAATCGTCTTGCAGAAAAACAGATAAATTTAACTTCACTTCTGACACCTTAGTGACCCGTTTTGTGCACCATAACAACCCATTATGATTTCAATGAATTGGAATCGATTCTGGAAATTGATTTTCCGCAGCTTTACATAACTTTCTATATACTACGTGCATTACTCGGTATATACGTATGTTGACACATTGCCGGCCAAATTACTTCGAATGTGGCGCCTTGTCTTCTTTAACCGGGCGTTTGATGCTCTTTGAAGGCGTTTCAAAGGAAAAGACTATACATTTTAAACTTGGCGCCTTCGAGATAATCTTAATTTTCTCCAAAAACCCGCGCGAATTTCTTCTCTTGTGTCCAGACAATCATTTCTTTTTGCAAGTTCCTTGGGGGCGATTTCAACTTGATCTATTAGTGCAGAGCGTCACCGAAAGATCGCACCAGCTCCTGGAGAAAGATCCACCGAACACTCCCGCGTAAATTTCGGCATGGGCGAAATTGCGGAAAATATTGGCAGAATGCAAATATTACTCTATGAGTAATAGTATTAATAAAGTAAAATTAGGGTCTACAACCAGTAAACTGAAAAATTGGGAAAAAAAGGAATGTACTTTGTACGGCGAGAGAGGAGGCTGGCAAGAGGATGGAACAAATCAGAATAGTTAGCCCAGTCCAAAGCTGTATGCTCAATCGTAGTAGGTACAATGTTCATTAATACGTTGTTATGGTGTCTCTACTTGGTTACAGGTGCAGTGTTTGTGTTTACACACGACTTACTATATGTGTAAGAAAAGCCGAATTGTCTTACAAAAAAACAGAAAAATTAACTTCACTTCTGACACCTTAGAAACCCGTGTTGTACACCATAACAACCCATTATGAATTCGATGAATTCGAATCGATTCTGGAAATCGAAAGGCGAGTTAGCCCAGTCCAAAGCTGTATGCTCAATCGTAGTAGGTACATTGATCATTAATACGTTGCTATGGTGTCTCTACTTGGTTACAGGTGCAGTGTTTGGGATTACACACGACTTACAATATGTGTAAGAAAAGCCGAATCGTCTTGCAGAAAAACAGATAAATTTAACTTCACTTCTGACTCCTTAGTGACCCGTTTTGTGCACCATAGCAACCTATTATAAATTCGATGAAATCGAATCGATTTTGGAAATCGATTTTCCGCAGCTTTACATAACTTTCTATATACTACGTGCATTACTCGGTATATACGTATGTTGACACATTGTCGGCCAAATTACTTCGAATGTGGCGGCTTGTCTTCTTTAACCGGGCGTTTGATGCTCTTTGAAGGCGTTTCAAAGGAAAAGACTATACATTTTAAACTTGGCGCCTTCGAGATAATCTTAATTTTCTCCAAAAACCCGCGCGAATTTCTTCTCTTGTGTCCAGAAAATCATTTCTTTCTGCAAGTTCCTTGGGGTCGATTTCAACTTGTTCTATTAGTGCAGAGCGTCACCGAAAGATCGCACCAGCTCCTGGAGAATGATCCAACGAACACTCCCGCGTAAATTTCGGCATGGGCGAAATTGCGGAAAATATTTGCAGAATGCAAATATTACTTTTTGAATATTAATATTCATAAAGTAAAATTAGGGTCTACAACCAGTAAACTGAAAAATTGGGAAAAAAGCAATGTACTTTGTACGGCGAGAGAGGCAGCTGGCAAGAGGATGGAACAAATCAGAATAGTTAGCCCAGTCCAAAGCTGTATGCTCAATCGTAGTAGGTACAATGTTTATTAATACGTTGTTATGGTGTCTCTACTTGGTTACAGGTGCAGTGTTTGGGTTTACACACGACTTACTATATGTGTAAGAAAAGCCGAATGGTCTTACAAAAAAACAGATAAAATTAACTTCATTTCTGACACCTTAGAAACCCGTGTTGTGCACCATAACAACCCATTATGAATTCGATGAATTCGAATCGATTCTGGGAATCGAAAGGCGAGTTAGCCCAGTCCAAAGCTGTATGCTGAATCGTAGTAGGTACAATGAACATTAATACGTTGCTATGGTGTCTATACTTGGTTACAGGTGCAGTGTTTGGGTTTACACACGGCTTACTATATGTATAAGAAAAGCCGAATAGTCTTGCAAAAAACAGATAAATTTTACTTCACTTCTGACACCTTAGAAACCCGTTTTGTGCACCATAGCAACCTATTATAAATTCGATGAATTCGAATCGATTCTGGATTTCGAAAGAAGAGTTAGCCCAGTCCAAAGCTGTATGCTCAATCGTAGTAGGTACAATGATCATTAATACGTTGCTATGGTGTCTCTACTTGGTAACAGGTGCTGTGTTTGGGATTACACACGACTTACAATATGTGTAAGAAAAGCCGAATCGTCTTGCAGAAAAACAGATAAATTTAACTTCACTTCTGACACCTTAGTGACCCGTTTTGTGCACCATAACAACCCATTATGATTTCAATGAATTCGAATCGATTCTGGAAATCGATTTTCCGCAGCCTTACATAACTTTCTATATACTACGTGCTTTACTCGGTATATACGTATGTTGACACATTGCCGGCCAAATTACTTCGAATGTGGCGCCTTGTCTTCTTTAACCGGGCGTTTGATGCTCTTTGAAGGCGTTTCAAAGGAAAAGACTATACATTTTAAACTTGGCGCCTTCGAGATAATCTTAATTTTCTCCAAAAACCCGCGCGAATTTCTTCTCATGTGTCCAGACAATCATTTCTTTTTGCAAGTTCCTTGGGGGCGATTTCAACTTGATCTATTAGTGCAGAGCGTCACCGAAAGATCGCACCAGCTCCTGGAGAAAGATCCACCGAACACTCCCGCGTAAATTTCGGCATGGGCGAAATTGCGGAAAATATTGGCAGAATGCAAATATTACTCTATTAGTAATAGTATTCATAAAGTAAAATTAGGGTCTACAACCAGTAAACTGAAAAATTGGGAAAAAAAGGAATGTACTTTGTACGGCGAGAGAGGAGGCTGGCAAGAGGATGGAACAAATCAGAATAGTTAGCCCAGTCCAAAGCTGTATGCTCAATCGTAGTAGGTACAATGTTCATTAATACGTTCTTATGGTGTCTCTACTTGGTTACAGGTGCAGTGTTTGTGTTTACACACGACTTACTATATGTGTAAGAAAAGCCGAATTGTCTTACAAAAAAACAGAAAAATTAACTTCACTTCTGACACCTTAGAAACCCGTGTTGTGCACCATAACAACCCATTATGAATTCGATGAATTCGAATCGATTCTGGAAATCGAAAGGCGAGTTAGCCCAGTCCAAAGCTGTATGCTCAATCGTAGTAGGTACAATGATCATTAATACGTTGCTATGGTGTTCTACTTGGTTACAGGTGCAATGTTTGGGATTACACACGACTTACAATATGTGTAAGAAAAGCCGAATCGTCTTGCAGAAAAACAGATAAATTTAACTTCACTTCTGACTCCTTAGTGACCCGTTTTGTGCACCATAGCAACCTATTATAAATTCGATGAAATCGAATCGATTCTGGAAATCGATTTTCCGCAGCTTTACATAACTTTCTATATACTACGTGCATTACTCGGTATATACGTATGTTGACACATTGTCGGCCAAATTACTTCGAATGTGGCGGCTTGTCTTCTTTAACCGGGCGTTTGATGCTCTTTGAAGGCGTTTCAAAGGAAAAGACTATACATTTTAAACTTGGCGCCTTCGAGATAATCTTAATTTTCTCCAAAAACCCGCGCGAATTTCTTCTCTTGTGTCCAGAAAATCATTTCTTTCTGCAAGTTCCTTGGGGTCGATTTCAACTTGTTCTATTAGTGCAGAGCGTCACCGAAAGATCGCACCAGCTCCTGGAGAAAGATCCACCGAACACTCCCGCGTAAATTTCGGCATGGGCGAAATTCGGAAAATATTGGCAGAATGCAAATATTACTTTATGAGTATTAATATTCATAAAGTAAAATTAGGGTCTACAACCAGTAAACTGAAAAATTGGGAAAAAAAGCAATGTACTTTGTACGGCGAGAGAGGCAGCTGGCAAGAGGATGGAACAAATCAGAATAGTTAGCCCAGTCCAAAGCTGTATGCTCAATCGTAGTAGGTACAATGTTCATTAATACGTTGTTATGGTGTCTCTACTTGGTTACAGGTGCAGTGTTTGGGTTTACACACGACTTACTATAGGTATCAGAGAAGCCGAATAGTCTTGCAAAAAACAGATAAATTAAACTTCACTTCTGACACCTTAGTGACCCGTTTTGTGCACCATAGCAACCCATTATAAATTCGATGAATTCGAATCGATTCTGGAAATCGATTTTCCGCAGCTTTACATAACTTTCTATATACTACGTGCATTACTCGGTATATACGTATGTTGAAACATTGCCGGCCAAATTACTTCGAATGTGGCGCCTTGTCTTCTTTAACCGGGCGTTTGATGCTCTTTGAGGGCGTTTCAAAGAAAAGACTATACATTTTAAACTTGGCGCCCTCGAGATAATCTTAATTTTCTCCAAAAACCCGCGCGAATTTCTTCTCTTGTGTCCAGAAAATCATTTCTTTCTGCAAGTTCCTTGGGGTCGATTTCAACTTGTTCTATTAGTGCAGAGCGTCACCGAAAGATCGCACCAGCTCCTGGAGAAAGATCCACCGAACACTCCCGCGTAAATTTCGGCATGGGCGAAATTGCGGAAAATATTGGCAGAAAGCAAATATTACTTTATGAGTATTAATATTCAGAAAAAGTAAAATTAGGGTCTACAACCAGTAAACTGAAAAATTGGGAAAAAGAGCAATGTACTTTGTACGGCGAGAGAGGCAGCTGGCAAGAGGATGGAACAAATCAGAATAGTTAGCCCAGTCCAAAGCTGTATGCTCAATCGTAGTAGGTACAATGTTCATTAATACGTTGATATGGTGACTCTACTTGGTTACAGGTGCAGTGTTTGGGTTTACACACGACTTACTATATGTGTAAGAAAAGCCGAATGGTCTTACAAAAAAACAGATAAAATTAACTTCACTTCTGACACCTTAGAAACCCGTGTTGTGCACCGTAACAACCCATTATGAATTCGATGAATTCAAATCGATTCTGGGAATTGAAAGGCGAGTTAGCCCAGTCCAAAGCTGTATGCTGAATCGTAGTAGGTACAATGATCATTAATACGTTGCTATGGTGTCTCTACTTGGTTACAGGTGCAGTGTTTGGTTTTACACACGGCTTACTATATGTATAAGAAAAGCCCAATAGTCTTGCAAAAAACAGATAAATTTTACTTCACTTCTGACACCTTAGAAACCCGTTTCGTGCACCATAGCAACCCATTATGAATTCGATGAATTCGAATCGATTCTGGAAATCGAAAGAAGAGTTAGCCCAGTCCAAAGCTGTATGCTCAATCGTAGTAGGTACAATGATCATTAATACGTTGCTATGGTGTCTCTACTTGGTAACAGGTGCAGTGTTTGGGATTACACACGACTTACAATATGTGTAAGAAAAGCCGAATCGTCTTGCAGAAAAACAGATAAATTTAACTTCACTTCTGACACCTTAGTGACCCGTTTTGTGCACCATAACAACCCATTATGATTTCAATGAATTCGAATCGATTCTGGAAATCGATTTTCCGCAGCTTTACATAACTTTCTATATACTACGTGCATTACTCGGTATATACGTATGTTGACACATTGCCGGCCAAATTACTTCGAATGTGGTGCCTTGTCTTCTTTAACCGGGCGTTTGATGCTCTTTGAGGGCGTTTCAAAGAAAAGACTATACATTTTAAACTTGGCGCCTTCGAGATAGTCTTAATTTTCTCCAAAAACCCGCGCGAATTTCTTCTCTTGTGTCCAGAAAATCATTTCTTTCTGCAAGTTCCTTGGGGTCGATTTCAACTTGTTCTATTAGTGCAGAGCGTCACCGAAAGATCGCACCAGCTCCTGGAGAAAGATCCACCGAACACTCCCGCGTAAATTTCGGCATGGGCGAAATTGCGGAAAATATTGGCAGAATGCAAATATTACTTTATGAGTATTAATATTCATAAAGTAAAATTAGGGTCTACAGCCAGTAAACTGAAAAATTGGGAAAAAAAGCAATGTACTTTGTACGGCGAGAGAGGCAGCTGGCAAGAGGATGGAACAAATCAGAATAGTTAGCCCAGTCCAAAGCTGTATGCTCAATCGTAGTAGGTACAATGTTCATTAATACGTTGATATGGTGACTCTACTTGGTTACAGGTGCAGTGTTTGGGTTTACACACGACTTACTATATGTGTAAGAAAAGCCGAATGGTCTTACAAAAAAAACAGATAAAATTAACTTTACTTCTGACACCTTAGAAACCCGTGTTGTGCACCGTAACAACCCATTATGAATTCGATGAATTCAAATCGATTCTGGGAATTGAAAGGCGAGTTAGCCCAGTCCAAAGCTGTCTGCTGAATCATAGTAGGTACAATGATCATTAATACGTTGCTATGGTGTCTCTACTTGGTTACAGGTGCAGTGTTTGGTTTTACACACGGCTTACTATATGTATAAGAAAAGCCCAATAGTCTTGCAAAAAACAGATAAATTTTACTTCACTTCTGACACCTTAGAAACCCGTTTTGTGCACCATAGCAACCCATTATGAATTCGATGAATTCGAATAGATTCTGGAAATCGAAAGAAGAGTTAGCCCAGTCCAAAGCTGTATGCTCAATCGTAGTAGGTACAATGATCATTAATACGTTGCTATGGTGTCTCTACTTGGTAACAGGTGCAGTGTTTGGGATTACACACGACTTACAATATGTGTAAGAAAAGCCGAATAGTCATGCAAAAAACAGATAAATTTAACTTCACTTCTGACACCTTAGTGACCCGTTTTGTGCACCATAGCAACCCATTATAAATTCGATGAATTCGAATCGATTCTGGAAATCGATTTTCCGCAGCTTTACATAACTTTCTATATACTACGTGCATTACTCGGTATATACGTATGTTGACACATTGCCGGCCAAATTACTTCGAATGTGGTGCCTTGTCTTCTTTAACCGGGCGTTTGATGCTCTTTGAGGGCGTTTCAAAGAAAAGACTATACATTTTAAACTTGGCGCCTTCGAGATAGTCTTAATTTTCTCCAAAAACCCGCGCGAATTTCTTCTCTTGTGTCCAGAAAATCATTTCTTTCTGCAAGTTCCTTGGGGTCGATTTCAACTTGTTCTATTAGTGCAGAGCGTCACCGAAAGATCGCACCAGCTCCTGGAGAAAGATCCACCGAACACTCCCGCGTAAATTTCGGCATGGGCGAAATTGCGGAAAATATTGGCAGAATGCAAATATTACTTTATGAGTATTAATATTCATAAAGTAAAATTAGGGTCTACAACCAGTAAACTGAAAAATTGGGAAAAAAAGCAATGTACTTTGTACGGCGAGAGAGGCAGCTGGCAAGAGGATGGAACAAATCAGAATAGTTAGCCCAGTCCAAAGCTGTATGCTCAATCGTAGTAGGTACAATGTTCATTAATACGTTGATATGGTGACTCTACTTGGTTACAGGTGCAGTGTTTGGGTTTACACACGACTTACTATATGTGTAAGAAAAGCCGAATAGTCTTACAAAAAAAACAGATAAAATTAACTTCACTTCTGACACCTTAGAAACCCGTGTTGTGCACCGTAACAACCCATTATGAATTCGATGAATTCAAATCGATTCTGGGAATTGAAAGGCGAGTTAGCCCAGTCCAAAGCTGTATGCTGAATCGTAGTAGGTACAATGATCATTAATACGTTGCTATGGTGTCTCTACTTGGTTACAGGTGCAGTGTTTGGTTTTACACACGGCTTACTATATGTATAAGAAAAGCCCAATAGTCTTGCAAAAAACAGATAAATTTTACTTCACTTCTGACACCTTAGAAACCCGTTTTGTGCACCATAGCAACCCATTATGAATTCGATGAATTCGAATCGATTCTGGAAATCGAAAGAAGAGTTAGCCCAGTCCAAAGCTGTATGCTCAATCGTAGTAGGTACAATGATCATTAATACGTTGCTATGGTGTCTCTACTTGGTAACAGGTGCAGTGTTTGGGATTACACACGACTTACAATATGTGTAAGAAAAGCCGAATAGTCATGCAAAAAACAGATAAATTTAACTTCACTTCTGACACCTTAGTGACCCGTTTTGTGCACCATAGCAACCCATTATAAATTCGATGAATTCGAATCGATTCTGGAAATCGATTTTCCGCAGCTTTACATAACTTTCTATATACTACGTGCATTACTCGGTATATACGTATGTTGACACATTGCCGGCCAAATTACTTCGAATGTGGCGCCTTGTCTTCTTTAACCGGGCGTTAGATGCTCTTTGAGGGCGTTTCAAAGAAAAGACTATACATTTTAAACTTGGCGCCTTCGAGATAGTCTTAATTTTCTCCAAAAACCCGCGCGAATTTCTTCTCTTGTGTCCAGAAAATCATTTCTTTCTGCAAGTTCCTTGGGGTCGATTTCAACTTGTTCTATTAGTGCAGAGCGTCACCGAAAGATCGCACCAGCTCCTGGAGAAAGATCCACCGAACACTCCCGCGTAAATTTCGGCATGGGCGAAATTGCGGAAAATATTTGCAGAATGCAAATATTACTTTATGAATATTAATATTCATAAAGTAAAATTAGGGTCTACAACCAGTAAACTGAAAAATTGGGAAAAAAAGCAATGTACTTTGTACGGCGAGAGAGGCAGCTGGCAAGAGGATGGAACAAATCAGAATAGTTAGCCCAGTCCAAAGCTGTATGCTCAATCGTAGTAGGTACAATGTTCATTAATACGTTGTTATGGTGTCTCTACTTGGTTACAGGTGCAGTGTTTGGGTTTACACACGCTTTACTATAGGTATCAGAGAAGCCGAATAGTCTTGCAAAAAACAGATAAATTGAACTTCACTTCTGACACCTTAGTGGCCCGTTTTGTGCACCATAGCAACCCATTATAAATTCGATGAATTCGAATCGATTCTGGAAATCGATTTTCCGCAGCTTTACATATCTTTCTATATACTACGTGCATTACTCGGTATATACGTATGTTGACACATTGCCGGCCAAATTACTTCGGATGTGGCGCCTTGTCTTCTTAACCGGGCGTTTGATGCTCTTTGAAGGCGTTTCAAAGGAAAAGACTATACATTTTAAACTTGGCGCCTTCGAGATAATCTTAATTTTCTCCAAAAACCCGCGCGAATTTCTTCTCTTGTGTCCAGAAAATCATTTCTTTCTGCAAGTTCCTTGGGGTCGATTTCAACTTGTTCTATTAGTGCAGAGCGTCACCGAAAGATCGCACCAGCTCCTGGAGAAAGATCCACCGAACACTCCCGCGTAAATTTCGGCATGGGCGAAATTGCGGAAAATATTGGCAGAATGCAAATATTACTTTATGAGTATTAATATTCATAAAGTAAAATTAGGGTCTACAACCAGTAAACTGAAAAATTGGGAAAAAAAGCAATGTACTTTGTACGGCGAGAGAGGCAGCTGGCAAGAGGATGGAACAAATCAGAATAGTTAGCCCAGTCCAAAGCTGTATGCTCAATCGTAGTAGGTACAATGTTCATTAATACGTTGTTATGGTGTCTCTACTTGGTTACAGGTGCAGTGTTTGGGTTTACACACGACTTACTATAGGTATCAGAGAAGCCGAATAGTCTTGCAAAAAACAGATAAATTGAACTTCACTTCTGACACCTTAGTGACCCGTTTTGTGCACCATAGCAACCCATTATAAATTCGATGAATTCGAATCGATTCTGGAAATCGATTTTCCGCAGCTTTACATAACTTTCTAAATACTACGTGCATTACTCGGTATATACGTATGTTGACACATTGCCGGCCAAATTACTTCGAATGTGGCGCCATGTCTTCTTTAACCGGGCGTTTGATGCTCTTTGAGGGCGTTTCAAAGAAAAGACTATACATTTTAAACTTGGCGCCTTCGAGATAAACTTAATTTTCTCCAAAAACCCGCGCGAATTTCTTCTCTTGTGTCCAGAAAATCATTTCTTTCTGCAAGTTCCTTGGGGTCGATTTCAACTTGTTCTATTAGTGCAGAGCGTCACCGAAAGTTCGCACCAGCTCCTGGAGAAAGATCCACCGAACACTCCCGCGTAATTTTCGGCATGGGCGAAATTGCTGAAAATATTGGCAGAATGCAAATATTACTTTATGAGTATTAATATTCATAAAGTAAAATTAGGGTCTACAACCAGTAAACTGAAAAATTGGGAAAAAAAGCAATGTACTTTGTACGGCGAGAGAGGCAGCTGGCAAGAGGATGGAACAAATCAGAATAGTTAGCCCAGTCCAAAGCTGTATGCTCAATCGTAGTAGGTACAATGTTCATTAATACGTTGTTATGGTGTCTCTACTTGGTTACAGGTGCAGTGTTTGGGTTTACACACGCTTTACTATAGGTATCAGAGAAGCCGAATAGTCTTGCAAAAAACAGATAAATTGAACTTCACTTCTGACACCTTAGTGGCCCGTTTTGTGCACCATAGCAACCCATTATAAATTCGATGAATTCGAATCGATTCTGGAAATCGATTTTCCGCAGCTTTACATATCTTTCTATATACTACGTGCATTACTCGGTATATACGTATGTTGACACATTGCCGGCCAAATTACTTCGGATGTGGCGCCTTGTCTTCTTAACCGGGCGTTTGATGCTCTTTGAAGGCGTTTCAAAGGAAAAGACTATACATTTTAAACTTGGCGCCTTCGAGATAATCTTAATTTTCTCCAAAAACCCGCGCGAATTTCTTCTCTTGTGTCCAGAAAATCATTTCTTTCTGCAAGTTCCTTGGGGTCGATTTCAACTTGTTCTATTAGTGCAGAGCGTCACCGAAAGATCGCACCAGCTCCTGGAGAAAGATCCACCGAACACTCCCGCGTAAATTTCGGCATGGGCGAAATTGCGGAAAATATTGGCAGAATGCAAATATTACTTTATGAGTATTAATATTCATAAAGTAAAATTAGGGTCTACAACCAGTAAACTGAAAAATTGGGAAAAAAAGCAATGTACTTTGTACGGCGAGAGAGGCAGCTGGCAAGAGGATGGAACAAATCAGAATAGTTAGCCCAGTCCAAAGCTGTATGCTCAATCGTAGTAGGTACAATGTTCATTAATACGTTGATATGGTGACTCTACTTGGTTACAGGTGCAGTGTTTGGGTTTACACACGACTTACTATATGTGTAAGAAAAGCCGAATGGTCTTACAAAAAAAACAGATAAAATTAACTTCACTTCTGACACCTTAGAAACCCGTGTTGTGCACCGTAACAACCCATTATGAATTCGATGAATTCAAATCGATTCTGGGAATTGAAAGGCGAGTTAGCCCAGTCCAAAGCTGTATGCTGAATCGTAGTAGGTACAATGATCATTAATACGTTGCTATGGTGTCTCTACTTGGTTACAGGTGCAGTGTTTGGTTTTACACACGGCTTACTATATGTATAAGAAAAGCCCAATAGTCTTGCAAAAAACAGATAAATTTTACTTCACTTCTGACACCTTAGAAACCCGTTTTGTGCACCATAGCAACCCATTATGAATTCGATGAATTCGAATCGATTCTGGAAATCGAAAGAAGAGTTAGCCCAGTCCAAAGCTGTATGCTCAATCGTAGTAGGTACAATGATCATTAATACGTTGCTATGGTGTCTCTACTTGGTAACAGGTGCAGTGTTTGGGATTACACACGACTTACAATATGTGTAAGAAAAGCCGAATCGTCTTGCAGAAAAACAGATAAATTTAACTTCACTTCTGACACCTTAGTGACCCGTTTTGTGCACCATAACAACCCATTATGATTTCAATGAATTCGAATCGATTCTGGAAATCGATTTTCCGCAGCTTTACATAACTTTCTATATACTACGTGCATTACTCGGTATATACGTATGTTGACACATTGCCGGCCAAATTACTTCGAATGTGGTGCCTTGTCTTCTTTAACCGGGCGTTTGATGCTCTTTGAGGGCGTTTCAAAGAAAAGACTATACATTTTAAACTTGGCGCCTTCGAGATAATCTTAATTTTCTCCAAAAACCCGCGCGAATTTCTTCTCTTGTGTCCAGAAAATCATTTCTTTCTGCAAGTTCCTTGGGGTCGATTTCAACTTGTTCTATTAGTGCAGAGCGTCACCGAAAGTTCGCACCAGCTCCTGGAGAAAGATCCACCGAACACTCCCGCGTAATTTTCGGCATGGGCGAAATTGCTGAAAATATTGGCAGAATGCAAATATTACTTTATGAGTATTAATATTCATAAAGTAAAATTAGGGTCTACAACTAGTAAACTGAAAAATTGGGAAAAAAAGCAATGTACTTTGTACGGCGAGAGAGGCAGCTGGCAAGAGGATGGAACAAATCAGAATAGTTAGCCCAGTCCAAAGCTGTATGCTCAATCGTAGTAGGTACAATGTTCATTAATACGTTGTTATGGTGTCTCTACTTGGTTACAGGTGCAGTGTTTGGGTTTACACACGCTTTACTATAGGTATCAGAGAAGCCGAATAGTCTTGCAAAAAACAGATAAATTGAACTTCACTTCTGACACCTTAGTGGCCCGTTTTGTGCACCATAGCAACCCATTATAAATTCGATGAATTCGAATCGATTCTGGAAATCGATTTTCCGCAGCTTTACATATCTTTCTATATACTACGTGCATTACTCGGTATATACGTATGTTGACACATTGCCGGCCAAATTACTTCGGATGTGGCGCCTTGTCTTCTTAACCGGGCGTTTGATGCTCTTTGAAGGCGTTTCAAAGGAAAAGACTATACATTTTAAACTTGGCGCCTTCGAGATAATCTTAATTTTCTCCAAAAACCCGCGCGAATTTCTTCTCTTGTGTCCAGAAAATCATTTCTTTCTGCAAGTTCCTTGGGGTCGATTTCAACTTGTTCTATTAGTGCAGAGCGTCACCGAAAGATCGCACCAGCTCCTGGAGAAAGATCCACCGAACACTCCCGCGTAAATTTCGGCATGGGCGAAATTGCGGAAAATATTGGCAGAATGCAAATATTACTTTATGAGTATTAATATTCATAAAGTAAAATTAGGGTCTACAACCAGTAAACTGAAAAATTGGGAAAAAAAGCAATGTACTTTGTACGGCGAGAGAGGCAGCTGGCAAGAGGATGGAACAAATCAGAATAGTTAGCCCAGTCCAAAGCTGTATGCTCAATCGTAGTAGGTACAATGTTCATTAATACGTTGTTATGGTGTCTCTACTTGGTTACAGGTGCAGTGTTTGGGTTTACACACGACTTACTATAGGTATCAGAGAAGCCGAATAGTCTTGCAAAAAACAGATAAATTGAACTTCACATCTGACACCTTAGTGACCCGTTTTGTGCACCATAGCAACCCATTATAAATTCGATGAATTCGAATCGATTCTGGAAATCGATTTTCCGCAGCTTTACATAACTTTCTAAATACTACGTGCATTACTCGGTATATACGTATGTTGACACATTGCCGGCCAAATTACTTCGAATGTGGCGCCTTGTCTTCTTTAACCGGGCGTTTGATGCTCTTTGAGGGCGTTTCAAAGAAAAGACTATACATTTTAAACTTGGCGCCTTCGAGATAAACTTAATTTTCTCCAAAAACCCGCGCGAATTTCTTCTCTTGTGTCCAGAAAATCATTTCTTTCTGCAAGTTCCTTGGGGTCGATTTCAACTTGTTCTATTAGTGCAGAGCGTCACCGGAAGATCGCACCAGCTCCTGGAGAAAGATCCACCGAACACTTCCGCGTAAATTTCGGCATGGGCGAAATTGCGGAAAATATTGGCAGAATGCAAATATTACTTTATGAGTATTAATATTCATAAAGTAAAATTAGGGTCTACAACTAGTAAACTGAAAAATTGGGAAAAAAAGCAATGTACTTTGTACGGCGAGAGAGGCAGCTGGCAAGAGGATGGAACAAATCAGAATAGTTAGCCCAGTCCAAAGCTGTATGCTCAATCGTAGTAGGTACAATGTTCATTAATACGTTGATATGGTGACTCTACTTGGTTACAGGTGCAGTGTTTGGGTTTACACACGACTTACTATATGTGTAAGAAAAGCCGAATGGTCTTACAAAAAAAACAGATAAAATTAACTTCACTTCTGACACCTTAGAAACCCGTGTTGTGCACCGTAACAACCCATTATGAATTCGATGAATTCAAATCGATTCTGGGAATTGAAAGGCGAGTTAGCCCAGTCCAAAGCTGTCTGCTGAATCATAGTAGGTACAATGATCATTAATACGTTGCTATGGTGTCTCTACTTGGTTACAGGTGCAGTGTTTGGTTTTACACACGGCTTACTATATGTATAAGAAAAGCCCAATAGTCTTGCAAAAAACAGATAAATTTTACTTCACTTCTGACACCTTAGAAACCCATTTTGTGCACCATAGCAACCCATTATGAATTCGATGAATTCGAATCGATTCTGGAAATCGAAAGAAGAGTTAGCCCAGTCCAAAGCTGTATGCTCAATCGTAGTAGGTACAATGATCATTAATACGTTGCTATGGTGTCTCTACTTGGTAACAGGTGCAGTGTTTGGGATTACACACGACTTACAATATGTGTAAGAAAAGCCGAATAGTCATGCAAAAAACAGATAAATTTAACTTCACTTCTGACACCTTAGTGACCCGTTTTGTGCACCATAGCAACCCATTATAAATTCGATGAATTCGAATCGATTCTGGAAATCGATTTTCCGCAGCTTTACATAACTTTCTATATACTACGTGCATTACTCGGTATATACGTATGTTGACACATTGCCGGCCAAATTACTTCGAATGTGGCGCCTTGTCTTCTTTAACCGGGCGTTTGATGCTCTTTGAGGGCGTTTCAAAGAAATGACTATACATTTTAAACTTGGCGCCTTCGAGATAGTCTTAATTTTCTCCAAAAACCCGCGCGAATTTCTTCTCTTGTGTCCAGAAAATCATTTCTTTCTGCAAGTTCCTTGGGGTCGATTTCAACTTGTTCTATTAGTGCAGAGCGTCACCGAAAGATCGCACCAGCTCCTGGAGAAAGATCCACCGAACACTCCCGCGTAAATTTCGGCATGGGCGAAATTGCGGAAAATATTGGCAGAATGCAAATATTACTTTATGAGTATTAATATTCATAAAGTAAAATTAGGGTCTACAACCAGTAAACTGAAAAATTGGGAAAAAAAGCAATGTACTTTTTACGGCGAGAGAGGCAGCTGGCAAGAGGATGGAACAAATCAGAATAGTTAGCCCAGTCCAAAGCTGTATGCTCAATCGTAGTAGGTACAATGTTCATTAATACGTTGTTATGGTGTCTCTACTTGGTTACAGGTGCAGTGTTTGGGTTTACACACGACTTACTATATGTGTAAGAAAAGCCGAATGGTCTTACAAAAAAACAGATAAAATTAACTTCACTTCTGACACCTTAGAAACCCGTGTTGTGCACCATAACAACCCATTATGAATTCGATGAATTCGAATCGATTCTGGGAATCGAAAGGCGAGTTAGCCCAGTCCAAAGCTGTATGCTGAATCGTAGTAGGTACAATGATCATTAATACGTTGCTATGGTGTCTCTACTTGGTTACAGGTGCAGTGTTTGGTTTTACACACGGCTTACTATTTGTATAAGAAAAGCCGAATAGTCTTGCAAAAAACAGATAAATTTTACTTCACTTCTGACACCTTAGAAACCCGTTTTGTGCACCATAGCAACCCATTATTAATTCGATGAATTCGAATCGATTCTGGACATCGAAAGAAGAGTTAGCCCAGTCCAAAGCTGTATGCTCAATCGTAGTAGGTACAATGATCATTAATACGTTGTAATGGGGTCTCTACTTGGTTACAGGTGCAGTGTCTGGGTTTACACACGACTTACTATATGTATCAGAAAAGCCGAATAGTCTTGCAAAAAACAGATAAATTTTACTTCACTTCTGACACCTTAGAAACCCGTTCTGTGCACCATAGAAACCCATTATGAATTCGATGAATTCGAATCGATTCTGGAAATCGAAAGAAGAGTTAGCCCAGTCCAAAGCTGTATGCTCAATCGTAGTAGGTACAATGATCATTAATACGTTGCTATGGTGTCTCTACTTGGTAACAGGTGCAGTGTTTCGGATTACACACGACTTACAATATGTGTAAGAAAAGCCGAATCGTCTTGCAGAAAAACAGATAAATTTAACTTCACTTCTGACACCTTAGTGACCCGTTTTGTGCACCATAACAACCCATTATGATTTCAATGAATTCGAATCGATTCTGGAAATCGATTTTCCGCAGCTTTACATATCTTTCTATATACTACGTGCATTACTCGGTATATACGTATGTTGATACATTGCCGGCCAAATTACTTCGAATGTGGCGCCTTGTCTTCTTTAACCGGGCGTTTGATGCTCTTTGAAGGCGTTTCAAAGGAAAAGACTATACATTTTAAACTTGGCGCCTTCGAGATAATCTTAATTTTCTCCAAAAACCCGCGCGAATTTCTTCTCTTGTGTCCAGAAAATCATTTCTTTCTGCAAGTTCCTTGGGGTCGATTTCAACTTGTTCTATTAGTGCAGAGCGTCACCGAAAGATCGCACCAGCTCCTGGAGAAAGATCCACCGAACACTCCCGCGTAAATTTCGGCATGGGCGAAATTGCGGAAAATATTGGCAGAATGCAAATATTACTTTATGAGTATTAATATTCATAAAGTAAAATTAGGGTCTACAACCAGTAAACTGAAAAATTGGGAAAAAAAGCAATGTACTTTTTACGGCGAGAGAGGCAGCTGGCAAGAGGATGGAACAAATCAGAATAGTTAGCCCAGTCCAAAGCTGTATGCTCAATCGTAGTAGGTACAATGTTCATTAATACGTTGTTATGGTGTCTCTACTTGGTTACAGGTGCAGTGTTTGGGTTTACACACGACTTACTATATGTGTAAGAAAAGCCGAATGGTCTTACAAAAAAACAGATAAAATTAACTTCACTTCTGACACCTTAGAAACCCGTGTTGTGCACCATAACAACCCATTATGAATTCGATGAATTCGAATCGATTCTGGGAATCGAAAGGCGAGTTAGCCCAGTCCAAAGCTGTATGCTGAATCGTAGTAGGTACACTGATCATTAATACGTTGCTATGGTGTCTCTACTTGGTTACAGGTGCAGTGTTTGGTTTTACACACGGCTTACTATTTGTATAAGAAAAGCCGAATAGTCTTGCAAAAAACAGATAAATTTTACTTCACTTCTGACACCTTAGAAACCCGTTTTGTGCACCATAGCAACCCATTATTAATTCGATGAATTCGAATCGATTCTGGAAATCGAAAGAAGAGTTAGCCCAGTCCAAAGCTGTATGCTCAATCGTAGTAGGTACAATGATCATTAATACGTTGCTATGGTGTCTCTACTTGGTAACAGGTGCAGTGTTTGGGATTACACACGACTTACAATATGTGTAAGAAAAGCCGAATCGTCTTGCAGAAAAACAGATAAATTTAACTTCACTTCTGACACCTTAGTGACCCGTTTTGTGCACCATAACAACCCATTATGATTTCAATGAATTCGAATCGATTCTGGAAATCGATTTTCCGCAGCTTTACATATCTTTCTATATACTACGTGCATTACTCGGTATATACGTATGTTGAAACATTGCCGGCCAAATTACTTCGAATGTGGCGCCTTGTCTTCTTTAACCGGGCGTTTGATGCTCTTTGAAGGCGTTTCAAAGGAAAAGACTATACATTTTAAACTTGGCGCCTTCGAGATAATCTTAATTTTCTCCAAAAACCCGCGCGAATTTCTTCTCTTGTGTCCAGAAAATCATTTCTTTCTGCAAGTTCCTTGGGGTCGATTTCAACTTGTTCTATTAGTGCAGAGCGTCACCGAAAGATCGCACCAGCTCCTGGAGAAAGATCCACCGAACACTCCCGCGTAAATTTCGGCATGGGCGAAATTGCGGAAAATATTGGCAGAATGCAAATATTACTTTATGAGTATTAATATTCATAAAGTAAAATTAGGGTCTACAACCAGTAAACTGAAAAATTGGGAAAAAAAGCAATGTACTTTGTACGGCGAGAGAGGCAGCTGGCAAGAGGATGGAACAAATCAGAATAGTTAGCCCAGTCCAAAGCTGTATGCTCAATCGTAGTAGGTACAATGTTCATTAATACGTTGATATGGTGACTCTACTTGGTTACAGGTGCAGTGTTTGGGTTTACACACGACTTACTATATGTGTAAGAAAAGCCGAATAGTCTTACAAAAAAAACAGATAAAATTAACTTCACTTCTGACACCTTAGAAACCCGTGTTGTGCACCGTAACAACCCATTATGAATTCGATGAATTCAAATCGATTCTGGGAATTGAAAGGCGAGTTAGCCCAGTCCAAAGCTGTATGCTGAATCGTAGTAGGTACAATGATCATTAATACGTTGCTATGGTGTCTCTACTTGGTTACAGGTGCAGTGTTTGGTTTTACACACGGCTTACTATATGTATAAGAAAAGCCCAATAGTCTTGCAAAAAACAGATAAATTTTACTTCACTTCTGACACCTTAGAAACCCGTTTTGTGCACCATAGCAACCCATTATGAATTCGATGAATTCGAATCGATTCTGGAAATCGAAAGAAGAGTTAGCCCAGTCCAAAGCTGTATGCTCAATCGTAGTAGGTACAATGATCATTAATACGTTGCTATGGTGTCTCTACTTGGTAACAGGTGCAGTGTTTGGGATTACACACGACTTACAATATGTGTAAGAAAAGCCGAATAGTCATGCAAAAAACAGATAAATTTAACTTCACTTCTGACACCTTAGTGACCCGTTTTGTGCACCATAGCAACCCATTATAAATTCGATTAATTCGAATCGATTCTGGAAATCGATTTTCCGCAGCTTTACATAACTTTCTATATACTACGTGCATTACTCGGTATATACGTATGTTGACACATTGCCGGCCAAATTACTTCGAATGTGGCGCCTTGTCTTCTTTAACCGGGCGTTAGATGCTCTTTGAGGGCGTTTCAAAGAAAAGACTATACATTTTAAACTTGGCGCCTTCGAGATAGTCTTAATTTTCTCCAAAAACCCGCGCGAATTTCTTCTCTTGTGTCCAGAAAATCATTTCTTTCTGCAAGTTCCTTGGGGTCGATTTCAACTTGTTCTATTAGTGCAGAGCGTCACCGAAAGATCGCACCAGCTCCTGGAGAAAGATCCACCGAACACTCCCGCGTAAATTTCGGCATGGGCGAAATTGCGGAAAATATTTGCAGAATGCAAATATTACTTTATGAATATTAATATTCATAAAGTAAAATTAGGGTCTACAACCAGTAAACTGAAAAATTGGGAAAAAAAGCAATGTACTTTGTACGGCGAGAGAGGCAGCTGGCAAGAGGATGGAACAAATCAGAATAGTTAGCCCAGTCCAAAGCTGTATGCTCAATCGTAGTAGGTACAATGTTCATTAATACGTTGTTATGGTGTCTCTACTTGGTTACAGGTGCAGTGTTTGGGTTTACACACGACTTACTATAGGTATCAGAGAAGCCGAATAGTCTTGCAAAAAACAGATAAATTAAACTTCACTTCTGACACCTTAGTGACCGGTTTTGTGCACCATAGCAACCCATTATAAATTCGATGAATTCGAATCGATTCTGGAAATCGATTTTCCGCAGCTTTACATAACTTTCTATATACTACGTGCATTACTCGGTATATACGTATGTTGACACATTGCCGGCCAAATTACTTCGAATGTGGCGCCTTGTCTTCTTTAACCGGGCGTTTGATGCTCTTTGAGGGCGTTTCAAAGAAAAGACTATACATTTTAAACTTGGCGCCTTCGAGATAAACTTAATTTTCTCCAAAAACCCGCGCGAATTTCTTCTCTTGTGTCCAGAAAATCATTTCTTTCTGCAAGTTCCTTGGGGTCGATTTCAACTTGTTCTATTAGTGCAGAGCGTCACCGAAAGTTCGCACCAGCTCCTGGAGAAAGATCCACCGAACATTCCCGCGTAATTTTCGGCATGGGCGAAATTGCTGAAAATATTGGCAGAATGCAAATATTACTTTATGAGTATTAATATTCATAAAGTAAAATTAGGGTCTACAACCAGTAAACTGAAAAATTGGGAAAAAAAGCAATGTACTTTGTACGGCGAGAGAGGCAGCTGGCAAGAGGATGGAACAAATCAGAATAGTTAGCCCAGTCCAAAGCTGTATGCTCAATCGTAGTAGGTACAATGTTCATTAATACGTTGTTATGGTGTCTCTACTTGGTTACAGGTGCAGTGTTTGGGTTTACACACGCTTTACTATAGGTATCAGAGAAGCCGAATAGTCTTGCAAAAAACAGATAAATTGAACTTCACTTCTGACACCTTAGTGGCCCGTTTTGTGCACCATAGCAACCCATTATAAATTCGATGAATTCGAATCGATTCTGGAAATCGATTTTCCGCAGCTTTACATATCTTTCTATATACTACGTGCATTACTCGGTATATACGTATGTTGACACATTGCCGGCCAAATTACTTCGGATGTGGCGCCTTGTCTTCTTAACCGGGCGTTTGATGCTCTTTGAAGGCGTTTCAAAGGAAAAGACTATACATTTTAAACTTGGCGCCTTCGAGATAATCTTAATTTTCTCCAAAAACCCGCGCGAATTTCTTCTCTTGTGTCCAGAAAATCATTTCTTTCTGCAAGTTCCTTGGGGTCGATTTCAACTTGTTCTATTAGTGCAGAGCGTCACCGAAAGATCGCACCAGCTCCTGGAGAAAGATCCACCGAACACTCCCGCGTAAATTTCGGCATGGGCGAAATTGCGGAAAATATTGGCAGAATGCAAATATTACTTTATGAGTATTAATATTCATAAAGTAAAATTAGGGTCTACAACCAGTAAACTGAAAAATTGGGAAAAAAAGCAATGTACTTTGTACGGCGAGAGAGGCAGCTGGCAAGAGGATGGAACAAATCAGAATAGTTAGCCCAGTCCAAAGCTGTATGCTCAATCGTAGTAGGTACAATGTTCATTAATACGTTGTTATGGTGTCTCTACTTGGTTACAGGTGCAGTGTTTGGGTTTACACACGACTTACTATAGGTATCAGAGAAGCCGAATAGTCTTGCAAAAAACAGATAAATTGAACTTCACTTCTGACACCTTAGTGACCCGTTTTGTGCACCATAGCAACCCATTATAAATTCGATGATTTCGAATCGATTCTGGAAATCGATTTTCCGCAGCTTTACATAACTTTCTAAATACTACGTGCATTACTCGGTATATACGTATGTTGACACATTGCCGGCCAAATTACTTCGAATGTGGCGCCATGTCTTCTTTAACCGGGCGTTTGATGCTCTTTGAGGGCGTTTCAAAGAAAAGACTATACATTTTAAACTTGGCGCCTTCGAGATAAACTTAATTTTCTCCAAAAACCCGCGCGAATTTCTTCTCTTGTGTCCAGAAAATCATTTCTTTCTGCAAGTTCCTTGGGGTCGATTTCAACTTGTTCTATTAGTGCAGAGCGTCACCGAAAGTTCGCACCAGCTCCTGGAGAAAGATCCACCGAACACTCCCGCGTAATTTTCGGCATGGGCGAAATTGCTGAAAATATTGGCAGAATGCAAATATTACTTTATGAGTATTAATATTCATAAAGTAAAATTAGGGTCTACAACCAGTAAACTGAAAAATTGGGAAAAAAAGCAATGTACTTTGTACGGCGAGAGAGGCAGCTGGCAAGAGGATGGAACAAATCAGAATAGTTAGCCCAGTCCAAAGCTGTATGCTCAATCGTAGTAGGTACAATGTTCATTAATACGTTGTTATGGTGTCTCTACTTGGTTACAGGTGCAGTGTTTGGGTTTACACACGCTTTACTATAGGTATCAGAGAAGCCGAATAGTCTTGCAAAAAACAGATAAATTGAACTTCACTTCTGACACCTTAGTGGCCCGTTTTGTGCACCATAGCAACCCATTATAAATTCGATGAATTCGAATCGATTCTGGAAATCGATTTTCCGCAGCTTTACATATCTTTCTATATACTACGTGCATTACTCGGTATATACGTATGTTGACACATTGCCGGCCAAATTACTTCGGATGTGGCGCCTTGTCTTCTTAACCGGGCGTTTGATGCTCTTTGAAGGCGTTTCAAAGGAAAAGACTATACATTTTAAACTTGGCGCCTTCGAGATAATCTTAATTTTCTCCAAAAACCCGCGCGAATTTCTTCTCTTGTGTCCAGAAAATCATTTCTTTCTGCAAGTTCCTTGGGGTCGATTTCAACTTGTTCTATTAGTGCAGAGCGTCACCGAAAGATCGCACCAGCTCCTGGAGAAAGATCCACCGAACACTCCCGCGTAAATT
The DNA here is from genome assembly GCA_038098605.1 of Gryllus longicercus. Classification (NCBI taxonomy): domain Eukaryota; kingdom Metazoa; phylum Arthropoda; class Insecta; order Orthoptera; family Gryllidae; genus Gryllus; species Gryllus longicercus. Next base: position 595,318 of record JAZDUA010000550.1, read on the forward strand.
TCGGCATGGGCGAAATTGCGGAAAATATTGGCAGAATGCAAATATTACTTTATGAGTATTAATATTCATAAAGTAAAATTAGGGTCTACAACCAGTAAACTGAAAAATTGGGAAAAAAAGCAATGTACTTTGTACGGCGAGAGAGGCAGCTGGCAAGAGGATGGAACAAATCAGAATAGTTAGCCCAGTCCAAAGCTGTATGCTCAATCGTAGTAGGTACAATGTTCATTAATACGTTGATATGGTGACTCTACTTGGTTACAGGTGCAGTGTTTGGGTTTACACACGACTTACTATATGTGTAAGAAAAGCCGAATGGTCTTACAAAAAAAACAGATAAAATTAACTTCACTTCTGACACCTTAGAAACCCGTGTTGTGCACCGTAACAACCCATTATGAATTCGATGAATTCAAATCGATTCTGGGAATTGAAAGGCGAGTTAGCCCAGTCCAAAGCTGTATGCTGAATCGTAGTAGGTACAATGATCATTAATACGTTGCTATGGTGTCTCTACTTGGTTACAGGTGCAGTGTTTGGTTTTACACACGGCTTACTATATGTATAAGAAAAGCCCAATAGTCTTGCAAAAAACAGATAAATTTTACTTCACTTCTGACACCTTAGAAACCCGTTTTGTGCACCATAGCAACCCATTATGAATTCGATGAATTCGAATCGATTCTGGAAATCGAAAGAAGAGTTAGCCCAGTCCAAAGCTGTATGCTCAATCGTAGTAGGTACAATGATCATTAATACGTTGCTATGGTGTCTCTACTTGGTAACAGGTGCAGTGTTTGGGATTACACACGACTTACAATATGTGTAAGAAAAGCCGAATCGTCTTGCAGAAAAACAGATAAATTTAACTTCACTTCTGACACCTTAGTGACCCGTTTTGTGCACCATAACAACCCATTATGATTTCAATGAATTCGAATCGATTCTGGAAATCGATTTTCCGCAGCTTTACATAACTTTCTATATACTACGTGCATTACTCGGTATATACGTATGTTGACACATTGCCGGCCAAATTACTTCGAATGTGGTGCCTTGTCTTCTTTAACCGGGCGTTTGATGCTCTTTGAGGGCGTTTCAAAGAAAAGACTATACATTTTAAACTTGGCGCCTTCGAGATAATCTTAATTTTCTCCAAAAACCCGCGCGAATTTCTTCTCTTGTGTCCAGAAAATCATTTCTTTCTGCAAGTTCCTTGGGGTCGATTTCAACTTGTTCTATTAGTGCAGAGCGTCACCGAAAGTTCGCACCAGCTCCTGGAGAAAGATCCACCGAACACTCCCGCGTAATTTTCGGCATGGGCGAAATTGCTGAAAATATTGGCAGAATGCAAATATTACTTTATGAGTATTAATATTCATAAAGTAAAATTAGGGTCTACAACTAGTAAACTGAAAAATTGGGAAAAAAAGCAATGTACTTTGTACGGCGAGAGAGGCAGCTGGCAAGAGGATGGAACAAATCAGAATAGTTAGCCCAGTCCAAAGCTGTATGCTCAATCGTAGTAGGTACAATGTTCATTAATACGTTGTTATGGTGTCTCTACTTGGTTACAGGTGCAGTGTTTGGGTTTACACACGCTTTACTATAGGTATCAGAGAAGCCGAATAGTCTTGCAAAAAACAGATAAATTGAACTTCACTTCTGACATCTTAGTGGCCCGTTTTGTGCACCATAGCAACCCATTATAAATTCGATGAATTCGAATCGATTCTGGAAATCGATTTTCCGCAGCTTTACATATCTTTCTATATACTACGTGCATTACTCGGTATATACGTATGTTGACACATTGCCGGCCAAATTACTTCGGATGTGGCGCCTTGTCTTCTTAACCGGGCGTTTGATGCTCTTTGAAGGCGTTTCAAAGGAAAAGACTATACATTTTAAACTTGGCGCCTTCGAGATAATCTTAATTTTCTCCAAAAACCCGCGCGAATTTCTTCTCTTGTGTCCAGAAAATCATTTCTTTCTGCAAGTTCCTTGGGGTCGATTTCAACTTGTTCTATTAGTGCAGAGCGTCACCGAAAGATCGCACCAGCTCCTGGAGAAAGATCCACCGAACACTCCCGCGTAAATTTCGGCATGGGCGAAATTGCGGAAAATATTGGCAGAATGCAAATATTACTTTATGAGTATTAATATTCATAAAGTAAAATTAGGGTCTACAACCAGTAAACTGAAAAATTGGGAAAAAAAGCAATGTACTTTGTACGGCGAGAGAGGCAGCTGGCAAGAGGATGGAACAAATCAGAATAGTTAGCCCAGTCCAAAGCTGTATGCTCAATCGTAGTAGGTACAATGTTCATTAATACGTTGTTATGGTGTCTCTACTTGGTTACAGGTGCAGTGTTTGGGTTTACACACGACTTACTATAGGTATCAGAGAAGCCGAATAGTCTTGCAAAAAACAGATAAATTGAACTTCACATCTGACACCTTAGTGACCCGTTTTGTGCACCATAGCAACCCATTATAAATTCGATGAATTCGAATCGATTCTGGAAATCGATTTTCCGCAGCTTTACATAACTTTCTAAATACTACGTGCATTACTCGGTATATACGTATGTTGACACATTGCCGGCCAAATTACTTCGAATGTGGCGCCTTGTCTTCTTTAACCGGGCGTTTGATGCTCTTTGAGGGCGTTTCAAAGAAAAGACTATACATTTTAAACTTGGCGCCTTCGAGATAAACTTAATTTTCTCCAAAAACCCGCGCGAATTTCTTCTCTTGTGTCCAGAAAATCATTTCTTTCTGCAAGTTCCTTGGGGTCGATTTCAACTTGTTCTATTAGTGCAGAGCGTCACCGGAAGATCGCACCAGCTCCTGGAGAAAGATCCACCGAACACTCCCGCGTAAATTTCGGCATGGGCGAAATTGCGGAAAATATTGGCAGAATGCAAATATTACTTTATGAGTATTAATATTCATAAAGTAAAATTAGGGTCTACAACTAGTAAACTGAAAAATTGGGAAAAAAAGCAATGTACTTTGTACGGCGAGAGAGGCAGCTGGCAAGAGGATGGAACAAATCAGAATAGTTAGCCCAGTCCAAAGCTGTATGCTCAATCGTAGTAGGTACAATGTTCATTAATACGTTGATATGGTGACTCTACTTGGTTACAGGTGCAGTGTTTGGGTTTACACACGACTTACTATATGTGTAAGAAAAGCCGAATGGTCTTACAAAAAAAACAGATAAAATTAACTTCACTTCTGACACCTTAGAAACCCGTGTTGTGCACCGTAACAACCCATTATGAATTCGATGAATTCAAATCGATTCTGGGAATTGAAAGGCGAGTTAGCCCAGTCCAAAGCTGTCTGCTGAATCATAGTAGGTACAATGATCATTAATACGTTGCTATGGTGTCTCTACTTGGTTACAGGTGCAGTGTTTGGTTTTACACACGGCTTACTATATGTATAAGAAAAGCCCAATAGTCTTGCAAAAAACAGATAAATTTTACTTCACTTCTGACACCTTAGAAACCCATTTTGTGCACCATAGCAACCCATTATGAATTCGATGAATTCGAATCGATTCTGGAAATCGAAAGAAGAGTTAGCCCAGTCCAAAGCTGTATGCTCAATCGTAGTAGGTACAATGATCATTAATACGTTGCTATGGTGTCTCTACTTGGTAACAGGTGCAGTGTTTGGGATTACACACGACTTACAATATGTGTAAGAAAAGCCGAATAGTCATGCAAAAAACAGATAAATTTAACTTCACTTCTGACACCTTAGTGACCCGTTTTGTGCACCATAGCAACCCATTATAAATTCGATGAATTCGAATCGATTCTGGAAATCGATTTTCCGCAGCTTTACATAACTTTCTATATACTACGTGCATTACTCGGTATATACGTATGTTGACACATTGCCGGCCAAATTACTTCGAATGTGGCGCCTTGTCTTCTTTAACCGGGCGTTTGATGCTCTTTGAGGGCGTTTCAAAGAAATGACTATACATTTTAAACTTGGCGCCTTCGAGATAATCTTAATTTTCTCCAAAAACCCGCGCGAATTTCTTCTCTTGTGTCCAGAAAATCATTTCTTTCTGCAAGTTCCTTGGGGTCGATTTCAACTTGTTCTATTAGTGCAGAGCGTCACCGAAAGATCGCACCAGCTCCTGGAGAAAGATCCACCGAACACTCCCGCGTAAATTTCGGCATGGGCGAAATTGCGGAAAATATTGGCAGAATGCAAATATTACTTTATGAGTATTGATATTCATAAAGTAAAATTAGGGTCTACAACCAGTAAACTGAAAAATTGGGAAAAAAAGCAATGTACTTTTTACGGCGAGAGAGGCAGCTGGCAAGAGGATGGAACAAATCAGAATAGTTAGCCCAGTCCAAAGCTGTATGCTCAATCGTAGTAGGTACAATGTTCATTAATACGTTGTTATGGTGTCTCTACTTGGTTACAGGTGCAGTGTTTGGGTTTACACACGACTTACTATATGTGTAAGAAAAGCCGAATGGTCTTACAAAAAAACAGATAAAATTAACTTCACTTCTGACACCTTAGAAACCCGTGTTGTGCACCATAACAACCCATTATGAATTCGATGAATTCGAATCGATTCTGGGAATCGAAAGGCGAGTTAGCCCAGTCCAAAGCTGTATGCTGAATCGTAGTAGGTAC